>CM051236.1:306800800-307400800 GCA_027917425.1 Gastrophryne carolinensis | reverse complement strand
AGTTATTACTACTTCATAGCTGCAGAGATGGGCAGCTAATCAGGATGTCTGGAAAGGAAGTGGGGTTTTTCCGTTATTGGTCCACTTAAGGTTGATTGAAGGACCAGATCAGTGGGGTGGAGACTGAAAGCTGAATGAGGAAGTGATTTCCTCCCTAAGACACAGACCTAGCAGGAAGGAGAGCGCTTGAGGGACTCAATGTAAGTTAAAGCGGTCCTTCACTCTGAATAAGAGTCTATCTTATATGTTTCCTACACCCTGTACATACAGATTGCTCACATTAAAAATAATCCTACCTGCATCTACTGCATGTTACGAGCCTTTAAACATCCAAGATGGCGGTTCATGGAACGTCAGGCAGCCTGCAAACAGGAAGTGCCTTCTGACTGTGCTGCTCTGCATTCTGGGGATTGCTGACCTTTTCCTGACCCCAACTCTGCTATAACCCGCTCCCTGTACTTTATCCCACTCTCCTCAGTAAGTGTGAGAGCTTCTGAGTCAAGATGGCGGCGCCTGTATCCTTTTGTGATTTGGGGTGGTTGATCACCCAGCCGAATGACTCCAGTGTGGACACCACCCGCTGAGTATCCAGCTCTGCTTGTTGGAAGTACTGAGAAGCGATAAGCATGTCGTCCAAGTAGGGAAGAATGCGAATGCCCTGAGATCTCAGCAGAGCCATCACTCCTGCCAGCACCTTGGTGAATACCCTGGCAGCCGAGGTGAGACCGAAGGGCAAGGCCACAAATTGGTAGTGCTGATCCTCCAGAGCGAACCTGAGGAATCTGATGACCTGGAAAAATAGGTATGTGAAGGTAAGCTTCCTTAATGTCTACAGAGGTCATGAAGTCCTCTCGGCGTAGGGAATTCACAGCTGAGCACAGAGTCTCCATGCGAAAGTGCCTGAATCTGACAAATTTGTTGAGGCGCTTTAAATTCAGGATGGGTCTGATGGACCCATCCTTTTTGGGAACAATGAAAAGATTGGAATAATAGCCTTTGCCCCTTTCCCTCAAGGGCACCCGGCAGATGACTCCCAATTCCAAAAGGCCTTGGACAGCAAGGGACAGACCCTGAGCTGACAGGGGCTTTTGAGCTAACTGGGATTTGATGAATCTTGGGGGCGGCCAGGCTGCAAACTATCTTGTAACCGGAGGAGACAACCTACAGAATCCACCGGTCTGAGACATGACGCCTCCAGACATGAGCCAAGAGCCGAAGCCGTCCCCCCCACCCGGATGGGTGAGGGCGCCCTTTCATGCCTGAGGGTGCTTGGGGGAAGACTTAGGCTTGGGACCCCAGGAGGGGCCAGGGCGGCGTCCTCTGCCCCTGCCCCAAAAATCTCCGCGGGCTCCAGCAAAGGAAGCTCCCCGTCCAATTCTGGAGCCACGGAAGGAAGGAAGAAAGGCACCATGAACCCCGAAAGGACCGGGGCTGCCTTCTACGCTGAGGTAACTTGCCTCCCTTAGCAAACAAGTCCAGACGTTCACCAAAGAGGCGCAGCCCCTTGAAGGGAAAACCAGTGAGAGGAGTTAACGCTAAAAGGGGATAGGACCGGGAGAAACCACAAAAAAGTTTGACCTGCCTGTAAGACATAAAGCAAAGAACCCGTAAGCATATACAATGAGTACAAGAAAAAAACAGACCGCAGGGGCACTTACGGACCACGATAGGGAGACGCCAGACACGCAGCACAAAAGCTCCAAAATGGCGCCCGCAAGGCCCGCCCCCCACCCCCCCGAAGAGCATAAAAACGCGCCCCCGTGACAAGGCCAGCCATTGACTGCACAGCAGCGCCTGAGGCAACGTCGCCGCCGTCCACGGAGCAGTGTACAAGCGCGCGGGAGCAATAATCAAAACCAGTGCAACCAAGGCAAAACATGATACACATAGTAAATACATACACCCCCCCTCGAGATCTACCCAGGGGGAGCGAAGGGGAAGCGGTGGACGACCTAAGAGGAGCCTAACTGAGGGGACAGGGGTCAAAGGGAAAACGGTCGCGGGAGGGGCATCCCATAAGGCTCACCTGTACCGCCTACCCTTTGGTGGGGGACTGCGGTAGGAGCAGCTCTCCTTAGCATCTGGCAGCGGTGCTGCCTACCATCACCCGACCAGCGCAGCCTAAGCTGGGAGGTAGTGAAAAGGAACCGGTGGGAATAGTCCTACAGGGCCGCAGGCTAATAAGCCCCGCTCACCTGCGAGTAGAAAGAGCCATCTTCTAGTCATCGCAGCCCAGAAGAAGCACAGGACGTGCTGTATACTTAGAATAGATACCATTTATTACTTTTCCATACACCTTACCACAAAAATATATATATATATATATATATATATATATATATATATATATATATATATATTTATGTGTGTGTGTGTTATTGTGTATTAGTGCCTACTTACTTTCTTCGTAAGTTTTGTTTGTTTGCAGGAGTGTGGGAAAGTTATAGGCATGGTTCGCCCTAGGATCTTGGAGTAGTCTGTGACTATCAAGTACTCTTACATATTTCAGTCTTAGGCCCTCAGGGTTATTTAGCACTCGGGGTTTAATTCACCATGAGGGAGGCATCGGAGGATTCGGCTCTGGTATCTTAGCAGACAGGATCATTCCATGTCTGGGATGCATGCAAGAGCTTGCATATGAGGACAGCCGTATTGTGTTGAGTGGACTACAGTGATTCACACTAATTAGGAAGTGTTTTCCTAGAGAGACCTCTAGTGCTGGGCCTTCGGAACATGAAGCTCCTTCGGCATCCCAGTCTCGCTCGGATAGTAATTGGCGGGATATGACAGAATTATTGACCTACATAGTAAGCCTTTTTGTGCCACCGGTTCCAAGCATTTAGTTTCCTCTAACACTGAAGAGGATATTTATGCTTCCATAGGTTCTCCTAGCTTCCCCAAGAGGATGAGAAACCAAAAAAGACCATCAAGCCAGAAAATCGGAGGCTTCTGTTTCCTGAGCAAACTCATTTCTCCAAACGTATTCTATAGTTATGGGAGATTACCATTCCTATAGTGTTGGTTACTAAATATCCTTTTCTCAGATTTGATTGATTATGGCTTTACCTTTTGGGATAGATGCCCTGGGTTTAGTTCTCTTTATTACTACTTTTATGCTGTCATCGGATCTCTAAAAGATTCAGCAGGTGGCTCTTCATGCCTTTTCTATAGTAAGTCATCCTTAGCATCCTTGGCAAGCTAAAGGTTCTAGGCTTGGTTGGGTTTTTTATGTAATGCATGCTCTGCTTTGGATGATTTTCTCAGATTGAGTGCCAGCTCTTGAGTTTTAGCTCTGTTCATTATGGCTAAAGCAATGGTCAGCTAACGCTATCTCCAAGAAGATCCTGATGAGATTCCCTCTTCAAGGGTGATGTCTGTCTAGAGCAGACCTGGGCAATGTACGGCCCGCGGGCCGTATACGGCCCTTTGCTAGGCTCTTACCGGCCCGGGCTGAGCTGGCCAGTAAGAGACGCAGAGGAAGGGAAAACATGCCAGACCCGACGAGCCGATTGGCCGATCGGCTGGTGATCGCCTGTGTACAGTGTGAGAGGCTTAGGTTAAGCAGCAGCTGATCGGCCGCTCGGCTCGTCGGGTCTGGCACATTCTCCCTTCCTCTGAGGAAGCCAGACCCGATGAGCAGGTGATAGAGACCTGGGGACTTTGGAAGGACAGAGTAAGTCTGCTCAGAAAGATTATGTAGTTTGCTTGTGTTTTCCCTTCCTGCCTGCTGTCTCTTTTTCACCATGTACCTGCCCACCATGCTCTCACCATGCCCCCTTCCTTCTGTCCACCATGCTCTCTCCATGCCCCCTTCCTGCTGTCCACCATGCTCTCACCATGCCCCCTTCCTGCTGTCCACATACTCTCACCATGCCCCCTTCCTGCTGTCCACCATGCTCTCACCATGCCCCCTTCCTGCTGTCCATCATGCTGTCACCATGCCCCCTTCCTGCTGTCCACCATGCTCTCACCATGTCCCCTTCCTGCTGTCCACATACTCTCACCATGCCCCCTTCCTGCTGTCCACCATGCTCTCACCATGCCCCCTTCCTGCTGTCCATCATGCTGTCACCATGCCCCCTTCCTGCTGTCCACCATGCTCTCACCATGCCCCCTTCCTGCTGTCCACCATGCTCTCCCCATGCCCCCTTCCTGCTGTCCACCATGCTCTCACCATGCCCCCTTCCTGCTGTCCACCATGCTCTCACCATGCCCCCTTCCTGCTGTCCACATACTCTCACCATGCCCCCTTCCTGCTGTCCACCATGCTCTCACCATGCCCCCTTCCTGCTGTCCACCATGCTCTCACCATGCCCCCTTCCTGAAGTCCACCATGCTCTCACCATGTCCCCTTCCTGCTGCCCACATGCTCTCCCCATGCCCCCTTCCTGCTGTCCACCGTGCTCTCACCATGCCCCCTTCCTGCTGTCCACATGCTCTCACCATGTCCCCTTCCTGCTGTCCACATGCTCTCACCATGCCCCCTTCCTGCTGTCCACATGTTCTCACCATGCCCCCTTCCTGCTGTCCACCATGCTCTCACCATGCCCCCTTCCTGCTGTCCACATGCTCTCACCATGTCCCCTTCCTGCTGTCCACCATGCTCTCACCATGTCCCCTTCCTGCTGTCCACCATGCTCTCACCATGTCCCCTTCCTGCTGTCCACCATGCTCTCACCATGCCCCCTTCCTGCTGTCCACATGCTCTCACCATGTCCCCTTCCTGCTGTCCACCATGCTCTCACCATGCCCCCTTCCTGCTGTCCACCATGCTCTCACCATGCCCCCTTCCTGCTGTCCATCATACTGTCACCATGCCCCCTTCCTGCTGTCCACCATGCTCTCACCATGCCCCCTTCCTGCTGTCCATCATGCTCTCACCATGTCCCCTTCCTGCTGTCCACCATGCTCTCACCATGCCCCCTTCCTGCTGTCCACCATGCTCTCACCATGCCCCCTTCCTGCTGTCCACCATGCTCTCACCATGCCCCCTTCCTGCTGTCCATCATGCTGTCACCATGCCCCCTTCCTGCTGTCCACCATGCTCTCACCATGCCCCCTTCCTGCTGTCCACCATGCTCTCACCATGCCCCCTTCCTGCTGTCCATCATGCTCTCACCATGCCCCCTTCCTGCTGTCCACATGCTCTCACCATGCCCCCTTCCTGCTGTCCACCATGCTCTCACCATGCCCCCTTCCTGCTGTCCACCATGCTCTCACCATGCCCCCTTCCTGCTGCCCACCATTCTTACACTTTGCCCCAGCTGATATGAGCTCTCCTTCCAGACTGCCAGAAGCCAAGGGCTTCTCTGATTGGCTGGGAAATTATCACATCAGAACGTTTGAAGTGGACCAAAACCCTGCTTTATCAGCCTGGGAATCTTATAGATCCCCTCCCCGCGGGGCATCCAAAATCGGGATGCCCCGCTGTGTGAAACCCCCAGGTCGCCCATAAACTCACCTTCTTTCCCAGTTCAACGGCGCATGCACGAGCTGCGGCCGCATGCCCGCTATCCCTCTAGCAGGGCGCGTGCCTGTGTCAGCCATTTGAGAATGGCCAGCGCGGGCGCGCTCCCTGTTAGAGGGAAGCTCGAGATGCAGCCGCCAGCGCACTCAGAGCCGCTGAGCTTAGACGTCGCTTAGACGCCCATAGCTCAGCGGCCCTCCACAATATTTTTAGTTTCTCATGTGGCCCCATGGAAAAAATAATTGCCCACCCCTGGTCTAGAGGAATGTTTGAATGATATGGTAAGGGAGGCTACTGGGGGTAAGTGAACTAGACTTCCACAAAGAGTCTAACCCCTCTTTTCTTATGTCCTCCAATCCTCGGCCATTTTGGTGGGATAAAGATCCCGCTCCTCCGGGATACCGGGATACCGGGAAGAATTTGGGAATAGACCAAGCCCCAAATTTTTGGCTGAACAAAGCAAAGAAAATTATGGTATGGTTTCTGCATTTTGCTCCCATGGGAGGCTTCACTTATCAGATCTTGGATACAGGAGGTTATTCCTCAGGTTACTAAATCGAATTGGGCGTCAGACCTCGTCGGAGGTTATTTCGATCTGGGGTATCCCGAAATTCAGGGAAGGCAAAAGCATTGATATCCGCCATAACTCGTCTATACAGATCGGGAGTAGTCTGTCTTGTTCCTTTTTAGAGAGAGGCCAAGGGTTTTTACTCCCAATTTGGAGGCCACCTGCAAACAGGAAGTGCTGCTGGGCTTCTTGTTACTGTGCATTGTCAGTTATGTTAACACATAACTGACAATGCACACTTACTGAGGAGAGGAGAGTGGGATAAGGTACAGGGGGTGGGTTATAGCTGTGCTTTGCTCAGACAGAGCAGAGCTGTGCTCTGGAAAAGGTCAGCAATCCCAGAATGCAGAGCAGCACAGTTAGAAGGCGCTTCTGTTTGCAGGCTGCCTGATAAGATGGCGGCTTCCATAATCCGCCATCTTGGATGTTTAAAGTCTCATAACATGCACTAGGTGCAGGTAGGATTATTTTTAATGTGGGCAATCTGTATGTACAGGGTGTGGGAAACTTATAAGATAGACTCTTATTCAGAGTGAAGGTCCGCTTTAAGCTCCTTTGTTCAGTGTTGCATAAGGACAAGGCAGTCTTCCGTTTTTAAGCAGGATTTTCTTCCTAAGGCAGTCTCTCCTTTTTTTATAATAAAGTGGGGGTTGCCCTCCTTATGTCCGATACCAGTTAGCCAGGAGGAGGGGGGTCCTTTTTATTCTCTGGGTGTAGTGAGAATGCTAAATTATTATATCTCTGCTACACAAGCCTTCCATAGGCCAGACTCCTTATAATTATAGCCACAAAGGGGCCACAGAAGATTCATGCACCAGCTAAGTCTACCATCAACCAATGGATTAGACAAGCGGTAATAAGGACCTGTATCTACAAGGGGAGGAATCCCCTTATTGTGTCACAGCTCATTCTACACAAGCTATTGGTACTTCCTGGGCTTTTCCGCACCTGGCTTCGGTGAATCTAATATGCAAAGCTGCTACTTGGTTGTCAGTTTATACATTACTAAATGTTATGTCCTAGCCTCAGCGGATTCTGCTTTTGGTAGGAAGGTATTACAGACAGTTGTAAGCTAAAAGTTTGATTTTGGAGATTACTTGCTCCTCATTAGAGGATTAAGATCAATACTTGGAGTAAGAGCACTGCTTTTGGAGGTCCAACTTATTTCTGATCTGATGAACTGGAGTGGAATAGGAGAGAACATTCAATTTTGTGATTAACACTTTTAGAATTGTTTACTCTTCTATTACAATTCCAGGTTATTAGCCCCTCCCTGTCTGCTAGGATGCCTAGTCCTAGTGGAGCTCAAAAAAAAGGAAAATGGAGAGTGATATTCTGTTCTTTGTCTCCGACAAGGGCGTCTTAGGATGCCTTATCCTTCTGGGTGGTTGTATATACTGCTTTTCAATTACTAGATTAGGGAGATGCAGCCAGAAGTACATAGCCCAGGAGGAACCACGCCTCTTGCAGTCATGCCATACCAGAAGAGAGTTAACTCATTTGTTTCTGATTCTGATGAACTGGAGTGGTAATAGAAGAGAAAACCATTCTACAGGTGAGAATCACAGAATTACATTTTTTTGATCATTGTTCCTCCCGAGGCTTGCGTCTTCCCTTCTGGTTACCATAGGGAGGTGCAGGCTGTGTATATATCAGCCGCGAATTTTAGTATTTTATGCTTATATTCCCCTCTGAGAGTTAATCCATGAATATTGGTGTTCCGGAATGGAAGAAGGGAGTAACTACACTAAACTTTGTTTCCCCCCCCCCCCCCATCTATGCAGAAGTCGCCCCTCCTCCAATAGGACACAGTGCGCTGCTGTTACCTCTTCCCATCACACCCCGTGCTCTACAGATTTCCCCTGGCAGATTTATTGTCTTGAATTGTTTGGCAGTGTTTTTTTATGTAATCACTAAAAAGTTGTATAAAGTAAATAAGTAGCTCAGCCTATCGTGATTTACAAAGCACCTGTAAATGATACACAGTGTCCTAAAATAGTTTGAAAGCAGAGATGACTTACAGCATTCTTACTAAATAAAGACAAAATATTTATAACTAGGCGTGTTCCCAAATATAGCTGATTGTTATCTTGAACTACTACTAAATATAGGTGTCAAGCCAATCCACTGCTGGTTGAATTAATGTATGTTTCCGAAGTAAGAGTATTATCAGGAAGACATCCTCCTTGGAAACGCAAACTGACTGCTAAGAACTACTAGTTCTAAGCAGAATTACTAGTTCAAACTGACTGCTTAGAACTAGTAATATTCTCAGTGTGCCACACACCCCGCTTCCCCTTTAATTCTTACGATCGGGTTACTCCACCAGCAGGTGGCGATGTGCAGGGAAAAGTCTTGAAAACGAGCCCCTTCCGGCCTATATATACCTGGGACCTCCCACTTAATCACCAGTTTTTTCTCTCTGCATGAAGCGACAAGACAGAAGAATGAAGTCTCCTGCTTGCAGGTAGCCGGAGTAAAACCCGGCATCCCCTTTTGGTCTATTTCTGCCCAGTTCTATTGTTTATTATGCCTAGTTAAATAGAAGCCTCCCAGCCTAGGCTGCTGGCTGGGCAAAGGTAGATGGCACTTTAGGTGCCTAGGAGCTTATCTCCTCTGCTCGACCCCACTTGTGGAGCAATGCGGCTATCCGGCTGGTGATCCAGATTTGGGATGCCCCTGTCCCGATGTTCCCTTTAGGTCACCTTCTCCCGCTCGGTCCTTCTCCCTTTGCTAAGGGGGGGGGGGGGTGTGTGTAGTGTGCATGGGTGCTTTACTTTTACTGTGAAAGGTCTTGGCAGTTTTCATTGTTCAGCGCGTGGCTGGGGCTGCTGGGGCCTGTTTTTAGTCATGCACGTTTGTATTTCCCTCTCTTTCTCGGTTGGACGAGCCGTGTCACTAGGGGGCGGGGCCGCGCTCTCTGCAGCCTCGCTCTGCGTGTAAAGGGGGCGTGGCCGGGGCACGCTGTCTCCGGGCCCGCCCTTCGCTTCCCTGGTCTCATTAGAGACCTGTACGCTGCAGCAGGTGGGGGAAGAGCTTCTGCGCGGCTGAAACGTCACAGGTAAACGGCCCCACCATTGCCGTTCTTATGTGCTGCTTGGTAGCGTTTTCTCCCTGGGGCATTTCTACTTATGGGGTTATATTGTTTGTCATCCTTCTGATAGGTTGACTTAATATATCACACAGTTGTGGGATGTGTGCTCCAGTTGCTGCGATAATGCACATTACCATTCTGATTTGTGTATATATATATATATATATATATATATATATATATATATATATATATATATAGGCATGTATTCATACCAGTATGTACTCTGATTTTTATTGATGCACCCTTTGGCTTTGCCTTGAAATTGCATGTGTCATGTATATTTATTCAAGATGTTTAAGCTAGCCATATATGTTTGCCTTATTGGTTATGTATGATTGTGGTGCATTCTGGCTGGGGGACTGTGGTCTCTTTTCCCCCACAGATTCTGGGATTCCCTCACTGCAGGCTCTCCCGGTCTGTTATACCTGGCTAGTCTTAGTCTCTAAATTGGGATTTTCCTAGGTTTAAAAAAATAAAATAAAAAAAAAAATCCTCCCACTTCCGGGACTTTAATTACAAAGGGGCACCCCGGGTTGCTTAATGCGTAAAACCCTGGGTTGTTGCGAATACCACAAATTCACCATATGGAGGCTTCCAACGTTACCGGAAATGGCTCCTCTGGGCTTTCCAGGTTGTGTGGGGGTTGTGGGGTTCCGCTCCCAGGTGATGATGTCATATTATGCGTTCCATGTGCTCAGCAGAACATTGCGCGCCAGTCCGTTGCTCCTCGCAACTTCCATCATCTCCTATCCCCCCCCAACCTAGTCCGGACACCGTGTGACACTGTCAAAAATGGGGGTTCGCTTTCCGAGGTGCATGCGCGGTTGGCCAACCTCGAGAAAATTACCTCCGCTTCAGTGGGTCAGAAGGCTACGGCTAAGCGGAAGCACCTTGCTCCGGCAGTACCTGCCTCGGAGGATGAGGTACCTGAATTTTTGGATTATTCCGATTGTCCCCCTGATGAGGAGGGGGAACTCCTTGAGGAGTCGGATGAGCCTGCAGACCAGCTATTGTTGGACACTGCTGGTGAACAGGCTGTGGGGGTGTCCCTTGACACTCCTTCCATTTTGGCTCAAATGTTTAAAGTTTTGGCCTTGGATCCGCCTGCGGTGGTCCCTCTGCCAAAGGGTGAGTTGTTTGATGTACCCCAGTCGCGTTTGGTGTTCCTCAGGCAACAGCACTTTGAGAAGCTTGTCCTTAAAGAATGGGAACAACCCACGCGCCTGGCTGGAACTCCTCCTAATTGGGATAAGCGTTATCCCTTTCCGGAGGACTTGGTGAAGCTTTGGTCAGTGCCCCCCGAAGTCGATACCCCGGTGTTGGGGTTGACTGGCCCGGCTGCGTTGCACCTTTCTGGCACCACTACCATTAAGGATGGTGAGGATCGTCGGGTTGATCAATTGGCTCGCCATGGTTTTATCAGTGCCAGGTCGACACTACGGCCAATTTGTGCTTCGGCGCTTATTCTGCTGGCTGTTAGATCCATTATTAGGGATCTGCTCACAGATCTTGATCCCGCTTGTGATATGTTTAGCTCTCTCAAGCAGTGTGAGTCGTTTGTTTCTTTTGCCCTGACTGCTCAGGACGATGCTCTTGCGACGAGTAGCAGGACAGCGGCATTGCTGGTGGCTATTCGTCGGTCTATATGGCTGCGCCAGTGGACGGCGGACCTTAACTCTAAAAGGGCGCTTACAGCGCTACCCTTCTTAGGTTTACGCCTTATTGGCGAGAAATTGGATGCTGTTACCAAGGATGGTAAGTTGCCTCAATTCAAGAAACCTTGTCGCTCCTTCAGGGGTGCGAGTTCCTTTAGTCCCTCCTTTCGAGGAGCCAGAGCGGGCAGAGGGGCTTCCCTTCCCGTTTCCGGGGCTGTAGGGCGACACTTCTCCCTGGTTTAAGGCCGGGAGTCTCCGGACACGTAGATCTGGGAGGTGGTGTCGCCCGGTTACAAACCGGAGTTCGAGTCTCGCCCTCCTTCACGTTTTTTCCTGGAAACGGCGGTCATCCGGCCGGTACCGCACTTAGAGGTGGGCCTCGATTTTTACACCATTCTCTTCGCAGTCCCCTAGAAGGACGGGGCAAGCTGCATCTGAAGTTTTTCAAACTTCCCAGGTCCCCCCTTGCTCTAGCCAGGGTGGTGTCCTTTCTGGGAATACGGTCGGATTTCGGTCAACACAGGGTGTCGCTCACTCAGTCCAAGGTTTGTCAGATTCAGGAGTTGGTTTGGATCCTTCTTTCCAATCCTCGGACGTCTGTTCTGGAGCTGAGAGCCTTCCGTCTGGTTCTTGCTCTTTTGTCCCATCATGGTCTGGGCCTTCTGGTTCAGCTACGCTTGGACAGTCAAAGTGGGGTCCCTGATCCTGACCTGGGCGAAGGCACATGTTCCTTGTCTCTCGGCAGTTTGCAGATCACTCCGGTGGGGGACACCAGAGGGGGTCCTGTTTCCTTTTCGTCACAATTGCAGGCTCCCGATGTTTGTGTCGCTCTCCCAGGATCCTCTGGCTCTGGCGGCGGAAGCCATATCCCTGAGCTGGGGGGACCCGGGGTTTTCTGTACCTGTTTCCTCCGATACCCATGCTAGGCTGGGTGGTACGGAAGCTGGTTCTAGAAAGGGTGTCCGCCATTCTCGTGGCCCCAAGATGGCCAAGATGAGTATGGTGCGCAGACATCGTTTGGCTGACAGTAAGTCAGCTCATTCTGCCTCTTCAGTCCGATCTGCTCACTCAGGGTCGGCTGTCTTACCCCAGTTTACCAACGCTGGTTTTGATGGCTTGGCCGCTGAGACCTCCATCTTGAAGGAGGAAGGTCTTTCTGACTCGGTTATTAAGACTCTGATCGCTGCCCGAAAGAGGTCTTCTTCTATCACCTACTATAGGACTTGGAAAACCTATATCACTTGGTGTGAGGTTAGATCTTTTCCTTGTAGGGTTTTTTCGGTCTCCAGGATTCTGGAGTTTTTACAATCTGGGCTGGACTCTGGTCTTCAGCTGAGTACTTTGAAAGGGCAGGTTTCTGCCTTATCTATCATTTTCAGAAGCGTTTTGTGCTTCGTCCCTTAGTTAAAACTTTTTTCCAGGGGGTTACGCATGTGCGGCCTCCCAGGAAACCATTACTCCCTGTTTGGGACTTGAATTTGGTTCTTTCTGCTCTTCAGGCTCCTCCTTTTGAGCCTTTGCAAGATATTGCTTTGTCTACCCTGACTCAGAAGATTGTCTTCTTGGTAGCTATCACTTCGGTCAGGCGCCCTACTTTGAGAGGCATCAGGACAAAGTGGTATTTCGGTTCAAACCAGACTTTCTTCCTAAGGTTGTTTCTGCTTTTCATTTGAATCAGGATATTGTTCTTCCCTCCTTGTGTCCTAAGCCTAGGAATGACAAGGAGAGGGTTTTGCATTGTTTGGATGTAGTACGCTGTGTTAAGTACTATTTGATTATTACTTCTCCTTTTCGTAAAACTGATGCCTTTTTTGTTGTGCCCTGTGGGCCTAGGAAGCGTTTGGCGCCGGCCAAATCTTCTATTAGCAAATGGATACGTCAGGCCATTATTGCGGCCTATTCTGCTAAGAGGAAAGTTCCCCCTTTTCGTATCACTGCTCATTCTACTCGCGCCGTTGGAGCGTCTTGGGCTTTTCAGCACCAAGCTTCTGTTGAACAAGTTTGTAAGGCTGCTACTTGGTCTTCTGTTCATACTTTTTCTAAGTTTTACAAGGTTGATGTGCGGGCCTCAGCTGATGCTGTATTTGGCCGCAAAGTTCTGCAGACTGCAGTCATTTAAGTTATGCTTCACCTTGCCTTCGGATACCCATCCCTTGCGGACACTGCTTTTGGATGTCCCGATCGTAAGAATTAAAGGGGAAGCGGGGTGTGTGGCACACTGAGAATAATACCATTTTGTGAGTACTCACCTGAAAAATGGATATTGTCAGTGTGCCACACACCCTGCTTCACCCGCCCTTTTCGGTATCCCGAATCCTTTATATGGTGAAGCTTTTCTTTATTTTGAGGTTACCGTTGGATTTCCTGGTACCTTGTCCTTCTGCTTTTTAAATAACTGGTGATTAAGTGGGAGGTCCCAGGTATATATAGGCCGGAAGGGGCTCGTTTTCGAGACTTCTCCCTGCACGTCGCCACCTGCTGGTGGAGTAACCCGATCGTAAGAATTAAAGGGGAAGCGGGGTGTGTGGCACACTGATAATATCCATTTTTCAGGTGAGTACTCACAAAATGGTATTTTTCCTTTTACTATGCCCTGTTTGTACATCTAAATATGAACATGCCTTTCAGATGAAATAAAAAATAATGCTTTATGTACCATGAGGTGCATGTTCCAATTGCCGTTGTTGAACAAGTTAATTGTCTGGAAACGCCTTACATTTGCAATGTAGACTCGATTTACCTGTGTATGCCAACTATATAATGTAAAACATTTTTCAGGAAAATAATTATTTGCTACCCAACCTCTTGCAACACCATGCTTGGAATATGAACATATATATTTTCTAGCAATGATTCATGTTAATGTAGTTCTGACTACATAATTTTCCACACTGTGAGATTTTTAGTATTTGTAAGTGCTGTACAAAATTAATTTTTTTGTATTTATTTTTCTTCAGGTCTTTCTAGTTAGAAAGATTACTCCACCTGACCGTAACCAGCTGTATGCAATGAAGGTCCTAAAAAAGGCTACCCTAAAAGGTGGGCTATTTTGAGGATTAATTGTCTTAGTGTGCAACTACATTGTCTATCATTTTCCAAGCTCCTTAAAAATACAGAACAAAACCCACCAGTGGCCGCACGGGCCGCTGGCTTCCAACCTCTGTGAAACCCCCTGTTCTGCTTTGGCGTAATTTAGCTAAAATTCACAAGTATATTTGCAGCCCTCAAATATATATAAAACAACTTAAGAGCTCAAATACATACAAGAACTTAAGAGCTCAAATACATATATATGGCCAATGTTGTACCAATCCATAAAAAGGGGAGTAGAGAAGAAGCCAGTAATTACGGGCCAGTTAGTTTAACATCTATAGTGGTCAAATTAATGGAAAAAAATAATAATTTCCCATCTAAAAATTAATGACCTATTGGACCCAAAACATCACGGCTTTACTGAGGGCAGATCATGTCAGACCAATCTTATTGATTTCTTTGACAATGTCACTAAAGTGTTAGATGAAGGTGGTGCTGTGGATATCGCCTATCTGGTTTTTAGCAAAGCCTTAGACACTGTACCACATAAGGAGCTCATAGATAAGTTATTGAAGGTAGGACTCAATCCCTGGATAGTCCAGTGGATTTCCAGTTGGCTGAGGGATCGGTATCAGTAGTGTTGTTGTAAATGGTGTGCAATCTGAACAAAGGCAAGCTACAAGTGGTGTGCCTCAAGGCTCTGTCCTAGGCCCCATTCTTTTTAATATATTTGTAAGTGACATAGGAGAAGGCTTGGTAGGAAAAGTTTGTCTGTTTGCTGATGATACAAAGGTTAGTAATAGGGTGGATATTCCTGGAGGTGTCTGCAACATGGAAAATGATTTAGCTTTACTGGATAGATGGTCAAAACTGTGGAAACTAGAGTTTAATGTCTCTAAATGTAAAATCATGCACTTGGGTAGAAGGAATCCCTGCTCTGAGTACCGTATGGGACATCTATCCTAAGATAAAGAGTACAAACAGTATACACATAAGGGCAGACTAGATCTACCGTATGGTCTCCTTCTGCCGTCAACCTTCTGTGTGTGTGTGTGTGTGTGTGTGTGTGTGTGTGTGTGTGTGTGTGTGTGTGTGTATATAACGCCTCGTTTGTCTAAATAGTTCATTTAAAACAGTGAGTTTTGAGGATAATTGCACTACAGATTACTATCAGTTCACAAGCAATCAGACACAGACCCCAGACAAAGGAAACAGGTCTAACTAGAACAATTGTAATGTTTCTTTGAGAAAAAGGAAAAATGCAATAAAGCCAATATATTTACAAAAAAAGGCATTTCAGTAGCTTAACAAACTTATCTTAGGTGATTCTGGTTCCAGGGTCATTTTGGTCTTTCAGTTTTCAAACAGCAGCAAAAGGTCCATGAAGATGTTCAGGTGGAGGAGAGAAAAAGAGGTTGGGGACCTTGTGCGATGCCTTTTGTCTTAGGACCACACCTCTTGCCCAATCACAGGTCTCCAAAATTGTCCAATGGGTGAATGCTCTGTAGACAACCTATTTACCTCTATTGTATTATCCAATCCCAAATCGACACATTTACCCAAAGGAAACTAGCCGCATGGTTTCAACCATTTTGGAAACAGTCCTTGGTCAACATTCCAACACAATCTATACTTATTTATAGCAGATCAAACCAATAATAGGCTCGATTCAGAGGCACATTCGTCTGGACTTCTGTAGCTGTCTGTGAAAGTTTTTTTGTGTGTTAGTCATTTTTTTTGTTTTTTTCGTTCATTTTCCATTCGTATGAACGTTCAGGCTAATGCGTATATGCTCTTTCGATGAACGAAAGCAAATCGGATCATTTGCGTTAGTTCGGATCATTTTCCCATCAAAATCTGATATTTTTCGTTCGTTCAGATAACTTACGTTATTGGTATGGGCTTGCATCTCATTCAGAGAGCTGATTGCCGAGAGACCACCACCCTATAAACCCGTTTCCTTTGCGATCCTCTTACGGGACCATTTTGACCTTGAGACTAGCAGCTATGGACGACACTAGTGCATTTGAGGAGCATGAGGAACTGCAGCTCATGGGCATAGAAATTGTCCGTAGGGCTAAGATCAGATTGCACCGGCGACTCATGCACATCGATGGCATGCATGACGTTGAGCTGTTCGAGCTCACCAGACCTAATCGCGCTTCCCTTCATAAGTTGTATAGTGAGCTGCGGCCATGGTTAGCCCGCACCGCAAGGAAGGGACAAGCAATTTCAGGTATGACCAAGATGCTTGGCTGCCTGCAATTTTTGGCAAATGGCTCCTTCCAGAGGCTGGGTGCCCTCTCCGTGGGGATCTCCCAGCCTACGCTGAGCCGCGCGCTATCCAAGTTTTTGGAAGCCATGGCTACCATTAGTCAGAAATATATTTGTTTTCCTGACGACATGGTAGCCAGGAACGCTATTAAGCTGGCATTTTATAACATCGCCGACATGCCCAACGTCATGGGTGTCATTGACTGCACCCACGTTGCCCTGGTGCCTCCAGCAGCCGACGAGTACATCTACAGGCAAGTCCAATCTGTCTTTGTGTTTTTTATATAGTTTACCTAAATGTTCTTTTACAATTTTCCAAGTCCCTCCTTGTAAAATCCCTCCTTGTAAATAGTCCCTGTGAAATAGTTGACATTGTATATCTGTTAATCCCTCCTTGTAAAATCCCTCCTTGTAAATAGTCCCTGTGAAATAGTTGACATTGTATATCTGTTAATCCCTCCTTGTAAAATCCCTCCTTGTAAATAGTCCCTGTGAAATAGTTGACATTGTATATCTGTTAATCCCTCCTTGTAAAATCCCTCCTTGTAAATAGTCCCTGTGTAACAATGGACCTTATTTAGCTTCTCAAATGTTTTTCATGTTGGCCAAAGGGAAACATTTTAATGTGGACCTTAAATAGGCACTTTAAAGTTAATCTTTACTTGATCCAACATACATATCCTTTTTTTTTTTTAACAAAAAATACTTATGTACTTGGTTAGTGTTATTTGTATTGGCCCACAGGTTTTTGGTAGGGTGTTATTAGTTTCACTAGTTTACCTTGCCTGGCTAATGTTTTCTTTTTCTTTTATCCAGGAACCGCAAAATGGGCCACTCCCTGCGTGTGGTGGCCCCGAACATGAGGTTCCTTAGTGTGCTCGCCGGGTTTCCAGGCTCATCCCATAACGCCTACATTCTGAGAAGATCTGGATTGTACCGTCGGTTTGAGTCTGGAGAATTCTCCTGTGGATGGCTCCTTGGTAAGTTGACGCCAATAACGTCATTGACTTTTCAATGTATGCCTGTGAATATAGTTTGGGACCCATGTATGAAACTATGCCTATATTCCCAGTATGCATCACACCCTGCTTCAGGATAGAATAATCACTTCTGGGTTATAGCCACTAGATGGTGCTTATCTAGCAGAGATGGCAAAAAAAGAAGCCCTTCCCGGTCCATAAATACCTGGGATCTCCCACACATTCCCCAGTAGTCTCTACTAGAAGGCGACGACAGTCAAGATGATGGCTCTCTCTCTCCTTTCAGGTAAGCCGGGTGCACACCCTGCCCCTAATTTTCCTATTTCCACCCGGACTTCTTTATTCCCGTCATTATGCCTCCCAGCTATGGCTGCGGGGTCCGGGTGAGGGTAGGGCACACCTTTAGAGGTGTTCTTTACTAGGAGCCATGCTCCACCGCAAATCCCCCACCAAGGGGTAGGCGGCTGTCGGGTTGGTGATCCTTACTTGGGATGCCCTGTCCGTTCCTAAGCCCTCGCTACATAGTCAAAGTGTATCGGCTTCCTTCCCCCATTACTCCCTGTTCCCAGTTAGGGGGTGGGGGGTAGCTGTCCCTCCATTGTTATCATCATCATCATTATTATTATTTCCTTATTCCACTTGCCGTGAAATATGTTGTGTTTGTGTGATTGTGCATACTTTTAAGGTTTGCGCGCTTGCTCCTGCGCGTGTTTGCTTCACTTGGCTTGTTCCTGGTGACCCGCGCGCTTGCTCTCCGGCGGCGGGCCGGTAACCGCAACGGCCAGCTCCGCAACCCCATTGTCTGGGGAGCGCGGCCTTTGGATTGGTCTGACGTGGGGGAGGGGGATGGGCCTGGCGCTCTGCGCGCCCGCAGCGACCCGCCCCTCTGCGCGCCCGGCAGCGGCCCGCCCCTTCCTTCTCCCTTGTTCGGCTGGTGATCAGCCTTATTGTCTGGCAGCGCGGGCGGGATAAGTCCCGCTTTTTTGAGGGGGTGGGGCCAAGCGCCTGGCGCGCTCCGCTGTGGCCTGCCTCCTTCTTCCTTCCTCCTTCGCCGTCCTTCGGTTCAGACGCCGCCATCTTCTGGGGGTCTGTGAATGCCCCACGCGGGCTTATTGTATACATTTATATATTTTATTTTGTGTATATGTTGTGTGGGTTTATTATTTGGAAGGCTGTGGCTGCGGGGCGTTTGATTGGGCCCCTTGGCAGCATATGGATTAATTGTTATATATATTTCTATATACATTATATGCATCTTATTTTGACTATGGTATGCATGTTTCATTTTACTAAAAGGGGTCCCCTATTGTGTCTTTCAGGTGGGACTACCAAAATTAGGGTCTTTTCCCAGTCCTGTGGCCTTTGATCAAATTTAAGGGGTTGGTTCCTTTTTTAAATCCTCCCACTAACGGACTTTATGGGGCATCCCGGGTAGCTTCATAGCGTAATTCCCATTGGTCATTGCGACTACCTTAAAAAAAATCACCATATGGAGGCTTCCCAGGATACCGGGCTCAGGGGCCCTTTGGGGCAACCCCGGCAGTGTGTGGTATGTGGGGCACCCCTCGTGGGCGACAATGTGCAGATTTGTGTACCATGTGCACAGCAGGCGATTGCGCGGCAATCCGGGCCCCGTGTGGCCGGATCAGCCCCGCTGGCCTCATCACCTACTCCCCCACGCCTGGTTATGACCCCTAGTGACGTAGTCACTAGAGGGGAGTCGCAAACAGATGTCGGCGCTAGACTGGCCAACATTGAGAGATTGATTGCTAGCTCTGCGGCCAGGAAGGCCCCAGCTAAAAGACGGCACTTGGCGCCCGCAGCGCCGGCCCTTGATTTTGATGAGTGTGACCTTTTTGAATGGTCCGATTACTCCCCGCTTGAGGAAGGGAAATTGTTTTCCGACTCTGATTTATCCGATGATCAGCAGTACCTTGGCGCTGATGCCGGTACAGAGCGCGAGGATACTGTTGATACCCATAGGCTCCTTACTCAAATGTTTGAGGTGCTTGCCATTTCCCCTCCTGCGGAGGCCCCTCCGCAACGGGGGGAATTTTTTGGTACCGCCAAACCTAGATTGGAGTTCCCGGATCAGAAGCACTTTAACACTCTGATCCTTAAGGAATGGGAAAAGCCTTGCTGGCTTCCAGGTATTCCTCAAGGGTGGGAAAGGAAGTATCCTTTCCCTGTTGATGCGGTTAAGCGTTGGTCTACACCCCCTGAGGTGGGGTAGGGGCAGAGGTCATGCCCGACCCGAGTCCTCCTGGGGTGCCAAACCTAAATCTACCCCGCTCAGCAATGAGGGGGCGCCCTCACCCTTGCGGGTGGGGGGACGCCTGCGGCTCTTCGCCCAGGTCTGGGCTCAACGAGTTACAGACAAATGGATTCTGGAGGACCCACGGGCAGCACAGGGACTGTTTCTGGTGGTGCAAAACCTTCTGGATATGGGGGTTGTTTGTCAGGTTCCCCCCTTAGAGAGAGGTCAGTGTTAATATTCCAACCTCTTTACGGTGCCCAAGAAGGATGCCTTCATAAGACCCATTTTGGACTTAAAAATTCTCAACCGGTTCATCAGAATCAGAAAGTTTCGCATGGAGACTCTGCGCTCTGCTGTCAACTCCCTATGTCCGGGGGACTTTATGACTTCAATAGACATCAAGGATGCTTACCTCCATGTGCCGGTCTTCCCGTGACACCATCGGTTCCTCAGGTTTGTGGTAGGTGAACAGCACTACCAGTTTGTGGCTTTCCCCTTCGGGCTGACTTCGGCGCCCAGGGTGTTCACCAAGGTATTGGCGGGCGTGATGGCCCTTCTCAGAGCCCAGGGCATTCGCATTTTGCCTTATCTGGACGACCTTCTCATTACGTCTTCTTCACTCCACCAGGCGGAGCTGGATACCCGGACGGTTGTAACGACGCTGGAAAGGTTCGGGTGGGTAATCAATTACCCCAAGTCCTCACTCTCTCCGTCACGAGTGGCTTCCTTCCTGGGCATGACGCTGGGTACCATTCAGACCAGGATATTCTTAGTGTACAGACAGAGTACTTACACTTGGGTTATCCTCCGCCAGATGGCGCTGCACTGCAGAGACATGTAAAAACAGGCTCCTCCCGGCCCCTCAAATACCCAGGACCTCCCACAAATCCCCAGATTTCTCTGCAATGCTTACTGCGAAGACATGAAATATCACTCTCTCGCAGGTGAACGGGGCTATTAGCCTGCGGCCCTGTTGGACTATTCCCACCTGTCCTTCGTGTGATGTGCCTCCCAGCCTGGGCTGCGCTGGTCGGGTGAAGGTAGGCGGCACCGTGTGTGGTTATGGAGCGCTGCTCCACCGCAGTCCCCCACCAAAGGGTAGGTGGTATAGGCTGATGGTGAGCCTTATGGGATGCCCCTCCCGCATTATTGCCACATGCCTCGTGTAGCGGTGGGTCCTGTACAAAGGGCCGCCATCCTCCCTCATTCTCCCCGTAGCCTTCGGGGGGGAAAGAAGGGGGGGGGTCAGTGCGTATAGTGATTACGTGTATGACTTGATATGTGGTGTCAGCCGCCGCGCTGACTTGTCTGTTTTACTATTACATGGCCGCCGCCACACGCGCGTCTTTTCCCTCATTTGGATGTTCCGCGCCAGGCGGCTGCATTACCTCAGATGCTTCTGCGTTATCATTGGCTGCTTGTCTGTGGGCTTCGCGCACTTCGGGGGGGGCGGGGCCTGGCTTCGCGTGCCCTGCGTCACGGCCCGCTCTGGCCCGCCCTTCGAGGTACTCTCGGTGCCATTTTGTCAGTGCGCGCGTGTGGCGGTTATGCTTACCGCGGTCCTTAAGTGCCCTCGCAGGCGGTTTTATACTCATTGTAGTGTGTTTGGTTCTGACACCCCTTCTTCCCACTGTGTCTTTCAGACGGGTGAAGCCATTGACTTCTCCCGGCCCGGTGTAATTGATAGTTGGGCCTTGTATAATTACTCCCAGTTCCCTAGCGGGTCATTGGGGCATCCAGGGTTGCTTATAGCGTAAATCCCTACTGGCATATTGTGCCTAATAATCACCATATGGAGGCATCCCAGGATAGGTTACCGGGGTCTCTTTGGGACAAGCCCGGCTGTGTGTAGCGTGTGGGCAGCCTCGTGCTGACGCTGACAAGGCACGGGTCTGTGTACCCTGTGCTGAGCAGGTGCTTGCATTGCAATCTGATGAGAGACCAAGGGGTCATGACGATTCTGGCTCTGACCCCTGGGCCCCGGATGACACTGACAGATTATTGACCCAGACCTTGAGGTTCTGTCTATCTCTCTCCCTGTTGAGGCTCCCAGGCAAGAAAGGGGAGCTTTTCCATACAGCAAAATCACGTTTGGAATTTCCAGAGCAGGCACATTTCCATAACCTTGTGCTCAAGGAATGGGAGCGCCCCAGTAAACTTCCCGGGGCTCCAAAGATTTGGGATAGGAAGTATCCCTTTCCTGCTGAGGTGGTTAAATGTCGGTCCCCCCCCCCCTCGAGGTGGATGCCCCGATCCTAGGGCTATCTAACATCTCTGTCATGCATTCCCCTGATTCCACTACCCTGCGGCATGCTGAGGACCGGCGCATTGACCAGCTGGCCTCCCACACCTTTACATGTGCGGGGACGGCGCTGCGCCCGGTCTGTGCCTCTGCTATTACTGCTATGGCCACTAGAACCTTTATCAGAAATATGCTTGATAGTGCCCCTGATGATTTGCCTTGTGAGGTGTTTAATGCACTCTCTAGTTGATGTTTTTGTAAAGTTTGTCCTGTCAGCATTGGATGACACCATCAGAATGTGTGCCAGAACTTCTGCCCCAGTGCAGGCGGCAACCTCGGCCCTTTAGGGGTCAGGGTTCCTTCTCCTCCCCTTACCATGATGAAAGACAGGGAAGGGGGGTATCCTTCCCTGGGGCCCGGGGAGATTTCTGGGGTAGAGGCAGAGGACGTGGACGTCCTGGCTCCTCCTGGGACCCCAAAAGCTAAATCCTCTCCCAAGCCCCCTCAGGCATGTTGGGGCGCCCTCACCCATCCAGGTGGGGGGACGGCTGCAGCACTTTGTTCAGGTCTGCAGGATGTCTCAGACCGGTGAATTCAGGAGGTCCCGGATTCCTCAGGACCCTGTGTCGGCTCAGGAGCTAGTGCAAGGCCTCCTGGAGCTGAGGGTCATCTGCCAGGTGCCTTTAAGAGAAAAGGGCAAGGGCTTTTATTCCAACCTAATCACAGTACCCAAAAAGGATGGTTCTGTCAGGTTCATCCTGGACTTAAAGGTTCTTAACAAGTTTTTGTCAAGGGCAGGCGCTTTCGCATGGAAACTCTGCGCTCTGCCATCTGTTCCCTGCGCCAAGGGGATTTCATGACTTCTGTGGACATCAAAGATGCTTACCTTCATATTCCTGTGTTCCCAGGTCATCAAGAGTCCCTCAGGTTCACTCTGATGGATCAACATTACCAAATTGTGGCCTTGCCCTTCAGCCTCACTTCAGCTCCCAGGGTGTTCACCAAGGTGCTGGCTGGCGTGATGTCTCTACTCAGATGTAAGGGTGTCAGCGTGCTTCCCTATCCGGACGACATCCTCTTCACTTCCCAGTCTCTACATCAGGCAGAGTTGGATACTCAGCTGGTGGTGCCCATTCTGGAGTCATTTGGATGGGAGATCAACCACCCCAAGTCCTCACTGTCCCCTTCCTTGGTAACTCCATTCCTAGGAATGAATCTGGATACAGTTCAGGCAAGGATCTTCCTTCCTCAGCAGAAGGTGGACAATCTGATTACACAGGCTCAGTCCCTCCTTGCTTGTCCCCATCCCTCCATCTGGCAGGAGATGCAGCTGGTGGGCCTGATGGTGGTGTCCTTCGAAGCGTTCCCTTATGCTCAGTTCCAATTGAGGCCTCTGCAACTTCACCTATTGTCTGTATGGGACAAGGACCCAGCGTCCCTGGACAGGGTCTGTGTGCTCTCCCCCCCGGTCAGGAGGTCCCTCTTGTGGTAAAGGGACTCAAGGAACCTGTTGGGGGGCAGATCCTTTCTTGCCCCTTCCTGGGAGACGGTCACCACCTGCCAGGTTTCTGGAAGTCCCTGCGGTTCCAGGGGAGGTGGGGCCCTCAGGAGGCCCACACACCTATCAATGTCTTGGAGCTGTGAGCGATCAGGTTAGTTCTGGCTCGCTTGACTACTCATCTTTAGGGCCTGCCTGTTCGGTTGGCGCTTGGACAACCAGACGGCAGTTGTCTACATCAATCATCAGGGAGGGACCCGGAGCAAGATGGCCCTCCATGAAGTGTCTCTGATCCTGACCTGGGTGGAGGCCAATGTTCCCGGCATATCAGCGGTGTACATTCTGGGGGGTGAAAAATCTGCTGGCAGACCCTCTGAGCAGGGGGACCTCTCGCTAGGGAGCATGGTCCCTCTGCAACAGGGTGTTCCAATCTCTGTGCCACCGTTGGGGCCAACCAGAGGTGGATCTGTTTGCGTCCCGTCACAATCACAAGCTCCCGGCCTTTGTCTCCCTGCCCCAGGATCCTCTGGCCTTGACCACGGATGCTTTAGCACTGTCATGGCAGGACATTCAGTTCCTGTATGTCTTTCCTCCATTCCCCCTGCTGTGCAGGGTTCTGCACAAGATTGCTCTGGAGGGGGTGCCAGCAATTCTGGTGGCCCCCAGGCGGCCAAGAAGAGTGTGTTCGCAGACGTGGTGCAGATGGCAGTAGACCAGTATGTTCTGCCAAGGGTGCCAGATCTGCTCACTCAGGGCCCCTTACGCCATCCCAATTTACAAACTCTGGCTTTGACGGCCTGGCTGCTGAAACCTCCATCTTGATGGAAAAAGGCTTGTTCGCCTCGGTGGTTGATACCATGGTGAAGGCTAGGAAGAAATTACAGGGTATGGCGTACCTACTTTGACTGGTGTGAGTCTAGGTCTCTTCCTTGTCGGGTGTTCTCAGTCCCCAGGGTTTTGGAGTTTTTACAACATGGGTTGGAGTAGGGTCTCCAACTCAGTACTCTGAAGGGTCAGGTTTCTGCTCAGCATTCTTTGGTTAAGACTTTCTTTCAGGGGGTTACTCATGTGCGTCCCCCACGTAAACCTATTGTCCCTGTTTGGGGTTTGAACTTGGTTTTGTCTGCCTTGCATGGTGCTCCCTTTGAACCTATTCAGGATGCTGCTCTGGCTGTCCTTACCCTCAAGGTTGTCTTTCTGGTGGCTATTACTTCGGTCAGGCGTGTGTCTGAGCTGGCGGCTCTGTCTATCCAGCCTCCATACTTTGAGAGACATCAGGATAAGGTGGTGTTCCGCTTTAAGCCGGACATTCTGCCTAAGGTGGTGTCTGCTTTTCATTTGAATCAAGATATTGTTCTTCCTTCATTGTGCCCTAATCCTAGCAACGCAAAGGAAAAGGTTCTGCCTTCCTTGGATGTGGTCAGGTGTCTGAAGTATTACCTGGTAGTCACTGCGTCCTTCAGGAAAACTGATGCTCTTTTTGTGGTCCCTTCTGGTCCTAGGAAGGGTTTGGCTCCTGCCAAGTCTACTATCAGCAAATGGATCCATCAGGCTGTGATTCAGGCCTATTCTGCTAAGGTGAAGAATCCTCCCTTCCGCCTTACTGCTCATTCTACTCGTGCTATTGGTGCCTCTTGTGCCTTCCAGCACCAGGCGTCTGTTGAGCAAGTTTGCAAGGCCGCTACTTGGTCTTCTGTTCATACCTTTTCAAAGTTTTACAAGGTTGATGTTAGGGCCTCAGCTAATGCTGTTTTTGGCCGCAAGGTTTTGCAGGCGGCAGTGGTTTAAACTGTCTGCTGTTACCTTATTGTTGGGGATCCCACCCTACTTTATGGACACTGCTATTGGATGTCCCAAGTGTAAGCACTCTATCTGGAGCAGGGTGTACTGTATACTAAGAATAATACAATTCTGTGAAATACTCACCTGTAGAATTGGTATTATAAGTATACAGTACGTCCTGCTCCACCCCACCCTTGGTTTTGCATTATTCTGGATCCCCTGTATGGTGATTGTTATCATTGTTATAGTTACCAGTTTGGGTGGTTAAATTCTCTCGGCTTCTTGTTCACTGCTTTTCAATGCTGGGGATTTGTGGGAGGTCCCGGGTATTTGAGGGGCCGGGAGGAGCCTGTTTTTACATGTCTCTGCAGTGCAGTGCCATCTGGCGGAGGATAACCCAAGTGTAAGTAATCTATCTGGAGCAGGACGTACTGTATACTTATAATACCAATTCTACAGGTGAGTATTTCACAGAATTGTATTTTTCTTGTCCCAGCTGAAGGTGGATGTTCTCCAAGCGCTAATTTGTCTCCTTCTGGCCAGCTCTAAATCCATCCGGCAAGGGATGAGACTGGTGGGGTTGCCTCGGCTTGCTTCGAGGCGGTGCCTTTTGCTCAATTTCACATGAGACCTCTTCAACTCCATATTTTATCGGTTTGGGACAAATGTCCTCTGTCTCTGGATCAGACCTGGGCTTCTGTAGAGACCGTCAGTTCCAGGGGCTGTGGGGCCCTCGGGAGGCTCACGCCCCCATCAATGTTCTGGAGCTGAGGGCGGTTCGGTTGGTGCTGGCGCACCTGACACATCACGTCCGGGGCCTACCTGTTCAGGTTCGCTCCGACAACCGGACTGCGGTTGCGTACATGACCCAAGGAGGGACTCGCAGCAAAAGTTCCCTCCGGGAGGTGTCTCTGATTCTTTTATGGGCCGAGAGCATTGTACCTGCATCTCGGCAGTTTACATTCCAGGTGTGGAGAACCTGGAAGCGGACTCCCTGAGCAGGGGGACCTCTCGCCGTGGGGAATGGTCCTTCAGCAACAGGGTATTTTCTATCACTCTGTCACATGTGGGGGATGCCGGAGGTGGATCTGTTCACCTCCCGTCACAATCACAAGCTCCCAGCCTTTGTGTCTCTGTCACAGGATCCTCTGGCGCTGGCAGTGGATGCCATGTCGCTGCCCTGGCGGGGGTTCGGTCTACTGTATCTGTTTCCTCCCTTCCCCATGGTGGGCAAGGTGGTACGCAAGCTGGTTCACGAGGGTGTGCCAGCAATTCTGGTGGCCCCAGAGTGGCCAAGACAGGTGTGGTTTGCAGACGTCCTGCAGCTGACGGTCGATCAGTACGTTCTGCCTCTGGTCCCAGATGTTACCCCAATTTGCAAACGCTGGCTTTGACGGCGTGGCTGCTGAGACCTCCATCCTAAGGGAAAAGGGTCTGTCTGAGGCGGTTGTTCAGACTCTGGTCAGGGCTAGGAAGTAATCTTCTTCTGGTATTTACTGTAGAACCTGGCGGACCTATATTGACTAGTGTGAGACTAGGGCCTTGCCTTGTCGGGTGTTTTCCATCCCTTGGATTCCGGAGTTCCTTCAACATGGTTGGGTTTTCAACTCAGCACTTTGAAGGGGCATGTCTCCGCTCTGGCGGTTTTCTTTCAGAGGTCTTTCGCTCGCCTTTGGTTAAAGTGGACCAACACCCAGGATTTTGACTATCCTGGGTTTTGGTCCACTTCGGTGGGGGTGCCCCGCTGTGTGAAACCCCCCAGAACGCCCGGAAACATTCACCTCACCATGATCCTACGCGGGCGCTCGTCCAATCAGAGCGCTCAGAGCCGCTGTGGTATGCACGTACAAGTGGCGTCCAACCACAGGGGCTCTGAGCGCTGGAGGCCGCGTCTCGCGCTTCCCTCTAACAGGGAGCGCACCCGCGCCGGCCGTTTGTGAATGCGCCCTGCTAGAGGGAAGCGCGAGACGCGGCCCTCGCATGCGCCATTGGAACGGGGTTAAGGTAAGGTTTCTGGGCTTCCTGGGGGGTTTCACCCTGCGGGACATCCCTATTTCGGATGCCCCACGGGGAGGGATCTGATTGGCCCGGGAATCTTATTGATTCCCGGGCCGATCCCCCCTGGGTGTTGGTCCACTTTAAGACTTTTTTCCAGGGGGCCACTCATGTGTGTCCTCCTCGCAAACTCATGTTGCCGGTTTGGGATTTGAATTTGGTATTGTCTGCCCTTCAGGGTCCTCCATTTGAGCCAGTGCATAAGGCTGCACTGTCCATTCTCACCTTTAAGGTTGCATTTTTGGTGGCTATCACCTCTGTTCGACGTGTTTCTGAGTTGGCGGCTCTGTCCATTCAGGCCTCCTACTTTGAGAGACACCAGGACAAGGTGGTTTGTCTATTTAAACCTGACTTCTTGCCTAAGGTTGTCTCTGCCTTTCACCTTAATTAGGACTTTGTGCTTCCTTCCTTGTGTCCTAATCCTAGCAACGACAAGGAGAGGGCCTTGCACTCTCTGGATGTCATTAGATGAGTGAAATATTATCTGGTGGCTACTGCGCCATTCAGGAAGAGCTGTTGGGGCTTCTTGGGCTTTTCAGCACCAGGCCTCTGTTGAACAAGTTTGTAAGGCTGCTACTTGGTCTTCTGTTCATACCTTTTCCAAGTTTTACAAGGTTGATGTTCGGGCCTCAGTGGTAGTTGTTTTTGGCCGCAAAGTTCTGCAAGCTGCAGTGGTTTGATGTGTGCATTATTGCCTTTTGGATCCCCCACCCATTGTTGGACACTGCTATTGGATGTCCCAGAAGTGATTATTCTATTCCGAAGCAGGGTGTGCTGCATACTTGGAATAATACCATTCTGAAATTACTCACCTGTAGAATGGATATTATAAGTATGCATCACACCCTGCTTCGTCCCATCCTGAGTTGTATCTTGGATCCTCTATATGGTGAATTTTTTCCTTGTTCATGTTTTTAATTTTAATTATTGGCTTCTCATGGTCCCCTTACTGCTTTCATATACTGAGGAATGTGTGGGAGGTCCCAGGTATTTATGGATCGGGAGGGGCTTCTTTTTTTGCCATCTCTGCTAGAAAAGCGCCATCTAGTGGCTATAACCCAGAAGTGATTATTCTATTCCGAAGCAGGGTGTGATGCACACTTATAATATCCATTCTACATGTGAGTAATCACAGAATTGTATTTTTTTTCCCCTTGATTACATGTGAAACATGACCTTAACCATTAGATTTAGCAAACCACAAACCCTTGTCAAATGTTTGACCAGCATTTACAAATAAGAAATTTCTACTTTTATAGTAAATTATTTATTATTCTTCCCCACACTCGGCTGCAATTATGTTCTTGACTATATGATAGGGTCTGCGCCATCTTTGCTTACATGCATTACACTTACTGAGTAGAGGAGAGCGGGATAAAGTCCAGGTGCCGGGTTAGAGCTGTTTTTGCCTCAGACAAAGCAGATACGGGGTCCTGAAAAGTTAAGACATCCCAGAATGCTGAGCAGCACAGTCCTAAAACAATACCTGTTAGCAGTCTGCCTGATTTGCCATCATCCTCCATCTTTGATGTTAAAATTATGCCAACATCCATTACATGTAGTTAGGTTTTTTTTTTGGGCTGCACAATCTGTATGCTCAGGGTGTTGCTCAAATGTTACATAGCCTCTTAGTCTTGGTGATGGACTGTTTTTGGATTCAATTTAGGGAGTAATGTGTAATTTATTATATTTTTAACTTATTTTTTCAGGTGATTCTGGCTATCCACTCCTTCCCTGGCTGCTGACGCCTGTCCTTCGGCCCCAGAATGCCGCACAGGATGCCTACAATCAGGCACACCGGAAGACCAGGGCCGTGGTGGAGAGGGCGTTTGGCCTATTAAAAACCCGCTTTCGTTGCTTGGACCATACCGGGGGGGCACTACAGTATGACTCCAAGAAGGTCATCAATATCATTCTGGCGTGTGCTGTATTACATAATTATGCCATCTTGCAGCGTGTCCCCCGGTATGTGGATCTGCCCCCCCTCTCCACCCAGCCAGGACCCTGATGAAGTATATTGTGGCACAACTAGTGCCTCAGGGCAAGCAGTGTGTGCTAATTTGATTTCCACACATTTTTCTTAATTTGTTGTGTCTGTGTTTGTTTTGTCCCTGTATTGATTATTTAAGATAATTTTGCTTTGGTTTTGCTTGGCCACATTTGCCACAGGCACAGGTGGAAAGCAGCCATACCTATGCCACATCTACGCCTGTTAGTCAGTGGCCCACCCAAACAAGAAGCCCCAGTCCAAATCCAAGTCCAGTTCAATCTCTGCCAGGGTTCCAGGTAGTAGTTTGCCAGGCAAGAATGTCCCCAATCATGCCGACAAACAGGATGAGCCAGAAGCAATGTAATTAGGCCAAAGCCTGCAGCGCCACAGCTTGAGTGGCAGGTTCAGTGAGGCTCGAGCTCAGGCATTGGCTAGTGGGCTACCTCAGCACTCTGAGCTATATGGGAGCAAATCCAAAGCATACAAGCAAAGCCATACCCTAAGGGGATATTTGTAGGGCTCACCAGACAGGTCAATACAGTGGGATGTAGAGCAAAGACAGTCAGATACAGTCCAAATAGGCCTTAAAATGGTGGTGGTGGGCCTTGGAGGTGGCCCATCACCTGGGCATGTGTGGCATTCATAATCTGCAACTGTTCCAACATGTTTCTATTGGTAGTTCGAAATTCAGCCAGCATGGCACTGAAATTGTTAGTTAAGGTGGCCATGTGGCTGTTGCTATTTCGAACTTCCTCAAGCATTGCACTGAAATTATTAGATAAGGTGGCCATGTGGCTGTTGGTCGACCTAAATTCTGTCAGGCTGTTTAAGGTATTATTTAATGTCTCTAATTGGGCATGATGCTGTTCGTTGTTTCTTTGATTTTGTTGGCGAAATAAACGCCTCTCATGGTGCCATGCTGACTCCATGATCGGCACGTGCCTCCCCTGGGAAACTGGGCGCCGTAGCTGACTACGGCTCCTAATTCCCCGGGTTGGGGCGCGTGCTGATGATGTTCCTCTAGTTCGACCAACAGCCACAGATCTGCTGGGCAAATCCTCTGCAGCAGAGCTAACACTGGGGACTGTTGGCTGAGTCTCTGCATGCTGCCCACGATGGGCTGGCAGCATGCAGCCAGCTTCACTCTGCTGCTGAGGATTTGGTGGAGAAACATGTTGGGACAGTTGCAGATTATGTTCCAGGGGGGGCTGTAGCGAAGTCAGCACGGAAGTTGACGGCATGGCCAAACTGGCTGAGGCTTCCATAGTAGCTGAGGGATGCTGGGCTGCATTGTTTTAAAAAAGGCATGTAAACACACAACTATGCATTGTTGATGTGTATTAATACATACGTTTCACTACACCACGTGGGCAAGCAGGAATGGCAACTCCCCCAACGGTCCAAGTTGACCTTCACTATGAATGGCATTATCTGTTATATGTATTACTCAACAAGTACATACACATTGGTCACCTAAACCCAACAAAACATGCATGTACTGTTATGAGGCTTCACACATCCATAAAGGGCCATTAGGGGCCCACACTCAGCTTGCAAATAGCATTTGGATTAAGTTTATGGTGGTTGCCATTCTTCCTAGGTAAACCTTTCAAGCACCCCAGATAATGTATTTCTGACCAAAGCACAAAGCACATAAAGTTAAAGATGGAAGTGTTGGATCAGATTGACTAGAAGAACATAACAGGCAGTCCTTTGCTAATCTAAATACTTTAATAGTGTCCATAAATACTCTCAAAGGTCATGTATGGCCAAGAAAATTAGAAAATTAACATTCCACAGACATGACAGACCCTGGATACATTTTTACCTCCACTACAAGGCACTCCCTAGGGGCATTTGTTAACATATGCCTTGAAGCCTCATTTTACACGTAGAAAACATATCACATACACACTAACATTACTAACCTGCAGGAATAGTCGGGATGTCCGTGTCCCGTCGCCCCGAGTGTCCCTCTAAGGCTACGGGATGTAGCAGGCCCAGCACCATCTCCTCAGCTGGGGTAAATTGAAGTTTAGTGGGGAAGCCTCCGCCAGTTGGTAAAGAAGATAGTTTGGCAAATGTAGCAAAATGTTGACCATACAAGAAGCAGAGCAATCCACAAAGTAGATATGTACCTGTAATTACGCCGTTTATTTTCTTTCTTCCGTGCTGCATACTTCAGGTCTGATATTTTGCATTGAATCTGCTCAACATCTTTTAGCTCTTCCGCCGCTGCATTGACCTGTCCGGTGAGCTCCTCTAAAATTTCTGCTTTGCGCTGTTTGCTGGTTGATTTGGATCTGCGTCCATATAGTTCATCATAATGCAAGGTGAGCCCACTAGCCAATGCCAGAGTTTGGGCCTCCCCAAACCTGCCACTCAAGTGGCCTCTGCGCAATGTGCGCCCTGTTGCTTGCGGTTCTGGCTCCTCAGTGTTTGCACGCGCTCGCGTGCGTACTGCCGTTCGTCCGGCCATGCAGAACCCCGAAACCGCTGGGCATAACTTATCTGCTGCAGACAAGGAGAAAGATGGCGCCCACAATCTTGACCCGCCAACAAGAAGAGATCATTATGCTTGTAAGTGTATTTTAATGCCTTTGATTTGCCATCTAAATGCCCTTAAGGAAGCGCATGAAGAAAAGGTTTGTTTTAAGTGTCTAAAACTCCTTGCTAAACCGAAGTTAGGGCCCACATGTGCGAACCAACTCTATGCCAGCTACAAGGATAGTATTAGGCAAGAAATGTGTCTGTTAATGTCATTTAGTCAAATGATCGATTTGGGACAGATATTTGTATGCGGTTTGATCTAAATCTTATCTTTATTTTGTGTTTTGTAGACTATGCTGGAGCGCAGGTACGACTACCTGGCCAACTCATTTGAGAAGAGGACCGTCGCCCTGGAGATCGTTTCCAGGATCCAACATCAGACGGACACCACCTTCACCCACATTCAGATCATGCAGCATTGGTCGGACCTGAAACGGCTGCACATGCCCCGGGTGCGGCGCTTTTTCGGACTCCCATTTCCCTAGTAAGTACATAGCGATTGCATGCTAGATGTAAGTAATACAGAAGGTAGGCCTTTATTTATAAATACTTCTCTTTTCTAGTGTTGGAAATGAAGTACTGAATCAGATGCATCGGGAGGCGCAAAGCCGACCAGTGCTGCATGAATCTGCAGCTGGAAGTGAAGGTGGTGTTTCTCCAGGGCGACGGTCCTACCCCTCCTCTGTAGGGTCCTCCGACCAGCCCCTGGACCTTTCCACAGAGGAGGGGCGGCACGGTGTGGGCAGGGAGTCTTACCCTGCGATGCAGCCAGTAGCCTCTGGTATGTAACTCTTCATGTAACCGCACACACATACATGCTATTTCCAACCAAGCCTATTTCCTTTACTCTCTTTTTCTAGATGTTTCTGGAGTGGGTGAAGATGTGGAGTCTGCAGCAGATCACGCCCAGGAGGCACAGGGAGAAGGTGAGTGATGTGACACACACATTGAAATTGACATTTGCTTACTGTTGATTAAGACATTATAAGTGACCCTATTTGCCATGTCTCTACAGCCTCTACTTTACACCAGTGGCAGGGCCCAGGACGGAGGGTTGTCCCCAACGAGGCAGGCGTCTGCCACCAACCAAGTAAGTTGTAATGTCGTTCTTTGGAGTATGTGGTAATTGACCTGATCACCCAGATACATCAAGCCATAATCAGTGGCATTAGCAGAATGACACATGCCCACTTCCTTAGATTAATGACTTAGCAGAATGACATATGCCCACTTCTTTAGATTAATGACTTAGCAGAATGACATATGCCCACTTCCTTAGATTAATGACTTAGCAGAATGACTGACATATGTCGTCATGAGTTAGGTAACAAACATTCTATCCACAGGTGAGAAACATGTATTTGTCTCCAAATAATGTTTTTTTATAAATTTGATACAGGGACCACACCGGCACAAGAGTGGAAGCCATGAATCGAAGGGTCCTTGAGTTGGTGGCTGAAATGCAGCAGCTGCGTTTCAGCCACCAACTTTTCATTGGGGACAACAGAAGAAGACTAGTGTTCTGGGTCCTGCCACTGTGTTGTAAATATTTTTATATGTACATAGTTTTAATTTTTTAAAGTTTTGTACGTTTTTAAACATTATCAAAAAAAGTGTGTTACATTTTTAGGAAACAAAAAAAAAAAAAAAAGCCAAACATAAATGGCCTTGTTGGATAAAAAAACAAAACCCAAAAAAAAGTTTGTGTCATTTTTTTTTTTGAAAAAAATACATTAACACCAAACAAAGGGTGACTAAAAAATTTAGAGATGAAGATTCAGATGACCGGGAAGTGGTTTGGGTAAGTTTTAGAGGGCTAAAATGCAAGAAGAACCAAACCGGGAAGTGGTTTGGTTAAGTGTTAGGGGGCTAAAATGCAAGAAGAACCTAACCGGGAAGTGGTTTGGGACAGTTTTAGGGGGCTAAAATGCAAGAAGAACCTAACCGGGAAGTGGTTTGGGACAGTTTTAGGGGTGAAACATGGAAGATGTAGGAAAGCGCAAAGTGGTTTGGGACAGTTTTAGGGGTGAAACATGGAAGATGTAGGAAAGTGCAAAGTGGTTCGGGACAGTTTTAGGGGTGAAACATGGAAGATGTAGGAAAGCGCAAAGTGGTTTGGCACAATTTTATGGGTGAAACATGGAAGATGTAGGAAAGCGCAAAGGGGTTTGGGACAGTTTTAGGGGTGAAACATGGAAGATGTAGGAAAGTGCAAAGTGGTTCGGGACAGTTTTAGGGGTGAAACATGGAAGATGTAGGAAAGTGCAAAGTGGTTCGGGACAGTTTTAGGGGTGAAACATGGAAGATGTAGGAAAGCGCAAAGTGGTTTAGCGAAGCATTGTAGTAGAAGTGAGGGAGCCAAATATGTAGGCGAGCACTTAAATGAGTTAAGTTTGTAATGCGCAGGAGCAAGATCGTAAGGATTTACGTCCAGACGATTATTTATTGAAAAAGGGAAACAGAAATAACGGGAAACGTAAAGGATTCGTGGAAGGAGACGATTGAAAAGGGCAAAAACGAAAGCCGAAGTTGTAACTTTGTGAGAAAATGTAACGGAAAAGTTGCGCTGGAAAATGACACCCTCATACTCTGGCATACGAACGGACGAAAACTTTACAGAAGGATAGCAATGCATGCATAGAATCGCTCACCCCGCAAGAGTTAGAAAGGGATAAATGAATATTTATGTGAAACAATCTGAATTGCCCTGGGGAAGGATGCACATGAGGACTGTTTGTTGTGTTGGTCTGGTTAAAGTCATTTTTGACTGTTGGTTGCTTTAACACAATGTAACTCACAAGGGAGCTGGCAGGCTTTTCTGAATGTCTCATCTTGTTTTTTTTTTTGTCAGTAGGAGGGAGGGATGATGCTTTACAATTTTTCTTTTTTAAACTCCCATCTCAAGATCTGGTTCTTTGTGCCTCTTTTAATTTATAGCAAAGTTTTGTCGTTTTGTCATCTTATCATAGTATGTGTATTTTTCTTCAGCCAGGATGGTGATATTTGGGTCTCATTTTGAGGAATATAACCACGTTCCCTTGTTGTCTAGTCGGGTTTGGTTTAGGTGGTTTTGCACTAGTTAGGACTGCAAACACCTTTTAGTGGAATTAATCGGCCTCATTCTGTGAAATGTTGTTAATGGATGCTTTTGTGGATGAGATTCCACGGCTGATACACCATACTGCTATGGTTGACAGAGGATGCGGGGCTATTGTTGCTGCTAGGTTCCTGGATAAGGCATTGAGAAAGCCAGTCGGATTATTAGCAAAACTGCTTAGTTAAAAAAAGGTTGCATTGATTTATAGCAGATATACCATGACCTGGTTGAATTAGAACTTTCACTGACATTGATTATTAGCATATGTGATTCTGTGACCTGACTTATTACTCCCCCACCCCCACCAACCAGAGATTTATCCTAGTCCAGTAGCATAAAACTTACCAGCCCCCAAGATCAAGTTCCATGTCATTTACAAGGACTAGCCACGCCCGCTCCATTCACTGCATTGGACATGGCATGCCAGGCTTCGGCATGACCCTCCCTATTGAAATTAATGGAATGGGCTTGCGGAAGTCCCTGAGTACGTAGGTGGTCGGTGTTCAAGCAGTGTAATCAATTGAAAGAGAGGAAATGCATCTAAACTGAACTAAACTGCCACTTGGTAAAACCCCAGGCTTATGTGGTATGTTTAAAATTCACTTATAAATACACATGTATTTTGTTTTTGTATTTCTTTTTATTTAAAACCTGTAAAATTTGAATATTAACGTAAAGCAGTTAATGAAGAGACAAGAGACCTGTCAACCCTCTAGATTCACGCTATTCTCCGGGCTACTTCGTGGGTCACTGACAAGCATAGGTGTACCGCCTGAACTACTGATGGTGGCTGTTCTATATAGCCTTTTATGGTACCAAAATGTAATCAAAGGATCATGTGTGCCTATTTATTGATCATAAACATACCTGGTAGCATATACAAACAGTGGTATTCTATACAGTGCCTAATATGGTAAAACCTTGTGTATGACATTTAGGTTCTCTTATGTATACGTGTTTCACCCAAAAAAATGCTTCTTCAGTACTCCTAGATCCTGTATAAACCTATAGATGTGATTAGGAAACTATTGTGAAAATATGTGCAGTAACCAAAAGTTTACCATTTGTGGTTCTGGTTAAATATTCTGGTGTCATACATAAGTAGAAGGCATAAATAATCTGAATACCAAGGAAAGATTTCATTACCAGAATTTCACTCCCAAAGTTGCAACTTGCCCCTTTTTGTACCCATACATTAACGGAGTGCCCCTTTTACAACAGAATGTCTCCAGTACCCACTCACTCGTTTCCAGGTCATGTATCTTAAACTAATGTATAAAAACACACTTTTTCCTTGTGTACAGCACGGCCCGCTTCATTTCAATTATTACACCTGGGTATTCCGCCACAAGGTGGCGCAGTTGACTGCAGAAGACTTGTGGCTCCTCCCGGCCCAATAAAAGGCCAGGAGACGCTGCGGTGGCTTGACCGCCTCCCTCTGGCACCGGGTGCCATTCCCTGTCATAGGGGCCGGTGCCTTTTCGCCGGCGGCGGTGCCGTGGGATGACCCTCGAGGTTCTCCAGCAGCGCCATCTTACCTGCGCTCTTGTGCTGGCTGGGTGCTGGTCTTCTTTGGGGATGCCGTCCTTCTTGGCCGGCTGGGTGACATCGCGGGGGTGCCTTCTACCTCTTGCGTGCTGTGGACGCCATTGCAGCTGGTCTGTGAGTCGATCCTGCAGTGCTTCATATCCTTTGGTGCATGTGCTGTGGGATGCTCATTTATATTTCGTGCTTATGTCTTTCAGACAGGTTAGCAGTGTTGTGGTTTCTCCCGGTTCCATACCCCCCCACCCCTGTCCCTTCTCTGTGGGGCAACCCTTGGGGGCATTAGCCTTTACATCGTGTTGGCTGACTGCCTTTTTTTGATAATCCTCATATGGGGGCTTCTGGGGATAGCGAGCTTGGGGGCCCTTCGGGCAGGCTCGGCTATGTGTCATGTGTGGGGCATGCCCTTTGAGTGGCGGCGCTGCGGTTTGTTTCCCGTGCGTCCAAAGTGTCATTGCAGAACAGGTTGGGCTAAGCGCCTCTCTTCCCAGCCCAGTCCTCTCGGCAGCATCACCTACTCCCCCGCGCCTGCATTTAGCTCCCAGCGAGGGGTACACTTGCAGGGGGTCTCACTCGGATCTGGCGCTGCACGTGGCCAGCATTAACCCTTTAACTGCCAGCCTTCCTGGAGAAGTTGTCACCCTCTGTTGCCAGCCTATTTTCCGCTACATATGTTCGACAGTGATTTTTGAAGGGATTTCCAGGGATTTCCCTATAAAATCATATATTGTTTTTTTCAACAGAGTCTGGACTTCAACAGGGAATATCTTGTTTTTAAGTTTATCAGTGTTTTTCTAATATTTTTGTGGAAAATAAGGTAAAAAAAAAATAAAATAAAAAGAAATTACATTATGTAGCGTTTTTTAATAAAAATTACAAATGTACCAAAAAATGCATATTGTGTGTAAAAGCCCCATTCCTGCCAATTCCAACAGTACCACATATGTAGTGCTCAACACCCTTTCCTGACCAAGAGACACCACAAACTTAATAGAGCACTTGAGGAGGTTTTCAAAGAAAATACAATTATTTTGCGCTCATTGCAGTTTCTTAACATAAACACCACTTTACATTTGAAATACACTTAAAGTACACACCTCAAGCTATCTAGGCGTATCAAGCTTGAGGTTGTGGCTACATATCTCCAGGTGGAGTCAATCAAAGAATTCCGTCTTTTTTCCAAGGTTTTTTGAAAAAATAATAAAAAACTGAATTAAAGCCAAATGTTTCCTTAAAAAAAATATACTAACAAGAAAAAACATGCCCAATGTGAAACGTCCCCTGAACAGAACAATACCCAACATGCATTGCTAACTCCAAGGGTAAGGTTGCCATTCACCCTAAAGGAAAGCATATGCATATTGGGCATTTCACTTGAAAATTCCTACTCTGCAGACAAAGCGCGCACCTTGTGCTTTTTCAACCAAAACAGCCCTTTGCAAATGAAATAGTCCCAACAAACCATAAATCCACAGAAAGTACACACCTTAAGCATTTCAGGCGTACCAGGCTTGTTGTCGTGGCAGGAGCTTTCTGGACGCAATCCTTCGAGGAATTCACTGGTGCCACCGCAATACCCTACAAAAATTTAAAATATGCACAATAAAAACCACGTTTTCCTAAAGAAAATATATGCTAACAAGGAAAAACATACCTAATGTGAAACAGCAACTCCCCTGAACAGAACAATACCCAACATGCATTGCTAACTCCAAGCGTAGGGTTACCATTCACCCTAAAGTAAAGCATATGCATATTGGGCATTTCACTTGAAAATTCCTACTCTGCAGACAAAGCGCGCACCTTGTGCTTTTTCAACCAAAACAGCCCTTTGCAAATGAAATAGTCCCAACAAACCATAAATCCACAGAAAGTACACACCTTAAGCATTTCAGGCGTACCAGGCTTGTTGTCGTGGCAGGAGCTTTCTGGACGCAATCCTTCGAGGAATTCACTGGTGCCACCGCAATACCCTACAAAAATTTAAAATATGCACAATAAAAACCACGTTTTCCTAAAGAAAATATATGCTAACAAGGAAAAACATACCTAATGTGAAACAGCAACTCCCCTGAACAGAACAATACCCAACATGCATTGCTAACTCCAAGCGTAGGGTTACCATTCACCCTAAAGTAAAGCATATGCATATTGGGCATTTCACTTGAAAATTCCTACTCTGCAGACAAAGCGCGCACCTTGTGCTTTTTCAACCAAAACAGCCCTTTGAAAATTAAATAACCCCCACAAACCATATATCCAAAGAAAGTACACACCTCAAGCGTTCTAGGTGTACCAGACTTGTTGTCGTGGCAGGAGATTTCTGGACGCAATCCTTTGAGGAATGCACTGGTGCCACCGCATTTCCCTACAAAAATTGAAAATATGCACAATAAAAACCACATTTTCCTAAAGAAAATATATGCTAACAAGGAAAAACATACCCAATATGAAATGGCAACGTCCGCTGAACAGAACAATACCCAACATGCATAGGTACTTTCGATGGTACTGTTGTCAAACACCCCAAAGTTTAAGTATGTGCATACGAATAGTTATATTTAAAGTTTCAGCTCTGCAAACAAATCACACACCTTTCAGTTTTTCCACAAAAACAACCCTTTTCATTTTAAATACCCCACCCAAACCATATATACCGTATACTTAAAGTACACACCTTATGCTTTCTAGTTCTATCCCATTTATTCCAGTGGGCAAAGTTTTCTGTTAAAATTCTGAACGCATACACAGGTTTTACACAGTTTCCATATAAAATGTTATAAAAAACAGACTCAATATTTTGCTAAAAAACTTCTGAAACAGCAGGGTCCCCCAAAGAGAATACCCAGCAAGCATAGCTCAACACCTCACTATAAAAGTGCACAAAACAGCCTTTACATTTCTTAATGATACTAACAGGTGTAATAAGGATTGGACTTGTGAGGTGCAGATAGGGTACAGTAGCTGTAGCATCAGATTATATGATCAGGTACAGGTATTACGATCCTGAAAAGGGGCCCACTTTTTAATCATCATGTGCCACAAGTAACCTGCTGCTCCTCCTCTTCCACTTCATATTGCATCTGTAAATATGAAAAGAAAAGACAGACCACACCCAACTACCTATCCCAGCAAACAAAATGGGTTCACCTACCATCTAAACTGAACATCAAATGAAAGCACTACCAATCAATAATCTACCTGGGTATGGTATGCTTCAAAGCAGTGTTCAAAGCACAAACCAGGCTGGCTGGGGCACTTCGGGCAATAGTACCGCACGTCCTTCCTGATGCCATGCTTCCTACATACTCTGCAAGCTTTCTGGGGATACCTCTTTCCACCGATGTCGGGAATGCACTTTATAAAGTGCTTTCCCACTAACCTAGCCTCATTGTCACTAGCTGTCACCTGTGGTGCCTCCTCGGTATCCCCAAACAGTGCAGGAAGTAGCTGCTGTTGATTCTTTATGAAAGACAAATTAGAGCCTGGTACTGCTGCCTTGAAGACAACAAAGGAGTTGTAAGTTGCCATTTGGACCAAATGAATTGCAACTTTTTTGTACCAGGCTCTGGATTTTCGGGTGGCATTGTAATATGTTAGTATTTGGTCCGTCTTATCAACGCCACCCATTAATTTATTATAATCCTTTATACAACGTGGCTTTTGGGAAGGGGATCGGGGACCACGTTGTCGTACATTCATGACTGACTCATCGTGGATTGTTGTCAGCATGATTACATTTTTTTTATCCATATATTTCACGGCCAGGAGCTCACCGCTTCTTAAAGCATGAGACTCTCCACGATTCAGTTTCTTTTGCAGCATTGACCTGGGCAACCCTTTTCGATTACAGTTGATGGTGCCACAGGCCGGTGTGTCCAATGAATAAAGGGCTCTAAATAAGGGGATGCTGCTGTAGAAGTTGTCCACATATAAGTGGTAACCTCTCCCCAGTAGAGGAGTCATGAGCTCCCACACGATTTTTCCACTGATGCTTCATTCAAGGGGACAACCAGGGGGTTCCAGATGTGTGTCCTTTCCTTCATAAATTCGGAAAAATTTGGTATAGCCGGTCGAACTCTCGCATAATTTGGAAAATTTTATCCCATAGCGGGCACGCTTGCTAGGGATATACTGGCGAAATATAATGCGCCCTTTAAACAACAGAAGTGGCTTGTCAATACTTAAATTTTGGGAGGGGGTGTACACTTCCGCAAAGCGCTCCGACAGGCTATTAATCAGGGGTCTTAATTTATGCAGCCTGTCGTGACCGGGCTCACCGCGGGGTAGAGCAGTGGAATTATTGTTAAAGTGCAGAAACCGCAGTAAGATTTCGTAACGATTTCTGGACATTGCGGCCGGAAACAATGGGGTTGCCAATAAGGATTGGGTATCCCAGTAGGAGGCGATACTAAATTTTTTGCAGATACCCATTGCTAAAGTGAGCCCCCAGAATTTTTTCATCTCACTTATATCTGTTGGGTGCCATGCATGAGCGCGGGCGTGCCTCTGTGGGGGGTTTTGGGTGAGGACCTGCTCAGCATAGAGATTTGTGTAAAAGACCATATCCAGTAGGATGGCCTCTGAAAGGAATAAATTTAGGAAGTCAATGACACCGAAGTTTGTGGTGTCGACATTGACCCCGGGGACCGAATCAAATGGGGGAATTTCAGGGGAATAATTATTAGGAGGCCTCCACGCAGGCGCTCCTCCAACTGCAGCACTCCCCTGGCCTACACTTTCCTCCAGAATGGCCTCTTCTTGTGCGGTACCATCCCTTCTAGGATGCCTAGCACTACCACTAGTACCACTGCGCGGCTGTGTCTCCTCAATAGAGGAGTCACTGTCGGACTCACTACCTGGCATATATTCTGAACCTGACTCGCTAAACTCTTCAGAGTCCGACTCCATCATATAAGCCGCTGCTTCCTGTGCAGTGTACTTTCGCCCAGCCATTTCTATATCTAATAACAAAGAGTCACACAATCAAAACACTATAGGGATGACAGAACTAAAAGCCTAGACCCTAGAACCTAAACCCTAGAACCTAGACCCTAGAACCTAGACCCTGTGCAAATTAACAAAAATAAAACCACACAATAAACAGTCAAAGTTAAATATATAAAAAAAAAATTATATCTACGATCCGACGAGAAGTGATGAACTCAGCAGGTGCGAAGGGCTGTAACAAAGGTCCCAAAAGGGAGGGATGATGGTCCAGCAAAGGTCCAACTGTATGAGACTTCGGGAAAAATACAACCGACAAGCCTAAAGTAAGTTTTGTTAACAGAAGTATAGAAGGGTGGGTGAAATCCCTGGTAATAAATACCTTATCCCCAATGCAACAACGCATGTGCTGGCCACAGCGGCACTAAGCTATAGCTTTAGCCAGTATGCACCATTGCATTGACGGTAAGGTAAGTTTTACTGGAAATCAGGGGTATTCACATCAAGGGATTTCACACTGCATCAGGCCAAAAATACATTTAGAAATCCACAAAACCAAAAACAGCTTTGATCACATAGTGGGGGTGGGACATGAGTAGCAGGTGCACGCAAGGCCTGGCTCACCCAGTAAATGCCAGCACCAGAGTAGCTCTTGAACACACATCACATGGCAACCAGCCAGCGCACCATCAGTGCAAAACACATTTTTTTAAAAAGTGCACAAAACCAGAATCAACCACAAAAAACAAAACAATAGCTTAGATCGCATAGTGGGGGGTGGGGAATGGGTGGCAGGTGCATGCTGGGCCTAGCTCACCAAGTAAACACCCGGGTGCAGTCGGCGATGGAGGGGTGGAAGCAGCGATGGGAGGGCAGGGTGGAGGCGGCAAATGGCACATGATCACCAACCACATGGCGACCAGAAATCAGCCAGCGCCCTGCCTGTCACTCCGCTCCCCCATCCCTGCCACCTCACCCCCCCCCCCCCCTCTGTTGCCGGCTGCACCCTATAGTGACCCGGGCCCGGCGCGCACCTACCAGCCACCCCTCATCCCTCTAACTAAATTAGCATACACATCAGGGCAAAACACATTTTTTTAAAAGTGCACAAAACCAGAATCAACCACAAAAAAATAGATTAGATCGCATAGTGGGGGGTGGGGAATGGGTGGCAGGTGTGCGCCGGGCCTATCTCACGAAGTAAACACCTGGGTGCAGTTGGGGAAGGAGGGGTGAAAGCAGCGATGGGGGGGCAGGGTGGAGGCGGCAAATCGCCACATGGCGACCAGAAATCAGCCAGTGCACCACCAACATCCAACCCCATATAGGTAGTGTGGCATTCATCCCCCTCTCATCCCATCCCATATAGGTAGTGTGGCATTCATCCCCCCCCCCTCATCCCATCCCATATAGGTAGTGTGGCATTCATCCCCCCTCATCCCATATAGGTAGTGTGGCATTTCCACCCCCCTCCCCATCCCATATAGGTAGTGTGGCATTCATCCCCCCCTCATCATCCTATATAGGTAGTGTGGCATTCATCCCCCCCTCATCATCCTATATAGGTAGTGTGGCATTCATCCCCCCCTCATCCCATATAGGTAGTGTGGCATTTCCATCCCCCCTCGCATTCCCCCATAGGCTAAAGATGTAGTGGATCTCATAGTAATGAGATCCATTCAAAAAAACGGGGATCTCTGCTAGATCGCCGTTTTTTTGAATGGATCTCATTACTATGAGATCCAAACTGCCATTACACAAAAAAAAAACACATTTCCTACGGCCACGCACCCCCAGCGGAGCGACGAACGACATACTTACCTGATCTCAACGCAGAAAGAGGCCGGCGCCCGCCCGCACTGTCCTTTTAAACCGGCGGGCGCCGGCCAATGACGCAGATGCTGCGCCGGCTCCTGATTGGCCGCAGGAGCGTTCGGGTGACCGAAGTCACTCAGAGGTCACCTGGCATCACCCCCCGGACCCTATTTTAGAAGAATCTGCCGATCCTGACCGGCAGATGACCCCACGATGGCCGTAAGGTAAGGGAATGCCAGCCACGTAAAATTTACGTGGCTGGCGTTTAAGTGTTGGAGAGGCAGCCACGTAAATTTTACGTGGCTGGCAATAGAAGGGTTAAACGAAAACTGGCCCAGCCGGCCGCGGGCAAGGCCTCTAGCAAAAAGAGGCACCTAGACACGGACTTGTCCCTCTTTGCCAATGAGGCCAAGGTCTTGACATTTACGGTGGCCGTGACTCCCCGGAGGAGGGGGAGTTGTTCCGTGACCTGGATTACTCCGGGTATCGTCAGGGCGAGTATGATAGTGACTTAGGGTCTTCCTCGGATGAGGATACCTGGCTCCCGGATGATACCGACAGGCTCCTGTCGGCTGTGTTTGATACCCTACACATTGCTACCCCTAACGTGGCGAAGAAGCAGGGTGAGCTCTTCCGCCCTGGCAAGCAACGCCTGGATTTCCCGGAACAGGGCCATTTCTCTAATATGGTCCTCAAGGAGTGGGAACGTCCTAACAGGTTACCCTCGGTGCCCAAGGGCTTAGATGGAAGGTACCCCTTCTCGGCTGATTTGGTTCGTCGCTGGTCGTGCCCTCCTGAGGTGGACGCTCCGGTCCTGGGGCTGTCCAACACTTCGTCATGCCGTCCCCCGACACTAATACTTTGTGCAGTAGCATGGACCGGCGTATGGATCAGCTGGCTTGTCATGCCTTCGCCTTCATAGGGGCTGGTTTGCGCCCGGTCTGCGCTGCGGCTATTGTGGCCATCGCTCTTAAAAAGGTCAGGCGCCTTGCCGAGGCTGCCCGGTCTCACAAGAAAACGGAGGAATAAGGATCTTTTGCTTTGTTCTGATATTCTCAGTGTGCCACACACCCCGCTGCCCCTTTAATTCTTACGATCGGGTTACTCCACCAGCAGGTGGCGACGTTGCAGGGAGAAGTTTTGAAAATGAGCCCCTTCCGGCCTATATATACCTGGAACCTCCCACTTAACACCAGTTTTTTCTCTCTGCATGAAGCGACAAGACAGAAGAAAGAAGTCTCCTGCTTGCAGGTAGCTGGGGTCAAACCCGACATCCCCTTTTGGTCTATTTCTGCCCAGTTCTATTGTGGTGTTTATGCCTAGTTAAACGGAAGCCTCCCAGCCTAGGCTGCTGGCTGGGCAAAGGTAGATGGCACTTTAGGTGCCTAGGAGCTTATCTCCTCCGCGTCACTGGGGGGCGGGGCCACGCTCTCTGCCGCCTCGCTCGGTGAACAAGGGGGCGTGGCCGGGGCGTGCTGTGTCCGGGCCCGCCCTTCACTTCCCCTGTCTCATTAGAGACAGGTGTGCTGCAGCCGGTGGGGGAAGAGGACGCGTCCAGTGCGGCTTGAGCTGTGGAGGTAAACGGCCCCACCATCGCGCACGTGGGGCCGTCCTTGTACTCTGTTATTGCCTGCCATGTATAGCGTTTTTTCCCTGGGACACTTCTGCTTATGTATGGCTCAAATGCCTGTATTTGGGATGTGTGTGTGTATGTGTGGTTATATGTATGTATATATATGTTTATGTGGGGTACACTGAGAATATCAGAACAAAGCAAAAGATCCTTATTCCTCCATTTTCTTGTGAGACCGGGCAGCCTCGGCAAGGCGCCTGACCTTTTTAAGAGCGATGGCCACAATAGCCGCAGCGCAGACCGGGCGCAAACCAGCCCCTACGAAGGCGAAGGCATGACAAGCCAGCTGATCCATACGCCGGTCCATGCTACTGCACAAAGTATTAGTGTCGGGGGACGGCATGACGAAGTGTTGGACAGCCCCAGGACCGGAGCGTCCACCTCAGGAGGGCACGACCAGCGACGAACCAAATCAGCCGAGAAGGGGTACCTTCCATCTAAACCCTTGGGCACCGAGGGTAACCTGTTAGGACGTTCCCACTCCTTGAGGACCATATTAGAGAAATGGCCCTGTTCCGGGCTTATATTTATACAGGTATATACTCTGATTTTTTTTATTGATGCACTCTCTGGCTTTGCCTTGAAATAGCATGTGTCATGTATATTTTATTCAGGATGTTTAAACTATTCATATATGTTTGCCTTGTTGGTTATGTATGAATGTGGTGCATTCTGGCTGGGGGACTGACTGTGGTCTTTTTCCCCCACAGATTCTGGGATCCCCTCACTGCAGTGGCTCTCCCGGTCCATTATACCTGGCTAGTCTTAGTCTCTAAATTGGGATTTTCCTAGGCTTAAAAAAAATAAAAATCCTCCCACTTCTGGGACTTTAATTACAAAGGGGCATCCCGGGTCGCTTAATGCGTAAAACCCTGGGTTGTTGCGAATACCACAAATTTACCATATGGAGGCTTCCAACGTTACCGGAAATGGCTCTTCGGGGCTATCTAGGCTGTAAGGGGGTTGTGGGGCTCCGCTCCCAGGCGATGTCATATTATGTGTTCCATGTGCAAGGCAGAACATTGCGCGCCAGTCCGTTGCTCCGGCTTCTGGCTCCTTGCAACTTCCGTCATCCCCTATCCCCCCCAACCTAGTCCGGACCCCGTGTGACATTGTCAAAAATGGGGATTCGCATTCCGGGGTGCATGCGCGGTTAGCCAACCTCGAGAAAATAATTACCGCTTCAGTGGCTCAGGCTACGGCAAAGCGGAAGCACCTTTCTCCGGCAGTGCCTGCTTCGGAGGGTGAGGTACCTGAATTTTTGGATTGGTCCGATTGTCCCCCTGTTGAGGAGGGGGAACTCCTTGATGAGTCGGATGAGCCTGCAGACCAGCTATTGTTTGACACTGCTGGTGATCAGGCTGTGGGGGTGTCCATTGACACTCCTTCCATTTTGGCTCAAATGTTTAAAGTTTTGGCCTTGGATCCGCCTGCGGTGGTCTCTCTGCCAAAGGGTGAGTTGTTTAACGTACCCCAGCCGCGTTTGGTGTTTCCCAGGCAACAGCACTTTGAGAGGGTTGTCCTTAAGGAATGGAAACAACCCGCGCGCCTGGTTGGAACTCCTCCTAATTGGGATAAGCGTTATCCCTTTCCGGAGGACTTGGTGAAGCTTTGGTCAGTGCCCCCCAACGTCGATACCCCGGTGTTAGGGTTGACTGGCTCGGCTGCGTTGCACTTTTCTGGCACCACTAAGGGCGCTTACAGCGCTACCTTTCTTAGGTTTACGCCTTTTTGGCGAGAAATTGGATGCTGTTACCAAGGATGGTAAGTTGCCTCAATTCAAGAAGCCTCGTCGCTCCTTTCGGGGTGCGAGTTCCTTTAGTCCCTCCTTTCGAGGAGCCAGAGCGGGCAGAGGGGCTTCCCTTCCCGTTACCGGGGGAGTAGGTTGGTCCCGGGGAAGAGGTCGTGGCCGTCCCGATCAGTCCTGGGGCGCCAAGCCCAAACCTACTGCTAAGCCCGCTCAGCAATGAGGGGCTGCCCTCACCCGTACGGGTGTGGGGACGATTGCGACACTTCTCCCTGGTTTAAGGCCACGAGATTCCGGTCACATGGATCTTGGAGGGGGTGTCGCCCGGTTACAAACCGGAGTTCGAGTCTCGCCCTCCTTCACGGTTTTTCCTGGAAATGGCGGGCATCCGGCCGGTGCCGCGCTTAGAGGTGGGCCTCGGTTTTTGCTCCATTCTCTTCGCAGCCCCCAAGAAGGACGGGTCGGCTTGCCCCGTCCTGCATCTGAAGTTTTTCAACCTTCCCAGGTCCTCCCTTGCTCCGGCCAGGGTGGTGTCCTTTCTGGGAATGCGGACGGATTCCGGTCAACACGGTGTTTCTCACTCAGTCCAAAATTTGTCTGATTCAGGAGTTGGCTTGGGTCCTTCTTTCCAACCCTCGGCCGTCTGTTCTGGAGCTGAGAGCCTTCCGTCTGGTTCTTGCTCTTTTGTCTCATCAGGGTCTGGGCCTTCTGGTTCAGCTTCGCTCGGACAATCAAACAGCGGTTGCTTACATCAGTCATCAGGGAGGGACTTGCAGTCTGGGTGCCCTCAGAGTGGTGTCCCTGATCCTGACCTGGGCGAAGGCACATGTTCCTTGTCTCTCGGCAGTCTGCAGTCTGCTCCGGTGGGGGACACCGGAGGTGGTCCTGTTTCCCTTTCATCACAATTGCAGGCTCCCGATCTTTGTGTCGCTCTCCCAGGATCCTCTGGCTCTGGCGGTGGAAGCCATATCCCTGAGCTGGGGGGACCTGGGGTTTCTGTACCTGTTTCCTCCGATACCCATGCTAGGCTGGGTGGTACGGAAGCTGGTTCTAGAAAGGGTGTCCGCCATTCTCGTGGCCCCAAGATGGCCAAGACGAGTATGGTGCGCAGACATCGTTTGGCTGACAGTGAATCAGCTCATTCTGCCTCTTCGGCCCGATCTGCTCACTCAGGGTCGGCTGTCTTACCCCAGTTTACCTATGCTGGTTTTGATGGCTTGGCCGCTGAGACCTCCATCTTGAAGGAGGAGGGTCTTTCTGACTCGGTTATTAAGACTCTGATCGGTGCCCGAAAGAGGTCTTCTTCTATCACCTACTATAGGACTTGGAAAGCCTATATCGCTTGGTGTGAGGTTAGGTCCTTGCCTTGTAGGGTCTTTTCGGTCTCCAGGATTCTGGAGTTTTAACAATCAGGGCTGGACTCCGGTCTTCAGCTGAGTACTTTGAAAGGCCAGGTTTCTGCCTTATCTATCTTTTTTCAGAAGCGTTTTGCGCTTCTTCCTTTAGTTAAAACTTTTTTCCAGGGGGTTACGCATGTGCGGCCTCCCAGGAAACCATTACTCCCTGTTTGGGACTTGAATTTGGTTCTTTCTGCTCTTCAGGCTCCTCCTTTTGAGCCTTTGCAAGATATTGCTTTGTCTACCCTGACTCAGAAGATTGTCGTCTTGGTAGCTATCACTTCGGTTCGGCGTGTCTCGGAGTTGGTGGCCTTGTCTATTCAGGCGCCCTACTTTGAGAGGCATCAGGACAAAGTGTTCTTTCGGTTCAAACCGGACTTTCTTCCTAAGGTTCTTTCTGCTTTTCATTTGAATCAGGATATTGTTCTTCCCTCCCTGTGTCCTAAGCCTAATAATGACAAGGAGAGGGTTTTGCATTGTTGGGATGTAGTACGCTGTGTTAAGTACTATTTGATTATTACTTCCCCTTTTTGTAAAACTGATGCCTTTTTTGTTGTGCCCTGTTGGCCTAGGAAGGGTTTGGCGCCGGCCAAATCTTCCATTAGCAAATGGATACGTCAGGCCATTATTGCGGCCTATTCTGCTAAGGGGAAAGTTCCCCCTTTTCGTATCACTGCTCATTCTACTCGCGCCGTTGGAGTGTCTTGGGCTTTTCAGCACCAAGCTTCTGTTGAACAAGTTTGTAAGGCCGCTACTTGGTCTTCTGTTCATACTTTTTCTAAGTTTTACAAGGTTGATGTGTGGGCCTCAGCGGATGCTGTGTTTGGCCGCAAAGTTCTGCAGACTGTTCCTGGCGGTACAAATCCTCTTGGCCATGGGGGTCATCTGTCAGGTCCCTCCGGGAGAGAGAGGTCAGTGCTACTATTCCAATCTCTTTACAGCGCCCAAAAAGGATGGTTCCATCAGACCCATCCTGGACCTAAAGCTTCTCAACAAGTTCATCAGGACCAGGCGTTTTCGCATGGAAACTGCGTTCCGCTATCGGCTCCCTGCGCCCGGGGGACTTTTACTTCAATAGACATCAAGGATGCTTACCTTCATGTGCCGGTCTTCCTAGGGCATCAGCAGTTGCTCAGGCTCGCAGTAGAGGAACAACACTACCAATTTGTGGCACTTCCCTTCGGTATCACCTCAGCCCCCAGAGTGTTCACCAAGGTGTTGGCGGGTGTGTTGGACCTTCTCAGAGCCTGGGGTATTCGCATTCTTCCTCATCTGGACGACCTTCTCATTATGTCCCATTCACTCCAGCAGGCAGCATTGGACACCCGGACGGTGGTGGCGACTCTGGAAATGTCCGGATGGGTGATCAATTATCCCAAATCCTCACACTCCCCATCCTGGGTGACCCCCTTCCTGGGTATGACTCTGGATACCATTCAGGCCAGGATTTTCCTCCCTCAGGAAAAGGTGGACTCTCCAAGCTCTTACTCATTTCTTGCTGTCCAGCCCTCATCCATCCATCCATCCATCCGGCAAGGGATGCAATTGGTGGGACAGATGGTGGCCTGCTTCAAGGCAGTCCCTTATGCTCAATTTCACATGAGACCCCTTCAGCTCCATCTTCTGTCAATCTGGGACAAGAGTCCCCTGTCTCTGGATCAGGCCTTTGTTCTATCTCCTATGTTCCGGTGGTCCCTCCTGTGGTGGCTGGACTCGAGGAATCTTCTGGGGGGCAGATCATTTCTGACGCCGAGTTGGGAGACGGTCACTACGGATGCCAGTCTGTCAGGTTGGGGGGGGCTACTGGAGAGCCCTCCAATTCCAGGGGCTGTGGGGCCCTCAGGAGGCACACGCCCCCATCAATGTTCTGTAGCTGAGGGCGGTCCGGTTGGTGCTGACGCCTCGCCTCCAGGGCCTGCCGGGTTAGGTTCGCTCCGACAACCGGACTGCGGTGGCTTACAGCAATCATCAGGGAGGGACTCGGAGCAAGAGTTCCCTCCGGGAGGTGTCGTTGATCTTGTCTTGGGCCGAGGACAATGTCCCGTGCATCTCTGCGGTTTACATTCCGAGAGCGGAGAATCTAGAAGCGGATTCTCTGAGCAGGGGGTCTTCTCGCCTGAGAGAATGGTCCCTCAACAGCGAGGTCTTCCTATCCCTTTGTCACAGGTGGTGGATCTGTTTGCTTCTCGCCACAATCACAAGCTGCCAGCATTTGTCTCGCTGTCCCAGGATCCTCTGGCGGTGGATGCCATGTCTCTGTCCTGGCAGGGGTTCGGTCTCCTGTACCTTTTTCCTCCGTTTCCCCTTCTGGGCAAGGTTCAGCGCAAGCCGATTCAGGAAAGAGTGCCAGCTGTTCTGGTGGCCCCCAGGTGGCTAAGACAGGTGTGGTTCACAGACGTCGTGCAGCTGGCGGTGGATCATTACCCCCTGCCCCTGGTTCCGGATTTTCTCACTGAAGGACGGCTTTGTTACCCCAATTTACAAATGCTGGCTTTGACGGCCTGGCTGCTGAAACCTCCATCCTAAGGGAGAAAAGTCTGGCTGATTCGGTCGTTCAGACTCTGGTCAAGGCTAGGAAGATATCCTCTTCTACCATCTACTATAGGACCTGGCGGACCTACATTGACTGGTGTAAGGCTAGGGCCTTTCCCTGTCGGGTGTTCTCCATCCCTCGAATACTGGAGTTCCTTCAACATGGTCTGGATTTGGGTTTTCAGCTCAGCACTCTGAAGGGGCATGTTTTCCGCTTTGGCTGTTTTCTTCCAGAGGTCTTTCGCTCTTCATCCTCTGGTCAAGACTTTCTTCCAGGGGGGTCATTCATGTGTGCCCTCCCCGCAAACCCATCTTACCGGTTTGGGATTTGAATTTGGTGTTGTCTGCCCTTCAGGGTCCTCTGTTTGAGCCTGTGCATGAGGCTGCACTGTCTATTCTCACTTTGAAGGATGACTTCTTGGTGGCTATCACTTCTGTCCGGCGTGTTTCTGAGTTGGCGGCTCTGTCCATTCAGGCCCCCTACTTTGAGGTGGTTTTTCATTTTAAACCAGACTTCTTGCCTAAGGATGTCTCTGCCTTTCACCTCAATCAGGACATTGTGCTTCCTTCCTTGTGCCCTAATCCTGGTAATGACAAGGAGAGGGCCTTGCATTCTCTGGATGTTGTCAGGAATTTGAAATACTACCTGGTGGCTACTGCGCCTTTCAGGAAGACAGAACCTTGTTTGTGGTACACTCGGGTCCCAAGAAGGGTTTGGTGCCTGTTAAGTCTACCAGTCTAGTAAATAGAGTCGTCGGGCCATTGTTAGGGCCTATTCTGCTAAGGGGAAGGATCCTCCTTTCCGAGTCACTGCTCATTCTACCCGTGCTGTTGGGGCTTCCCGGGCCTTTCAGCACCAGGCTTCTGTTGAACAAGTTTGTAAGGCTGCTACTTGGTCTTCTGTTCATCAACCTTGTAAAACTTGAAAAAGGTATGTTCGGCCTCTGCGGATGCTGTTTTTGGCCGCAAAGTTCTGCAGGCAGCAGTGGTTTGAACTGCACGTTGTTGCCTTTTGGGATCCCCACCCGTTTGTTGGACACTGCTATTTGATGTCCCAGACGTAATAAATCATTACTGGAGCAGGGCGTGCTGCATACTTGGAATAATACAATTCTGTGAATACTCACCTTGTAGAATTGTTGTTATAAGTATGCAGCACGCCCTGCTCCATCCCACCCTGAGTACTTGTTCTTGGATCCTCTATATGGTGAATGTTTCCTGGTTAATGTTGTTAATCTTGTTATTGGCTTCTCCTGGTTGCCTTACTGCTTTTTTTATACTGGGAAATTTAGTGGGAGGTCCCGGGTATATATGGACCGAGAGGGGCCTCTCTTTTTGCCATCTCTGCAGTAAAGCGCCCTCTTGTGGACTATATCCCAGACGTAATGAATCATTACTGGAGCATGGCGTGCTGCATACTTATAATAACAATTCTACAAGGTGAGTATTCACAGAATTGTATTTTCGGGGATCCTCTTCCTTTCGCCCTTCAAGGGGAGGTCGTGGGTCCTCCTTCTCAGGTGGTCGCAGAGGCTCTTGGGGTCGAGGCAGATCCCTCAGTCGCCCCGGTCTCTCCTGGGGAACCAAGCCCAAACCCTCCCCCAAGGCCCCTCAGGCATGAGGAGGAGCCCTCACCCGACCGGGGGGGGGACAGCTTCGGCTTTTTGCTCACGTCTGGAGACGTGAGCGCGTCTCAGACCGGTGGATTCAGGAGGGGGTTTCCTCTGGATACAAGGATAGTTTGCAGCCTGGCCGCCTCCAAGATTCCTCCAGTCCCGGATCTCTCTAAATCCTGTGGCGGCTCAGGGCCTGTGGTTGGCCGTACAGCGTCTACTAGCTTCCGGAGTGATTTGCCCGGTACCTTTTCAGGAACAGGGTCGGGGGTACTACTCCAACCTGTTCACGGTCCCCAAAAAGGACAGCTCCCTGAGGCCCATCCTGGATTTAAAGGGTCTCAACAAATTTGTCAGATTCAAGCATTTCCACATGGAGACCTTACGTTCGGCTGTGAGTTCCCTTCAGCCGGGCGACTTCATGGTGGACATAAAGGATGCCTACCTTTACGTTCCGATCTTTCCAGGTCACCAGATGTTCTTGAGGTTCGCTCTGGAGGATCAACACTACCAGTTTGTGGCCTTGCCGTTCGGTATCACATCGGCCCCTCTGGTCTTCACCAAGGAGCTGGCAGGTGCCATGGCTCTACTGAAAGGCCAGGGCATTCGCATTCTCCCTTACCTGGACAACCTATTGATTGCTGCTCAATCTCTTCATCAGGCCGAGAAGGATATTCAGGTGGTGACGTCCACTCTCTGGTCCTTCGGCTGGGTGATCAATTATCCCAAGTCTTCACTATCTCCGTCTTTGGCGAGGTCCTTCCTGGGCATGACGCTGGATACTTCTCAGGTCAAGGTATTTCTCCCTCAGCAGAAAGTGGAGGGGATTCAGATGCAGGCGCGGGCGCTGCTGCTGTGCCCTCATCCCTCCATCCGTCTGGGGATGCAGTTGGTAGGCCTCATGGTGTCTTGCTTCGAGGCGGTTCCCTTTGCTCAGTTCCACATGAGACCTCTTCAGTTACACCTCTTGTCTGTTTGGGATCGGAATCAGGAGTCCCTGGATCAGGATTTTGCTCTGTCTTCTCTGGCCAGGCAGTCCCTTTCATGGTGGCTGGACCAGACGACGGCGATCCAGCTGGATCAGACGGCGGTTGCCTACATCAATCATCAGGGAGGGACTCGGAGCAAGCGAGCCCTCAAGGAAGTGTCTCTGATCTTATCTTGGGTGGAGGAGACTGTTCCCTGCATCTCAGCGGTTTACATGCTGGGGTTGGAGAACCAGGAGGCGGACTCCCTGAGCAGGGGGATGTCTCGTCTGGGAGTAATGGTCTCTCAGCAACAAGGTATTTCTCGCCCTGTGGGGCCAGCCGGATGTGGACCTGTTTGCGTCCCATCACAATCACAAGCTTCCAAGATTCGTCTCCCTGTCAGAGGATCCTCTGGCCTTCGCCACGGACGCGCTTGCAATTCCCAGGACGGAGTTTCGGCTCCTCTAAGCATATCCTCCATTTCCTCTGCTGGGTCGGGTGCTGCGCAAGATAGCCCAGGAGGGGGTACCGTCCTTTCTAGTGCCCCCCCCCCCCCCCATCGTCCAGATGGCAGTGGATCGGTACGTCTTGCCTGACAATCCAGTGCTTCTCTCTCAGGGCCAGCTGCTCTATCCCAATTTACAAACGCTGGCTTTAACGGCTTGGCTGTTGAAACCTCCATCTTGATGGGCAAGGGTTTGCCGGTTTCGGTTGTCGATACTTTGATTCAGGCTCAAGAGGAAATCTTTGTCTATGATTTACTATAGGGTCTGGCATGCTTATATTGCTTGGTGTAAGTCCAAGTCTCTATCTTGTCGTTAATTCTCCATTCCCAGGATTCTGGAGTTTTTGCAGCATGGTCTGGAATCGGTTCTACAACTTAGTACCCTCAAGGGACAGGTTTCGGCTCTGGCAATTTTTTTCCAAAGATATTTTGCCAATCATAGGCTTGTCAAGACTTTTTTCCAGGGAGTTACTCATGTGCGCCCGCCGCATAAGCCTCTGCTACTGGTTTGGGATTTGAACTTGGTGCTTTCTGCTCTACAGGGCCCTCCCTTCGAGCCTCTGTGCAAGGCCGCTCTGTCCATTCTGACTCTTCAGGTAGCCCTTTTGGTCGCTATTACTTCGGTGCGTCGAGTCTCTGAGCTGGCGGCGCTTTCCTTATATTCTAAGCATACAGCACGTCCTGCTCCATATATAATACTTACACGTGGGTAATCCTCCGCCAGATGGCGCTGTTCACTGCAGACATGCAAAAACAGGCTCCTCCCGGCCCTTCATATACCCAGGGACCTCCCACAAATCCCCAGATTTCTCTGCAGTGCTGACTGCGAAGACATGAAGTATCACTCTCTCGCAGGTGAGCAGGGATATTACAGCCTGCGGCCCTGTGGGACTATTTCCACCCGTCCTCTGTGTGATGTGCCTCCCAGCCTGGGCTGCGCTGGTCGGGTGAAGGTAGGCAGCACCATGTGTGCTTACGGAGTTACGCTCCACAGCAATCCCCCACCATAGGGTAGGCGGTTAAGGCTGATGGTGAGCCTTCAGGGGATGCCCCTCCCGCATCATTGCCCCACGCCCCGTGTAGCGGTGGACCCTATTTAACGGGTCGCCTTCCTCCCTTGTTCCCCCCTTAGCCAGGGGGAAAAGAAAAGGGGGAGGGGTTATGTGTATGGCGGCCTCAGTGTACTCTTTTACACTCTTATGGCTTGGTTTTGTACTTTGCTGGGAACGGGGGTCAGAGCCGCGCTTTTATCTGTTCTGTTAGCCGCACCGCCTTTAGTTTGTTTCTGCCTGCATCGCATGTACATCGGCGGCTTTGCGGACGCCACAGTGTCTTTTTCTTCCTTCCCCTCTCCTTCTTAGCCTGTAGTGGCTCTTCTTAGGTGGCGCTGGCTGTTAAAGCGCCGTGGCGCTGGCTTAGTTGGTTAAAGCGCCTGTATAGTATACAGGAGATCCTGAGTTCAGATCTCAGCAGTGCCTGTATAGGCTCAGAGCGTCAATTCCTTCAAGCGTTATGGCCTTACTGTCACTGATTGGCTACGCTTTCCGAGCTTCGCGCTCGCTGGGGAGGGGCGTGGTTCCGGCTTGGCGTGTTCCTCGTCGCGGTCGGCTCAGGCCCGCCCTCCGAGGTTCGCTTGGCGCCATTTCTTACTCACGCACGCGTGGTGAAGACCGTCCTCTCCTCTGTCTGTAAGTGCCAGACCGCGGCTCCCGCGGCTCCCGGTCGTGACCTTTAAAAATTACTCCCACTTCTCCGCGGGTCAATGGGGCATCCAGGGTAGCTTACAGCGTCAATCCCTACGGGCATACTGTGCCGATTAAATCACCATATGGAGGCATCTCAGGATATTGTGAACGGGGTTCCTTCGGGACAGGCCCGGCTGTGTGTAGCTTGTGGGGTTATTACCTAGCAGCGGTGACAATGCACAGGTCTGTGTTCCTTGTGCACAGAAGGCGCTATCGGTGCTTCCCGTCTCCTCTGAGGCTGAGCCTGCACCCCGCCTCACTTCACCTACTCCCCCAAGCCTGAGTCTAACCCCCAATACCAGCGGGGATTCTCATCCTGATTTGGCCACTAGGCTGGCTAGGGTTGAAAACATGCTTGCTAATTCCTTAGCGCGTAAAGCCACCGCCAAGAGGCGGCACTTGAACTCTGAATCGACACTCTTCCCTATAGAACCTGATGATTTGATGCATTCCTATGCCCATATCCCCTCAGACGAAGGGGAACTGTTCTCTGACTCAGGGTCATATGACGATGAGTCCAGGGGTCAGGAAGAGTCTGGCTCCGAGCATTGGTCCTCGGATGATATTGATAGACTGCTGGTTCAGATCTTTGAGGTTTTGTCCCTCTCTCCCCCTGCTGCGGCTCCCCGGCAAAGGGGTGATATTTTTCATACCGCTAAAGCTCGTTTGGAATTTCCCGAACAAACCCATTTCAATAGCCTCGTGCTTAAAGAATGGGAACATCCCAGCAGACTTCATGGGGTCCCTAAGAGTGTGGATAGGAAATATCCCTTCCCTGCTTACTTGGTTAAGTGCTGGTCATTGCCACCTGAGGTCGATGCTCCTATTCTAGGGTTGTCCAACACCTCTATTATGCACTCTCCTGACACTACTACGCTGCGGGACTCTGAGGACCGGCGTGTTGACCAACTGGCATGTCATGCCTTTGCATTTGGGGGAGCGACTCTGCGCCCGGTTTGCGCCTTAGCCATTACGGCAGTAGCGCTCAGGGCCGTGGTTAGGTTAGGAGTGCTCTCGATGGCACAGATGAGTTGCCTCCTGATACTGTCAATGCTCTGTCCAGCTGTGATGCGTTTGTGAACTTTATCCTGTCCGCATCGGACGATGCTATTAAGATGTGTACCAGGTCATATGCCCTGGTGGTAGCTATACGCCGCGCGGTCTGGTTGCGCCAGTGGGCCACAGACAATGCCGCCAAAAAATCCCTTACGGGGCTTCCATTTAAGGGGCTGCGCTTATTTGGGGATCGGTTAGACCTCTTCGCCAAGGGAGGCAAGTTACCCCAGTGCAGGCGGCAGATTCGGCCCTTTCGTGGTCAAGGCTCCCTATCGACCCCCTACCGTGGGGCTAAACAAGGTAGAGGGGTGTCCTTCGCTGGGGCCCGCGCAGATTCCTGGCACAGGAACAGAGGACGCCATCCCGGTTCCTCCTGGGGACCCAAGCCTAAAGCCCCTCCCAAGACCCCCCAGGCATGAAGGGGCGCCCTCGCCCTCAGGGTGGGGGGACGTCTGCAGCACTTCCAGCATGTCTGGAGGCGCCACGTCTCAGACCGGTGGATTCAGGAGGTGGTGTCCTCCGGCTACAAGATAGAATTTGCTGTACGGCCCCCCACCAGATTCATTGGGTCCCGGATCCCACAGGATCCTGCATCAGCTCAGGTCTTGTTGCTGGCCGTGCAGGGCCTCCTGGACCTAGGGGTCATTTGCAAGGTCCCTTTAGGAGACAGGGTTCTATTCCAACCTTTTCACAGTACCCAAGAAGGATGGGTCAGTCAGGCCCATTCTGGATTTAAAAATCCTCAACAAATTTGTCAAGAACAAACACTTTTGCATGGAAACTCTGCGCTCGGCCATTGGCTCTCTGCGCCCAGGGGACTTTGACGTCCGTAGATATAAAGGGCGCTTACCTTCACGTCCCGGTGTTCCCAGGACACCAAAGATTTCTCAGATTTGCAATTAAAGATCAGCATTACCAATTTGTGGCCTTGCCATTCGGCCTCACGTCGGCTCCCAGGGCGTTCACCAAGGTGCTGGCAGGGGTGATGTCCCTGATAAGGCTAAGGGGCATTCGCGTGCTGCCCTACCTGGACGATATCCTCATCACCTCTCGGTCTCTGCGGCAGGCAGAGTTAGACACTCAACTGGTAGTGTCCACCCTGGAGTCCTTCGGCTGGGTGATCAATTACCCCAAGTCCTCTCTGTCCCCATCCTCGGTTACTCCGTTCCTGGGAATGATTCTGGATACGGTTCAGTCACGGATATTCCTTCCTCAACAGAAGGTGGAAGCTCTGACTGCGCAGGCCAGGTTCCTGCTCTCCTGCCCACAGCCCTCCATCAGGCAGGGAATGCAGCTGGTGGGCCTGATGGTGGCGAGCTTCGAGGCGGTGCCCTTTGCCCAGTTCCATTTGAGACCTCTCCAGCTTCACCTTCTGTCAGTGTGGGACAAGAACCCAGCGTCCTTGGACGGGGTCTGTGTGCTTCCCCCCTCGGTCAGACAGTCCCTTGGGTGGTGGCTGGACCACAGGAACTTGATAGGGGGCAGGTCTTTTCTGGCCCCCTCCTGGGAGACGGTCACAACGGATGCCAGTCTGTCAGGTTGGGGGGGATTCTGGAAGTCCCTGGGCTTCCAGTGGAGGTGGGGCCCTCAGGAGGCCCATTTGCCCATCAACATTCTGGAATTACGGGCAGTCAGGTTGGTACTGGAGCGATTGACCCAACACCTGAGGGGTCTGTCGGTCCAGGTACGCTCAGACAACAGAACGGCGGTTGCCTACATCAACCATCAGGGAGGGACCCGGAGCAAGGGTGCTCTCCAAGAGGTGTCTCAGATTCTGACATGGGCGGAGGCCAATGTCCAATGCATTTCGGCTGTCTACATTCCGGGGGGCGGAGAACCTGCTGGCGGACACCCTGAGCAGGGGGATGTCCCGTCAGGGGGAGTGGTCCCTCTGCAACAGGGTATTCCAGTCCCTGTGTCACCGTTGGGGCCTACCGGATGTGGATCTGTTTGCTTCCCATCACAAGCTCCCGGCCTTCGTCTCCCTGTCTCAGGATCCTCTGGCCTTGGCCACGGATGCCCTGTCCATGTCTTGGAGGGAGTTTCGACTCCTGTATGTGTTTCCACCGTTCCCCCTTCCTGGCAGGCTTCTGTGCAAGATTGCTCTGGAAGGGGTACCTGTGATTTTAGTGGCCCCCAGGCGGCCAAGAAGAGTGTGGTTCGCAGACGTGGTTCAAATGGCAGTAGATCAGTACGATCTGCCAAGGGTGCCAGATCTGCTAACTCAAGGGTCCTTACGCCATCCCAATTTACAAACTCTGGCTTTGACGGCCTGGCTGCTGAAACCTCCATCTTGATGGAGAAGGGTTTGTCTGCCTCTGTGGTGGCTACTATGGTTCAGGCCAGGAAGAAGACTTCTTCTGCTATCTATTATAGAGTATGGCGTTCCTACATTGACTGGTGTGAGTCCAGGTCTCCTCCCTGCCGGGAATTCTCCGTCCCTAGAGTTCTGGAGTTTTTACAGCATGGTCTGGACTTAGGTCTCAAACTTAGTACTCTGAAGGGTCAGGTTTCTGCCCTGTCTATCTTCTTTCAGAAGACCTTTGCTCAACATCACCTGATTAAGACCTTCTTTCAGGGGGTCACTCACGTGCGTCCCCCTTGAAAACCTATGGTCCCTGTCTGGGATTTAAACTTGGTTTTGTCTGCCTTGCAGGGTGCTCCCTTTGAGCCTATTCAAGATGCTGCTCTGGCTGTTCTCACTCTCAAGGTTGTCTTCTTGGTGGCTATTACTTCGGTTAGGCGTGTGTCTGAGCTGGCCGCTCTTTCTATTCAGCCTCCATACTATGAGAGACACCAGGACAAGGTGGTGTTCCGCTTCAAACCGGATTTTCTGCCTAAAGTTGTGTCTGCATTTCATTTGAACCAGGATATTCTTCCTTCTCTGTGTCCCAATCCTAGCAAACGACAAGGAGAGGGTTCTGCATTCCTTGGACGTAGTCAGGTGCTTGAAGTATTACCTGGTTGTCACTAAGGCCTTCAGGAAAACTGGTGCTCTCTTCGTTGTGCCTTCCGGGCCTAGGAAAGGTTTGGCTCCCGCCAAGTCTACCATCAGTAAATGGATTCGTCAGGCTGTGATTCAGGCCTATTCTACTAAGGGAAGGACTCCCCCTTTCCGTCTTACGGCTCATTCCACTCGTGCTATTGGTGCCTCTTGGGCTTTTCAGCAACAGGGCTCTGTTGAACAAGTTTGCAAGGCCGCTACTTGGTCTTCTGTTCACACCTTTTCAAAGTTTTACAAGGTTGATGTTCGGGCCTCAGCTGATGCTGCTTTTGGCCACAAGGTTTTGCAGGCGGTTGTAGTCTGAGCTACGTGCCGTTACCTTTTTTGTTGGGGATCCCACCCTACTTTATGGACACTGCTATTGGATGTCCCACGTGTAAGTATTATATATGGAGCAGGACGTACTGTATGCTTAGAATAATACAATTCTGTGAAATACTCACCTGTAGAATTGGTATTATACGCATACAGTACGTCCTGCTCCACCCCACCCTGGTTTCACTTTGTTCTGGATCCCCTGTATGGTGATTGTTATCATTATTATCATTGTTATTAGTACCAGTTTTGGTGGTTGGTTTCTCCCGGCTTCTTTTTCTCACTGCTTTTCAATGCTGGGGATTTGTGGGAGGTCCCTGGGTATATGAAGGGCCGGGAGGAGCTGCATTTCTGCAGTGAACAGCGCCATCTGGCGGAGGGTTACCCACGTGTAAGTATTATATATGGAGCAGGACGTACTGTATGCGTATAATACCAATTCTACAGGTGAGTATTTCACAGAATTGTATTTTTGAGCGGCATCAGGATAAGGTGGTGGTCCGTCTTAACCCTTTAACTGCCAGCCTACCTTGAGACTTTGTCACCCTTTGTTGCCAGATTATTTTGCCCTATTTTGCGCTCCCCATGTTCAACTGTGATTTTTGAAGGGATTTCCCAGGAAAGTAATATATTGTTTTTTTCAGCAGAGCCTGGGCTTTAACATGAAATGTCTTGTTTGTCATTTTCTAAGTGTATTCTCAATATTTTTGGGTGAAAATTGTGCAAAAAAAAAAAACTTTTTTACAATTTGTAGTGTTTTTTTGTAATAAAAAATGTAAGTTTATCAATAAAATCTTATTGCGTGTGAAACCCCAATTTCTCCCGGCTACAGCGGTACCACATATGTATAGGTAGACACCCTTTCCTGCCCAGGAGAATCCCCCGCTTTAGGAGATTTTCAGATAAAATACAACTATGCTATGCAATATGCGCACCTTGCAGTTTTTCAAGAAAAACAACCCTTTACATTTGAAATACCCCCAACAAATGATATATTCCCTAAAAGTATACACCTCAAGCTTTCTAGGCGTACCAGGCTTGTTGACATGGGTGCAGTTTTCTGGAAGTAATCCCTCAATGTATTCTTTGGTTGCACAGGGTTTCCCTAAAAATGAATAAAAAAGCAGAATCAAAACCACATTTTCCTAAAAAAAACCTATATGCAAACAAGAAAAAAACAGAAAATCTGAAAAAGCAACATCCTCCAAACAGAACGATACCCAACATGCATAGGTTCTGTCAAGGAAAGAGTTGCCAAACACCCCAAAGTAAAGCATGCGCATAACGGTAATTTTACTTCAGATTTTCAGCTCTGCAGACAAAGTGCGCACCTTGTGCTTTTTCTACCAAACCAACCCTTTACATTTGGAATATCCCCCATAAACCATATATTCCCTGAAAGTACACATGTTAAGCTTTCTAAGCGTACCCAGCTTGTTGTAGTGGGCTCATCTTTCTAGAAGTAATATCTTGAAGAATTCTTAGGTTGCACAGGGTTTCACAAAAAAATGTATAAAAAAGCAGAATAAAAAACACCTTTTCCTAAAATATCAATATGCAAATAATAAAACACAAGCTAAATCAGAAAGCGCAAGGTCCCCCGAGCAGAACAATACCCAACATGCATAGGTACCTGTAACCTTTTGACTGCCAGTCTACTTGAGATTTTGTCACCCTCTCCTGACAGGATATTTTTCATCATTTTGCGTGATGTTTAACTGTGATTTTTGCATGAATTTCCAAGAAAATGGCATATTTGCTTTTTGTGGCAGAGTTTAGGCTTTAACATGAAATGTCTTGTTTGTATTTTTTCTACTTTTTTAAATATTTTTAAATAAATAAATAAAAAAAAATATATTTTTTAAATTGTCTCCTTTATTTTAAACAAAAACATTTATTTTATTAAAGAAAACCATATTGCATGTGAAAGCCCCATTTCTCCTGATTACAATGATACCACATATGTATCGGTAGCACCCCGTTCCTGTCCAGGTGATCCCATAAACTGAAAAGAACACTTTATAACATTTACAAATAAAATACAATTACTATCCACATAATAAAGGGTTAAATAAAAAAAAATTGGTGTGGGGTCCCCCTTCACAGGGGGGGGGGGCACCATTTCTTGGGGGAATTTTAAGGTTTTTTTGGGAGGCAGGTAATGGGGGGTCTCTGGGTTAATGGCAAGTCACCCACTAGCCGCAGGTGACTTGCCAGACCCCCGAGCCCTGTGAACTGGTATAGGGGTCTGTCAGGGTCCGCTTACCAGTCTCCCGTTCCAGCGGCGTCTCGGGTCCTCAGCCGCCCGCTCCCGCTGCGCAGCCACCTGTCCGGCGGCCGCGGCGGGCGGCAGGTTCTGTTCCGGCTGGCGTGCACGCGCCTCCCTCCTCAGCCAGCGGCTCCAGCGTCGTGTCTCGTGCTCGCGCGCTGTGCGCGAGCACGTTCTGTTTATTTATTATTTATTATTTAATTAATTAAAGGCCCAGCTGCACTAAAGGGAGTGCCCCACTGGAACTGGGCCAATCGGCTGCTTTTGAGTTCTGGGCTGTACGCCCTATGTGGACCAATCCTTTTGAAGTTCTCAAGTTGCACCAATCACCACACTGATTCCCCAGGGCCAATGATGCCTGATCCCTATATAACCTCACCCCAGTCAGTTTGTCATTGCCTTTTATAGCGCTTAGACCCTTGTTGTTACTTACCTTGATATCGATCTACATTCCTGTTGCCGACCCTTGCCAGCCTTTGACCATCCTCGATCTACATTCCTGTTGCCGACCCTTGCCTGCCTTTGACCATCCTCGAGCTACATTCCTGTTGCCGACCCTTGCCTGCCTTTGACCATCCTCGATCTACATTCCTGTTGCCGACCCTTGCCTGCCTTTGACCATCCTCGATCTACACTCCTGTTGCCGACCCTTGCCAGCCTTTGACCATCCTTGATCTACACTCCTGTTGCCGACCCTTGCCTTGAACCTAGACCACGATCTGTCTATTGCAATTGTTCTGTCGCCACCTCAGATCTACTGTTGCCAACCTCCAGCCTGTCCTTGGACTTCCGTCTTACGCTCAAATTCGGGCTACCCAATTCCACTTCCAGCCGCGGTTTCTCCAGTCCTCTGTACAGTAAGGCTTCATCCTTTGAGCCATAGAAGTCCTGGGGGCAACCGATCCCGAGCAGGCGTGTTCTGCGTCTCGGCAAGCGGGGGCTCCTATAGGTGAAGCTGGCTGCGGAGATTGGGGGTTGAGGTCCTTACCAAGAGAGCTGAAGTTATCCAAGTGGTTAATTGCGGTTCCTGGAGCATGACATTATAACAGGCCCCAAAGTTTAATATGGAAGACCTGGTACAGCAAGTTCAGGCGATGGCCACTGCTATCAATCAACTTGCCCAGAGAGTGGCCAATCAAGAAACCCGCCAGATTACTACACCCGCTGTACCACCTCATATTCCTGAACCAAAGGTTCCTTTACCAGAAAATTTTTTTGGAGACCGGGTCGGTTTTTCGAACTTCAAGAATTCATGTGAACTCTATTTCAGGCTGCGGCCTTCATCTTCAGGCACAGAAACTCAACGGGTGGGTTTAATCATCTCTCTGTTACAAGGAGACCCTCAGTCATGGGCTTTCAGCTTGCTTCCTGAAGATCCTGCCTTACATTCAGTTACATCATTTTTCTCGGCCATGGAAGTGCTTTATGCGGATCCAGATCGACGGTCCACGGCAGAGAACAGGCTTCGGACTCTGAAGCAGGGTCGGAACTCTGCCGAGGACTACAGCGCTGTGTTCCGGCGCTGGGCAGTGGAGTCTACTTGGAATGATCCAGCCCTATGTAGCCAATTCCGTATGGGGCTTTCTGAGAATATTAAAGATGCCTTGGTCAACTTTCCCACTCCAATAGATTTGGATCAACTCATGCAGGTCTCCATCAAGATCGATAGACGTCTCAGGGAGAGAGCCAGGGAAAGGGTTAGAGTTACCACTCCCTTTAGGTCGTCACAAACTCCCAACCCTTCAACTCCTGGTGGGGTAAACGCCTCTTCCCCCTCTCAAGAGGAACCAATGCAGGTTGGCAGAGCTCGTCTTTCTCAGGACGAGAAACAACAGAGACGGTCTCTGGGTCTTTGCCTCTACTGTGGGTCCCCGGGGCATTTTGCCAGGTCTTGTCCAAATAAGGGGTATTCGGCGGGAAACTTTCTCGCCTAGATCAGGAAGAGGGTACTGATCTAGGTGGGTTGAAGCACTACTCTCATCATGATAACATGTTAATTCCTACGGAGCTTTTCTGGGGTCTTTCCAAACAGGCAGTATTTGCTTTTGTTGATAGCGGAGCTGCAGGTAACTTCCTGGATCGGAACGTAATTTCCATCTTGGGAGTTCCACTGGTACCCCTTGAAAAGTCTCTCCAGGTTCTGGCCATAAATGGGAAGGCTATCCAGGGAGGACCGGTAAGTCACAAGACCCCTCCTCTCAAATTGGTGGTTGGCTCATCTCATTCTGAACACATAGAATTCCTGGTGTTTGATTGTCCTGAAACACCAGTAGTTTTGGGATACCCATGGCTAAAGCTCCATAATCCCATGTTTAACTGGCAGTCTGGAGATCTGGTTAGGTGGAGTGAGTACTGCAAGTCACATTGCTTCTCCACTGTCCTTAGGAGTGTTCAGATTTTGCCCCAGGAACTACCTCTGCCTTATACAGATTGGGCAGATGTTTTTTCTGAGCGATCTGCTGATAATCTTCCCCCACACAGAACCTATGACTGTCCCATCGATTTACTTCCTGGAACTATTCCTCCTAGGGGGAAAATTTATAATCTGAATCGAGCAGAAGAACAGGCTATGAAGGAATATATTTCGGAGAATCTGAATAAGGGCTTTATCCGCCCGTCAACATCTCCGGCAGGTGCTGGCTTCTTGTTTGTTGAAAAGAAGGATGGGGGTTTAAGGCCCTGCATAGATTATAGAGCATTGAATAAGATCACCGTAAAAAATCGTTATCCCCTTCCCTTAATAGGTGATTTATTTAATCAGGTAGTGGGGGCTCTAATTTTTTCTAAACTAGATCTAAAGGGGGCCTACAACTTGATCCGTATACGGCAAGGGGATGAATGAAAAACGGCTTTCAATGTTAAGGATGGTCATTACGAATATTTAGTCATGCCTTTTGGTCTTTGCAATGCTCCTGCGGTCTTTCAAGACTTTGTTAATGACGTGTTTCGTGACTATTTGGGTAACTTCGTAGTGGTTTATTTGGATGACATCCTCATTTTTTCCAAAAACCTTTCCGAACACAGGCAACATGTAAAACTGGTCCTTCAGAAATTGAGAGAAAATAATCTATACGCTAAAATCTCTAAGTGTATGTTTGAGGTCACCTCCGTTCCCTTCTTGGGGTATATTATTTCTAGTCAGGGGTTGGAGATGGATGCGGGAAAGGTTTCGGCAGTACGGGATTGGGTACAACCCAAATCCTTAAAAGAATTACAACGCTTTTTAGGATTTGCTAATTTCTATCGACGTTTTATCAAGGGTTTTTCTAGTATTGTTGCTCCTCTCACCAATCTCACCCGCAAAGCCGCGTTCACTGTTAACTGGTCACCATCAGCTATTGAAGCCTTTTGTGTCCTAAAACAGGCTTTTACTTCGGCGCCAGTTTTAGTGCACCCTGATGTCAACAGACCTTTTGTTATTGAAGTAGATGCGTCTGAATTAGGTGTTGGAGCTGTTTTATTGCAATTCTCTGGATCTCCTGAACGTATGCATCCATGTGCCTATTTTTCTCGGAAGTTTAATACCGCAGAACAAAATTATGATGTCGGCAATAGGGAACTATTAGCTATTAAACTGGCATTTGATGAATGGCGTCATTGGTTGGAGGGTTCCTTACATCCTATCACTGTATATACCGATCACAAAAATCTCGAGTATATAGGCTCCGCCAAGAGGTTGAATTCTCGACAGGCCCGTTGGGCATTATTTTTTTCGCGTTTCAATTTTATTATTACCTTTTAAGCCGGGCGTAAAAAATACTAAAGCCGATGCTCTGTCGCGCATGTTTGGTGAGTGTAAAGATCGGGGAGATACTGGTGAGCCTATCTTACCTGCAGGTTGTGTAGTCGGGGCCTTGCTCCCTGATCTCTCTAATGTGTTGGCGCCGTTCCAAGATGAATCTTCTGTAAATGTACCTCTGTAAATGTACGCAAAAACTGCTGGGCATCTGGGAGTTCATAAAACTTTTATTTTAGCTCGACGCCACGTATGGTGGCCTTCTATGAGACGTGATATCACTACCCTTATCAACGCATGTTCCGTTTGTGCACGAAGTAAGGGGGTACACAAGGCCCCTAGTGGTTATCTGATTCCCCTTGAGATCCCTAAAGAACCATGGTCTCACATTTCGATGGACTTTATTGTTGATTTGCCTCTTTCACATGGGAACACTGCGATTTGGGTGGTCGTCGATAGATTTAGTAAGATGGCTCATTTCATTGCTCTACCCAAGCTACCCTCGGCTCCTGAACTTTCGCGCTTATTCATCTCGCATATTTTTCGGCTTCATGGTATTCCAGTAAATATTGTTTCCGATCGGGGTGTGCAGTTTATATCACGATTTTGGAAAAATTTTTGTTCACGCTTGGGGATTCAGGTTTCTTTATCCTCCGCATATCATCCCCAGTCTAATGGGCAGACTGAAAGAACAAATCAAAGCTTAGAACAATATTTAAGATGTTACATCTCTGACACTCAGGAGCAGTGGTCGGAATTTATTGACTTTGCCGAATTTGCGTATAATAATGCGCCGAGTGACAGTACTAAAATATCCCCTTTTTTTTGTAATTATGGAAAGAATCCTAAGGCTTCTTCTATTTCTGCAGCACCTTCTGATTTTCCGGTGTTAGAAGAGTGGCTTCAGAAACGGAAGGATATTTGGGCACGCGTCCAGGAAAATTTAGAAACTATGCGCGCTAAATATAAGAAATTTGCTGATCGTCGTAGATCTCAGGAACCTATCCTTCAGTGTGGAGACCTTGTCTGGGTTTCCACTAAGAACATTGCTCTCCGGCAGCCTTCTTATAAACTGGGTCCTAAATTTATCGGTCCTTACCCCATTATCAGGAAACTTAATAATGTGACCTTCAAAGTTCAGCTCCCTCCTACTATGAAAATTTCCAACTCGTTTCATGTATCACTGTAGAAACCAGCTAAAAACTCTTCTCCTGCTGGTCCTCCTCCTGTTTTAGTGGATAATGTGCAAGAGTATGAAGTGAACAAGATTCTGGATTCGCGTAGGGTTCGCAATACGTTACAGTATTTAATTGATTGGGTTGGTTACGGTCCTGAGGAGAGGTGCTGGGTTTCTTCTTGTGATGTCCATGCCAGGGCTCTTGTACGGAAATTCCACCGTGACAATCCGGGGAAGCCGGGTGAGGGTCCGGAGGCCCCTCGTGAGGGGGGGGGGTAATGTCAGGGTCCGCTTACCAGTCTCCCGTTCCAGCGGCGTCTCGGGTCCTCAGCTTCTGTTCCGGCTGGCGTGCACGCACCTCCCTCCTCAGCCGGCGGCTCCAGCGTCGTCTCTCTGTTCTGTTTATACCCTCCGGCGGCGCTGCTCTCAGCGCGGCTGCCGGAGGAAGGTTAATTAATTAAAGGCCCAGCTGCACTAAAGGGAGTGCCCCACTGGGACTGAGCCAATCGGCTGCTTTTGAGTTCTGGGCTGTACGCCCTATGTGGACCAATCCTTTAAGTTCTCAAGTTGCACCAATCACCACACTGATTCCCCAGGGCCAATGATGCCTGATCCCTATATAACCTCACCCCAGTCAGTTTGTCATTGCCTGTTATAGCGCTTAGACCCTTGTTGTTACTTACCTTGATATCGATCTACATTCCTGTTGCCAGCCTTTGACCATCCTTGATCTACATTCCTGTTGCCGACCCTTGCCTGCCTTTGACCATCCTCGATCTACATTCCTGTTGCCGACCCTTGCCTGCCTTTGACCATCCTCGATCTACACTCCTGTTACCGACCCTTGCCAGCCTTTGACCATCCTTGATCTACACTCCTGTTGCCGACCCTTGCCTTGAACCTAGACCACGATCTGTCTATTGCAATTGTTCTGTCGCCACCTCAGATCTACTGTTGCCAACCTCCAGCCTGTCCTTGGACTTCCGTCTTACGCTCAAATTCGGGCTACCCAATTCCACTTCCAGCCGCGGTTTCTCCAGTCCTCTGTACAGTAAGGCTTCATCCTTTGAGCCATAGAAGTCCTGGGGGAAACCGATCCCGAGCAGGCGTGTTCTGCGCCTCGGCAAGCGGGGGCTCCTATAGGTGAAGCTGGCTGCGGAGATTGGGGGTTGAGGTCCTTACCAAGAGAGCTGAAGTTATCCAAGTGGTTAATTGCGGTTCCTGGAGCGTGACAGGGTCACATGGACCCCTTACCAGTTCACAAAGGGTTAAAAGTAAAAAAAAACACACACACTTTTTAAAAAATATCTTTATTAAAAAAAAATGTTTTTTAATATTTTTTTTAATACTTACCTCCCATCCATCCCTGTGTCCCACGCTGATCACTTAGGCTTCCGCTCTCCTGCTGCTGCTGGAAGCCTTTTATACCTACTGGGCTACAGGTAACAAAGGGTTAATTAAAAAAAAAAATTACAGGGTCCCCCCTCGAAGGGAGGGGGACCCCATTTTTTGGGGGGATTTTTAAGGGTTAAAACCCTTAAAAATGCAAAAAAAAAAAATGGCGTGAGGTCCCCCCTACCCAGCGTAACCAGCCTGTGACCAGCTATGGGGGGGCTTGTAGAACAGGGCGCAGGGGCTGAAGAGGAGACCCGACCGGATCGAACGAGGGGTCAGGTAAGTGTCTTTTATTTTTACTTTTTTTTTTATTCCTGGGGAAAGTCAGGCACGTAAATTTTATGTGGCTGGCGTTTAACTGTTGGAGAGGCAGCCACGTAAAGTTTACGTGGCTGGCAATAGAAGGGTTAACCTGGAATTTTTGCCCAAGGTTGTATCTGCCTTTCATCTCAATGAGGACATTGTCTTACCTTCCTATTGTCCTGCCCCTGCTAATTCCAAGGAACGGAACCTTCATTCTCTGGATGTGGTCAGGGCGCTCAAGTATTATTTGGTCGCCACTGAGTCCTTTCGGAAGTCTGATTCTTTTTGTTCTTCCTTCTGGACCTAGGAAGGGCTTGCCTCCAGCCAAATCCACTCTCAGCAAGTGGATTAGACAGGTGGTGGTGCAAGCGTACTCTACCAAGGGGAAGGAACCCCCTTTCCATGTTACTGCTCACTCTACTAGGGCTATTGGTGCCTCTTGGGCTTTTCAGCACCAGGCTTCTGTTGAACAGGTTTGTAAGGCCGCTACCTGGTCTTCAGTTCATTTTTTTTCTAAGTTTTACAAGGTTGATGTTAGGGCCTCGGCTTATGCTGTCTTTGACTGCAAGGTGCTTCAGGCGGTAGTGGCTTGAACTGCCTGCCGTTGCTCATTGGGGATCCCACCCTACTTTTTATGGACACTGCTATTGGATGTCCCAGATGTAATGATTGAAATGAAACAGGCCGTGCTGTACACAAGGAATAATACAATTCTGTGATCACTCACCTGTAGAATTGACTTTACTGTGTAGAGCACGGCCTGTTTCATCCCTCCCTTGTTATCGTTGCCCTTGGTTGCCTATTTATGGTGATTTGTTTAAGAAGTATTTTTTTTCTGTGGGCTGTGTATTTTGTTCTCATGGTTTATCTCCTGGCTTCTGGCATTACTGCTTTTCAACACTGGGGGTCTACGGGTGATTCCTGGCCTTTTATTGGGCCGGGAGGAGCCACAAGTCTTCTGCAGTCAACTGCGCCACCTTGTGTCACAATACCCAGATGTAATGATTGAAATGAAACAGGCCGCGCTTTACACAGTAAAATCAATCCTACAGGTGAGTATTCACAGAATTGTATTTTATACAAATACCTACCTACAATAGAACCAACCATCATTAACCACCTAAGGTTAAATTTCCCTTTCCCCATAAAATTCAGTTTATGAAAGTTGTGTAAACTGTCAGGATTTACTTTAAATCACAGTAATCTTTCTTTCAAGTGCTACAGTATGTCCAAAATGACAAATGTGGTCTGGTCCTTGAAGCAGACTTCCAGTCAAAAATCGCTAAGTCTGCTTATTTGCTCACGCTGTGGACATCACAATTCAAATGGCCTGTTAGAATATAAACAGAAGCACCATTGAGCACTGCTTGTGCATCCTGCATGACCACTGGCGACCAATGTGGATTCATGCAAGATAGTGTTGCGAGAGTGTGCTCATGGACTGTGGAACAGTGAGTATTCTACTTTAAACTTCAGGTTTACCACTTCCAGTTCCCCACAACATGTTTACATTACTCTCCACCATTCAATAGAAATGTCACAGATTATCTCCCTGACACACCACACTTTTCTACCCACTGTAATGACAGCATAAGCTCTTTATTATATCACACTTCATAAGCAGAGTGGCAGCTATCATGTGGTCCCTCTTTACTGAGTGATTCTGGGCTCCTACTGGGTGGGCCTACTTATGGGGCCATAAAACATGAGAAGGGAGTGAGGGTTTCAAAATAAGCATTATAATACATGTAATACATGTAAATGTATTACAATTTCTCTTTTTTATTAAATAGGTATAAGCTTTTAAAAATGATGGATACTGTGTAAGATGTATTCAATGGCTTTGATGCAGAAGGCATCTTTTGATTGTCTTTAGATGAAATAATTAAGTGCTCAGTTTCTGTTTTGTGACTGACTTGATTTTCCCAGCTTCCTTCCTCATACCTAAATGTGGCTGTTTTTATTCCATTATATTATTCCTCTTAGTTGCCAATCCCAAATCACCAGACAAGCGTTTTATTATAGTATATTGCAATGTGCATGTTATGATACAAGAAACCATACATGGTTTATAAAAGCAAAGTAGCGAATAAATATTAATACAAATATTGTGTAGTTTAGTATTACCATTGCGATCCCATGAATAACATCAATCACTTATGTAACTAAAATGTCAATTTTACTTATATCCAGTCCAGGTCGTCCCAGTGATGACACGTGTGGGTATTCCGCCCCCAAGGGGCGCTCGTCTGCAAGATCAAAAGATGTAGCTCCTCCCGGCCCCCTATAAAGGCAGGTGTCCCTCTATCATTCTTCAGTTGTTCATCTTGCAGTCTTGGCTGCAGAAGATCGTTGGATACTCTTAGACAATAGCAGCAGAGCGGGACCTCCTAGCCCGTCGGCCACTGCGGGCCCTATTTCTACTGATCCCTTCTGACCCATCCTTGCCTCCCAGCCGCTGGCTGCTACGGGATTGTGACAGTAGGGTGAATGCCGGGGTCTATTGGCATTTGGCAGAGCTTGGCTCTGGGCCGCAGACCCTATACTAAAGGGTAGTCGGCCACAGGCTTATGGTAAGCCTGGGTGGGGGGGGAACCACTAGTTATCTTAATGTACCCGCCCTGCCCACAAGCTTTTTTGGTGTTTTGGCACTTGTGATTTTTAACTGTGTTGTTTTCACTGTATGGCTCCTCGCTGGCTCAGCATGCGTTTTGGAGCATGATATACTTGCCTCCCTCCGGGGGGGGGGGGGGGGGGGGGGAAGACGCCACTGCGCTCTGGGCGCCGCGCTGCGGAGTGGTGGGCCGCGGGCATGTTTGTTACTGGCCGTTTGGCCATACTGTGAAGATGGACGGGTTTTTTCGCGTTGCCGGAGGGGGCAGATCCGGGCGCTGCCGCATTCCGCATCATTACGGCGCCGTCCGCCCCTCGAGGAACGCTCTGGAAGGCCCTGGCTGGCTGTACGGAGGCTGCGAGTGGCGCTGCTGATTCTGTGGGGCCTGCTCTGCTGGCTGCGCCCTTTCTGCAGCTGGGGATTCCGTCATCGGAGACTGTGAGCGGTTCCAGGGACTTTTCCTCTGTCGGTGTTGAGTTTTTGTATGAGTGCTTATTATGCCAAATGCCTTTGCTTATTCTGATGGGCCTCTCTCTCCCCTCTCTTGTTTAGGTCGTGGGCTTTGTGGTTGAGGGTTGTGGTTCCTCCCGGTCCCCCCCCCCCCTTTTATTTTTATTAAGAGGGATCATTATAGGTTTGGGCCGATAGTGTCTTGTAACCTTACCGATTGACCATTTTTAATCACCATAATGGAGGCATCAGGGGATAGTGAGCTGGGGGCCCGGTTTGGGCAGGAAAACTCTGCCCCTTGTGCAGTAGGAATTCTCTGGGTGGATTCAGCACTGTTTGTACCACTTGCACCAGGGGCATTGTTTTGGACCATGACCGGGCGGGCGTCCCTGCCCCTAGCCCTTCACTGCCTGCGGCCTATCCTGATCCTCCACTGCTGCACTGAGCCCCCAGCGAGAGGGGAGCTAGCAGGGGGTCCCATGCTGATTCGGCGCATAGGCTGGCCAATCTCGAGAGACAGATCTCGCGGACGGCTTCCAAGAATGCCACGAGTAAGAAACAGCACCTTGAGCCCGTTTATACGGATAATGAAGATTTATTTGATGATTTGGGCTCTGTGGAAGAAGGTGAGTTGCCAGATTCCCGTTCCACTGTGGATTATTCTGCTGGCGATGACCGTTTGTCTGGTTCTTCCTCGGACGAGGATGCGTGGCTCCCTGATGATATGGAGAAGTTGCTTACCTCAGTGTTTGAGACACTGCACATTGTTCCAGAGCGGCTAAGAGGAAGCAGGGTGATTTGTTTAGGCCTGAAAGACAAAGGCGGGTCTTTCCGGAGCAGGCCCATTTTTCTAACATGATTTTCAAGGAATGGGAAAGGCCCAACAAGTTATCGTCAGTGCCTAAGGGCCTGGATATGCAGTATCCCTTCCCTGATGAGCTGGTTCGGCTATGGTCTCGCCCTCCCGAAGCGGATCTCCCCATGTCGGGGTTGTCCAACACTACTGTTATGCCATCACCTGATACTGCTTCCTTACGTGACCCTGCTGACAAGCACATGGATCAGTTGGTCTGCCATGCTTTCACCTTTGCTGGTGCCCTCTTTCGCCCTGTGTTTGCCGTGGAGATTGTCTCTCTAGCCATCAGGAAGAAGGTGAGACATCTGATAGATAGAGCGAAGGCTCGCAAGTGGGCGGAGGAGTATAAAGAACTCAAGGCATGCTTGGAATTCATTGTTTTTGTTGCCTCTGCCATGGACGATGAGGTCCGGCTTGGTGCCAGGATTTCGGCCCTGCTTGTTGCCCTCCGCCGCCCGCTCTGGCTGCAGCCATGGTCGGCTGATGCGGCTGCCAAGAAGTCGCTTACCAGTATCCTCTTTGTGGGGCACAGGCTGTTTGGGGAGTGCCTGGACCTCTTGGTCAAGGATGGTAGACTCCCTCAGAGACACAAGCCTGCTCGGTCCTTTCGGAATCCCTCTGCCTATCTTTCCTTTCGTGGAGGAAGAGGCTCTTCATTCCCAGGTGGCCGCAGAGGTACCTGGGGTAGAGGTAGGTCACGCGGCTGACCCTATCCCGCATGGGGAGCCAAGTCCAAGCCCCCTGCCAAGTCCCCTCAGGCATGAGGGGGCGCCTTCACCCATTCGGGTGGGGGGACGGCTTTTGCTGTTTGCTCAAATCTGGAGACGGCATGTCTCGGATCGGTGGATTTAGGAGGTAGTGTCCTCCGGTTACAAAATAGAGCTGGCAGTCCGGCCGCCCACAAGATTTCCGGCCGCCCACAAGATTTCTACGTTCTCGGATATCCCAAAGCTCACTGAAGGCACAGGGCACAAGGTGCAGGAGAACCGCTTACCGATAAATCTTTTGGAGCTGAGAGCGATCCGGTTGGTGCTTCTTCACTTGACCCCCCCCCCCCCCCCCCCATATAAGGGGTCATGCGATCAGGTTCGCTCGGACAATCAGACGGCTGTCGCCTACATCAATCACCAGGGCGGGACTCGGAGCAAGAGAGCCCTCAAGGAGGTGACCCAGACTCTGACTTGGGCAGAGGAGAATGTTCCCTGTATATCGGCGGTCTACATCCCCGCGGTGGAAAACCAGGAGGCAGACTCCCTGAGCAGGAGCGCTTCATGCCTGGGGGAATGGTCTCTCAGCAACAAGACCTTTCGCGCTCTGTGTCTCCGCTGGGGTCCGCCGGATGTGGACTGTGGACAATTGGTGGCAAGCGGTGGGACGGTCCTTTCTACCCAGAGAGAGTGCTACCCTGATGGAGAGTCAGTATGACAAGTTGAAAGGGCGGACCCTGAAGGATCTACTCGAGAGCCGGGGAAGGTCAGCTAGCAACCGCCCACGTCAGGAACTGATAGCCGAGCTGATCGAAATGGATTGTGCAGCAGTGAGGACCGAAACCAATATAGAGACCGATGAAGACGCTGCTCTCGTTCAAGCGGTTCGGAACAGATTGTCGGTCTATGGCCCGAATCCATCACAGGAACTGATCAACCGAGTCTTCGCCGCAGCGGAGGCAGAGGCCAGTAAGCGAAGGGAAGATCGGCGACTTTCAACCCAGCAGCCTCTCGGCCTCAGTTACACTGGGGGGAGAAAGATTCAATTTGCAGCATATAAGTCCTTCCAGGAAAGTGACGACGAGATTGACGGATTTTTGGCCGATTTTGAACGGCTGTGCGCTTTACACCGGGTACCCACGGAGGAATGGGTCACCATATTATCAGGGAAACTATCTGGGAAAGCTTCCGATGCTTTCCGGGCCATCCCTGATGCAGACACTACCATCTGGTAAAGGAGGCTTTGTTAGCCTGGTACGCTGTCACCCCGGAAGCCTACAGGCGACTATTTCGGGAATCCCAAAAGAAGGGAGGGGATTCTTACACGGAGTGGGCATGTCGCCTCCATCGTACAGCATCACACTGGGTCACTGGATGCCAAGCCAAGAGTATCTGGGGGTACTGTATGAAGCTGATCCCGTACAAGCGGCCATCCAAGACAACCGGCAGCACCATCGCCAGGAGGCACGAGTCAATGGGCGCACCGCGCAAGGATTACGCGACACCGGAGCCACACTTACCTTGCTCCAACCTCATTTGGTCAAGATCAAAGACCGCACCGGACACACCGTTGCAGTAAGGGTGGCGGGAGGAGCTGTGTTTCGACTCCCCACCGCCCGAGTACATCTTGACTGGGGCGCTGGATCCGACAGGGTACATGTGGGACTTATGGACAACTTACCCGCAGAAGTACTATTGGGAAATGATCTAGGATCAATTACTTCTGCCTACGCTACCCCTGGGCCAGCCAGCATCAACCCTGTTACAACCCGGGCTCCAGCCCGAGCTGCCGACTCCAGTCCAATGGTCGGGGAGACCTAGGGGTTTCGTCTGCATCACGTCATGTCTGTTACAAGAAGCCAAGAAGAGGATCAGCCATCAGGTTACGTCCTTCCAGAAGGGAAACTTATGCCAAACACTATTTTTGTTGGGGGCATTGACCGTCGGATTGATCAGCCTGAAATTAAGTATTTTTTTTCAAAGTATGGCGCTGTAAAGAATGTCAAAATTATTTGTCTCCTTTTACGATGATGTAGATGTGCAGAAGATTGTGGATTCTCCGATCAGCTTCCATGGAAAGAGATTGAAACTTGGACCAGCTATAAGAAAGCAAAGCACCTGTGCACACATCCAACCAAGGACTTTGGTGCTGAACTCACCAACGCCACAATATCCCAGTGTTTGGACCCCACCCATGACCGATTCCTATGTACAGCCCACGTCAATGCTTAGCCCTGTTACTCACTATTTGCAGACTTGTCCTTACACAGAACTCTGCCCATAACAAGAGTCCGGACAGCCCCACGTTAACCCGAACAGGGTTAATCCGGGTCTGCCGGGTGTTCCACAAAAAGGGGGCATTGTGACAGACTCTATGCCTTGGATTTTAAAGGCACTGTTTTTGCATAGACCCATTACTTTCATTTTCTTGAGCATGTCCCAGACAGACTGCCATTGTGTTATTGATTGCTTTACAGACTGCCATTGTTGATTGTATAACAGACTGCTATTGTTATACTGATTGTGCTACAGACTGCTATTGTTCTACTGATTGTGTTACCGGCAGAGTTGAGGGATTGTGTGCCCTGCTCCCATTGGTCCGTGTGTTTGTCATGCAGTTCTCCATCAGGTCCACAGGGGAGGTCCCCTTGCATGGAGCCTTGCATATAAGGCACAGTGTGGCACTAATAAAGTTCAGTTCATCTTCACCCTCAATACTCTCTCTTATTGGGGGAAACGCTATATTACAATTCACTAGCCCTTGTAAGGGCTGTTCCTGGTTCCTCACGGATGACTCTGGAATTCCTGCAGCACCTCTCACCATTGGGAAAAGGACGTCTCTGGTGGGGAAGCCCTCCGGCGATAAAGGTTATCGCTACATGGACCTGTTTGCATCCAGGCACAATCACAAGCTCCCAAGGTTCGTCTCCCTCGCAAGAGATCCTCTGGCCATTGCCGCAGACGCTCTGGCGATTCCCTGGACAGAGTCTAGTTTCCTTTCAGGTTCTGTTTTCACTCCTGTTGCGCATGATAGCCCAGGAAGGGGTACTGACTATCCTGGTGGCTTCTCGCTGGCCGAGAAGGAGTTGGTTTGCGGACATAGTTCAGATGTCAGTAGATCGCTACATCATGCCCGACGACCCAGGGCTTCTCACTCAGGGGTCGCTGTAGTACCCCAATTTACGGATGCTGGCTTTGACGGCCTGGCTATTGAAACCTCAATCCTGACGGAAAAGGGGCTGTCGGCCATGGTTGTGCATAACATGATTTAGGCACGGAAGAAGTCTTCTTCCATGATATACTACAGAGTATGGCACGCTTATATTGCTTGGTGCGAGACCAAGAGTCTCCCTTGTCGCACATTTTCTATTTCTAGGATTCTGGAGTTTTTACAGCACTGCTTAGACTTGGGTCTCCAGCTGAGCACCCTCAAGGGTCAGGTCTCGGCTTTAGCCATCTTTTTCCAGAGATCCATTGTCAGCCATAGGTTGATCAAGACCTTTTTTCAGGGAGTCACCCTTGTCCGGCCTCTGCGTAAGTCAGTATTACCGGTGTGGGACTTGAATTTAGTACTTTCTGCTCTTCAGGGTCCTCCCTTCAAACCATTGTGCGATGCTGCATTATCTATTTTGACTCTCAAAGTGGTCTTTTTGGGTGGTCGTGTATCAGAGCTGGCCACGCTTTGTATGAAACCTCCCTATTTTGAGCGGCATAGGGATAAGGTGGTTTTTCGCTTCAAACCGGAGTTTTTGCCTAAGGCCGTTTCTCCCTTTCGCCTTAATGAAGAGGTTGTCTTACCTTCCTTGTGTCCAGCACCTACTAATTCTAAAGAAAGGACCCTCCATGCCTTGGGTGTGGTCAGAGCCATAAAGTATTACATGACTGCGACTGAATCCTTCAGGAAATCTGATTTGCTCTTTGTCCTAACAGAGGGCTCTAGGAAAGGTTTGCCACCAGCTAAGTCTACTACCAGTAAGTGGATCTGACAGGAGGTGGTGCAAGCATATTCTGCCAAGGGGAAGGAACCCCCTTTTTCGGATCACAGCTCATTCTACCAGAGCTATTGGTGCCTCTTGGGCTTTTCAGCACCAGGCATCGGTTGAACAAGTTTGTAAGGCCACCACTTGGTCTTAAGTTCATACTTTTACAAAGTTTTACAAGGTTGATGTTAGGGCCTCAGCTGATGCTGTCTTTGGCCGAAAAGGTGCTTCAGGCGGTAGTGAAATGAACTACATGCTGTTCCGCACTGGGGATCCCGCCCAAATGGACACTGCTTTTGGATGTCCCACATGTCATCACTGGGATGACCTGGACTGGATAAAGGGAAAAATACAATTCTGTGAAACTCACCTGTAGAATTGTTTTTGATTATATCCAGTCCATGTCGTCCCACCCCGCCCTTTCGTTGTCTCCGGTTTGCCTGCTTTGGTGATACCTTTTTTTATTCATGGACTTTGTATTTTTAAGTATTGTTGGAGAGAGTACAAGCTGAAACTGTGTGAAGTAACATGGTTTCTTGGCTTCCTGGCCTGTCCTCTTTTTTTGTTTACTGCTTTTTAACCACTGGAGAATGATTGAGGGACACCTGCCTTTATAGGGGGCCGGGAGGAGCAACATATTTTGATCTTGCAGTCGAGCACCCCCTGGGGGCGAAATACCCACATGTCATCACTGGGACGACATGGACTGGATATAATCAAAAACAATTCCACAGGTGAGTTTCACAGAATTTTATTTTATCAGTACACTGACACCTGCAAGTACTACTATCACTTAGTCTAATGTACTAGGTGGTAAAAGTTGTTCCCAGAAGCCTACTTAATTATAGCCCAATTTTCCACTAACTCAATATAAATGTCATTGACAGTTTGAATCTTTTATTCTTTTCACAGTAAGAGATCGAGTAAGAACCAAAATGGAACGTGATATTTTAGCTGAAGTTAATCACCCATTTATAGTAAAGTTACATTATGGTAAGTAGACAGGGGATCATTTATACATTTTCACTTTGCCTTGTAATAATATTGGGAATCAACATTATTGAAATGACAAACCTATTGAGTAAATACACTCTGATTGTAAAATCTTGTATTTCAGCATTTCAGACTGAGGGCAAACTTTACCTGATCCTAGATTTTCTGCGTGGTGGAGACCTCTTTACCCGACTTTCAAAGGAGGCAAGTGGGAAATTGGCTTTCAAAATTATTATCTATTTTGTGCCTCTCTCCATTTATTTTTAAAACACTTTTTCTTTTAGTTTTGTGTAGAATGGGTAAGGTTGCAGCAGAGCCTAAATTTAGCCTCAATTCCTGCTTGCAATATGTAAACATGTCCATGTAACACATAAGCTATGGGTATCACTGGACCAGAAATCCCAGTAGTATAACTAATTGGGAAAATTAATACTTTTTGTTTTCTCTTGGAAACTTTGTCCTGAAAATGAGGTATTGTGGCAATATGAAAGTTGTGTCGCTGCTTTATTTTTACTACCAGTTCACTGGCGCACACAGCTCAGATGTAAAAAGGTAAACATCCTCCTGTTAAGATCACACTGCTCCTTCAACTAGATTGGTGGCCTTTTCTTGAGCGTTTAGACACAAAAACAGTGTAGGAAGTATGTAAAACCAACGTGGTCTTTAGGTAACATTTCAGGTTGCACACAGCTAATTGATAAATTGGCATCAGCGGATTTTGCATTCCTTTGACTGAGTTGCCGATTGTTTTGTAAAAGGTTATAGTTTTGTTGTTACCCCTTGTTTCTAGCAGCTCTGTAACATCCTATCTTTAGAATTAACAATTCTGGAATCCTCGTCCTGATTCTAGACACAACTCTCGCCCTGTGCCTCGCTAGATGTTGAGATTGATTTGACACATAAAAATAAAAAAAACTTCGCACTGATTACCTTCTCCCTACGACTGCCACTGAATAGGGAGCAGGTGGTGTGACAGGGATTCTTGCTTTATGCAGTCTCTATAAGCTGCATGTGACATATTTTTGGCTACAAGGTTTTCCAGGCTACAGTTTCACATGAATCAATTTCTATAGTTTTTCTATTTTTTCTATTGTTTAGCCCTGGGGGGTTCTTTTATTACCTTTTCTAATGTGAAAATCCTGAGTTTGTCCCAAGCAGCGCCGCCGGAGGGCATATGCAGGACGTGCTCGTGCGCGAGCACGAGCAGAGGAGACGTGGGGACGAGGAAGGAGGGCGGCCGTGCTCGATGCCGCACGAGCCGCCGCCCGGCGTGGCTGCCAAGCAGGAGCTGCTGCGGCCGGCCGCCCGGAGACGACGCTGGAACGGGGCCCAGGTAAGCGGTTTCTGACACTACCCCCCCTTCACGAGGGGCCTCCGGACCCTCACTAGGTTTTTCCGGATTATCACGGTGGAATTTCCGTACAAGAGCTTTGGCATGAACATCCCTCGCTGCCACCCAGCATCTTTCTTCTGGACCATAGCCAACCCAGTCCACCAAATATTGTAAAGAATTGCGCATCTTACGTGAATCCAAGATCTTATTTACTTCATACTCGGGCTCATTATCCACAAGAATGGGCGCAGGACCAGCAAGAGGAGCATTCTTCGCCGGTTTTAACAGTGAAACATGAAAAGAGTTAGGTATTTTCATAGTCGGCGGGAGTTGAACTTTAAAAGAAACATTATTCAACTTTTTCATTATAGGAAAAGGGCCAATGAATTTTGGACCCAATTTGCTAGAAGGTTGACGGAGCACAATATTTTTAGTGGAGACCCAAACTAGATCGCCTACTTGAAGAGTAGGCTCCCGTGATCTACGGTGGTCGGCAAATTTCTTATATCTTAAACTAGTGGTCTTAAGAATTTCCTGAACATGTGTCCAGATATTCTTCCGTTCTTGAAGCCACTCCTCCAACGCCGGCAAGTTGGAAGGTGACCCTGAAAGGGAACAAGCTCTAGGATTTTTCCCTAAATTACAATAAAAAGGTGATATCTTGGTACTCTCACTAGGCGCCTTATTGTAAGCAAATTCGGCTAAATCAATAAATTCCGCCCATTGTTCTTGGGCATCAGAGACATAACACCTTAAGTACTGTTCCAAAGTTTGATTAGTTCTCTCCGTCTGCCCATTGGACTGGGGATGGTAGGCAGACGAAAAAGAGATCTGTATACCCAACCGTGAACAGAAATGTTTCCAAAAACGGGAAGTAAATTGGACACCCCGATCAGAGACTATATTGGACGGAATACCATGAATTCGAAAAATATGTGACGTAAATAGTCGAGAAAGCTCTGGTGAAGAAGGAAGCTTGGCCAAAGGAACGGAGTGTGCCATCTTACTAAAACGATCTACGACCACCCAAATAACAGTATTCCCGTGTGATAAAGGCAAATCTACAATAAAGTCCATAGAAATATGAGTCCATGGTTCAGCTGGGATTTCAAGAGGAACTAAACCGCCACTGGGAGCCTTGTGAACCCCTTTACTTCGAGCACAAACAGCACAAGCGTCGATAAAGGCAGTAATATCGCGTCTCATGGTTGGCCACCATACATGGCGACGGGCAAGCATAAACGTTTTTCGGTTACCCACATGACCAGCAGTTTTAGCATCGTGAAATTCGCGAATTACATCTGAACGCAAATGTGGCGGTAAAAACTGGCATCCCAAGGGAACATCACTTGGAGATTCATCTTGAAACGGTGCCAAGGTGTTAGAGAGATCAGGAAGTAAAGCCCCGACCACACAACCCATAGGTAGGATCGGATCACCAGTATCACCCCGATCCTTACATTCACCGAACATGCGAGATAGAGTATCCGCTCTAAAACGCGAGAAGAATAATGCCTAACGTGCCTGACAAGAGTTCAACCTCTTGGCAGACCCAATGTATTCAAGATTTTTGTGATCGGTATACATAGGATGTAATGAACCTTCCAGCCAGTGTCGCCATTCATCAAAAGCCAGTTTAATAGCTAATAGTTCCCTATTACCGACATCATAATTTTGCTCCGCGGTACTGAATTTACGTGAAAAATAAGCGCATGGATGAAGACGCTCAGGGTTACCAGAATATTGCGACAAAACTGCACCCACTCCCAGCTCAGAAGCGTCCACTTCAACAATGAAGGCTTTAAGAATATCTGGATGAATTAACACATGTGCCGAAGTAAAGGCCCGTTTCAAGGTCAGGAAGGCCTCACAGACAGAGGGAGACCAGTTATCAGTAAAGGCCCCCTTGCGGGTAAGGTTGGTAAGAGGTGCAACAACATGAGAAAAGCCTTTGATGAACCGCCGATTAAAATTTGCAAAACCTAGAAAACGCTGCAATTCTTTTAGGGTCTTGGGTTGAACCCAATCCTGAACCGCCGAAACTTTCCCCGCGTCCATCTCTAAACCCTGGTTGGTAATAATATACCCTAAGAAGGGAACTGTGGTGACTTCAAACACGCATTTAGAAAGTTTAGCAAATAAGTTGTTCTCTCTTAATTTTTGTAGTACCAACTTAACATGACGTCTATGCTCCAACAAGGAATTAGAAAAAATGAGAATATCATCTAAGTAGATGACCACAAATCTACCGAGATACTCTCTGAATATATCGTTAACAAAATCTTGAAAGACGGCTGGCGCATTACAAAGACCAAAAGGCATGACCAGGTACTCGGAATGGCCGTCTTTCACGTTAAATGCAGTTTTCCACTCATCCCCCTGCCGGATGCGAATCAGATTGTATGCCCCTCTTAAATCCAATTTGGAAAAAATTTGGGACCCTGTGACTTGATTGAACAGATCCCCGATCAAGGGCAAGGGGTATCGGTTCTTTACAGTGATCTTATTCAAGGCTCGATAATCAATGCATGATCTCAGGCCTCCATCTTTTTTCTCTACAAAAAAGAATCCAGCCCCAGCAGGCGGGGTAGAGGGACGGATAAATCCCTTCCTTAAATTTTTGGTAATGTACTCCCTCATTGCTTGCTCTTCGGGCAGAGTAAGATTATAGATTTTTCCCCTCGGGGGAATCGTGCCAGGAAGCAAGTCAATAGGGCAGTCGTAAGACCGATGTGGAGGAAGAGTATCAGCAGAACGTTCAGAGAAGACATCAACCCAGTCTGCATATGGCTGAGGCAATCCCTGAAGTAAAACTTGCACACTTCTGAGGCCTGTAGTAAAGCAGTGGTTTTTACAATGATCACTCCACTTAATCAACTCCCCAACCCGCCAATCTAACACCGGGTTGTGGAGTTGTAACCAGGGGTATCCCAAAACCACAGGAGTTTCTGGACAATCGAAGACAAAAAATTCTAAGAACTCAGAGTGTGAAGAGCCAACAATTAACCGAAGAGGTGGGGTCTTGGTATTTATAGGTCCCCCCTGGATGGCCTTCCCATTGATAGCCAAAACTTGTAGGGATCTTTCAAGAGGAACTAAAGGGATACCTAAAAGGGAGATCATACTCCTGTCCAAAAAGTTTCCCGCTGCACCGCTGTCGATAAAGGCGGAAACTGTTTGCTTAGAAGAACCCCAAGACAAGTCAATAGGCTCTAGCATTTTATTTTGGCGAGAGTTGCAAACTGACTCACCCAGATCAGTACTCTCTACCTGGTCTGGGTGTTTTCCGCCGGTCTCCCCTTATTGGGACAGGACCCTGCAAAATGACCAGAATTCCCGCAATACAGGCATAACCCCTCGGATCGCCTACGCTGTTTCTCTTCTTGGGATAAGCGGGTTCTCCCAAATTGCATAGGTTCTTCCTGGGGAGATGATGAGGTACTTTCCCCACGGGGAACCGGAGACCTATGACCTTGGACTGGCCTGAAGGACGTGGGAGCCCTGACTCTCTCCCTGGCCCTTTCTCTAAGACGTCGGTCTATTTTAATGGAGACCTGCATTAATTGATCTAGGTCCGCTGGCGGAGGAAAATTGACTAAAGCATCCTTGATGCTTTCCGACAGCCCCACCCTGAACTGACTACACAGAGCGGGATCGTTCCATCTAGCTTCGATAGCCCAGCGGCGGAATTCAGCACTGTAATCTTCAGCCGAATTCCGCCCTTGTTTTAAGGCCCGAAGCCTATTCTCTGCGGTAGACTGTGAATCAGGGTCAGCGTATAGGACGCTCATAGCGTTGAAAAATGCAGTTACAGATTGTAAGGCAATATCATGACTTGGCAAACTAAAGGCCCAGGACTGCGGGTCTCCTTGAAGTAGAGAAATGACTAAGCCTACTCGTTGGGTCTCAGTGCCAGAGGAGACAGGCCTCAGCTTGAAATATAGTTCACATGAATTCTTGAAGTTAGAAAATTTAGCTCGCTCTCCCAAAAATTTTTCAGGCAGAGGAATCTTCGGTTCGGAGAAATGAGGTGGTACAGAGGAAGTCGGCACTTGACGAGACTCCTGGGTGGCCACTCTTTGAGCGAGTTGGTTGATCGCTGTGGCCATAGCTTGCACCTGCTGTACCAGGTTATCCATGTTGTGGCCTGTGATAATGTCACGCTCTGGTAACTCCAGCCCTCTAGGTAAGCCCTCAACCCCCAATCTCCACAGCCAGCTTCACCCGTAGGAGCCCCCGCTTGCCGGGACGCAGAATACGCCTGCCCGGGATCGGTTGCCCCCAGGACTTCAATGGCTCAAAGGATGAGAGCTTACAGGTATAGAGGTCTGAAGAACCAATGGCTAAGAGCGAGAGTAGCGGAAGTCCAGAGACAGGCCAGAGGTTGACACGGGGAGTCAGATTTCGCAGCAGTACAGAGGGGAGAGACAGCTCGAGGTCAAGGTACAAGGCAGAGGTCGGCAACGGAGATCAGATCGAGAATGGTCGGATCAGGATAGTCGGTTCAGGCAAAGGTCGGCAACGGAGATCAGAATAGTCGGTTCAGGCAGAGGTCGGCAACGGAGATCAGATCAAGGTATATCACGAGTCAAGCAAGGTACAAGGCGCTATCACAGGCACTGAGTGAATGACGGGAAAAAGGCTTTATAGGGACAAGACCTGATTGGGAGAGAGTGTGATTGGTGCAACTGGGAACTTACAGCTCATTGGCAGACACTAGGAAAGGGCGTATAGCCCTAGAGACTCCTGTGGGGCTGATTAGCCCACACAACCAAAGGGGCAGCCCTAACAAAACCTAGGGCTCATTGGCCCTTAACTGTGAGGGGGGAGTTCCCCCCTAGCTGAGCCCGTAGGCTCTACTGATTCCTCCTCTGGCGGCCGCGCTGACAGCAGCGCCGCCGGAGGGCATATGCAGGACGTGCTCGTGCGCGAGCACGAGCAGAGGAGACGTGGGGACGAGGAAGGAGGGCGGCCGTGCTCGATGCCGCACGAGCCGCCGCGGCCGCCAAGCAGGAGCTGCTGTGGCCGGCCGCCCGGAGACGACGCTGGAACGGGGCCCAGGTAAGCAGATTCTGACATTACCTAAATGGCTGGGGGCAGGAGCATGCTCACAGTCTGAATATGCAGTGATTCTGCCACCAGATTTGAATTTTAGCAGTGTAAACTCATTTTTGGCTCTGTTTTGTATCCCCCCCCCCCCTTTCTTTCACTGTTCACGATGTTAGAAGATCTCCCAAGCATCTAAAGTCTCTGCTTGATAGATTTGTCCAATGCCCCATTCCTTGGGGCTTGTGGGAATCTTTGTGTAAGTGATGACATTTAGGTCCTAGTTATCTACCAAACCACATCATTCTCCAGTCATATCATTATTCTAAGCATACAGTACGTCCTGCTCCAAATCTAATACTTACAGTTGGGATATACTTCGCCAGATGGCGCTGGACTGCAGAGACATCGAAAATAGGCTCCTCCCGTCCCCTCAAATACCCAGGGACCTCCCACAAATCCCCAGAATTTCTCTGCAGTCTGGCTGCGAAGGACGAGAAATTGGCTCTCTACTCGCAGGTGAGCCCTGTAGGACTATTCCCACCCGTTCCACTAGCAATATGCCTCCCAGCCTTGGCTGCGCTGGTCGGGTGAAGGTAGGCAGCACCGCCGTTGGTGCTTAGGAGCGCTGCTCCACGGCAAACCAAAGGGTAGGCGGTTCAGGCTTATGGTGAGCCTCTATGGGATGCCCCTCCCGCAATATTGCCCCTTGCCCCTGCCTATCAGTGGGCCCTATATTCTCAGTGTGTCACACACCCCGCTTCCCCTTTAATTCTTACGATCGGGTTACTCCACCAGCAGGTGGCGACGTTGCAGAGAGAAGTCTTGAAAACGAGCCCCCTTCCGGCCTATATATACCTGGGACCTCACACTTAACACCCAGTGTTTTCTCTCTGCAAGATGCGACAAGACAGAAGAAAGAAGTCTCCTGCTTGCAGGTAGCCGGGGTCAAACCCCGACACCCCCTTTTGGTCTATTTCTGCCCAGTTCTATTGTTTACATGCCTAGATGGTTAATGGAAGCCTCCCAGCCCAGGCTGCTGGCTGGGCAACGGTAGATGGCACTAGGTGCCTAGGAGCTTATCTCCTCCGCTCGACCCCACGCGTGGGGCAATGCGACTATCCGGCATGGTGATCCGGATTTGGGATGCCCCTGTCCCGATGTTCCCCTTGGCCATTTTCTCTCGTTCAGGTCCCTTCTCCCTTCACTTTGGGGGGGGGGGGGGGGGTGGTTTGTTTTCATGGGGTGCTTATACTTTGGCATGTGTGTGTGTTTGTGTGTGGGAGCGCTGGCAGACTCAGGCTCAGCGCTGCGGTGTGCGGCCGCGTGGCCTGAGCAGCTGGGGCTCTTTTCTCACTATTGTGTGTTTTGTATGCTTCCCCCCCACTGAGTCCCAGGGCGTCGGGGCGCCCCTCTGCATGCGGCGCCGCCATTGGGTGGGCCGCGTCGTTCGAATACTGGGGGCGGGGCCGCGGCCTGTGCTCTGTGACGCGCTGGCAGGAGGCGTGGCCTGAGCGCGTTGTTCACTGAGCCCGGGCCCGCCTCACTTCCTCCTTCTCATTAAGGAGACAGGTGCTGGGGGCTTAGCTGGGGAAGCTGCGTGCCTGGAATGCTGTGGCTGTCTCTTCATGCGGTTACACCTTGCGCACGTGGGGTTGTCATTTTAGCTATAGTTTTGCATTTTTCAACATGTGTAAAGCTTGTGTTTGTGGTTCCCTGGCACTTCAGCATAACTCCTAGAGGCACTTAGTGCTTTGTTATTTGTATATAAATTTGTCCTTGATGTTTATACTGCTATATATGGTTTACCCTTATTCTGTTTATGTATGAGTGTGCTGCATGCTGCTAATTTTCCTGGGGGACTGGCTGTGGTCTCTTTTCCCCTACAGATCCTGGGATCCCCTCTCTGCAGTGGCTCTCCTGGTTCTGATATACCTGGCTAGTCTTAGTCTCTAAATTGGGATTTTCCTAGGTTTTAAAAAAAAAAAAAATCCTCCTACTCCCGGGACTTTAATTATAAAGGGGCATCCCGGGTTGCTTAAATGGCGTAAAACCCTGGGTTGTTGCAAATACCATAATTTCACCATATGGAGGCTTCCGACGTTACCGGAAATGGCTCTTCAGGGCTATCCAGGCTGTGTGGGGGTTGTGGGGCTCCGCTCCCAGGCGATGTCATATTATGCGTTCCATGTGCAAAGCAGAATATTGCGTGCCAGTCCGTCGCTCCGGCTTATGGCTCCTCGCAACTTCCGTCATCTCCTAACCCCCCTCCCTTATTCCGGACACTGTGTGACATTGTCAAAGGTGGGGATTCGCAATCCGAGGTGTGTGCACGATTGGCCAACCTCGAAAGGATAATTTCCGCTATGGCGAAGCGGAAGCACCTCTCTCCGGCAGCGCCTGTTTCAGAGGATGAGGTGTTTGAAATATTGGATTGGTCCGATTGTCCCCCTGATGAGGAGGGGGAACTCCTTGAGGAGTCGGATGAGCCTGCAGACCAGCTATTGATTGACACCGCTGGCGATCAGGCTGTGGGGTCCATTTTGGCCCAAATGTTTGAAATTTTGGCTTTGGATTCACCTGAGGAGGTCCCTCCGCCAAAGGCCGCGTTTGGTGTTTCCCAGGCAACAACACTTTGTGAGGGTTGTCCTTAAGGAATGGGAACAACCCACGCACCTGGCTGGAACTCCTCCTAATTGGGATAAGCGTTATCCCTTTCCGGAGGACTTGTTGAAGCTTTGGTCAGTGCCCCCTGACGTCGATACACCTGTGTTAGGGCTGTCGAACACGGCTGTGTTGCACTCCCCTGACACTACTACCATTAAAGATGGTGAGGATCGTCGGATTGATCAATTGGCTCGCCATGGTTTTATCAGTGCCGGATCGACACTGCGGCCAGTGTGTGCTTCGGCGCTTCTTCTGTTGGCAGTTAGGTCCATTATTAGGGATCTGTACGCAGGTCTTGAGCCCGCTTGTGATGAGTTTAGTTCTCTCAAGCAATGTGAGTCGTTTATTTCCTTTGTCTTGACCCCCCAGGACGATGCACTTGCGATGAGTAGCAGGACAGCGGCACTGCTGGTTGCTATTCGTCGGTCAGTGTGGCTGCGCCAGTGGACGGCGGACCTTAACTCTAAGAAGGCGCTTACAGCGCTTCCTTTTTGTAGGTTTGCGCCTGTTTGGCGATAAATTGGATTCAGTTACCAAGGGTGGTAAATTGCCTCAACGCAAGAGGCCCCGTCGCTCCTTTCGGGGTGCAACTGCCTTTAGTCCCTCCTTTCGGGGAGGCAGAGGGGCGTCCTTTCCCGCTACCAGGGGTGCAGGTTGGACCCGGGGGAGGGGCTGTGGCCGCCCCGGTCAGTCCTGGGGCACCAAGCCCAAGCCTGCTGTTAAGCCCGCTCAGCAATGAGGGGCCGCCCTCACCCGTGCGGGTGGGGGGACGATTGCGACACTTCTCCCTGGTTTGGGACCAGGAGGTTCCGGACAGATGGTTCCGGGAGGTGGTGTTGTCCGGTTACAAGCTGGAGTTCGACTCTCGCCCTCCTTCACGGTTTTTCCGGTCTCGGGTGCCCACCGATCCTTTGGCCGCGCAGGGGCTCCTGGCGTCGGTAAGGAATCTTCTGGAAATGGCGGTCATCCGGCCGGTGCCGCGTTTAGAGGTGGGCCTCGGTTTTACTCCAATCTTTTCACAGTCCCCATGAAGGACGGGTCGGTTCGCCCCGTCCTGGATCTGAAGTTCCTCAACAGGTTCATCCGTACTCGGAAGTTTCGCATGGAAACTCTGCGTTCGGCCGTCGGTTCTCTTCGGCAGGGGGACTTCATGACGTCCATAGACATCAAGGATGCTTACCTTCATGTTCCCATCTGCCAGGCTCATCAGCGTTTTCTTCGGTTCGTGATGAGGGATCAGCATTTTCAATTTGTGGCACTGCCGTTCGGCTCCAAGAGTGTTCACCAAAATGTGTCTGATTCAGGAGTTGGCTCGGGTCCTTCTTTCCAATCCTCGGCCGTCCATCTGTCTGGGGATGAGGCTGGTAGGGTTGATGGTGAGGCAGTTCCTTTCGCTCAATTTCACACGAGGATGCTTCAGCTTCATCTGTTGGCGTCCTGGGACCGGCGACCACGGTCGTTGGATCGGTCCTTCCAGTTGCCCCCGGGGTCCGGCAGTCCCTTCAATGGTGGTTGGTCTCGAACAATCTTTTGAGGGGCATGTCTTTCCTGACTCCTCTTAGGGAAATTGTCACAACGGACGCCAGTCTTTCGGGATGGGGGGGGATTCTGGAAGGATCTTCAGTTCCGGAGGCAGTGGGGGCCTCGGGAGGCCCATTTGCCCATCAATATTCTGGAACTGAGAGCCATCCGTCTGGTTCTTGTTCTTTTGACTCAACATGTTCTGGGCCTTCCAGTTCAGGTTCGCTCGGACAATCGAACAGCGGTTGCTTACATCAATCATCAGGGAGGGACTCGCAGTCTGGGTGCCCTCAGAGAGGTGTCCCTGATCCTGACCTGGGCGGAGGCCCATGTTCCTGGTCTCTCGGCAGTTTACATTCCGGGTGTGGAAAACAGGGAAGCGGATCTGTTGAGCAGGTGCTCTTCCCGTCTGGGAGAATGGGCTCTCCATCCTCAAGTCTTTCGGTCGCTGTGTCTCCGGTGGGGGACACCGGAGGTGGACCTGTTTGCCTCTCGTCACAATTGCAGGCTCCCGACCTTCGTGTCGCTCTCCCAGGATCCTCTGGTGGTGGACGCCATGTCCCTGAGCTGGGGGGATCTGGGGTTTCTGTACCTGTTTCCTCCGATACCCATGCTAGGCAGGGTGGTAAGGAAGCTGGCTCTGGAAAGGGTGTCCGCCATTCTCGTGGCTCCAAGGTGTGCCAAGACGAGTTTGGTCCACAGACGTCGTCCGGCTGGCAGTGGATCAGTTCGTTCTGCCTCTTCGGCCCGATCTGCTCACTCAGGGTCGGCTGTTTTACCCCAATTTACCAGCGCTGGGTTTGACGGCTTGGCTGCTGAAACCTCCGTCTTGAAGGAGGAGGGTCTTTCTGACTCGATTGTTAAGACTCTGATCGGTGCCCGGAAGAGGTCTTCTTCGATCATCTACTATAGGACTTGGAAAGCCTATATCGCTTGGTGTGAGGTTAGATCTTTGCCTTGTAGGGTCTTTTCGGTTTCCAGGATTCTGGAGTTTTTGCAATCAGGGCTGGACTCTGGTCTTCAGCTGAGTACTTTGAAAGGGCAGGTTTCTGCCTTATCTATCTTTTTTCAGAAGCGTTTTGCGCTTCATCCTTTTGGTTAAAACCTTTTTCCAGGGGGTTATGCATGTGCGGCCTCCCAGGAAACCTTTACTCCCTGTTTGGGACTTGAACTTGGTTCTCTCTGCTCTTCAGGCTCCTCCCTTTGAGCCCTTGCAGGATATTGCTTTGTCTACCTTGACTCAGAAGACTGCCTTCCTGGTAGCTATCACTTCGATTCGGCGTGTCTCGGAGTTGGCGGCCTTGTCGATTCCGGCGCCCTACTTTGAGAGGCATCAGGACAAAGTGGTCTTTCGTTTCAAACCGGACTTTCTTCCTAAGGTTGTTTCTGCTTTTCATTTGAATCAGGATATTGTTCTTCCCTCCTTGTGTCCTAAGCCTAAGAATGACAAGGAGAGGGTTTTGCATTGTTTGGATGTAGTACGCTGTGTTAAGTACTATTTGATTATTACTTCTCCTTTTCGTAAAACTGATGCCTTTTTTGTTGTGCCCTGTGGGCCTAGGAAGGGTTTGGCACCGGCCAAATCTTCCATTAGCAAATGGATATGTCAGGCCGTTATTGCGGCCTATTCTGCTAAGGGGAAAGTTCCCCCTTTTCGTATCACTGCTCATTCTACTCGCGCTGTTGGAGCGTCTTGGGCTTTTCAGCACCAAGCTTCTGTTGAACAAGTTTGTAAGGCTGCTACTTGGTCTTCTGTTCATACTTTTCTAAGTTTTACAAGGTTGATGTGCGGGCCTCAGCGGATGCTGTGTTTGGCCGCAAAGTTCTGCAGACTGCAGTCATTTAAGTTATGCTTCACTTTGCCTTCGGATATCCATCCCTTGTGGACACTGCTTTTGGATGTCCGTAAGAATTAAAGGGGAAGCGGGGTGTGTGACACACTGAGAATAATACCATTTTGTGAGTACTCGCCTGTAAAATGGATATTGTCAGTGTGTCACACACCCTGCTTCACCCGCCCTTTTTGGTATCCTGGATCCTTTATATGGTGAAGCTTTTCTTTATTTTGAGGTTACCATTGACCTTGTCTCTCTGCTTTTGAATTCACTGGGTGTTAAGTGGGAGGTCCCAGGTATATATAGGCTGGAAGGGGGCTCGTTTTCAAGACTTCTCTCTGCAATGTCGCCACCTGCTGGTGGAGTAACCCGATCGTAAGAATTTAAGGGGAACATGGGTGTGTGACACACTGACAATATCCATTTTACAGGTGAGTACTCACAAAATGGTATTTTAGGTGGCCGCCGTCCTGGGGGTGTATGTGTATAGATATGTATGTTATGCAGTCTGTGTTTTCACTTTTCACGTCTTTATTCTTGTGTCAGCCGCCACGCTGACTTGTCTTTATTGCTTTTAAAATTACCGCCGCCGCGCGCTGACTTGGTTCCGCGCTTGGCGACGGCATTTCCTCAGGCGTGGGTGCGCCATCATTAGCTGTTGGCCTTTCTGGCTTCGCGCTCTTTGGGGGGGGCGGGGCCCGTCTTTGGCGCGTTCCGCGTCATCGCTATTACTGGCCCGCCCCTCGAGGTATACCGACGCCATCTTTTCTGACTTGGTTGGCCTATGCGCGATGGACTCCTACCTACCGCGGTCCGTAATTGCCCTCGCGGGCGGCTTGATCTGCTTCACTTTTGTTACGATGTACTTAAGGTCTTGTCTGCTTATGTCTTTCAGGCGGGACGAACCCTTCTTGGCTTCTCCTGGCCCTGTTTTTAGTATATTACTTGTAGGCCTTTGTAAAAATTATACTCCCACGTCCCTAGCGGGTTATTGGGGCATCCAGGGTTGCTATATAGCGTTATTCCCTATCGGCGTATAGCGCCGATATAATCACCATATGGAGGCATCTCAGGATAATGTTACCGGGGTCCCTTTGGGACAAGACCGGCCGTGTGTAGCGTGTGGGCAGCCTCACGCTGACGCTGACAAGGCGCGGGTCTGTGTACCCTGTGCTGAGCAGGTGCTTGCATTGCAATCTGGCCTGCCAGTGGCTGCACCTTTTTTCATTCACCTACTCCCCCAAGCTTAAATCTCACTCCTGCTGAGTTGCATACTAGTGGGGATTCTCAGCCTGATGTGTCTTCTAGACTAGCTACTGTTGAACAGATTATTGCGAAGTCTTTAGCGCGTAAGGCCCCTGCTAAGAAGCGTCACTTGACGCCTAATGTTACTGTTTTCCCTATGGGAACTGAGGAGTTTATGAATCTGTGTGGCTATACCCCGTCTGATGAAGGGGAGCTCTTTTCTGATTCAGGCTCATCTGATGAGAGACCAAGGGGTCATGACGATTCTGGCTCTGACCCCTGGGCCCGGATGACACTGACAGATTATTGACCCAGATTTTTGAGGTTCTGTCTATCTCTCTTCCTGTTGAGGCTCCCAGGCAAAGAGGGGAGCTTTTCCATACAGCAAGATCATGTTTGGAATTTCCAGAGCAGGCACATTTCCATAACCTTGTGCTCAAGGAATGGGAGCGCCCCAGTAAACTTCCCGGGGTTCCAAAGAGTTGGAAGTATCTCTTTCCTGCTGAGGTAGTTAAATGTTGATCATCTCCCTGCCCCCCCCCCCCCGAGGTGGATGCCCCGATCCTAGGGCTATCTAACACCTCTGTCATGCATTCCCCTGATTCTACTACACTGTGGGATGCTGAAGACCGGCGTATTGAGTGAGGTGTTTAATGCACTCTCCAGTTGTGATGTTTTGTAAATTCTGTCCTCTCAGCATTGGATGACACCATCAGAATGTGTGCCAGAACTTCTGCCCTCGTGGTGGCTATACGCCGCTCGGTTTGGCTGCGCCAGTGGGCTGCTGACCATGCTGCCAAGAAGGCCCTCACTGGGTTTCCCTTTAAAGGACTGCATCTGTTTGGAGACCGCCTGGACCTTTTTGCTAAGGGAGGCAGGTTACCCCAGAGCAGGCGGCAACCTCGCCCCTTTTGGGGTCAGGTTTCCTTCTCCTCCCCTTACCACGGTGCAAGACAGGGAAGGGGGGGTTTCCTTTCCACGAGATTTCTGGGGTAGAGGCAGAGAACGTGGACGTCCTGGCTCCTCCTGGGGTCCCAAAGCAAAATACTCTCCCAAGCCCCCTCAGGCATGATGGGGCGCCCTCACCCATCCGGGTGGGGGGACGGCTGCAGAACTTCGCTCACGTCTGGAGGCTTCATGTCTCAGACCAATGGATTCAGGATGTAGTGTCCTCCGGTTACAAGTTGGAATTTGCTGCCGATCCCCCTCCAAGATTCATCAGATCCCGTATTCCTCAGAACCCTGTGTCAGCTCAGGAGCTAGTGCAAGCAGTGCAAGGCCTCCTGGAGCTGGGGGTCATCTGCCAGGTCCCCTTAAGAGAAAAAGGCAAGGGCTTTTATTCCAACCTATTCACAGTACCCAAAAAGGGATGGTTCTGTCAGGCCCATCCTGGACTTAGATTCTCAACAAGTTTGTCAGGGGCAGGCGCTTTCGCATGGAGACTCTGCGCTCTGCCATCAGTTCCCTGCGCCAAGGGGATTTCATGACTTCTGTGGACATCAAAGATGCTTACCTTCATATTCTTGTGTTCCCAGGCCATCAAAGGTTCCTCAGGTTCGCTCTGATGGATCAACACTACCAATTTGTGGCCTTGCCCTTCGGCCTCACTTCAGCTCCCAGGGTGTTCACCAAGGTGCTGGCTGGCGTGATGTCTCTGCTCAGATGTCAGGGCGTCCACGTGCTTCCCTATCTGCACGACATACTCATCACTTCCCAGTCTCTACATCAGGCAGAGTTAGATACTCAGAGAATATCTTGATTGCCAGCCTCTGACCACATAAATATGCAACAGGATCCAAACAATAGGCACCAGGCAAAGAGAGCTCACCTCCTGATATGATCAATGTCCATAGTGAAAGAGCGCCAGCCACATGGTTTGGTTGGTAAAATCATCCATCCTTTATTGAAAATCGTGGTAAAAAGCCATCACAGCAGGTAAAACATGATACGCATATAGAGAGCAGACCCCGCGTCTACGCGTTTCGAGCAAGGCTCTTAATCGTGTCCCTTTAAAGGACTGCGCCTGTTTGGGGACCGCCTAGACCTTTTTGCTAAGGGAGGCAGGTTACCCCAGTGCAGGCGGCAATCTCGGCCCTTTCGGGGTCAGGATTCCTTCTCCTCCCCTTACCGTGGTGCCAGACAGGGAAGGGGGTTTCCTTTCCTGGGGCCCGGCTGGCGTGATGTCTCTGCTCAGATGTCGAGGCGTCCGCGTGCTTCTCTATTCTCATCACTTCCCAGTCTCTACATCAGGCAGAGTTAGATACTCAGCTGGTGGTGTCCACTCTGGAGTCATTTGGATGGGTGATCAACCACCCCAAGTCCTCACTGTCCCCTTCCTTGGTAACTCCATTCCTAGGAATGAATCTGGATACAGTTCAGGTGGACAGGCCCAGTCCCTCCTAGCTTGTCCCCATCCCTCCATCAGGCAGGGGATGCAGCTGGTGGGCCTGATGGTGACGTGCTTCGAGGCGTACTTGAGGCGTACTTGAGGCCTCTGCAACTTCACCTATTGTCTGTATAGGACAAGGACCCAGCGTCCCTGGACAGGGTCTGTGTGCTCTCCCCCCTGGTCAGGAGGTCCCTCTTGTGGTGGATGGACTCAAGGAACCTGTTGGGGGGCAGATCCTTTCTTGCCCCTTCCTGGGAGACGGTCACCACGGATGCCAGTCAGGTTGGGGGGGGTTTCTGGAAGTCCCTGCGGTTCCAGGGGAGGTGGGGCCCTCAGGAGGCCCACACTCCTATCAATATCTTGGAGCTGTGAGCGATCAGGTTAGTTCTGGCTCGCTGGACTACTCATCTTCAGGGCCTGCCTGTTCAGGTGCGCTCGGACAACCAAACGGCAGTCGTCTACATCAATCATCCGGGAGGGACCCGGAGCAAGAGGGCCCTCCAGGAAGCGTCTCTGATCCTGACTTGGGCGGAGGCCAATGTCCCCTGCATTTCAGCTGTGTACATCCCGGGGGTGGAAAATCACCTGGCGGACTCTCTGAGCAGGGGGACCTCCCGCCAGGGAGAATGGTCCCTATGCAGCAGGGTGTTTCAATCTATGTGTCACCGTTGGGGCTAACCAGATGTGAATCTGTTTGCGTCCCACCACAATCACAAGCTTCCAGCTTTTGTCTCTCTGTCCATGGATCCTCTGGCCCTGACCTCGGATGCGCTAGCAATGTCATGGAAGGACTTTCAGTTCCTGTATGTCTTCCCCCCCAATTCCCCTGCTGGGCAGGGTTCTGCGCAGGATTGCTCTGGAAGGGTGGCAGCAATTCTGGTGGCCCCCAGGTGGCCAAGAAGAGTGTTGTCCGCAGACGTGGTACAGCTGGCAGTAGATCATTATGCTCTGCCCTTGGTGCCAGATCTGATCACTCAGGGTTCACTACACCATCCCAATTTACAAACTCTGGCTTTGACGGCTTGGCTGCTGAAACCTCCATCTTGATGGAGAAGGGGCTGTCTTCCTCAGTTGTGGATACTTTGATTAAAGCTAGGAAGAAGTCTTCCTCTTCCATTTATTACAGGGTTTGGCGTGCCTACATTAACTTGTGTGAGTCTAAGTCTCTTCCCTGTCGTGTCTTCTCTATTTCCAGGATTCTGGAGTTCCTGCAGCATGGGTTGGAGATGGGGCTCCAACTCAGTACTCTGAAGGGTCAGGTTTCTGCCCTGGCTATTTTTTTCCAGAAGTCCTTTGCTCAGCACCCTCTGATCAGGACTTTTTTCCAGGGTGTCACTCATGTGCGTCCCCCACGTAAACCTATGGTGCCTGTTTGGGATTTGAACTTGGTTCTGTCAGCCTTGCAGGGTGCTCCTTTTGAACCTGTGCAGGATGCTGCCTTGGCCATTCTTATGCTCAAGGTTGTGTTTCTGGTGGCTATCACTTCTGTCAGGCGTGTGTCTGAGTTGGCGGCGCTGTCCATTCAGCCCCCCTACTATGAGAGGCACCAGGACAAGGTGGTGTTTCGTTTCAAACCTGAAACCTTTCGTTTCTGCCTAAGGTAGTGTCTGCCTTTCATTTGAATCAGGATATTTTTCTTCCTTCTTTGTGCCCTAATCCTAGCAATGCTAAGGAGAGGGTTTTGCACTCTTTGGATGTGGTTAGGTGTCTGAAGTACTATCTGGTGGCTACTGCACCTTTCAGGAAAACTGATGCTCTTTTTGTGGTCCCTTCTGGTCCTAGGAAGGGTTTTGCTCCTGCCAAGTCTACTATCAGCAAGTGGATTCGTCAGGCTGTGATTCAGGCCTACTCTGCTAAGAGAAAGAATCCTCCCTTCCACCTTACTGCTCATTCCACTCGTGCTATCGGTGCCTCTTGGGCTTTTCAGCACCAGGCTTCTGTTGAACAAGTTTGCAAGGCCGCTACTTGGTCTTCTGTTCTTACCTTTTCAAAGTTTTACAAGGTTGATGTTAGGGCCTCAGCTGATGCTGCTTTTGGCCGCAAGGTTCTCCAGGGGGCAGTGGTTTAAACTGCCTGCTGCTGTTTTTTCTTGGGGATCCCGCCCTACTTTATGGACACTGCTTTTGGATGTCCCAACTGTAAGTATTAGATTTGGAGCAGGACGTACTGTATACTTAGAATAATACAATTCTGTGATTACTCACATGTAGAATTGGTATTATGAGTATACAGTACGTCCTGCTCCAACCCACCCTTGGTTTGCATTTTCTTGGATCCCCTGTATGGTGATTGTTATCATTGTTATAGTTGATAGTTTGGATTGTTTAATTCTCCCGGCTTCTCCTTAACTGCTTTTCAATGCTGGGGATTTGTGGGAGGTCCCTGGGTATTTGAGGGGCCGGGAGGAGCCTATTTTCGATGTCTCTGCAGTCCAGCGCCATCTGGCGGAGTATATCCCAACTGTAAGTATTAGATTTGGAGCAGGACGTACTGTATACTCATAATACCAATTCTACAGGTGAGTATGTGGAAATTGAAGTCGTCCACAAAAGTTATAGATAACGATTAGCATTTGAAGGGATATGCCCTTTGTTTTATAAGCAGCATCGAAAATTATATCAAGAGACAAAAAACATACATGGGTATAAACTTTTTTCTTTATCTTTGGGGCATAGATGGCCCTGTATGCTTGCGCACACATAGACATTTTTCCACCACACTTAAGCAATCCTTGCCGTGCATACCCAGAGCAGTGGGTTGCTCCAATTATTGAGCCTAGGGAGCAATTGAGGGTTAGGTACCTTTCTCAAGAGCACTTCAGTCATGCCCTTTAAACCTGCAACCCATCGGTCACAAGTCCGCTCCCTTACCTCTAGGTCACAACTGCCCCTTATGAACCTCAATGTATAAAAGCTATTGAGATCAGAAACAAAAGCAGAGGGTACCTTTTTGTACTGAGGAGGCCGAGGCCCCCTTTTGTACTTTTAGCACCGTGATACTCTTGTATCTTATCAGTAAAAACTTAAAGTAGACTAAAACCCTATGTGCCCAGCCATGGAGTTATGGCCCATTTACACAACCAGATAAACTGATCATTCGCACAGAGAGTGAATGACCATACATATATTCTGTGATCACTAATGCCATAGCTGGTGTGGCTCGTTCTCATAGCTAAAACACATTCTTTTTTAAAAAAAAAATGTTTTTGCATATAAGTTACTCTATTATTCTGTGAAAATATGGGGGTTATTCAAAAAAGCCAAGAGGGCCCTCCACTTAAAGCATACACTACAGCTAAATACCTAGTAATCAGTATCTGAACAAATAGCAGCTGTAAATGTAAGTGGCACCTGCATGGCAGGAAGCAAATAACTGCTTGAGGCATTTTTGAAAGTGTATATATTATTGTTTTGGCCAGTGTTTTTTATGTAAGCAGTTTTTTTACCTGCAATATTTTGCGATTATAAACCATTCACTAAAATCTAGAAAAACCAAGAGGAGTCTGGAATATACTGCTACTTTGCCACTGCTAAGGTGAGTTAACTCAACTCACTCTTACACAAATGGATACTTTAATGAGGAAGAACAGCATAAGACTAAATTACACCCATCCATCATGACAGAAAACCGACCCGACGCATCTAGGATTTGAAGGAGGAAAATAAGAAAACAAATATTCCGGAATAAATATTGTGCTAAAACACTGGACCCCCAAGAACCGAATAGGCAATGTGCAGAATCCCCCAATTACAGTGTGCCATTTTCCCCCCTTCAATTCCCTATAGGCAATGTGGCATCCCCCTTCCCATTCCCCATATAGGCAGTGTGGTATTCCCGCCAATCCTATTCCCCATATAGGCAGTGTGGCAATTCCTCCCCCCCATCCCATTCCCCCATATAGGCAGTGTGACATTGTCCCCATCCCATTCCCCCATATAGGCAGTGTGGCATCCCCCATCCCATTCCCCACAGACAGTGTGTCATTCTGCCATCCCATTCCCCATATAAGCTGTGTGACAAAGGTTAATTGCGCTTTCAAATACACTTTGTTTCCATTATTGTGTGTCAAAATAATGTAATCTATGTGCTAAGCTTATCTTATTTTTTATTTTTATATTTTTTTGCTTTTCTGTGTTATAAAAGAAAACCGTTTTCCCTAGCAACTATGTGTTTACCTTAGCAATGTATATGAACTGGTATGTTAAAAGTACAGATCACAAAACTTCCTCACCCTGACTTGCTAATCATCTGATTGGCTAAGACACAGCGACAGATTTAACCCCTTCTGCCGAATTCAACTTATTCAGATAGGGAGAATCACAATCTTGTCTTCCAATAGCTAAATGGTTACTGAGAGAGTTCACAGCTGCCATTGTCATTACTGCTCAAGAGTTCACCTGTTACAGTGCAAGCAGTTATGGGGGCACAATCCTAATACAAATGTTTATTTTACATCCCAAAAGGAGTTTTTCCCGATCTGGGTTCTATTAAATCATGGCATTTTATTTTATGTGTATATAATGGAAATTAGAAATATTTTCCCTATATCCAGTCTAGGTCGTCCCGGAAGTAATGACATATGGGTATTCCGCCCCCAGGGGGCGCTCGACTACAAGATCAAAAGCTGTCGCTCCTCCTGGCCCCCCTATAAAAGCAGGTGTCTCACTATGATTTCCCTGTGTTCATCTTGCAGTCTGGCTGCTGAAGATCGTTGGATACTCTCTCCTGGATATTGCAGCTGAGCGGGGCCTCCTAGCCTGTCGGCCGCTGCGGACCCTATTACCACAAATACCGTGGACCCACTATTGCCTCCCAGCCATGGCTGTCGGGACTGTGATGGTACAGAGAACGCCGGGGGTCAGGCGTTTTGGCAGAGCTAGGCTCTAGGCCGCAGACCCTGTCTAAAGGTCATAGGCTAATGGTGAGCCTATAAGGGGGGGAGGAACCACTTACTGCCCTCTGACTTATTCCCTCTTGTCCCACAAGCTTTATTGCGGTGTGTGTGTGTGGTGATTTTGTCACTGTGTTTTATTTTTACTTGTGCATGTGATACGTACCTCCCTCACTCCCTCGAGTTGTCTCCTTCCTGCTCCCCTCTTTTCCCTATCTTGGGCCGTTGCGCTGTGTGGGGGGGTCGGACGCCGTTTGGCGGTCTCTCCTGAAACCGCAGGCTCCCTTGCTTCCGGCGTGGTGTGAGGCGCGCGGTTGTGCGGAGGCCCTGCTGTGGGCGCCCTGCAGCAGTCTTGTGGGAGCTTCTTGGAGAAAGGCCTCAATCTTGGGCTGTGAGGAGGCAGGAGGCGGGCGCTCCTGTTCACGCCGTGAGGGGAGGGCGCATTATGACGCTTTTCGCGTCACTGCCATGCGGCCCACCCCTCGGGGAACACACTGAGCTGCTGACTCTGCGCCATTTTGTGACCGCCTCGCTTCCTGGGACCCCTCCAGTGTGGCTACACTGTCGGTGTCGTGAGTCCCTATTATTATCTATTGTGTTATCATTATTGCGCATGTGCTGTGGGATGCTTATGTTCTTTTTGCTTGTCTTTGAGGTTGGCCCATTGATTGTGGATTGTGGTTCCTCACGGTCCCCCTCTCCCTTTTATTAAGAGGGATCACAAAAAGAGGGAATATATAGGAGGGCTAAATAGGTTTGGGCCGTCAGTGCCTTGTAACCTGCATAAAATATTTTCTGCTAACCACCATAATGAAGGCTTCTGGGGATCTAGGGGCCCCATCTGGGCGGGTGAAGCTCTGCCCCATGTGCAGTGCAAGCCCTCTGGGCGGATTCAGCACTGTTTGTATTACTTGCGCTAGGAGCGTCATTTTGGAGCATGATCGGGCGGGCGTATCTGCCCCTAGCCCTTTATTGCCTGTGGCCTCTCCAGATCCCCCGCTGCTGCACTCTGCGCCCAGCAAGGGGGAAGCCAGCAGGTGGTCCCAAGTTCATTTGGAATTCGAGTGGCCAGCCTCGAGAGACAGATCTCGCGAACGGCTCCTAAGAAGGCTACGAGTAAGAAGCGGCACATCGAGCACGTTTACTCGGATGATGATGATGATCTTTTTGGAGGTCTGGGCTCCGTGGAGGAAGGAGAGTTGCAGGAGGACTCCATTTCCACAGTGGATTATTGCTGGCTATGACAGCGGGCCTGGTTCTTCCTCGGATGAGGATACGTGGCTCCCTGATGATACAGAGAAGTTGCTTGCTTCAGTTTTTGAGACGTAGCACAAGAGGAAGCTAAGAGGAAGCAGGGTGATTTTGTTTCGGCCTAAGAGACAGAGGAGAGTCTTTCCTGAGCAGGCCCATTTTCCTAATATGATTTTCAAGGAATGGGAAAGGCCTAACAAGCTACCGTCGGTGCCTAAGGGCCTGGACAGGCGGTATCCCTTTCCTAAGAGGCTGGTCCGCCCTCCCGAGGTGGATTCCCCTGTGTCGGGGTTGTCCAACACTACTGTTATGCCTCCACCCGATACCGCTCCCTTACGTGATTCAGGTGACAGGCGCATGGATCAGCTGGTCTGTCATGCCTTCACCTTTGCTGGTGCTCGCCCTGTGTGTGCTGCGGCTATTGTCTCCTTAGAAAGAAGGTGAGATGTCTTGTGGATATTGCCAAGTCTCGCAAGCGGGCGGAGGAGTATAAAGACCTCAAGGCTTACGTGGATGTTATTGCCTTCGTTGTTTCTGCCTTGGACGATGGTGTCTGGCTCGGTGCCAAGGTTTCGGCCCCGCTTGTTGCGCTTCGCCACTCACTCTGGTTGCGGCAATGGTCGGCTGATGCCGTGGCCAAGAAGTTGCTCACTAGTATCCCCTTCGTGGGGCACAGGTTGTTCGGGGAGCATCTGGACCTCCTGATCAAGAATGGTAGACTCCCTCAGCGACGGAAGCCTGCGCAGCCCTTTCGAAGTTCTTCTGCCTATTGCTCCTTTCGAGGAAAAAGAGGCTCTTCATTTTCAGGTGGCCACAGAGATTCCTGGGGGCGAGGTGGGTCCCGCGGCCGACCCAATCCCACCTGGGGATCCAAGCCCCCTGCGAAGGCTCCTCAGGCATGAGGAGGCGCCCTCACCCATCGTGGTGGGGGGAACGGCTTCTGCTATTTGCTCATATCTGGTGACAGTGCGTCTCAGATCGGTGGATTCAGGAGGTGGTGTCCTCCGGTTACAAAATAGAGCTGGCAGTCAGGCCGCCCTCAAGATTTCTTCAGTCTCGAATTTCCCAGAACCCATTGAAGGCACAGGGTCTGAGAATGGCCGTGCAACACCTCCTGCGGTTAGGGGTGATTTGCCCTGTACCTTGTCAGGAACAGGGTCAAGGCTTCTACTCTAATCTGTTCACGGTTCTCAAGAAGGATAGAAGGCTGAGGCCTATCCTGGACCTGAAGGGTCTCAACAGGTTTGTCAGAGTCAGACATTTCCACAGGGAAACCTTACGGTCTGCGGTGAGCTCGCTTCGGCCTGGCGACGTCCACCAAGGTAAGTAAATCAGGGATGCTTATCTGCTCATCCCGATATTCCAGGGACATCAGAGGTTCCTGAGGTTTGCTCAGCATTACCAGTTTGTGGCTCTGCCATTCGGGATATCCTCAGCCCCCCGGGTTTTCCCCAAGGTGCTGGCGGGCATCATGGCTATTATGAGGAATCAGGGCATTCATGTGCTGCCTTATCTGGACGATTTACTGATTGCTGCTCAGTCCCTTCAGCAGGCCGTGAGTGACACCCGGACGGTGTTATCCACTCTCGAGGCTCTCGGATGGCAAGCAAGCCCTCAAGGAGGTGACCCAGATTCTGACTTGGGCAGAGGAGAATGTTCCCTGCATCTCGGTGGTTTACATCCCCGGGGTAGAAAACCAGGAGGCAGACTTCCTGAGCAGGAGGGCCTCACGTCTGGGGGAATTGTCTCTCAGCAACAAGATCTTTCACTCTGTGTCTCCGCTGGGGTCAGCCAGGCTTGGACCTGTTTGCGTCTAGACACAATCACAAGCTTCCAAGGTTCGTCTCCCTCTCAAGAGATCCTCTGGCCTTTGCCACAGACGCTCTGGCAATTCCTTGGACGGAGTTCAGGCTCCTTTATGCGTTCCCTCCGTTTCCACTCCTGGGCCGAGTGCTACGCAAGATAGCCCAGGAGGGGGTACCAATCATCCTGGTGGTTCCTCGCTGGCCGAGAAGGAGTTGGTTTGCGGACATAGTTCAGATGTCAGTGGATCGCTACATCATGCCTGACGACCCAGGGCTTCTCACTCAGGGGTTGCTGCAGCACCCCAATTTACAGAGGCTGGCTTTGATGGCCTGGCTATTGAAACCTCAATCCTGATGGAAAATGGGCTGTCGTCCACGGTTGTGCATACCATGATTCAGGCACGGAAGAAGTCTTCTTCCATTATATATTAGAGTTTTTACAACACGATTTAGTCTTGGATCTCCAGCTGAGCACCCTCAAGGGCCAGGTCTCTGCCTTGGCCATCTTTTTCCAGAGATCCTTTACCAATCATAGATTGATCAAGACCTTTTTCCAGGGAGTCACCATTACCGGTGTGGGGCTTGAATTTGGTACTTTCTGCTCTCCAGGGTCCTCCCTTTGAGCCTTTGTGCGATGCTGCATTGCCTATTTTGACCCTCAAGGTGGTCTTTTTGGCAGTGATCACCTCAGTGGGTCGCGTGTCAGAGCTGGCCGCGCTTTGTATGGAGCCTCCTTAGTTTGAGCGGCATAAGGGTAAGGTGGTATTTCGCTTTTAACCTGATTTTTTGCCTAAGGTCGTTTCTCCCTTTCATCTTAATGAGGAAGTGGTCTTGCCTTCCTTGTGTCCAGCACCGACTAATTCTAAGGAAAGGACCTCCCATGCCTTGGATGCGGTCAGAGCCATTAAGTATTACCTGGTTGCGACTGAATCCTTCAGGAAATCGGATTTGCTCTTTGTCCTAACAGAAGGTTCTAGGAAGGGCTTGCCACCAGCCAAGTCCACTCTTAGTAAGGGGATCAGACAGGCGGTGGTGCAAGCATATTCTGCCAAGGGGAAGGAACCCCCTTTTCAGATCACAGCTCATTCTACCTGAGCTATTGGTGCCTCTTGGGCTTTTCAGCACCAGGCATCGGTTGAACAAGTTTGTAAGGCCGCCACTTGGTCTTAAGTTCATACTTTTACAAAGTTTCCAAGGTTGATGTTAGGGCCTCAGCTGATGCTGTCTTTGGCCGAAAGGTGCTTCGGGAGGTAGTGAAATTAACTATATGCTGTTCCACACTGGGGATCCCACCCTAATGTACACTGCTTTTGGATGTCCCACATGTCATCACTGGGACGACCTGGACTGGATATAGGGAAAAATACAATTCTGTGAAACTCACCTGTCGAATTGTTTTTGAATATATCCAGTCCAAGTCGTCCCACCCCGCCCTTGTTTCATTATCTCTTGTTTGCCTGTTATGGTGATTACCATTTTTATATTGGACCGTTGTCCTTATGTTCTTTGTTGGAGAGAGTACATGCTGAAGCTATGTGAAGTAACATGGTTTCTTGGCCTCCCGGCCTGTCTCTTTTTCTTACTGCTTTTTAACCACTGGGAAATCATAGTGAGACACCTGCTTTTATAGGGGGCCGGGAGGACAGCTTTTGATCTTGCAGTCGAGCGCCCCCTGGGGAGCGCAATACCCACATGTCATTACTTCAGGGACGACCTGGACTAGATATATTCAAAAACAATTCTATAGGTAAGTTTCACAGAATTGTATTTTCTGTGTTTTTGTTTCAGTTCAGTTCTCACTACAGTTACATACTTGGCTCACTCAGCATTTCAACTGCCTAAATTACCACCTTGATAATTATTTCCCAAATGTTATACGTGTGGCTACAGACTATTTTTTTTTATTTTGTGATTTACTTTAGGTGATGTTTACAGAGGAGGATGTCAAATTTTATCTAGCAGAGCTGGCTCTGGGCCTTGATCATCTACACAGCCTGGGGATTATCTATCGGGATTTGAAACCTGAGAAGTAGGTGTACTCACAATTATATCTAGAACACTAGAGGTTTAAGTGAACAAAGGTTCTACAACAAGATTAACATCATATCATATAAAAAGTCTCAACATACAGATTGGCCAAGACCCCCACGCTCAGATGGTATCATTTATGTGGGATGGCCTGGGCTGTCATTGTCGAGGTGCTGCTATCCCCTCCTGCAGACTGGATTAGATGCAATGTGAGCGGTAAAAGTCTGTGTATTAAAGCGGACCGCCAGTCAAGAAAGTTTAGTAATTTTCTCCCCTAAAAGCCCACATTTGACAGTTAGTGGTGTTTGCTGCTTGAGAGGGCTTAACCCCATGCAGATGTTCTGAAATAACTGTGCTCCTGGAATTCAATGGTAGCCACCATCTTGGATTACATTGCTTGGCGAGAACCTTTGCTAGCACAAACACATGGCAGTTGAGCTGGGAACTTTAGGATTATCCCAACCAGCCAGAAAGATTTTAGCCACACAGAATTTTAGAAGGAGATAAAATCGTTCTCTAGATGGCAGCATTGATGTAGCATTGATGCAGCATGGCTGCAGTTTTCTTGTGTGATATTGTTTCTGTACACAATGCAGGTTGTCTGGAGCTTGGGATTTTTTTATAACCAAACAGAGATCTACTTCAGAAAAGTGGTTTGCACATCTATAGTGTTACATACACTTGCACTGAAGCTTAGTCCAGGTTGTAAGTCAATGGCCTCTGCTGCCGCAAAGTTGTTTACAATGTTGATACAATGTTTTAAAGTGCTTGCTTAGCAGTAATGGATCATTACAGCGCATACGATTTTACTTCTGGCTAGAAATTGTATTTTTCCATTAAGTATTATTTCCACGGTAATTTAAGTTAATTTTGACTGTAGGACTGTTTTCAGAAGCAGGGCTGTCAACATTGTGGCAAGGTGACTGTCCCTATGCAGTTCATTAGCATAGAATCTGCTGGCTTTTCTACATTATCTGGATGGAAATAAGCCCTCTCAAATAGCTTACGTCACTGATTGCAAGAGAGCGGGTTTAGGGAAGCAATGTTCTAAACTTTGAATTGACTGTAGGTCTGCTTTAACTCACGCAAAGGTGTGTTGGGGATGCAAGTAGACCTTGATTTATACGTATGCCTAGCTGGTCGGTCGGTGTGCCTAATCCCACATCCCCCCCCATACACATCATTATTCTCAGTGTGCCACACACCCCGCTTCCCCTTTAATTCTTACGATCGGGTTACTCCACCAGCAGGTGGCGACGTTTCAGGGAGAAGTCTTGAAAACGAGCCCCTTCCGGCCTATATATACCTGGGACCTCCCACTTAACACCAGTATTTTCTCTCTGCATGAGGCGACAAGACAGAAGAAAGAAGTCTCCTGCTTGCAGGTAGCCGGGGTCAAATCCCGGCACCCCCTTTTGGTCTATTTCTGCTGAGTTCTATTGTGTTGTTTATGCCTAGTTAAACGGAAGCCTCCCAGCCTAGGCTGCTGGCTGGGCAAAGGTAGATGGCACTTTAGGTGCCTAGGAGCTTATCTCCTCCGCTCGACCTCACTTGTGGGGCAATGCGGCTATCCGGCATGGTGATCAGGATTTGGGATGCCCCTGTCCCGATGTTCCCTTTGGCCACCTTCTCCCGCTCGGTCCCTTCTCCCTTCGCTAAATGGGGGGGGGGGGGGGGGGGGGTGCGTGTTGCATGAGGTGCTTTACTTAGTGTTATGTGTGGAAGTGCTTTGGCAGGGTCAGCGCTGCGGTGGCGGCGCGTGGCTTGGGCTGCTGGGGCCTTTGTTTGTGTTGCACTTTCAAATTTCCCCCCTTTTTTGCTTGCGGTCTCGCCATTGGGCGAGCTGCGTCACTGGGGGGCGGGGCCGCGCTCTCTGCGGCTCGGTGATCAAGGGGGCGTGGCCGGGGCGCGGTGTGTCCTGGCCCGCCCTTCACTTCTCCTGTCTCATTAGAGACAGGTGTGCTGAAGCCGGTGGGGGAAGAGGTCCAGTGCGGCTTGAGCTGTAGAGGTAAACGGTCCCCACCATCGCGCACGTGGGGCCGTCCTTGTACTTTGTTATTGCCTGCCATGTATAGCGTTTTTGCCTGGGGCACTTCTGCTTATGTATGGGTCAAATGCCTGATATATATATATTTATGCAGGTATATACTCTTATTTTTTTATTGATGCACTCTCTGGCTTTGCCTTGGAATAGCATGTGTCATGTATATTTTATTCATGATGTTTAAACTATTCATATATGTTTACCTTGTTGGTTATGTATGAATGTGGTGCATACTGGTTGGGGGACTGACTGTGGTCTCTTTTCCCCCACAGATTCTGGGATCCCCTCACTGCAGTGGCTCTCCCAGTCTGTTATACCTGGCTAGTCTTGGTCTCTAAATTGGGATTTTCCTAGGCTTAAAAAATCCTCCCACTTCCGGGACTTTAATTACAAAGGGGCATCCCGGGTTGCTTAATGCGTAAAACCCTGGGTTGTTGCGAATACCACAAATTCACCATATGGAGGCTTCCAACGTTACCGAAAATGGCTCTTCGGGGCTATCCAGGCTGTGTGGGGGTTGTGGGGCTCCGCTCCCAGGCGATGATGTCATATTATGCATTCCATGTGCAAGGCAGAACATTGCGCGCCAGTCCGTTGCTCCGGCTTCTGGCTCCTCGCAACTTCCGTCATCTCCTATCCCCCCCAACCTATTCCGGAGCCCGTGTGACATTGTAAAAAATGGGGATTCGCATTCCGGGGTGCATGCGCAGTTGGCCAACCTCGAGAAAATAATTTCTGCTTCAGTGGCTCAGAAGGCTACGGCAAAGCGGAAGCACCTTTCTCCGGCAGTGCCTGCTTCGGAGGGTGAGGTACCTGAATTTTTGGATTGGTCCGATTGTCCCCCTGATGAGGAGGGGGGACTCCTTGAGGAGTCGGATGAGCCTGTAGACCAGCTATCGTTTGACACTGCTGGTGATCAGGCTGTGGGGGTGTCCCTTGACACTCCTTCCATTTTGGCTCAAATGTTTAAAGTTTTGGCCTTGGATCCGCCTGCGGTGGTCCCTCTGCCAAAGGGTGAGTTGTTTGACGTACCCCAGCCGCGTTTGGTGTTTCCCAGGCAACAGCACTTTGAGAGGGTTGTCCTTAAGGAATGGGAACAACCCGCGCGCTTGGCTGGAACTCCTCCTAATTGGGATAAGCGTTATCCCTTTCCGGAGGACTTGGTGAAGCTTTGGTCAGTGCCCCCCGACGTCGATACCCCTGTGTTAGGGCTGACTGGCTCGGCTGCGTTGCACTTTTCTGACACCACTACCATTAAGGATGGTGAGGATCGTCGGATTGATCAATTTGCTCGCCATGGTTTTATCAGTGCCGGGTCGACACTACGGCCAATTTGTGCTTCAGCGCTTCTTCTGCTGGCAGTTAGATCCAATATTAGGGATCTGCACGCAGATCTTGATCCCGCTTGTGATATGTTTAGTTCTCTCAAGCAGTGTAAGTCGTTCTTTTGTCCTGACCGCTCAGGACGATGCTCTTGCGACGAGTAGCAGGAAAGCGGCATTGCTGGTGGCTATTCGTCGGCCTATATGGCTGCGCCAGTGGACGGCGGACCTTAACTCTGAAAGGGCGCTTACAGCGCTACCTTTCTCAGGTTTACGCCTTTTTGGCGAGAAATTGGATGCTGTTACCAAGGATGGTAAGTTGCCTCAATTCAAGAAGCCTCGTCACTCCTTTCGGGGTGCGAGTTCCTTTAGTCCCTCCTTTCGAGGAGCCAGTGCCGGCAGAGGGGCTTCCCTTCCCGTTACCGGGGGTGTAGGTTGGTCCCGGGGAAGAGGTTGTGGCCGTCCCGGTCAGTCCTGGGGCGCCAAGCCCAAACCTACTGCTAAGCCCGCTCAGCAATGAGGGGCTGCCCTCACCCGTGCGGGTGGGGGGACGATTGCGACACTTCTCCCTGGTTTAAGGCCACGAGATTCCGGACACACAGATCTGGGAGGTGGTGTCGCCCGGTTACAAACCGGAGTTCGAGTCTCGCCCTCCTTCACGGTTTTTCCTGGAAATGGCGGGCATCCGGCCGGTGCCGCGCTTAGAGGTGGGCCTCTGTTTTTACTCCATTCATTTCGCAGCCCCCAAGAAGGACGGGTCGGCTTGCCCCGTCCTGCATCTGAAGTTTTTCAACCTTCCCAGGTCCTCCCTTGCTTCGGCCAGGGTGGTGTCCTTTCTGGGAATGCGGTCAGATTCCGGTCAACACAGGGTGTTTCTCTCTGTCCAAAATTTGTCTGATTCAGGAGTTGGCTTGGGTCCTTCTTTCCAACCCTCGGCCGTCTGTTCTGTAGCTGTGAGCCTTCCGTCTGGTTCTTGCTCTTTTGTCTCATCAGGGTCTGGGCCTTATGGTTCAGCTTCGCTTGGACAATCAAACAGCGGTTGCTTACATCAATCATCAGGGAGGGACTTGCAGTCTGGGTGCCCTCAGAGTGGTGTCCCTGATCCTGACCTGGGCGAAGGCACATGTTCCTTGTCTCTCGGCAGTCTGCAGTCCGCTCCGGTGGGGGACACCGGAGGTGGTCCTGTTTGCCTTTCGTCACAATTGCAGGCTCCCGATCTTTGTGTCGCTCTCCCAGGATCCTCTGGCGGCCGACGCCATATCCCTGAGCTGGGGGGACCCGGAGTTTCTGTACATGTTTCCTCCGATACCCATGCTAGGCTGGGTGGTACGGAAGCTGGTTCTGGAAAGGGTGTCTGCCATTCTCGTGGCCCCAAGATGGCCAAGACGAGTATGGTGCACAGACATCGTTTGGCTGACAGTGGATCAGCTCATTCTGCCTCTTCGGCCCGGTCTGCTCACTGTTCTTCCCCATTTCACCAACGCTGGTTTTGATGGCTTGGCCGCTGTGACCTCCATCTTGAAGGAGGAGGGTCTTTCTGACTCGGTTAGTAAGACTCGGTCGGTGCCCGAAAGAGGTCTTCTTCTATCCACTACTATAGGACTTGGAAAGCCTATATCGCTTGGTGTGAGGTTAGATCTTTGCCTTGTAGGGTCTTTTCGGTCTCCAGGATTCTGGAGTTTTTACAATCAGGGCTGGGCTCCGGTCTTCAGCTGAGTACTTTGAAAGGGTTTCTGCCTTATCTATCTTTTTTCAGAAGCGTTTTGCGCTTCTTCCTTTAGTTAAAACTTTTTCCAGGGGGTTACGCATGTGCGGCCTCCCAGGAAACCATTACTCCTGGTTTGGGACTTGAATTTGGTTCTTTCTGCTCTTCAGGCTCCTCCCTTTGAGCCTTTGCAAGATATTGCCTTGTCTACCCTGACTCAGAAGATTGTCTTCTAGGTAGCTATCACTTCGGTTCGGCGTGTCTCGGAGTTGGCAGCCTTGTCTATTCAGGCGCCCTACTTTGAGAGGCATCAGGACAAAGTGTTCTTTCGGTTCAAACCGGACTTTCTTCCTAAGGTTGTTTCTGCTTTTCATTTGAATCAGGATATTGTTCTTCCCTCCTTGTGTCCTAAGCCTAAGAATGACAAGGAGAGGGTTTTGCATTGTTTGGATGTAGTACGCTGTGTTAAGTACTAATTGATTATTACTTCTCCTTTTCGTAAAACTGATGCCTTTTTTGTTGTGCCCTGTGGGCCTAGGAAGGGTTTGGCGCCGGCCAAATCTTCCATTAGCAAATGGATACGTCAGGCCGTTATTGCGGCCTATTCTACTAAGGGGAAAGTTCCCCCTTTTCGTATCACTGCTCACTCTACTCGCGCCGTTGGAGCGTCTTGGGCTTTTCAGTTTGTAAGGCTGCTACTTGGTCTTCTGTTCATACTTTTTCTAAGTTTTACAAGGTTGATGTGCGGGCCTCAGCGGATGCTGTGTTTGGCCGCAAAGTTCTGCAGACTGCAGTCATTTAAGTTATGCTTCATTTTGCCTTCGGATACCCACCCCTTGTGGACACTGCTTTTGGATGTCCCGATCGTAAGAATTAAAGGGGAAGCGGGGTGTGTGGCACACTGAGAATAATACCATTTTGTGAGTACTCACCTGAAAAATGGATATTGTCAGTGTGCCACACACCCCGCTTCACCCGCCCTTTTTGGTATCCTGGATCCTTTATATGGTGAAGCTTTTCTTTATTTTGAGGTTACCATTGGATTTCCTGGTACCTTGTCTTTCTGCTTTTTAAATCACTGGTGTTAAGTGGGAGGTCCCAGGTATATATAGGCCGGAAGGGGCTCGTTTTCAAGACTTCTCCCTGCAACGTCGCCGCCTGCTGGTGGAGTAACCCGATCGTAAGAATTAAAGGGGAAGTGGGGTGTGTGGCACACTGACAATATCCATTTTTCAGGTGAGTACTCACAAAATGGTATTATCCTGTTTTGTGTTTGACTACATTACAGGACATTGGTCAAGCAAACCACATTTCATTAGCTAGTGTCCACTTTTTGGGTACTAAAGTAGCCACACTGTCAAGGTGGATACCTTTTAGGTGTAATTTAAGGTTCAGGTGACCTGTATGTTTACCATGGCTACATAGCAAACAAATTGGTGCATGACGTAGGTGAATGGTATGCAATGCAATTTGGCCTGTAGTTAACCTTCCTTTTAATAATTTTCATTTAACCCTTTAAGTGCTAGCCTACCTAGAGTTTTTGTCACCCTCTGTTGCCAGAGGGATATTCTAAGTAAACAGCACTTCCTATTCCAGAAGATATTCCTTACTCTTGGGTAATACATCCAGTAGATGGCGCTGGACTGCAGAGACAAAAAAGTGGCTCCTCCCGGCCCCATATATACCAGGGACCTCCAACAAATTCCCCAGTTCTGGGCTGCGATGACTAGAAGATGGCTCTTTCCACTCGCAGGTGAGCAGGGCTTATTAGCCTGCGACCCTGTAGGACTATTCCCACCAGTTCCTTTTCACTGCCTCCCAGCTTAGGCTGTGATGGTAGGCAGCACCGCTGCCAGGTGCTAAGGAGCGCTGCTCCTACCGCAGTCCACCACCAAAGAGTAGGCGGTACAGGCCTGTGTTGAGCCTTATGGGATGCCCCTTCTGCGGCCGTTTGCCCTTCGCCCCCTGTCCCCTCAGTTAGGCTCCTCTTAGGTCGTCCGCTGCTTCCCCTTTGCTCCCCCTAGGTAGATCTCGGGGGGGGGGGGGGGGGGTTGTATGTATTTACTATGTGTATCATGTTTTGCCTTGGTTGCACTGTTGTGTGTTTTTTTTGTTTTTTTTAATCATTCTTTATTTTGTTTTGCGTAATACAGGGTAATGTACAAAATAGCAAGACAACATAAGAGGGTACAAAGATGTCATACACTTAGATCGTATAGTTATTTTGCAAGATATAGGGAATTGCATCATATCAAACCACACTGATTAAAGATCCAGCCCTGCAACACATTCCCCTCCACTTGCTCCTTAAACGATCTAGGCTTTCCTGATGTCTATAGTTACGGAGTGGCGCAATTCTATCAGCACTCGCCCTATGGCACAGGATTCTAGCACCCCTACCTCTGGGCCTGCATTTTCCTCTTCTTTAAAGTGGACCAACACCCAGGATTTTGACTATCCTGGGTATAGGTTCACTTCCTTGGGGCACCCCGATCGGGGGTGCCCCGCTGCCCAAAACCCCCCCCAAACACCCCGAAAACTCACCTCTCCACGATCCCACGTGACTGCGCTTTCCAAAGCCCGCCGACGGACAAGTGACGTCCGTCGGCGGACAAGGGATCGCGCCCGCCGCCGCCTCCCGCGCGTCACTCTTGACGTGTGCGCGCCCGCGCCGGCCATTCAGAGACGGCCGGCGGGGGCGCGCGCACGTCTGGAGGAGCGCGAGTGAGGCAGCGGAAGCAGCGTCTGGAGAGGTAAGGTTTTTCGGGGTGTTTGGGGGGGTTACACCCTGCGGGACATCCCGATCTCGGATGTCCCACGGTGTGTGAGGTGATCGGCCCGGGAATCTTATAGATTCCCGGGCCGATCACCCCTGGGTGTTGGCCCACTTTAATTCCCATCTTATTGACGTTGGATCCTTGCAGACATCTAGGTGGGGAAGGTAGATAACAGTGGGTAGGGGAAAGATGGGGGGAGGGGGGAATCCCCGCTCCTAAAGGCATATTGTGTATCTGGCTTCTCTCTAATAATACTTTACACAAGTCCCATGGGGACCCGGGGGGCACCCTCATCAGCCATTGTATTTATTAGCTCTCGGAACTCCACCTAGTCTTGAAACAACAAGTGGTCCTGAACTGTTCGCCTCTGTCTTGTTGGGCTAGCGTCATATCCTCCATATTCTTAGTATACAGTACGTCCTGCTCCATATATAATACTTACACTTGGGGTTATCCTCCGCCAGATAGCGCTGCACTGCAGAGACATGCAAAAAACAGGCTCCTCCCAGCCCCTCAAATACCCGGGGACCTCCCACAAATCCCCAGATTTCTCTGCAGTGCCGACTGTGAAGACATGAAGTATCACTCTCTCGCAGGTGAGCGGGGCTATCAAAGCCTGCGGCCCTGTTGGACTATTCCCACCCGTCCTCCCTGTGATGTGCCTCCCAGCCTGGGCTGCGCTGGTCGGGTGAAGGTAGGCAGCACCATGCGTGCTTATGGAGCCATGCTCCACCGCAGTCCCCCACCAAAGGGTAGGCGGTTTAGGCTGATGGTGAGCCTCTAGGGGATGCCCCTCCCGCTCTATTGCCCCATGCCCCGTTTAGCGGTGGGCCCTGTACATAGGGTCGCCATCCTCCCTCGTCCCCCCGTAGCTCGGGGGGAAAGAAAGGGGGGGGGGTGTGGTCTCAGTGTATTGTGAGTACACGCTTATGGCCTTAGTATTGTCCTTGGACTGGTATTCCTGGTGTCAGAGCCACGCTGTTTGCATTTTTACTGTGTATTTGTCACCGCCGCGCGCGCGCCTCTTTCCTTTACTGGATGTGCTGTGCCGGGCGGCGGCGTCGCCTCAGACGCTGCAGCGTCTTCATTGGCAAATCATTTTTCTAAGTGTGTCATACACTTCGCTCTTCATGACATCTTTGAAACTATCTCAGAGCTTCGCGCTCTTCGGGGGGGCGGGGACCTGGCTTGGCGCGCTCCGTGTCACCGCCCGCTCTGGCCCGCCCTTCGAGGTTCGCTTGGCGCCATTTTGATGATAGTCGCACGCACGCGTGGTAGCGGTCCTCCTCCTCCCTTGGTCTGTAAGTGCCCTCGCGGGCGATTTTCATGATCTTTGATACTGCGCATGGTTCTGACACCCTTTATTCCCATTATGTCTTTCAGACTGGTGAACACCATTGGCTTCTCCCGGCCTGGTGTAATTATAGCGGGCCTTGTAAATCTACTCCCACTTTCCTAGCGGGTCTTGGGGCATCCAGGGTGGCGTATTGCGTAAATCCCTGCTGGCATATTGTGTCTAAATAATCACCATATGGAGGCATCTCAGAACTATGTGACCGGGGTCCCTCTGGGACAAGACCGGCTGTGTATAGCGTGTGGACAACCCCACGCTGCTGCGGACAGGGCACGGGTCTGCGGACCCTGTGCCGAGCAAGCACTAGCCCTGCAATCAGGCTCGCCGGTGGCTGCACCTCGCTTCAATTCACCTATCACCCCAGGCTTAAATCTCACTCCTGCTGAGTCGCATACAAGTGGGGAATTGCAGCCTGCTGGGCCTTCCAGACTGCCTACGGCTGAACAGATTATTGCGAGGTTGTCAGAGCGCATGGGCCATAGTAAGAAGCGGCACCTGTCGCCTCATGTTTCTGTGTTTTCTATGGGAACCGAGGAGTTTACTACTCCATGTGATCATACCCCTTCTGATGAAGGGGAGTTGTTCTCTGACTCAGTCTCATCTGATGAGAGGCCCAGGAGTCATGACGATTCTGGCCCTGAATACTGGGGCCAGTGTGACACTGACGACTTGTTGATTAAGGTCTTTAAGGCACTGTCTATCTCTCCCCCCGGTCAGGTCCCCAAGCCTAGAGGGGAGTGTTTCCATACAGCGACGGCGCGCTTGGAATTTCTAGAGGAGGCTCATTTCCACGCTCTTGTGCTCAAAGAATGGGAATGCCCCAGTAAACTTCCAGGGGTGCCAGGGGACTGGGATAGGAAATACCCTTATTCTTGGTGTGCCACACACCCCGCTTCACCTTTAATTCTTCACGATTGGGTTACTCACCGCCAGGTGACGCTGTGCAGAGAGGAAGTCTTGTAACGAGCCCCCTTCCGGCCTATATATACCTGGTACCTCCCATTTATCACCAGTGTTTTTCTCTCTGCTTGACGACAAGACAGAAGATTGAAGTCTCCTGCTTACAGGTAGCCGTGGTCTTACCCCGGCACCCCCTTTTGGTCTATTTCTGCCCGGTTTTTGATTGTTTGTACCTTGATGGTGGAATGGAAGCCTCCCAGCCTAGGCTGCTCACTGGGCAATTGGTAGACGGCACTATAGGTGCCTAGGAGCTTATCTCCTCCGCTCGACCCCCTCTTTTGGGGGCAATGCGGCTATCCGGCATGGTGATCCGGAAATGGGATGCCCCTGTCCTGAGGGTCCCCTTAGCCCCTTACTCTCCCATTGCAGTCCCTTCTCCCTTCACTATGGGGGGGGGGGGGGGGGGGGGTAGAGGGATGTGTATTGTGTGTATGGTTTACTGTATGTTTGTGTTTTGCTTATTTCAACGTTGTTAGGCTGCACCGCAAGTGAGTGTGCATATGGCCTGACTTTGATTCCTCCTTATATGGCAGTCTCTGTTTTGCGGGCTGCTGCTGCTGGCCTGTAGGTCCAGAGCTTTGGGTCAGCTTTAGGGGTGACCGGGGCGGGCTGTACGGTGTCAGGCTTGCTTATGGCTGCCTGCGTTTTTTTTCACTTTATCCAGCTCCCCTCCCCCCTCTGCTTATCTCCTTTGTTTGAATCGGCCACTCCCGGCTGCCTGTCTTCCACCACCTCTTTTGGTCGGGTGCTGGGCTTTTGTAAGCCTTACTGGGGCAGGTAAGCGGCCTCACATGGCGTGGGGCCGTCTATTTTTTTATGGGTTTGACTGTTTATTTAAAAAGTAATATATTTAATGGAAAAATACTTAAAAAAAAAAAATATATATATATAAAGAGGAAAATCAGAGGCCAGTTTGCTTGCCTCTTCAAAGCACTTGGTGCTGTGTATGTATGTTATATTGCATGTTGCCATTGGTTTCTGGGGGTCTTACTGTTGGTTTGTTTCTTCCCCACAGATCCTGGGATTCCCTCAATTAGTAGCCTCCCGGTTCTATATTTGCCTGGCTAGTCTCTTTTTCTCCTAAATTGGGACATATTTTTATATTTATATATATATATACTTGTGTATATATATTTAAAAAAAAAAAAAAAATTTATTTTTTAAGGGGGACCTTTATGATCATAAATTAAATCCTCCCTCCCGGGACATTAACATAAGGGGGTATCCCGGGTTGGCTTATGCCTTAAACCCTAAATTTTGCGAATACCATAAATCACCATATGGAGGCTTCCGATATTAATGGAAATGGTTCTTCTGGGCCATTTAGGGTGTGCGGAGGCTGTGGGACTCCGCTCCCAGCTGATGTTTTTTGTATGCATTCCTTGTGCAAAGCAGAGTATTGCGCGTCAGTCCATTGCTCTGGCTGCTGGCCCTTCGCAACTCCCATCATCCCCTACCCCTCCCTATTCCGGACCCCGCGTGACATTGTCAAGAGTGGGGATTCGCAATCCGAGGTGGCGGCACGGTTGGCCAACCTCGAGAAAATAGTTTCCGTTAAAGCAGGGTTAAAGGCCACTGCGAAACGGAAGCACCTGACTCCTATACCTCCGGCTTCACAGGATGATGTATGTGAGCCTGTGGTTTGGTCCGATTGCTCCCTGGACGAGGAGGGAGAATTTTTGGTGGAGTCAGATGAGCCTGCAGATCAGCTTGAGGTTGATGCTATTGGCGATTTGTCTGCGGGGGGTTTTCGTGACACCCCCTCCATTCTTGCCCAAATGTTTGAAATTTTGAATTTAGATCCACCTGAGGCTGTCACCCTGCCAAAGGGTCAGTTGTTTAATGTCCCTCAGCCGCCTTTGGTTTTTCTCAGACAACACTACTTTGAGAAAATGGTGCTCAAGGAATGGGAACACCCCACGCGGTTAACTGAAATTCCTTCCAGTTGGGAGAAACGTTATCCTTTTCCGCCAGAATTGGTGAAGCTTTGGTCGGTTTCTCCTGACGTCGATACCCCTGTACTAGGGCTCTCCAGCACGGCTATGGTGCAGTCTGCTGAGACTACTGCCCTTAAGGATGGTGAGGATCGTCGGATTGACCAGTACGCTCGCCATGGTTTTAGTTACGCCGGGTCAGCGATGCGCCCGGTGTGTGCTTCAGCGCTTCTTCTTTTGGCGGTTAGATCTGTAATTCAGGGTCTGTGTGTGGATCTTGATCCCACTTGCAAGGAGCTTATTGCTCTCAGGCAGTGTGAGTCTTTTGTTTCCTATGTTCTGTCCGCTCAGGACGATGCGCTGGCTATGAGTAGCAAGACAGCTGCAATGCTGGTGGCTATTCGTCGGGCAGTATGGCTGCGCCAGTGATCGGCGGACGCAGCTTCTAAAATGGTGCTCACAGCTCTCCCCTTTTTGGGGTTGCGGCTGTTTGGTGATAAAATTGATTCAGTTGCCAAAGGTGGTAAAATGCCCCAACGTAAGAAGCCTCGTCGTCCCTTTCGGGGGGCAAGTTCTGGTAGGCCTTCCTTTTGGGGATTCAGAGCGGGTAGGGGGGCTTCCTTTCCCGCTACCAGAGGTGCAGGTTGGACTCGGGGGAAGGGCCGTGGCCGTCCCACTCAGTCCTGGGGCACCAAGCCCAAACCTGCTGATAAGCCCGCTCAGCAATGAGGGGCTGCCCTCACCCTTGCGGGTGGGGGGACGATTGCAACACTTCTCCCAGGTTTGGAACCAGAAGGTTCCAGACAGATGGATCCGGGAGGTAGTGTCGTCCGGTTACAAACTGGAGTTCGAGTCTCGGCCTCCTTCACGGTGCTTTCGGTCTCGGGTGCCCATCGATCCTTTGGCCGCGCAGGGGCTCCTGGCGTCGGTAAAGAATCTGTTAGAGATGGCGGTCATCCGGCCGGTACCGCGCTTAGAGATGGGCCTCGGTTTCTACTCCAATCTTTTCGCAGTCCCCAAAAAAGACGGGTCAGTTCGTCCCGTCCTGGACCTGAAATTACTCAACAAGTTCATCCGTTTTCGGAAGTTTCGCATGGAAACTTTGCGTACGGCCGTCGGTTCCCTTCGACAGGGGGACTTCATGACGTCCATAGACATCAAGGATGCTTATCTTCATGTTCCCATCTGCCACGCTCATCAACGTTTTCTTCGATTCGTGATGAAAGATCAGCATTTTCAATTCGTGGCACTTCCGTTTGGCCTTACCTCGGCTCCAAGAGTGTTCACCAAGGTGCTGGCAGGGGTGATGGCCATTTTCAGATCTCGGGGCATTCGTGTCGTACCTTATTTGGACGACCTTCTCATCATGGCTCCGTCACTCAATCAATCGGAGACAGACACCAGAATGGTGGTCTCCACGCTGGAAAGCTTTGGTTGGGTGATCAACTTCTCCAAGTCCTCCCTCGCTCCGGCCAGGGTGGTGTCCTTTCTGGGGATGCAGTTGGACTCCCATCAACACAGAGTGTTTCTTCCCCAGTCCAAAATTCATCTGATTCAGGAGTTGGCTCGGGTCCTACTTTCCAATCCTCGGCCGTCCATCCGTCTGGGGATGAGGCTGGTAGGGTTGATGGTTACCTCCTTCGAGGCAGTTCCTTTTGCTCAATTTCACACGAGGACGCTTCAGCTTTATCTGTTGGCGTCCTGGGACCGGCAGCCTCGGTCGCTGGATCAGCCCTTCCAGTTGTCCTCCCGGGTCCAGCAGTCCCTCCAGTGGTGGTTGGTCTCGACCAATCTCGTGAAGGGCAGGTCTTTCCTGACCCCTCTTTGGGAAATTGTCACCACGGACGCCAGTCTGTCGGGATGGGGCGGATTCTGGAAGGAGCTCCAGTTCTAGGGGCAGTGGGGACCTCAAGAGGCCCACTTACCCATCAATATTCTGGAACTGAGAGCCATCCATCGGGTTCTTGCTCTCCTGACTCAACACGTTCTGGGCCTTCCGGTCCAGGTACGTTCAGACAATCGAACAGCGGTTGCTTACATCAATCATCAGGGAGGGACTCGCAGTCTGAGTGCTCTCAGAGAGGTGTCCCTGATCCTGTCCTGGGCAGAGGCCCATGTTCCTTGTCTCTCGGCGGTATACATTCCAGGAGTGGAGAACCAGGAAGCGGTTGAGCAGGGGCTCTCCCCGTCTGGGAGAATGGGCTCTCCATCCTCAGGTTTTTCGCTCACTGTGTCTCCGATGGGGGACACCAGAGGTGGACCTGTTTGCCTCTCGTCACAATCACAGGCTCCCGAACTTCGTGTCGCTCTCCCAGGATCCTCTGGCTCTGGCAGTGGACGCCATGTCCCTGAGCTGGGGGGATCTGGGATTTCTATACCTGTTTCCTCCGATACCCATGCTGGGCAGGGTGGTTCGGAAGTTGGCTCTGGAAAGGGTGTCCGCCGTTCTCGTGGCCCCAAGGTGGCCAAGGCGAGTGTGGTTCGCAGACATCGTTCGGCTGGCAGTGGACCAGTTCGTTCTGCCTCTTCGGCCCGATCTGCTCACTCAGGATCGGTTGTGTTACCCCAATTTACCAGCGCTGGGTTTGACGGCCTGGCTGCTGAAACCTCCATCTTGAAGGAGGAGGGTCTTTCTGACTCAGTGCCCGGAAGAGGTCTTCTTCTATCATCTACTATAGGACATGGAAAGCCTATATCGCTTGGTGTGAGATGAGATCTTTTCCTTGTAGGGTCTTTTCGGTCTCCAGGATTCTGGAGATTTTACAATCAGGGCTGGACTCTGGTCTTCAGCTAAGTACGTTGAAAGGGCAAGTTTCTGCCTTATCTATCTTTTTTCAGAAGCGTTTTGCTCTTCATCCTTTAGTTAAAAACTTTTTTCCAGGGGGTTACGCATGTGCGGCCTCCCGGGAAACCATTACTCCCGGTTTGGGATTTGAATTTGGTTCTTTCTGCTCTTCACGCTGCTCCTTTTGAGCCTTTGCAAGATATTGCTTTGTCTACTCAGACAGACTCTGACTCAGAAGATTGTCGTCTTGGTAGCGATCACTTCGGTCCGGCGTGTCTCGGAGTTGGCGGCCTTGTCTATCCAGGCGCCTTACTTTGAGAGGCATCAGGATAAAGTGGTCTTTCGGTTCAAGCCAGACTTTCTTCCTAAGGTTGTTTCTGCTTTTCATTTGAACCAAGATATTGTTCTTTCCTCCTTGTGTCCTAATCCTAAGAATGACAAAGAGAGGGTTTTGCATTGTTTAGATGTAGTACGCTGTGTTAAGTACTACTTGATTATCACGTCTCCTTTTCGCAAGACGGATGCCTTTTTTGTTGTGCCCTGTGGGCCTAACAAGGGTTTGGCACCAGCCAAATCTTCTATTAGCAAGTGGATACGTCAGGCCGTTATTGCGGCCTATTCTGCTAAGGGGAAAGTTCCCCCTTTTCGTATCACTGCTCATTCTACTCGCGCCGTTGGGGCGTCTTGGGCTTTTCAGCACCAAGCTTCTGTTGAACAAGTTTGTAAGGCCGCCACTTGGTCTTCTGTTCATACTTTTTCTAAGTTTTACAAAGTTGATGTGCGGGCCTCAGCGGATGCTGTTTTTCGGCCGCAAAGTGCTGCAGACTGCAGTCATTTAAGTTATGCTTCACCTGGCCTTGAGATGCCCATCCCTTGTGGACACTGCTTTTGGATGTCCCAATCGTGAAGAATTAAAGGTGAAGCGGGGTGTGTGGCACACCAAGAATAATACCATTTTGTGAGTACTCACCTGAAAAATGGATATTGTTGGTGTGCCACACACCCCGCTTCACTCCCACCCTTTTCGGTATTCCGAATCCTTTATATGGTGAAGCTTTTATTTATATTGATTTATTTTGAGGTTACCGTTAAAATACTGGTACCTTGTCTTTCTGCTTTTTAATACACTGGTGATAAATGGGAGGTACCAGGTATATATAGGCCGGAAGGGGGCTCGTTACAAGACTTCCTCTCTGCACAGCGTCACCTGGCGGTGAGTAACCCAATCGTGAAGAATTAAAGGTGAAGCGGGGTGTGTGGCACACCAACAATATCCATTTTTCAGGTGAGTACTCACAAAATGGTATTTTCCCCTTGAGGTGGTTAATTGTTGGTCATCACCCCCCGTGGTGGATGCGCCGATCATAGGGGTGCCTAATCCCCCCTTTATTACAGCCCCTGCTTATGGTACCCTTTGGGATGCTGAGGACCGGCGCATCGATACGCTGGCCTCCCATGCCTTTTCTTGTGCAGGGACGGCGCTGCGCCCGGTCTGTGCCGCGGCTATTACTGCAGTGGCCGCTAGAACCCTCATCAGAAAGATGCTTGACCATCACCCTGAGGATCTCCCCTGGGAGGTGTTTAATGCACTCTCCAGTTGTGATGTATTTGTAAAATTTATTCTATTAGCGCTGGATGATACCATTAGAATGTGTGCAAGAACTTCTGCCCTTGTGGTGGCTATACGTCGCTTGCTCTGGCTGCGACAGTGGGGTGCTGACGATGCTACTAAAAAGACTCTCACTGGGCTTCCCTTTAGAGGGCAATGCCTATTTGGGGCCCGTCTGGACCTGTTTGGTAAAAAGGGCAAATCACCCCAACGCAGACGGCCGTCTCGGCCCCCTCGGGGCAGGGGCACACCTCCCCCCCCCCCCCCCACCTTAGTGTTAAACAGGAACCTGGGGTGTCCTTCCTGGCGTTTCGTGCAGAAGCAGCAGGAAGCAGCAGTCAACGCCCTGGGCCCTCCGGCAGGGCTAAGCCCAAACCTTCCACCAAACCCCCTCAGGCATGATGGGGCGCCCTAGCCCGTCTGGGTGAGGGGATGGCTGCAGCACCTTGCTCTTATCAGGAGGCATCTCGCCTCATTCTGGTGGATTCTGGAGGTAGTGTCTTCGGATACAGGATAGAGTCTGCTGCGTGGCCTCCCCCAAGTTTATCAGGGTACTCCTGGTCCCTGCCTCTGTTCAGGTGTTGGTGCAGGCCTTGCAGGGCCTATGGGGTCTTGGGGTCACTTGCAGATTGCCCCTAACAGGCAGAGGCAGGGGCCGCTACACCAACCTTTTCCACAGTTCTCCGAAAGAAAGGGTCAGTCTGGTCCATCCTGGATTCACAAGTTTGCGGCAATTCACCAGTTACAGCAGTTCTGCATGGATACTCTGGGTTGGGCCATCTGCGCCTTGTGCTCAAGGGGCTTCTCGCCGTCTGTGGAGCTCAAAAGATGCTTGTGTTCACTTCCCTGTGTCTTCTGGACACCGAGGCTCTTCAGGATCGTGTTGGAGGTCCAACACTGCTAATTGTGGCCTTGTTATCTGGCCTCTCTTCAGCCCCCAGAGTGCCCACCAAGGTGCTGACGGGGGTGATGTCTCTGGTGAGACCAAGGGGCGTCCACGCTATGACCTACCTGGACGTCCTTTTGCGCTTCCCTGTCTCTACGTCAGGCTAAGTTGAATACTCTGCTGGTGGTGTCCACTGGGAGCCAGTTGGATGGGTGATCAATCACTCCAAGTCCTCATTGTCCTCTTGATTGGTATCTCAATCCTAGGAATGAATCTGGATTTGGTTCAGGCGAGAATCTTCCTTCCACAGCAATCAAGTCGACAATGTGGTTGCATGGGCTCAGTCCCTCATTGCTGTCTCCGTCCCTTTACCAGGCAGGGATGCAGCTGGTGGCCCGTTGGTGGCTTGCTTGGAAGAGTTTCCTTATGCTCAGTTCCCCCTGGGCCCTTCTGCTACTTCTATTGTTAGTACAGGACAGGGATCCAGCATCCCTGGAGCAGGGTCTGTGTGCCTTCCCCCCCCCCCCCCCCGGTGAGGAGGTCCCTCTTGGAGTGGATGAACTCAAGGAACCTGTCTGGGGGCAGTTCCCTTCTTGCCCCTTCCTGGAGACGGTCACACTGGATGCCAATCCATCAGGTTGAAGGGTGGTTTTCTTCTGAAACTCCCTGTGGTTCTTGGGGAGGCGGGGTCCTTAGAAGGTCCATAATCCTATTGATGTTTGAAACAGTGAGCGTTCAGGTTGGTTCCTTTTCGCTTGACTATTCCTCTTCAGGGCCGGCCCGTTCGGGGGCGCTCGGTCTGTCTGGAGACAGTAGTCTACATTAATCATCTGTGAAGGACCTGGGACAGGAGGGTCCTCCAGGAAGTTCCTATGATCCTATTCTGGGTGAAGGACCATGTCTCCTGTACATTGGTGGTATTCGCTCCGGTGGGAGTTCCTCTGCGACAGGATGTGCTAATCCCTGTGTCAGTATGGGGTTCAACCAGTTGTGGATCCTTTTGTGTCCCGTCACGATCTCAGACTCTCGGCCTTGTTTCCCTGTCCCGGGACCCTCTGGCCGTGGTCATGATACCTTGGAAATGTCATGGCTGGACATTCTGTTCCTGATGCCTTTTCTCCATTCCCCTGCTAGGCAGGTTCTGAGCAAGTTACCCTGGAACGGGGGACCAGTGATTCTGGTGGCCCCCGGGTGGCCTAGTGGAGTGTGGTTCGCAGACGTGGTGTTGAGGGCAGTAGATCTGTACGTTCTGCCTGGAGTGCCAGCTCTGCTCGCTCAGGGCCCCCCTTACGTCACCTCAATCTACAGACTCTGGCCTAGTCGGCCTGACTGCTGAAACATCCATCTTGATGGAGACGGACATGCCTGTCTCGGTGATTTAGACTATGGGAAGACTAGGAGCAAGCTTCTTTTTCTTCTTCCGTCTATTATAGGGTACGGTGTATCCATATTGATTGGTGTGAGTCTAGGTGTCTTCCCTGTCGGGCTTTCTCTGTTCCCAGGGTTCTTGAGTTATTACAGCATGAGTTGGAGTTGATTCTCCAACTCAGTAGTCTGAGAGGTCAGGTTCTGTCCTGTCGGCCTTCCTCAGAAGTCTTTTGCTCAGTTTTCCCTGGTTGAGACTTTGTTTAGGGGGTTACTCATTTGCGTCCCCCCTGGAATCCTAGGGTCCTTGCTGGGATTTGAATTTGGTTCTGTCTGCCTTGCGGGGTGTTCCCTTGGGGACCTGTTCAGGATGCTACCTGTCTGTTCTTACCCTTAAGGTTGCCCTGCTGGTGGCTGTTGCTTAGGTCAGACGTGTGTCTGAGCTGGTGGCTCTGTCTATCTAGCCCCTATTCTTGAGATACACCAGGATAAGGTGGTGGTCCGCTTTCAGCCGGACATTTTTGCCTAAGATGGTGTCTTATGTCCTTATTTGGGATATTGTTCTTCCTTCCGGGCATTATTCCTAGCAACGCTGTGGAAGGGGTTCTGCATTACTTGAACTGGTGTTAAAAATTTTTTTCCTTGGTAGTCCCTGGGTCCTTTAGGGGACCTGATGCTCCTTGGGCCTACGGCCGCTCCATCTCGTTTGTGCCCTATCTCGCTTGATCTCGGGGGGCTAGACGGCTTTGCCTGGTCTTTACTTGGATGGGATGGTTGCTTCTGGTCCATGGATAGGTTCTTTGGCTTCTGCCAAGTCTACTGTTAACGATTGGATTGTCAGGCTGTTGTTCAGGCCTGTTCCACTAAGGGGAAGAATATTCCCTTTTCGCTTTACTTCTTATTCCTTGGGGTGCCTCTTGGGCTTTTCAGCACCAGGCTTCTATTGAGCACGTTTGTTAGGCTGCTATTTGGTCTTCTGTTCATACCTTTTCAAGTTTTTACAAGGTTGTTGTTAGGGCCTTCAGCTCACGCTGTCTTGGCCGCAAGGGTATGCAGGTGCCTTCAACTGTCTGCTGTTGCTTTTTTTGTTGGGGATCCCACCCTACTTTATGGACACTGCTATTGGATGTCCCAAGGGTAAGTATTATATATGGAGCAGGACGTACTGTATACTAAGAATAATACAATTCTGTGAAATACTCGCCTGTAGGATTGATAATATAAGTATACAGTACGTCCTGCTCCACCCCACCCTGGTTTTTGCATTCTTCTGGATCCCCTGTATGGTGATTTTTATCATTGTTATAGTTACCAGTCTTGGTGGTTAAATTCTCCCGGCTTCTTATTCACTGCTTTTCAATGCTGGGGATTTGTGGGAGGTCCCAGGGTATTTGAGGGGCCGGGAAGAGCCTGTTTTTGCATGTCTCTGCAGTGCAGCGCCATCTGGCGGAGGATAACCCCAAGTGTAAGTATTATATATGGAGCAGGACGTATTGTATACTTATAATATCAATTCTACAAGTGAGTATTTCACAGAATTGTATTTTCTTTAGAGTGTAAAACCTCTCCCACCCAATCCCTCACTGTCGGGGCCTTTTTCTGTTTCCAGAATCGTGGAATTACTTGTTTGGCCGCATTTAACAGATGTATCAAGGGTTTTTTTGTATTTACCTACTTGATAGTCTACCAAGTGTAGTAACACCTGCGCGGGGTCATTCCTAATCTGTGCTCCTCTAAGTTTTATGATCACCTGTAGGACCTCTTTCCAAAACCCTTGGATCCTCCTGCAGCCCCAAAATATGTGCGTTAGGGTCCCTCTCTCCTCACCACATGTCCAACAAGAAGGGTCTATCGACAGGAAGATCTTGCTAAGCCTGTCTGGCGTGTAATACCATCTCGAGAGCAGTTTGTAGTTGGCTTCTTGCGTTCTAGCTGCTATCGAGGACTTGTGTGCCAACGTCGACATCTTCTCTATTCTAAGTATGTCACACACCCCGCTTCAAAACATTCATTACATGTGGGTATACTGACCTGTAGATGGCGATCTTGCAGAGATGTCAATAGAAAAAGTAAGACCCTCCCGGTCCATAAATACCTGGGAACTCCCACTCATTCCCCAGTCTTTCATCTCTGCAGACGGCGAGCAAGTCAGAAGATGGATGTCTCCTCCTTGCAGGTAGCCGGGGTGACTCCCGGCTCCCTATTTGATCTATTTCTGCCCGGATTCCCTTATTTGATTTGACTTGCCTCCCAGCCTAGGCTGCTGGTCCGGGCAGCCTAGGCTGGGAGGCACCCTAGGTGCTTAGGAGCTACGCGCCTCCATGAGACCCCATAACAAGGGGTAGACGGTTAACCGGGTTGGTGACCCCGGTTTGGGATGCCCTGTCTTCCACTCTAGCGTGGTTTCCCCCTCTCCCGGATACCCTTGGGGGGGACCTTGTCCCTTGAAGATTTTCATGTTTGAGATCTTATTTTTTGTATGTGTGGTGCGTGTTTGATCACTTGTCATTGCGCTGTACTTAGCCGGCGCCGGCCTCTGTTGTCTGCCATGGCGGCGGGGGAGCTTCTTCCCCCTCAGGCGCGGGGGGCGGGGCCGGGCGTTCGCGCGATCGCCTACGGCCCGCCCCCGTGCTGCTGGCGCCGCTGTTCAGGTCCCGGCTTCTGTCCGGGAGCGACGGGGAGGGGCCCTCCTTCTTCCTCTGCTTACGCGCCCTTTCTTCCCCTTCGCGGTGTGCGTGTGTGACGGTCTGGCCTTGGTCGGTGAGTGGCCTGTGGCCCCATTAGTGTATATATATATATATATATATATATATATATATATATATATATATCCATGCCCCTCCTTGGGGTTGTTGGCTTGTTTTTTAACCCCTTTGGACATTTGCTACTGAGGTCTGATTCTGTTTTTGTGTTCCAGGTGGACCATTGTTTCTATTAAAGGGGGGTTCTCCCGGTCCTAGGGTCCCTGGTTAAATTTAGGGGTCCGTAAATTCCTCCCACGTGGGACTTAAAGGGGCATCCCGGGTAGCATTTACTGCGTAATTCCCTCTGGGCATTGTGCCTAATTTTAAAAAATCACCATATGGAGGCTTCCCCGGATACTGGGCTTGTGCCCCCCTCGGGGCAATCCAGGCTGTGTTTGGGGTGTGGGGTATCCCTTTTGGGGGATGATGTATTTCTTTGTGTACCCTGTGCGCAACGGACTATTACGCGGCAGTCCGGATCTCAGGCGTCTGGTTTTGCTCCGCCAGTCTCTTCTCCTTCCCACCCCCGCCTGATACATACCCCATGTGATGTGGTCATGGGTGGGGAGTCGCAATCTGAGGTGTGTGCCAGATTGGCCAATCTTGAAAAATTGTTTTCCAGTGCTGTTGCCAAAAATGCCACGGCTAAGAGAAAACATTTGTATACAGCCACGCAGGCTTTTGATGTGGATGAGTTTGACTCTCTGGATTGGTCTGATTGCTCCCCGCTTGAGGAAGGGGAGCTGTTTGAGGAGTCAGAGGGGTCCGATGATCAGCAGTTTGTTGGTGCTGATACCGAGCAGGGTCAGGGGGATTCTTTGGATACCTCTAAGGTCTTGGCTCATATGTTTGAGGTCCTGGCTATTTCTCCCCCTGAGGTGGCTCCTCCACTGAAGGGGGAGTTCTTTGAGGTGACCAAGTCGCGCTTGGAATTTCCTTATCAAAAGCATTTTGATGGCATTATTCTCAAGGAATGGGAGAGGCCTACTCGGCTTCCGGGCGTTCCTCCCGGGTTGGGACAAAAAATATCCCTTTCCGGTGGACGCAGTGAAGCACTGGTCGTCCTCCCCCCCCCCCCAGGTGGATGCTCCTGTTTTGGGTTTGTCCAGCACCTCAATCTTGCATTCTCCGGACTGCACTACTCTCACGGATGGTGAGGATAAACGCATTGACCAGATGGCTTGTCATGGTTTTGCCAGTGTTGGGTCGGCCTTGCGGCCGGTTTGTGCTTCGGCGCTTTTATTGGTAGCTGCCAGGTCGGTTGTTAGAGGACTGTTGACCTCTTCCGGGCTTGACCCGGCTAGTGAGGAGTTTACCACCCTTACGCGATGTGAGTTGTTTTTGTCTTTTGTGCTGACCGCCTTGGATGACACATTGGTGATGTGTAGCAGAACTTCGGCCTTGCTTGTGGCTATCCGGCGGTCGGTTTGGTTACGCCAGTGGGCGGCTGATTTTGTGTCCAAAAAGTCGCTTACGGCCCTTCCCTTTGTGGGGTTGCGGCTCTTTGGAGAGAAATTGGATTCGGTGGCAAAGGGAGGTAAGTTACCTCTGCGTAAGAAGCAGCGTCGCCCCTTTCGGGGGGCGGCTTCCTTTACTCAGTCCTTTCATGGGGCCAGAGTTGGCAGGGGTTCGGCTTTCTCCTCATCCAGAGGTGATTCCTGGTCCAGGGGCAGGGGTTGTACCCGTCCAGGACACAGTTGGGGCTCTAAGTCTAAAGCCGCTGCCAAGCCGGCTCAGCAATGAGGGGGCGCCCTCACCCTTGCGGGTGGGAGGACGGCTGCAACTCTTCTCCCGGGTCTGGGTCCAAGAGGTTTCGGACAGGTGGATTCAGGAAGTGGTGTCTTCCGGTTACAAGCTGGAGTTCGAGTTCCGGCCCCCTCCCAGATTCTTCAGGTCTCGGGTGCCGTCAGATCCTCTGGCCGCTCAGGGGCTTCGGACGGCAGTAGCAAGTCTTTTGGACATGGCTGTCATCTGCCCGGTGCCCCCCTCGGACCGGGGCCTGGGCTTCTATTCCAATTTGTTCACGGTTCCCATCCGTTCGTCCCATTCTGGATCTGAAGCTCAACAGGTTCGTCCGTCCCCGGAAGTTCCGTATGGAAACTCTGCGTTCAGCCATCCACTCACTTCGTCGGGGACTTCATGATGTCCATAGACATCAAGGATGCTTATCTGCATATTCCGATTTCCCGGCACACCAGAGATTTCTCAGGTTTGTCGTGGAAAATCGACATTTTCAGTTTGTGGTTCTTCCGTTTGGCCTTACCTCGGCTCCAAGGGTTTTCACCAAGGGGTTGGCAGAAGTGATGGCCATCCTCAGAGCCCAGGCTACCCGCATCGTGCCATATCTGGACGATCTTCTCATCATGGTGTCTTCCCTCAGTCAGATGCAGCTAGATACCAGGACTGTGGTGTCCACTTTGGAGAGTTTCGGTTGCGTGATCAACTATCCCAAGTCCTGCCTCTCTCCCTCCAGGGTGGTGGAGTTCCTGGGAATGTCTCTGGATACTTCTCAGGCCAGGGTGTTCCTCCCCCGGGCCAAGGTTCTTCTGATTCAGGAATTGACTCAGCGTCTCCTATCCATCCCCCGCCCGTCCATCCAGCTGGGGATGCGACTGGTGGGATTGATGGTGGCATCGTTCGAGGAGGTTCCCTTTGCCCAGTTTCACACAAGGTCGCTCCAGCTCCATCTCTTGGCGGCCTGGGACGGGTCCCCGCTGTCATTGGATCAGTCTTTTCTGATGTCCCCCTGGGTGCGGCGTTCCCTCCGGTGGTGGCTGACACCAAGCAATCTGACGAGGGGCAGATCCTTTCTGACCCCTCGTTGGGAGACGGTCACCACGGATGCCAGCCTGTCAGGTTGGGGGGGATTTTGGAAGGATCTTCAGTTTCAGGGACTGTGGGGGCCTCAGGACGCTCACGATCCCATCAATGTTCTGGAGCTGAGAGCCATCAGGTTGGTTCTGGCTCACTTGACTCATCGGTTGCGGGGCCTACCGGTTCAAGTTCGGTCGGACAATCGGACGGTGGTCGCCTACATCAATCACCAGGGAGGGACTCGCAGCAGGCGTGCCCTCAGGGAAGTGTCCTTGATCCTGGCTTGGGCAGAGGACAATGTCCCATGCATCTCGGCGGTGTACATTCCGGGAGTGGAGAACACGGAGGAAGACTCCCTGAGCAGGGGCTCGTCTCGCCGGGGGGAATGGTCACTCAGCCCCAAGGTGTTTCGCTTTGCAACCAGTGGGGGACTCCGGAGGTGGACCTCTTTGCCTCTCGTCACAAGCTTCCGGCATTTGTGTGTCTCTCGCGGGATCCGCTGGCTCTGGCAGCGGATGCCATGTCTCTGAACTGGAGGGATCTGGGGTTTCTGTACCTGTTCCCTCCATTTCCCATGGTGGGCAAAGTGGTGCGCAAGCTGGCCCTAGAGGGCGCATCAGCAATCCTGGTGGCGCCAAGATGGCCAAGACAGGTTTGGTTCGCAGACGTGGTAAGGTTGGCAGAGGATCAGTTAGATCTGCCCCTTCTGACGGATCTGCTCACTCAGGGCCCACTGCTCTACTCCAATTTACCAACGCTGGCTTTGGCGGTGTGGCTGCTGAAACCTCCATCTTGAAGGAGGAAGGTCTTCCTGATGCTGTCATTCAGACTCTGGTTAGGGCTAGAAAGAAGTCTTCCTCTACCATCTACTCTAGGATTTGGAGGTCTTATATTGATTGGTGTGAGATCCGGGCCTTGCCTTGCAGGGCGTTTTCTATCCCTAGGGTTTTGGAATTTCTACAACATGGTCTGGACCTAGGTTTGCAGCTTAGTACGCTGAAAGGGCATGTTTCTGCCCTGGCGGTTTTCTTTCAAAAGTCTTTTGCTCTTTGTCCTCTGGTTAAGACCTTTTTCCAGGGGGTTTCGCATGTGCGGCCTCCTAGGAAGCCTTTGCTCCCAGTTTAGAATTTGAATGTGGTTCTTTCTGCCTTACAGGATCCTCCCTTTGAGCCTTTGCAGGATATTGCACTTTCTACGCTTACTCAGAAGGTTGTGTTTCTGGTTGCCATTACTACCGTTCTGCGTGTATCGGAGTTGGCGGCTTTGTCCACTAAGGCCCCTTAATTTGAGAGGCATCAGGACAAGGTTGTTTTCCGCTTCAAGCCAGATTTCCTTCCTAAGGTGGTCTCTGCCTTTCATCTTAATCAGGACATTGTTTTTCCCTCCTTGTGTCCTAAGCCCAGCAATGACAAGGAGAGGGTTTTGCATTCTTTGGATGTGGTTCGCTGGGTGAAGTACTATTTGGTGGCTACTTCCTCTTTTCGTAGGACTAATGCCCTTTGTGGTGCCCTCTGGGCCTAGGAAAGGTTTGGCTCCCGCCAAGTCTTCCATTAGTAAATGGATTCGCCAGCCCATTGTTGGGGCCTATTCTGCCAAGGGGAAGATTCCCCCTTTTCGTGTTACTGCTCATTCTACTCGTGCTGTTGGGGCGTCCTGGGCTTTCCAGCACCAGGCCTCTGTTGAGCAAGTTTGTAAAGCTGCTACTTGGTCTTCAGTTCACTTTTACCAAGTTTTACAAGGTTGATGTGCGGGCCTCAGCGGATGCTGTTTTTGGCCGCAAAGTTCTGCAAGCTGCAGTGGTTTAAGTTTGTGCATTTTTGCCTTGTTTTGGATCCCCTCCCTTTATGGACACTGCTATTGGATGTCCCACATGTAATGAATGTTTTGAAGCGGGGTGTGTGACATACTTAGAATAATACCATTTTGTGATTACTCACCTGTAAAATGGGTATTGTAAGTATGTCACACACCCTGCTTCACCCTGCCCTTTGGTATTCTAGATCCTTTATATGGTGAACCTTTTTTAGTTTTCATTGGTTATAATTGGCTTTTCCTGGTCCCTTTTTACCTTACTGCTATCTTTATACTGGGGAATGAGTGGGAGGTCCCAGGTATTTATGGACCGGGAGGGTCTTACTTTTTTTATTGACATCTCTGCAAGATCGCCATCTACAGGTTAGTATACCCACATGTAATGAATGTTTTGAAGCGGGGTGTGTGACATACTTGAAAGTGCAGCAAAGTCCAGGTTGCAAGTGGGCCACCTATCTTTCAGGGCCCCCAGGGGCACCCACCCACCTGTCCCGATTAGATCACTGCTTCTGAGAGAGGGTACGTCACCCCACCCCCCAAGGCTCTGCTTTGAGCAGCTCAGGGGTAGCGATGGGTTGTCCTGGAGTGGTATCAGGGGGGAGGGCGAAGGCGAGATCGCCTTATGTTTTCTGTATCTCCCAAAGGTATCTAAGGTTGCCAAGACCGTGGGGTGCATTGAGAGGCCCAATTTCGGGATGTCTTTATTCTAGGGTGTGGCGCTCAAGGGTATCTTTGCTATTGTTCTCTCGAGCTGAACCCATCGTTTGGTTTCCCTAAGCACTTGCCATTCACAAACCCCCTGCAGTTGGGATGCCACCCAATACCGTTTGATATCTGGTAATGCCATCCCTCCCTGATGTTTAGCCCTGCATCTTCAGTCTAGGCTGCTTCTTCTGCCAAACAAATCTCCTGAGGGTTTTATTCAGGTCCTTAAAAAAGTGCGTCGGAAGTTTGATTGGGGGGGCCTGAAAGAGGAACAGCAACCTGGGCAGTACCGACATCTTAATGATATTAACCCTTCCCATTCAGGAGAAAGTGGGTAGGTCCCATCTCTCCAGATCGGACCGTATTCTCTGCGCTAGAGGCAGGAAATTCAGTTGTCCCGGGAGCTGTGTCCCCAGATATGATATTGCGGAGTTTGCCCATTTGAAGGAAAAGGACTGCTGCAAGGTTCTCTTTCTATCGTCATCTAGGGTTAAATTTAGGGACTCTGATTTATCAAAGTTTATTTTGTAAAATGACAACCTTCCATAGATCTCGATCTCCATCAATACTGGGAGGGAGACGGAGGGGCTGGTGACAAAGAACAGGAGGTCGTCTGCATAGGCGGCAACTTTATGTGTTCCATCTAGGGTCTCAAGGCCCCTGATGTTTTCATTGCGACGGATCTTGCACAGAAATGGTTCCATTGAGAGAGCGAAGAGGAGGGGGGGCGTAGGGCATCCCTGCCGGGTCCCGTTTGCGGATGGGCGTCGGGCCTGACAGAAGGCCATTCACCCTAACCCTTGCTGAGGGAACAGTGTAAAGAGCCTCTATGAATCCTCTCATCATTCCTCCCAAACCCACGTGTCAGAGCGTCTCCCCCCATGAACAGCCAATTCACCCTATCAAATGGTTTCTCCGCATCTGTGGAGAGAAGCATCGGTGGAACCCCTGAAGATTTAGCTTCGTGAATGACGCTGATGGCTCTGACGACATTGTCTCTTGCCTCCCTCCCCATGACAAATCCCGTCTGATCAAAGTGTACTACCTGGGCCACTATCGGGGCGAGTCTGTTGGCGAGGATCTTGGCATATAACTTTAAATCTGCGTTTAAGAGGGAGATGGGGCGGTAACTCTAGCACGCTATGGGGTCTTTACCCTGTTTATGGAGAACCGTAATCTGGGCTTCTAAATCTCTACTGGAGAATGCGCCCCGCGCCTCTGGATCCGCTATAGTGTCCCAGGCCTTGACCAAACGTGGTCCCAGGTCTGGAAGGAAAGTTCTGTAGTATTTTATGGTATACCCATCCGTCCCGGGGATTTCCCAGTTGGGGAGTGCTTCACGGCCTCTGCCAGTTCCTCCACGCTAATGGGGGGCCTCTAGTGAGTCTGCTACGTCTCTGGGGATTGTCGGCATGCCTGAGTTTGCAATGTAATCTCTCTGCCTGCCTTGGAGGTCCTCTGTTCTGAAGCTTACAGGAAGGTTATACAAACGCCCTGAAGGATTCTGCTATCCCCTCAGAGGTGTGTCGTTTCTGCTGGGAATTGTCTAGAATCTCTACTATGAAATTTTGGGCGCGCTGCTGTTTTAGTGACCGGGCAGGTAGGGAGCTACTCTTATTCCCATGCTCATAATATGTTCGTCTGCATTTTCTGATAGTGTTTGGCACTGCTCAGGAGGAGAGCATTCAGGGCTTCCCTTGCCTGTGTCAATTCTCCGAGGACCTGCGCTGCCTCTGACTGACTGTGGGAGATTTCTAGGACCTTGACCTTTTCTAGGAGCTTCAATATCTGAGCTGACCTCCCTTTCTTATATTTTTAGTATACAGTATGTCCTGCTCCAAATCTAATACTTAAAGTTGGGATATACTCCACCAGATGGCGCTGGACTGCAGAGACATCGAAAGTTGGCTCCTCCCGGCCCCTCAAATACCCGGGGACCTCCCACAAATTCCCAGAATTTCTCTGCAGTCTGGCTGCGAAGGACGAGAAATGGCTCTCTACTCGCAGGTGAGCGGGGCTATTAGCCCGCGGCCCTGTAGGACTATTCCCACCCGTTCCACTAGTAATATGCCTCCCAGCCTTGGCTGCGCTGGTCGGGTGAAGGTAGGCAGCACCGCTGTTAGGTGCTTAGGAGCGCTGCTCCACCGCAATCCCCCACCAAAGGGTAGGCGGTTCAGGCTTATGGTGAGCCTCTATGGGATGCCTCTCCCGCACTAGTGCCCCCTTGCCCCTGCCCATCGGTGGGCCCTGTTTAAGTGGCCGCTGTCCTCCCTCATCCTCCTGGTAGTCTTCGGGGGAAAAGAGGGGGGGGTGTAAATATGTATGCTATGCATTCTGTGTTTTACACCTTTTTTCCATTCTGTTCTTGTGTCAGCTGCCGCGCTGGCTTGTCTTCACTGTTTTTTTAAAATTGCCGCCGCCTCACGCTGACTTGGTTCTGCGCTTGGCGGCGGCATTACCTCAAGCGCTGGTGCGCCATCATTGGCTGCTTGCAGGTTCTGGCTTCACGCTCTTCAGGGGGGGCGGGGCCTGTCTATGGCGCGCTCCGCGTCATCGCTGATATCGGCCCGCCCCATGTTTATCCTGCTTTTGGCCCATGCGCGACGGACCCCTACCACGGTCTAAGTGCCCTCGCGGGCGGCTTTATATCTTTCACTTTTGTTACTGTGTGCTTACATGTCTTGTCTGCTTATGTCTTTCAGGCGGGGCAAACCCTTTTGGCTTCTCCTGGCCCTGTATTAGTATATAACTTGTAGGCTTTGTAAAAATAATACTCCCACTTCCCTAGCGGGTTATTGGGGCATCCGGGGTTGCTACATAGCGTTATTCCCTATCGGCGTATAGCGCCGCTATAATCACCATATGGAGGCATCCCAGGTTAATGCGACCGGGGTCCCTTCAGGACAAGACTGGCTGTGTGTAGCGTGTGGACAGCCTCATGCTGACGCTGACAAGGCGCGGGTCTGTGTACCCTGTGCTGAGCAGGTGCTTGCATTGCAATCTGGCCTGCCAGTGGCTGCTCCTCGTTTCACTTCACCTATTCCCCCAAGCTTGAATCTCACTCCTGCTGAGTTGCATACTAGTGGGGATTCTCAGCCTGATGTGTCTTCTAGATTGGCTACTGTTAAGCAGTTGATTGCTAAGTCCTTAGCGCGTAAGGCCCCTGCTAAGAAGCGGCACTTGACGCCTAATGTCACTGTTTTCCCTATGGGAACTGAGGAGTTTTGGAATCTTTGTGGCTATACCCCATCTGATGAAGGGGAGCTCTTTTCTGATTCAGACTCATCTGATGAGAGACCGAAGGGTCATGACGATTCTGGCTCTGACCCCTGGGCCCCGGATGACACTGACAGATTATTGACCCAGATTTTTGAGGTTCTGTCCATCTCTCTCCCTGTTGAGGCTCCCAGGCAAAGAGGGGAGCTTTTCCATACAGCAAAATCACGTTTGGAATTTCCTGAGCAGGCACATTTCCATAACCTTGTGCTCAAGGAATGGGAGCGCCCCAGTAAACTTCCTGGGGTTCCTAAAAGTTGGGATAGGAGGTATCCCTTTCCTGCTGATGTGGTAAAGTGTTGGTCATCCCCTCCCGAGGTGGATGCCCCGGTCCTAGGGCTATCTAACACCTCTGTCATGCATTCCCCTGACACTACTACCCTGCGGGATGCTGAGGACCGGCACATTGACCAGCTGGCATCCCACGCCTTTGCATGTGCGGGGACGGCGCTGCGCCCGGTCTGTGCCTCTGCCATTACTGCTGTGGCCACTAGAACCCTTATCAGAAATATGCTTCATAGTGCCCCTGATGATTTGCCTTGTGAGGTGTTTAATGCACTCTCCAGTTGTGATGTTTTTGTAAATTCTGTCCTCTCAGCATTGGATGACACCATCAGAATGTGTGCCAGAACATCTGCCCTTGTGGTGGCTATACGCCGCTCGGTTTGGCTGCGCCAGTGGGCTGCTGACAACGCTGCCAAGAAGGCTCTCACTGGGTTTCCCTTTAAAGGACTACGCCTGTTTGGGGATCGCCTGGACCTTTTTGCTAAGGGAGGTAGGTTACCCCAGCGCAGGCGGCAATCTCGGCCCTTTCGGGATCAGGGTTCCTTCTCCTCCTCTTACCGTGGTGCAAGACAGGGAAGGGGGGGTTTCCTTTCCTGGGGCCCAGGGAGATTTCTGGGGTAGAGGCAGAGGACATGAACGTCCTGGCTCCTCCTGGGATCCCAAAGCAAAATCCTCTCCCAAGCCCCCTCAGGCATGATGGGGCGCCCTCACCCATCTGGGTGGGGGGACGGCTGCAGCACTTCGCTCACGTCTGGAGGCTTCATGTCTCAGACCGGTGGATTCAGGAGGTAGTGTCCTCCGGTTACAAGTTGGAGTTTGCCGCCGATCCCCCTCCAAGATTCATCAGATCCCGGATTCCTCAGGACCCTGTGTCAGCTCACGAGCTAGTGCAAGCAGTGCAAGGCCTCCTGGAGCTGGGGGTCATCTGCCAGGTCCCCTTATGAGAAAAAGGCAAGGGCTTTTTTTCCAATCTATTCACAGTACCCAAAAAAGATGGTTCAGTCAGGCCCATCCTGGACTTGAAGATCCTCAACAAGTTTGTCAGGGGCAGGTGCTTTCGTATGGAAACTCTGCGCTCTGCCATCATCAGTTCCCTGCGCCAAGGGGATTTCATGACTTCTGTGGACATCAAAAATGCTTATCTTCATATTCCTGTGTTCCCAGGTCATAAAGTTTCCTCAGTTTCCCTCTGATGGATCAACACTACCAGTTTGTGGCCTTGCCCTTCGGCCTCACTTCAGCTCCCAGGGTGTTCACCAAGGTGCTGGCTGGCGTGATTTCTCTGCTCAGATGTCAGGGCATCCGTGCGCTTCCCTATCTGGACGACATTCTCATCACTTCCCAGTCTCCACATCAGGCAGAGTTGGATACTCAGCTGGTGGTGTCCAATCTGGAGTCATTTGGATGGGTGATCAACCACCCCAAGTCCTCACTGTCCCCTTCCTTGGTAACTCCATTCCTAGGATTGAATCTGGATACAGTTCAGGCAAGGATCTTCCTTCCTCAACAGAAGGTGGACAGTCTGATTGCACAGGCTCAGTCCCTCCTAGCTTGTCCCCATCCCTCCATCAGGCAGGGGATGCAGCTGGTGGGCCTGATGGTGGCATGCTTCGAAGCGGTCCCTTATGCTCAGTTCCACTTGAGGCCCCTGCAACTTCACCTATTGTCAGTATGGGACAAGGACCCAGCGTCCCTGGACAGGGTCTGTGTGCTCTCCCCCCTGGTCAGGAGGTCCCTCTCGTGGTGGATGGACTCAAGGAACCTGTTGGGGGGCAGATCCTTTCTTGCCCCTTCCTGGGAGACGGTCACCACGGATGCCAGTCTGTCAGGTTGGGGGGGGTTTCTGGAAGTCCCTGCGGTTCCAGGGGAGGTGGGGCCCTCAGGACGCCCACACGCCTATCAATGTCTTGGAACTGCGGGCGATCAGGCTAGTTCTGGCTCACTTGACTACTCACCTTCGGGGCCTGCCTGTTCAGGTGTGCTCGGACAACTAGACGGCAGTTGCCTACATCAATCATCAGGGAGGGACCCGGAGCAAGGGGGCCCTCTAGGAAGTGTCTCTGATCCTGACTTGGGCGGAGGCCAATGTCCCCTGCATATCAGCTGTGTACATCCCGGGGGTGGAAAATCGCCTGGCGGACTCTCTGAGCAGGGGGACCTCTCGCCAGGGAGAATGGTCCCTATGCAGCAGGGTGTTTCAATCTCTGTGTCACTGTTGGGGCCAACCAGATGTGGATCTGTTTGCGTCCCGCCACAATCATAAGCTCCCAGCTTTTTTCTCTCTGTCCCAGGATCCTCTGGCCTTGACCTCGGATGCGCTAGCAATGTCATGGCAGGACTTTCAGTTCCTGTATGTCTTCCCTCCAATCCCCCTGCTGGGCAGGGTTCTGCGCAAGATTGCTCTGAAAAGGGTGCCAGCAATTCTGGTGGCCCCCAGGTGGCCAAGCAGAGTGTGGTTCGCAGACGTGGTACAGCTGGCAGTAGATCAGTACGCTCTGCCCTTGGTGCCAGGTCTGCTCACTATGCCATCCCAATTTACAAACTCTGGCTTTGACGGCTTGGCTGCTGAAACCTCCATCTTCCTCGGTTGTGGATACTTTGATTAAAGCTAGGAAGAAGTCTTCCTCTTCCATTTATTACAGGGTTTGGCGTGCCTACATTGACTGGTGTGAGTCTAAGGCTCTTCCCTGTGTGTGTTCTCTATTCCCAGGATTCTGGAGTTTCTGCAGCATGGGTTGGAGATGGGGCTCCAACTCAGTACTCTGAAGGGTCAGGTTTCTGCCCTGGCTATTTTCTTCTTCTATTTTCTTCTTTCTTTGCTCAGCACTCTCTGATCAGGACTTTTTTCCAGGGGGTCACTCATGTGCGCCCCCCACGTAAGCCTATGGTGCCTGTTTGGGATCTGAACTTGGTTCTGTCAGCCTTGCAGGGTGCTCCCTTTGAACCTGTGCAGGATGCTGCCTTGGCCATTCTTACACTCAAGATTGTATTTCTGGTGGCTATCACTTCTGTCAGGCGTGTCTCGGAGTTGGCGGCGCTTTCCATTCAGCCCCCCTACTATGAGAAACACCAGGACAAGGTGGTGTTTCGTTTCAAACCTGATTTTCTGCCTAACGTAGTGTCTGCCTTTCATTTTAATCAGGATATTGTTCTTCCTTCTTTGTGCCCTAATCCTAGCAATGCTAAGGAGAGGGTTTTGCACTCTTTGGATGTGGTTAGGTGTCTGAAGTACTATCTGGTGGCTACTGCACCTTTCAGTAAAACTGATGCTCTTTTTGTGGTCCCTTCTGGTCCTAGGAAGGGTTTTGCTCCTGCCAAGTCTACTATCAGCAAGTGGATTCGTCAGGCTGTGATTCAGGCCTACTCTGCTAAGGGGAAGAATCCTCCCTTCCGCCTTACTGCTCATTCCACTCGTGCTATTGGTGCCTCTTGGGCTTTTCAGCACCAGGCTTCTGTTGAACAAGTTTGCAAGGCCGCTACTTGGTCTTCTGTTCATACCTTTTCAAAGTTTTACAAGGTTGATGTTAGGGCCTCGGCTGATGCTGCTTTTGGCCGAAAGGTTCTGCAGGCGGCAGTGGTTTAAACTGTCTGCTGCTGATTTTTCTTGGGGATCCCACCCTACTTTATGGACACTATTGAATGTCCCAACTGTAAGTATTAGATTTGGAGCAGGACGTACTGTATACTAAGAATAATACAATTCTGTGATTACTCACCTGTAGAATTGGTATTATGAGTATACAATACATCCTGCTCCAACCCACCCTTGGTTGCATTATCTTGGATCCCCTGTATGGTGATTATCATTGTTATAGTTGATAGTTTGGGTTGTTTAATTCTCCCGGCTTCTCATTAACTGCTTTTCAATGCTGAGGATTTGTGGGAGGTCCCCGGGTATTTGAGGGGCCAGGAGGAGCCTATTTTCGATGTCTCTGCAGTCCAGCGCCATCTGGTGGTGTATATCCCAACTGTAATATTGGATTAGGAGCAGGACATACTGTATACTCATAATACCAATTCTACAGGTGAGTAATCACAGAATTGTATTTTCTGGTAGCATGATTGACCAATTGGCCCCTAATCACGCTTTTGTGAGCTTCCCAAAGCATCAGTGGCGTCACCTCCCCATTGTCGGTTCTCTTTGAAGTAAGCCTTAATACCCTCCCCAATTTCTTTGGTTACTACTGTATCCTGAAGGAGAGTTTCATTAAGTCTCCACGTCAGTGGGTGGGGGGGGCCTGTCTACTATGGACAAATCTAGGTAAATTGGGAAGTGATCCGAGAAGGAGGCCGGATCTATGCCTCCCCCCCCCCCCCCCCCCGTCACCACCCCCAGCAAGCTATGCGAGACTAGAAGATAATCTATTCTGGAGTATGTCCCGTGTTCGCTCGAGAAGGAGTAATCTTTTACCTTGGGGTTAGCGATCCGCCACGCATCTACCAGCTGCGCAGCATGTCGTTTTTTTCTTAAGGGCCCTGAGAGCCGACTGCGGTGGCGCCGACTTACCAGATGACGAGTCCAAAAGGGGCTCAATGGCTAAATTGAAGTCGCCACCTAGTACCACTTCTCCCTCTGCGAATCGCTCTAGCTGATTCAGTGCGTGAGTGATGAATTTACATTACCCCTGGTTAGGCGCATATACTGAAGCTAGGGTGTACTTTCTGCGCCCCAGCAGCCCCTTGATCATTATTATTCTCCCCGCATCATCTCCCCACTCCTCCTGCACCACGAACTGGAGGAACCTTGCAAGCAAAATCGCTACTTCTTTCTTCTTTTTCTCGTCCGCTGTGCAACTGGTGTAGACCCCCGGGAAGTCCCTGTTAATCAGTCGGGGGCAACCGTTCTTTTTAAAATGGGTTTACTGAAGGAAAGCGATCAACACTTTCTGCCTCCTCAATTCCTGGTAGAGGATGGTTCTCTTTTCCGGAGTGTTGAGGCCCCTAACGTTCAACGACACCACTTTCATGGTGCTTGTTCCCGTCTCCTGAGAGGGTACCTATCACCAATCAAACACTCCACGACCGTCTCAGTTCAAGGGCCCAGTTCCCGGAGAAGTCAGGGGATCCCCCACTCCGGAGAAAAGAAGGGAAGGAGAGGGCTGGGAAATAAGGAAAGAAGGGTGAAGATTGATTAGGGATAAGGGGGAGATTTTTGGGAGAAGAAACAAACAGTTGTTTGACTGGCACACCACCAGTGGTGGAGACAGTCTATTGCGCATTCTCTTGTAAAGGGACCTTGCCCCTTTGGGCGATGAATCGCTTCTCTCGCCCATCTAGTAAGGCCTTATGGACTTCCCAGAGGGGGACTGGAGGACAAGACACACGCTTGTTGCGCGGGAGATGCACCTATGTTGCTGGAACCTGCATAAACCCAGTCTGACTCAAGCACTTAACGGTCTATATCGACCCTGACATCTTCTATGGGTGAGGCGACTGCCGATCTATTCTCGGTGTCAGCCTCAACGCCCTATAGAGCTTTTAGACTCTAGGAAGTAACATTAACTTCAGCCCTAACTTTTTAGCATTAATTACAGGCTTAAGCTTCAACTTTAAACCAATTTAACAAGGTGGTAGGTCCACCAAAACCTTAAGCTCACCTACCGGTCGGTCTGGGATCCCCCCGCAACCCGAGGCCAGCCTCTCAGCGGACCACAGGTCAGTATATGCTGTCAGTGTGTCGGGAAGGGGGGGGGAGACGAGCCAGCACAGCCATGCGGGCCGAACACTTCGCCCGAGTCTCCTCCGAGCAACCTCTCGAGACCCTACTGCGGAACACATCTAAGCCGACCAATCTCTGCAACTCGGAGGGGGGGGGGGGGGGGGGAGTGAGGGTCAGCAATACCAATCAATAAATGAATCGCCCGCGGCCGAGGCCACCATCCCACCGCGCCCCATATGGCTCTCACAATTTGGAGAGGGATTCACGCTAAGTGTAAGGGGTATGTGCGCGGTGGGGGGGGAAGGCCAGCTGACTGCCCGCCAGGATCCATCACCAAAGCCCCTCACCCCAAACCCCCCCCCCCCCCCCACCCGGAAGCGGATCGCTCAGGCACCATCTTACAAGCGGCGACCTCCCCTTCCTCTTCGGCCTCCACGGGGTGCGCCAAACGTCCTGCAAAGACGGCGCTGTCCAATCTGGTATGTCTACTGCGTTTGCCTCAAGGAAGTGGAAGAGGTCCGGGGGCTGACCAGGCGCCTTCAGCACAAAAATACTTCCATTCTTACGAACTATTAGCTGGAACGGATGTCCCCATCTATATACTGCTCCTTTCTGCGGCACCGTTTCCAACAACGGCTTCAAGAGTCTGCGCATCATTAGAGTCCGTCGAGACAAGTCCTGAAGGACGATCACTTGAGTGCCACGATATGCGATGGGGCCTTTCTCCCAGGCCCGTCGGATCAGGTCTTCCTTAATTTTGAAGAAGTGGACTCTACAAATGATGTCTCTAGGTCTATCTCCGTCCCGGGGGCGGGCGCCCAGAGCCCTGTGCACCCGGTCCAGCTCGACGTGGTTTGTGTCGGGTTGATCAAGCAGAGTGTTAAAAATGGAAGTCACCGCTTTCAGCAGATCTTGGCCTCCCACCGATTCCGGAACTCCTCGCAGGCGGAGATTGTTCCTGTGGCTTCTGTTTTCCGCATCATCATGGGCCAGATGCAGGTCTGAGAACTGCCTGTCGTTGACCTCCTGCTGCCGTTCCAGAGTGGCCACCCACTCCTCCAGGGCCCTCTGCGTAGTCTCCATTCCATCTACTCTTTGGGTGACCTCCGTTACCGCTCCTTGCAGGGATGCCAGTTCTCTTTAGTCCCTTCCATTCTAGAGACGTAGCTGTCAAAGTCACTTTGCGTGGGTAGACCTCGCAGGGCCTCCCTGATATTGATCTTCACCGCTTCCGCTACAGATTGAGACAGACCGCAGGGTTCAAGCTCCGTTTGGGATGAGGGCTCCAGTTGCCACCTCAACCACTCATCATGTTGAGAGAGCAGGAGCTTTGGGAGGGAGGATGCTTCCATGGGCGATTGCTGCAACAAGCATGTGACCGCAGAAGTCTGTTCCAACATCGGGCTGCCAGGGGGGCTCCTGCACACCTCCGGACCAGGGCTCGTTGGGGGCGACGGGGAACCCAAAAAAAAAATACTGCCTCCCGGGGATCCCGGGAGTGTCTCAGGCGGGGAGCTGCTTCTGACCTGTGGTATGACTTCTAGGCAGATGGGGTCTCGTTTGATTCCAGGGGAGTCCGGGCTACAGGTGCCATGCTCTGTGTCAAGTGGAGATTGAACTTTCATTGTGGAGGTGGTCAGGCATGTGGTCGCTACTTTACCGGCCCCCTGCTTTTGGGCTGTGAACTGTGTAACCTGTGGCTGCGTATACAGGGGGAGCTCTCTATTATTGCTCCTTGCGCTATCCGTGGAGTCCAGGGGCAGGGCTTTTCCCTGGGTCCCTCCCCGCCGCACCTCGATGCTTCCCACGCTTGGGCATCTGCTTCTTGGCACTTCTCGTCGTCTGGGGTCTGTGATAATCGTGGTAACGTGCAGAGCTCCTGCTATCTGCTCCTTCACGCTGCCATGTCAAGCCACGCCCCCCCACTCGGTTGCGCTGGTTTTGATTATTGCCGTCACCTCAGGCGCTGCTGCGCCATCATTGGATGGCCTTGTCACGGGGGAGCGTTTTTGCGCTCTTGAAGGGGGCGGGCCTTGCGGATGACGTTTTTCGCATCACTTCTCTGCGGCCCGCCCCTCGAGGTATATGTGGGTGCCATTTTGGAGCTCCTGTGCTGCGTGTCTGGCGTCTCCCTATCGCGGTCCGTCTGGGTTACCGGTGGCTGGGCCTGCGCTCCCTCTGGCTTCGCCTACCCCCCGCCCCCCCACGCTTACATGTGACTCCTAGTGAGGTGCATACCAGTGGGGAGTCTCAACCTGATTTGGCTGCACGGGTGGCCAGCATTGAGAGACATATTGCTGCCTCTGGTCCGCGTAAGGCTTCTGCTAAGAAGCAGCATTTTTCACCTGGTGTTTCCCTCTTTCCTATGGAGGCTGAGGAATTTTTTGACGTTACTGGTTATACCCCCCTGGAAGAGGGGGAATTATTTTCTGATTCAGAATCATCTGAGGATCAGTCTAAGGTTTATGGTGCCGATTCTGGGTCTGACCCCTGGGCTTCAGATGATACTGACAGGCTTTTAGCTCACATTTTTTAAGTACTCTGTATCTCTCCTCCTGCCTGCAGCAGGGGGAGCTGTGTCATACTGTTAAACCTTGGAGTTTCCTGAACAAACTCAATTTAATAATCTGGTGCTCAAAGAGTGGGAACGGCCTAGCCGGCTTCCCGGGGTGCCAAAGAGTTGGGATAAGAGGTATCCCTTTCCTGCTGAGATGGTTAAACGATGGTCATGTTCTCCCGAGGTGGATGCACCAGTTCTGGGGTTGTCTAACACATCCGTCATGCATTCCCCTGACTCTACTACACTGAGGGATGGAGAGGACAGGCGCATAGATCAGCTGGCTTACCATGCCTTTGCCTGGTTGGGGACCGCGCTGCGTCCAGTCTGTGCCTCTGCCATTACGGCTGTTGCTATTAAAAGCCTGCTCAATGGTCTTATAAATGGGGCCCATGATGATGCAGGTAGTGAAGAGTATAGAGCTCTTCTGCGTTGTGAGGAATTTGTTGCATATGTTCTCTCTGCCTTGGATGATACCATTAGAATGTGTGGCAGGGCATCTGCCTTGTTGGTGGCGATACACCACTCGGTCTGGCTGCGCCAGTGGGCAGCTGACAATGCTGCTAAGAAGGCTCTCACTGGTTTACCCTTCATGGGGCTGCGCCTCTTTGGTGAACGTCTGGACTTTGCTAAGGGAGGCAAGTTACCTCGGCGTACCCGGTCCTTTCGGGGTTCAGGTGCCTTTCATCCTTCCTTCCGTGGCTCCAGAATTGGGACGGGGAGCTTCCTTTGCTGGAGCCCGCAGAGATTTTTGGGGCAGAGGACATGGCCGCTCTGGCCCCTCCTGGGCTCCCAAGCCTAAGTCCTCCCCCAAGCCCCCTCAGGCATGAAGGGGCGCCCCATCCGGGTGGGGGGACGGCTTCGGCTCTTGGCTCATGTCTGGAGGCGTCATGTCTCAGACCGGTGGATTCAGGAGGTAGTGTCCTCCGGTTACAAGATAGTTTGCAGCCTGGCCGCCCCCAAGATTCATCAAATCCCGGTTAGCTCAAAACCCCCTGTCAGCTCAGGGTCTGTCCCTTGCTGTCCAAGGCCTTCTGGAATTGGGAGTCATCTGCCGAGTGCCCTTGAGGGAAAGGGGCAAAGGCTATTATTCCAATCTTTTCATTGTTCCCAAAAAGGATGGGTCCATCAGACCCATCCTGGATTTAAAGCGCCTCAACAAATTTGTCAGATTCAGGCACTTTCGCATGGAGACTCTGCTCCTCTGTGGATTCCCTATGCCCAGGGGACTTCATGACCTCTGTAGACATCAAGGATGCTTACCTTCACATACCTATTTTTCCAGGTCATCAGAGATTCCTCAGGTCCGCTCTGGAGGATCAGCACTACCAATTTGTGGCCTTGCCCTTCGGTCTCACCTCGGCTCTCAGGGTATTCACCAAGGTGCTGGCAAGAGTGATGGCTCTGCTGAGATCTCGGGGCATTCACATTTCTCCCTACTTGGACGACATGCTTATCGCTTCTCAGTCCTTCCAACAAGCAGAGCTGGATACTCAGCGGGTGGTGTCCACACTGGAGTCATTCGGCTGGGTGATCAACCACCCCATATCTTCCCTGTCTCCTTCCATGGTGAAGTCTTTTCTGGGCATGATTCTGGATTAATCTCAGGTCAAGATCTTTCTTCCTCAGCAGAAGGTAGAGAGTCTTCAAGAGCGAGCACAGACCCTTCTGTCTTGTCCTCATCCATCCATCAGGCAGGGAATGCAGCTGGTGGGCCTGATGGTGTCCTGTTTCGAGGCGGTTCTATATGCTCAGATGCTTCACATGAGGCCTCTTCAGCTTCACCTCTTGTCAGTATGGGATCGGGACCCCGTGTCCTTGGATCAGGTGTTTGTCCTGTCCCCTCTGGCTAGGCGGTCTCTATCGTGGTGGCTGGACTCAAGGAACCTGCTGGGGGGCAGATCCTTTCTGGCCCCTTGTTGGGAGACTGTCACCATGGATGCCAGTCTGACAGGTTGGGGGGGCTTTTGGAAGTCCCTGAAATTCCAGGGTCAGTGGGGCCCTCAGGAGGCCCATACCCCTATCAACATTCTGGAGTTGAGGGCGATCAGGTTGGTTCTCGCCCACTTAACCCCACACCTGCGTGGTCGGGCTGTTCAGGCTCGCTCGGACAACCAGACGGCGGTTGCCTGCATCTCAGCTGTGTACATCCCGGAGGTGGAGAATCTGAAGGCAGACTCCCTGAGCAGGGGGACCTCTTGTCTGGGAGAATGGTCCCTCAGCAGCAGGGTGTTTCGCTCCCTGTGCCACCGCTGGGGTCAGCCGGATGTGGATCTGTTTGCGTCCCGTCACAATCACAAGCTTCCAGTCTTTGTCTCTCTGTCCCAGGATCCTCTGGCCTTGACCATGGATGCCTTGGCAATGTCTTGGACGAGTTTTCAGCTCCTGTATGTGTTTCCCCTGATCTCCTCCAGATCTGCTCACTCAGGGGCACCTACACCACCCCAATTTACAAACTCTGGCTTTGACGGCCTGGCTGCTGAAACCTCCATCTTGATGGAAAAGGGGCTGCCTGCCTCGGTTGTTTATACCATTATCAGGGCTAGGAAAAGGTCCTCTTCTTCCATCTACTATAGGGTTTGGCGTACTTGACTGGTGTGAGTCTAACTCGCTTCCCTGTCGTGTGTTTTCTATTCCTAGGATTCTGGAGTTTCTGCAACATGGTTTGGATCTGGGTCTTCAGCTCAGTACTCTGAGGTCATGTTTCTGCCTTGGCCATTTTTTTCCAAAGATCCTTTGCTCAGCATCCCCTGGTCAATACCTTCTTCCAGGGGGTTACTCACGTGCGTCCCCCACCTAAGCCTATGTTACCAGTCTGGGACTTGAACTTGGTCTTATCTGCCCTGCAGGGGTCTTCCTTCGAGCCCTTGCAGGGGGCCCCTTTGTCCATTCTTAAGCTTAAGGTAGTCTTTTTGGTGGCTATCACTTCTGTTAGACGTGTTTCTGAGTTGGCGGCGCTTTCCATCAAACCTCCTTATTTTGAGAGACACCAGGACAAGGTGGTGTTTTGTTTTAAGCCAGATTTTCTGCCTAAGGTTGTTTCTGCCTTTCATCTCAATCAGGACATTGTTTTGCCTTCTCTGTGTCCTAATCCTAGTAACTCTAAGGAGAGGGTTTTACACTCTTTGGATGTGGTTAGGACTCTGAAGTTCTATTTGGTGGCTACTGAACCCTTCAGGAAGACTGATGCTCTTTATGTGCTCCCGTCTGGACCTAAGGGTCTGGCTCCAGCTAAGTCCACTATCAGCAAGTGGATCCGTCAGACTTTGATACAGACCTACTCTGCTAAGGGAAAGGAGCCTCCCTTCCGTCTTACTGCTCATTCTACTCGTGCTATTGGTGCCTCTTGGGCTTTTCAGCACCAAGCTTCTGTTGAACAAGTTTGCAAGGCCGCCACTTGGAAAATGTATGAACAGAAGACCAAGTTTTACAAGGTTGATGTTAAGGCATCAGCTGATGCTGCTTTTGGTCGCAAAGTTCTGCAGGCGGCAATGGTTTAAACTGTCTGCTGTTACTTTTGGGGAACCCACCCTACCTTACGGACACTGCTATTGGATGTCCCAAGAGTAAGTAATATCTTCTGGAACAGGACGTGCTGTATACTTAGAATAATACAATTCTGTGATTACTCACCTGTAGAATTGATATTATACGTATACAGCACGTCCTGTTCCACCCCACCCTTGTTATCATTATTTTTAGTTACCTCTTTATGGTGATTGTTCTTATGTTCAATTTTTTATAATGGTTATAGTTCTCCCGGTTTCATTTTAACTGCTTTTCAATACTGGGGAATTTGTGGGAGGTCCCTGGTATATATGGGGCCAGGAGGAGCCACTTTTCTGTCTCTGCAGTCCAGCGCCATCTCCTGGATGTATTACCCAAGAGTAAGGAATATCTTCTGGAACAGGACGTGCTGTATGCGTATAATACCAATTCTACAGGTGAGTAATCAAAGAATTGTATTTTTGCGCTCCACATGTTCAACTGTGATTTATGAAGGGATTTCCCAGGAAAATTATATATTCTTAGTATACAGTACGTCCTGCTCCAGATAAGATTCTTTACGTCTGGGTATTACTTCGCCAGATGGCGCTGGACTGCAGAGACAGTGAAATTGGCTTCTCCCGGCCCCACAAATACCCGGGACCTCCCACAAATTCCCCAGATCTTCTCTGCAGTCTGGACTGCAAAGGACAAGATGATGTCTCTCTCTTCTTGCAGGTGAGTGAGGCTATTAGCCTGCAGCCCTGTAGGACTTTTCCCACCCGTGCCATTGTTAATATTCTAATTATGTAACACACCCCGTTTCAAGACATTCATTACATGTAGGTATACTGACCTGTAGATGGCGATCTTGCAGAGATAACAAAAAAAGGTAAGACCCTCCCGGCCCATAAATACCTGGGACCTCCCACTCATTCCCCAGTCTTTCATCTCTGCAGAGGCGAGCAAGTCAGAAGATGATGTCTCCTCCTTGCAGGTAGCCGGGATGACTCCCGGCCACTTTTTATTCTTCTATTTCTGCCCGGATCCCTTTCTTTAAGTTACTTGCCTCCCAGCCTAGGCTGCTGGTCCGGGCAAAGGTAGTTGGCACCCCTGGTGCTCAGGAGCCGTGAGACCCCATAACAAGGGGTAGGCGGCTATCCAGGTTGGTGATCCCGGTTTGGGATGCCCCGTCCCTTGGCCCTACCCTGGCATGGATTCCTCCTCTCCCGGATACCCTTAGAGGGGGGGGGGGGTCCCTTAGGGATTCATTCTTTATTATGTGTGTGTGTGTGTTTGGTGCTTAACTGAGTGTGTGTTATTCAGACTGGTGCTGGGGCCGCGGCGCCGGCCTCCGGTGTGTGGTAATGGCGCCTGTGGGTGCCCATGAGGCGTTTCTCCTCCTTGGTGCGGAGGGGGGGGGGCTGTTGTTAGGTCCCGGGCTCTGGCTGGGAGATACGGGGGAGGGGCGGGGCCGGGCGCGAATCGCGCCGTCCCGCCCTCCCTCCTCCTCTGCTCCTCTCGTGTCCCCACGGTTCCTTCCTGCCTGCGTGCGGGAGTCAGGTGGGGCGAAGGTCGGGTGAGTGGCCTGTGGCCATGAGATTTTCTATTTTTAACTCCTTATTGAACATTGCAGCATAGTCTGAGTGTGTGGTTTTTTTTTTTGTGTGTTCCAGGTGGACCATTGAAACTATTAAAGGGGGATTCTCCTCAGTCCTCCATTCTCCAGAGTGCACTACTCTCAAGGATGGTGAGGATAAACGCATTGACCAGATGGCTTGTCATGGTTTTGCCAGTGTTGGATCGGCCTTGCGGCCGGTTTGTGCTTCTGCGCTTGTATTGGTAGCTGCCAGGTTGGTTATTAGAGGATTGTTGACCTCTTCCGGGCTTGATCCGGCTAGTGAGGAGTTTGCCAACCTTAAGCGCTGTGAGTTGTTTTTGTCCTTTGTGCTGTCCGCCCTGGACGACACATTGGCGATGTGTAGCAGAGCTGCGGCCCTGCTTGTGGCTATCCGCCGGTCGGTTTGGTTACGCCAGTGGGCGGCTGATTTTGTGTCCAAAAAGTTGCTCACGGCCCTTCCCTTTGTGGGGTTGCGGCTCTTTGGAGAAAAATTGGATTTGGTGGCAAAGGGAGGTAAGTTACCTCAGCATAAGAAGCAGCGTCGCCCCTTTCGGGGGGCGGCTTCCTTCTCTCAGTCCTTTCGTGGGGCTAGAGTTGGCAGGGGTTCGGCCTTCCCTTTGTCCAGAGGTTATTCCTGACCTAGGGGCAGGGGTCGGGCCCGTCCAGGACACAGTTGGGGCTCCAAGCCTAGAGCCGCTGCCAAGCCGGCTCAGCAATGAGGGGGCGCCCTCACCCTTGCGGGTGGGGGGACGGTTGCAACTCTTCTCCCAGGTCTGGGTCCAAGAGGTCTCGGACAGGTGGATTCAGGAAGTGGTGTCTTCCGGTTACAAGCTGGAGTTCGAGTTCCGGTCCCCTCCCAGATTCCTCAGGTCTCGGGTGCCGTCAGATCCTCTGGCCGCCCAGGGGCTTCGGGCGGCAGTAGCAAGTCTCGTGGACATGGCTGTTATCTGTCCGGTGCCCCTCTCAGACCAGGGCCTGGGATTCTATTCCAATTTGTTCACGGTGCCCAAGAAGGACGGTTCCGTTCGTCCCATTCTGGATCTGAAGTTGCTCAACAGGTTCGTCCGTCCCCGGAAGTTCCGTATGGAAACTGCGCTCAGCCATCCATTCACTTCGTCAGGGGGACTTCATGACGTCCATAGACATCAAGGATGCTTACCTGCATATTCCAATATTTCTGGCACACCAGAGATTCCTCAGGTTTGTCGTGGACGATCGGCATTTTCAGTTTGTGGCTCTTCGTTTGGCCTTACCTCGGCTCCAAGGGTTTTTACCAAGGTGTTGGCAGGAGTGATGGCCATCCTCAGAGCCAGGGGTATCCGCATCGTGCCCTATCTGGACGATCTTCTCATCATGGCGTCTTCCCTCAGTCAGGCGCATCTGGATACCAGGAATGTGGTGTCCACTCTGGAGAGTTTCGGTTGGGTGATCAACTATTCCAAGTCCTGCCTCACTCCCTCCAGGGTGGTGGAGTTCCTGGGAATGTCTCTGGATGCTTCTCATGCCAGGGTGTTTCTCCCCCGAGCCAAGGTTCTTCTGATTCAGGAACTGACTCAGCGTCTCCTATCCATCCCCCGCCCGTCCATCCGGCTAGAGATGCGACTGGTGAGATTGATGGTGGTGTCGTTCGAGGCAGTTCCCTTTGCCCAGTTTCACACAAGGACGCTCCAGCTCCATCTCTTGGCGGCCTGGTACGGGTCCCCGCTGTCATTGGATCAGTCCTTTCTGATGTCCCCCCGGGTGCGGCGTTCCCTTCGGTGGTGGCTGAAACCAAGCAATTTGACGAGGGGCAGGTCCTTTATGACCCCTCGTTGGGAGACTGTCACCACGGATGCCAGCCTGTCAGGTTGGGGGGGATTTTGGAAGGATCTTCGATTTCAGGGGCTGTGACGATCCCATCAATGTTCTGGAGCTGAGAGCCATCAGGTTGGTTCTGGCTCACTTGACTCCTCAGTTACGGGGACTACTGGTTCAGGTTCAGTCGGACAATCGGACGGCGGTCACCTACATCAATCACCAGGGAGGGACTCGCAGCAGGCGGGCCCTCAGGGAGGTGTCTTTGATACTGGATTGGGCAGAGGGCAATGTCCCATGCATCTCGGCGGTGTACATTCCGGGAGTGGAGAACACGGAGGCGGACTCCCTGAGCAGGGTGTCATCTCGCCAGGGGGAATGGTCGCTCAGTGTTTCGGTCGCTTTGCCATCGGTGGGGGACTCCGGAGGTGGACCTCTTTGCCTCTCGTCACAATCACAAGCTTCCGGCATTTGTGTCTCTCTCGTGGGATTCGCTGGCCCTGGCAGCGGATGGCAAGTCTCCGAACTGGAGGGATCTGGGGTTTCTGTACCTGTTCCCTCCGTTCCCATGGTGGGCAAAGTGGTGCGCAAGCTGGCCCTAGAGGGCGCGTCAGCAATCCTGGTGGCTCCAAAGTGGCCAAGACTGGATTGGTTCGCAGACGTGGTAAGGTTGGCAGAGGATCAGTTAGACCTGCCCCTTCTGCCGGATCTGCTCACTCAAGGTCCACTGCTCTACCCCAATTTACCAACGCTGGCTTTGACGACGTGGTTGCTGAAACCTCCATCTTGAGGGAGGAAGGTCTTTCTGATGCTGTCATTCAGACTCATTAGGGCTGGAAAGCAGTCTTCCTCTGCCATCTATTATAGGACTTGGAGGTCTTATATTGATTGGTGTGAGGTCAGGGCCTTGCCTTGCAGGGCGTTTTCTATCCCTAGGGTCTTGGAATTTCTGCAACATGGTCTGGACCAAGGTTTGCAGCTTAGTACGCTGAAAAGGCAGGTTTCTGCCCTGGCGGTTTTCTTTCAAAAGTCTTTTGCTCTTCATCCTCTGGTTAAGACTTTTTTCCAGGGGGTTACGCATGTGCGGCCTCCTAGGAAGCCTTTGCTCCCAGTTTGGGATTTGAATTTGGTTTTGTCTGCCTTGCAGGGTCCTCCTTTTGAACCTTTGCAGGATATTGCACTTTCTACGCTTACTCAGAAGGTTGTTTATCTGGTTGCCATCACTTCTGTTCGGCATGTTTCGGAGTTGGCAGCCTTGTCTATTAAGGCTCCTTCCTTTGAGAGGCATCAGGACAAGGTTGTTTTCTGCTTCAAGCCAGATTCTAAGGTGGTCTCTGCTTTTCATCTGAATCAGGATATTGTTCTTCCCTCCCTGTGTCATAAGCCCAGCAATGACAAGGAGAGGGTTTTGCATTCTTTGGATGTGGTTCGCTGGGTGAAGTACTATTTGGTGGCTGCTTCTCCTTTTCGTAGGACTGACGCCCTTTTTGTGGTGCCCTCTGGGCCTAGGAAGGGTTTGGCTCCTGCCAAGTCTTCCCTTAGTAAATGGTTTCGCCAGGCCATTGTTGGGGCCTATTCTGCCAAGGGGAAGGTTCCCCCTTTTCGTGTTACTGCTCATTCTACTCGTGCTGTTGGGGCGTCCTGGGCCTTCCAGCACCAGGCTTCTGTTGAGCAGGTTTGTAAGGCTGCTACTTGGTCTTCGGTTCACACTTTTTCCAGGTTTTACAAGGTTGATGTTCGGGCCTCAGCGAATGCTGTTTTTGGCCGCAAAGTTCTGCAAGCTGCAGTGGTTTAAGTTTGTGCCTTGTTGCCTTGTTTTGGATGTCCCACATGTAATGAATGTCTTGAAGCGGGGTGTGTGACATACTCATAATACCCAGCCTTTGCTGCGCTGGTTCGGGTGATGGTAGGCAGCACCGCTGTCAGGTGCTTAGAAACGCTGCTCCACCGCAATCCCCCACCAAAGGGTAGGCGGTATAGGCACATGGTGAGCCTCTATGGGAAGCCCCTCCCGCCCTATTGCCCCTTGCCCCTGTCTATCGGTGGGCCCTACTTTAGGTGGCCGCTGCCCTCCCTCGCTCTCCCTTGTAGTTCTCGGGGGGGGGGGGGGGTGTGAGTGTGTGTCTTTGTACATTCACCTTTTGTAGGGTGTGCTTAGTTTGCCTTTTCCTGTCACCGCACAGCTTTGGTTGCACTGGTTGCTTTATGAATATGCCGCCGCGCGCTTGTACGGCGTTCCGCGGTGGGTGGCGACATTACCCCAGGAGCTGCTGCGCCACCATTGGTTGATTTTGTCACGTGTGCGGCTTCGCGCTCTTCGGGTGGGGGGCCCTTCGGATGGCGCGTTCCACATCACTGTCTCCGCGGCCCGCCCCTCGAGGTATACTCGCCGCCATTGTGCTTCCTCGTGCTGCGTGGCTGGCGCCTACCTACTGTGGTTCGTGAGTTTCCCCTCGGGCTGTTTGTTCATACAGTATTTTTAGGATGTTATGTATGCATGTCACTTACGGGGTTTTTTGCTTTATGTCTTACGGGCGGGTCAAACTCAATTAGTTTCTCCCGGCCCTACCCCCTCTATTAGTTTATTAAGCTTATTGAGGCCTAGTGTGCTAATTCCTCCCACTTCCCTAGCGGGCTATTGGGGCATCCTGGGTTGCTTTTTACCGTGAATCCCTATCGGCCGATTGTGCCGCTATAATCACCATATGGAGGCGTCTCAGGATAATGTGCTCGGAGTTCCTTCGGGACAAGCCCGGCTGTGTGTGGGGTGTCCCCTACAAGTGTTGACAATGTGCGGGTTTGTGTACCGTGTGCCCAGCAGGTGCTTGCGCTGCAGCCTGGTTTACCAGCAGCTGGGCCTGCGCCACGTATGGCTCCGCCTACTCCCCCACGCTTACATCTGACTCCCAGTGAGCTGCATACCAGTGGGGAGTCTCAGCCTGATGTGTCTACTAGACTGGCTAGTGTTGAAAAGTTGCTTGCTAATACTATGACGCGTAAGGCCTCTGCTAAGAGGCAGCATTTGGCGCCTGATACCACAGTTTTCCCTATGGAGGCTGAAGAGTTCTTTGATCTGTCTGGTTATACCTCCCTGGAAGAAGAGGAATTGTTCTCTGACTCAGAATCATCTGATGAATGGCCCAAGGATTATGCTGATTCTGGCTCTGATCCCTGGGCCCCAGATGATACTAATAGGCTTTTGGCTCAAATCTTTGAAGTGCTTTCTATCTCTCCCCCAGCCGTGGCTCCTATGCAGCAGGGGGAATAGTTTCATATTGCTAAGCCACGTTTAGAGTTCCCTGAACAATCTCATTTTAATAATCTCGTGCTTAAAGAATGGGAGCGTCCTAGCAGACTCCCCGGAGTCCCTAAGATTGGGATAGGAGATATCCCTTTCCTGCTGATGTGGTTAAACGTTGGTCATCCTCTCCCGAAGTGGATGCCCCAATTCTGGGTTTGTCTAACACCTCTGTCATGCATTTTCTGGACTCTACTACCCTGAAGGATAGTGAGGACCGGCGTATTGATCAGCTGGCTTCCCATGCCTTTGCCTGTGTGGGGACGGCACTGCGCCCGGTTTGTGCCTCTGCCATTACAGCTGTGGCTATTAGGACTCTGCTTAAAAGTGTCCTAGATGGAGCTCCTGATGATGTTTCTAGTGAAGAGTAGAATGCACTCTCGCGCCGTGAGGTATTTGTTGCTTATGTCCTCTCTGCCTTGGATGATACCATTAGGATGTGTGGCAGAGCCTCTGCCTTGGTGGTGGCTATATGCCACTCGGTTTGGCTGCGCCAGTGGGCAGCTGACAACGCTGCCAAGAAGGCTCTCACTGGTTTTCCCTTCAAAGACTACGCCTATTTGGGGACTGCCTGGGCCTGTTTGCTAAGGGAGGCAGGTTACCCCAGCGCCTTTCCTTCCCCCTACCGTGGATCCAGAACGGGGAGAGGGGTCTCCTTTACTGAGGCCCGAGGAGATTTCTGGGGTAGGGGCAGAGGACGTGGATGCCCTGGCCCATCCTGGGGCTCCAAACCTAAGCCTTCCCCCAAGCCCCCTCAGGCATGAAGGGGCGCCCTCACGCATCCGGGTGGGGGGACGGCTTCAGCTCAGACCGGTGGATTCAGGAGGTAGTGTTCTCCGGTTACAAGATAGTTTGCTGCCTGGCCGCCCCCAAGATTCATCAGATCCTGGATGTCTCAGGACCCCATGTCAGCTCAGGCTCTGATTCAGGGGGTGCAAAGCCTTCTGGAGCTGGGGGTCATCTGTCAGGTCCCCTTACGAGAAAGAGGCGAGTGTTTTTATTCCAACCTTTTCACCGTGCCCAAAAGAGATGGGTCAGTCAGGCCCATCCTGGACTTGAAGATCCTCAACAAATTTGTCAGACGCAGGCTCTTTCGCATGGAAACTCTGTGCTCTGCTATCAGTTCCCTACGTCCAGGGGACTTTATGACCTCTGTGGACATCAAGGATGCTTACCGTCATATTCCCATCTTTCCAGGTCATCAAAGATTCCTCAGGTTCGCTCTGGAGGATCAGCACTACCAATTTGTGGCATTGCCCTTCGGTCTCACTTCAGCTCCCAGAGTGTTCACCAAGGTGCTGGCAGGAGTGATGGCTCTGCTCAGATCTCAGGGCATTCGCATTCTGCCCTATTTGGACGACATTCTCATCACTCCAACAGGCAGAGCTGGATACTCAGCGAGTATTGTCCACACTGGAGTAATTCGGCTGGGTGATCAACCATCCCATATCTTCCCTGTCTCCCTCCGTGGTGAGTCTATTTCTGGGAATGAATCTGGATACAGTTCAGGCAAGGATCTTTCTTCCTCAGCAGAAGGTGGACAGTTTGCTAGCGCAGGTTCAGTTCCTTCTATCTTGCCCTCATCCCTCCATCAGGCAGGGAATGCAGCTGGTGGGCCTGATGGTGTCGTGCTTTGAGGCGGTTGCTTATGCTCTGTTTCACATGAGGCCTCTGCAACTCCACCTCTTGTCAGTATGGAACAAGGATCCTGCGTCCCTGGACCAGGTCCTTGTTCTGTCCCCCCTAGCCAGGCGGTCCCTCTCGTGGTGGCTGGACTCCAGGAACCTGTTGGCGGGCAGATCCTTTCTGGCCCCCTGCTGGGAGACGGTCACCACGGATGCCAGTCTGACAGGTTGGGGGGGCTTCTGGAAGTCCCTACAATTCCAAGGGCGGTGGGGCCCTCAGGAGGCCCACACCCCTATCAACATTCTGGAACTGAGGGCGATCAGGTTGGTTCTGGCTCACTTGACCCAACACCTTCGGGGCCGGCCTGTTCAGGTACGCTCAGACAACCAGACGGCTGTTGCCTACATCAATCATCAGGGAGGGATCCGGAGCAAGAGGGCCCTCAATGAAGTGTCTCTGATACTGTCCTGGGCGGAGGGCAATGTCCCCTGCATATCAGCTGTGTACATTCCGGGGGTGGAGAATCTGCAGGCAGACTCTCTGAGCAGGGGGACCTCTCGCCTGGGAGAATGGTCCCTCTGTGACAGGGCATTTCATTCTCTGTGTCACTGTTGGGGTCAGCCGGATGTGGATCTGTTTGCGTCTCGTCACAATCACAAGCTCCCAGCCTTTGTCTCCCTGTCCCAGGATCCTCTGGCCTTGGCCGCAGATGCTCAAGCAATGTCAGGGCAGGACTTTCAGCTTCTGTATGTCTTTCCCCCATTCCCCCTGTTGGGCAGGGTTCTGCGCAAGATAGCTCAGGAAGGGGTGCCAGCAATCCTGGTGGCTCCCCGTTGGCCAAGAAGAGTGTGGTTAGCAGACATAGTGCAGCTGGCATAAGATCAGTACGCTCTGCCCAGGGTTCCAGACCTACTCACTCAGGGACATTTACGCCATCCCAATTTACAAACACTGGCTTTGAAACCTCCATCTTCATGGAAAAGGGGCTGTCTGCCTATGTTGTTGATACCATGATTAGGGCTAGGAAGAAGTCTTCTTCTTCCATTTATTATAGGGTTTGGCGTGCCTACATTGACTGGTGTGAGTCTAGGTCTCTTCCCTGTCGTGTGTTCTCTATCCCCAGGGTTCTGGAGTTCCTTCAACTTGATTTGGATCTCAACTCAGTACTCTGAAGGGTGCATCCTCCACGTAAGCCTATGTAGCCTGTCTGAGACTTGAACTTGGTCCTTTCTGCCTTGCAGGGTGCTCCTTTTGAACCTGTGCAGGAGGCTGCCTTGGCCGTTCTTACTCTCAAGGTTGTCTTTTTGGTGGCTATCACTTAGACGTGTTTCTGAGTTGGCGGCGCTTTCCATCCAGCCCCCCTACTTTGAGAGACACCAGGACAAGGTAGTGTTTTGCTTTAACCCTTCTAGTGCCAGCTACGTGACTCTCACGTAGCTGCCTCTCCAACCGTTAAGTGCCAGCTACGTGAGAGTCACGTAGCTGACTTTAGAGCCCCCTAAAAAAAAAAAGTACAAGAACAAGAATCAAGTATTAGAGTTTCGCCCCCGGGCCTTTGATCTTCAGGAGGGGGCCCGTAATAGCCCCCCCCCCCCCCCCCCCCGCCTGCGCCAACATCTGAAAAAAAAAAAAGGAAATGTCATTTACTCACCTCGCAGCGCGATGGCTCTCCCCGGGTCTTCTCTTCACCAGGGGGGGCTCCGTCCCCCCCCCCCCCGGGCTTTCCACGCTTCGGGTGAGGGCAGAAACAGGCCCTCACCATCCTCTTCGGCCGGCGCTGGCCCCGCCCCTAACCCGGGCTCCATTCTGTCAGTTGCCGGTAGCGATCGGTGCAGGGAGGGTGGCAGGCAGGGAGGCTCTGATCTCCCTGCCTGCCACCCTCCCTGCTCCGATCACTACCGACAGCTGTCATCTGCAGCGGCGTGGGACACTGGATCAGAGGTAAGTATAAGTGAAAAAAGAGTAATAAAGAATTTTGTGTCTGTCTTTTTTTTTTACTTAAAGTGGACCAACACCCAGGGGGGATCGGCCCGGAAATCTATAAGATTCCCGGACCGATCAGATCCCTCCCCGCGGGGCATCCGAAATCGGGATGTCCCGCGGGGAGGAACCCCCCAGGAGGCCGACAATCCTCACCTTACCGGCGATCCAACGGCGCATGCGCGAGACGCGGCCGCGTCTCTCGCTTCCCTCTAGCAGGGCGCGCTCCCGCGCCGGCCGTTTTGTGAATGGCCGGCGCAGGCGCGCTCCCTGTTAGAGGGAAGCGAGAGACGCAGCCAATGACAGCGCTCTGGTATGCGCGTCCAAGCGGCTTTGGACGCGCATACCAGAGCTGCTCTGAGCGCTGTCATTGGCCGGACGAGGTCACGTGGGAGCGGGGAGAAGTGAGTTTTTTTTAAATTAACCCCTTACAACTATGCAATCATATTGCATAGTTGTATCCTATCTGAAATCTCCTAAACTGCTGTTTCAGTTTGGGGGAGTTTCCTGGGCAGGAAAGGGTGTCTACCAATACATATGTGGTACCATTGTAACCGGGAGAAATAGGGCTTTCACACGCAATAATATTTTATTAACAAACTTACAATTTTTAATAAAAAAAAAACTACAAATTGTAAAAAATAGATTTTTTTAATTTTTTTGCACATATTTCACCCAAAAGTATTGAGAATACACTAAAAAAAGGCCAAGCAAGACATTTCGTGTTGAAGCCCAGACTCTGCTGAAAAAAAACAGTATATAATTTTACTGGAAAATCCCTGGGAAATCCCTTCAAAAATCCAGGTTGAACACGCAAAAACGTGAAAAGTAGTCTGGCAACAGAGTGTGACAAAAAATCTAGGTAGGCTGGCACTCAAAGGGTTAAGCCAGATTTTCTGCCTAAGGTTGTGTCTGTCTTTCATCTTAATCAGGACATAGTTCTACATTCCTTGTGCCCTAAACCTAGTAACACTAAGGAGAGTGTTTTGCATTCCTTGGATGTGGTCAGGAATCTGAAGTTCTATCTGGTTACTACTGCACCTTTCAGGAAAACTGATACTCTTTTTGTGGTCCCTTCTGGCCCTAGGAAGGGTTTGGCTCCTGCTAAATCTACTATCAGCGGCTGTGATTCAGGCCTACACTGCTAAGGGGAAGAATCCTCCCTTCCGCCTTACTGTTCATTCCACTCGTGCTATTGGGGCTTCTTGGGCTTTTCAGCACCAGGCTTCTGTTGAACAAGTTTGCAAGGCCGCTACTTGGCCTTCTGTTCATACCTTTTCAAAGTTTTACAAGGTTGATGTTCGGGCCTCAGCTGATGCTGTTTTTGGCCGCAAGGTTCTGCAGGCGGCAGTGATCTAAACTGCCCGTTGTTGCCTTTTGGGGCTCCCACCATACTTTACGGACACTACTATTGGATGTCCCAGACGTAAAGAATCTTATCTGGAGCAGGACGTACTGTATACTAAGAATAATACAATTCTGTGATTACTCACATGTAGAATTGATAATGAGTATACAGTACGTCCTGCCCCACCCCACCCTTGGTTTTCATTATTATTGGATCCCCTGTATGGTGATTATCATTGTTGGTTTAGTTAATGGTTGGTTATGTCTCAAAAATTAGAAATAGGGAAAATAAATATATTGACGGAGATAAGGCTGTGGCTGACCATCTGAATAGCTACTTTTGTTCGGTATTTTCAGATAGTAGCAGGCATGGTCATAGCACAACATCCAGCTGGGAGGGTACAGCTCCGGAGTTTCTGGAGGCTGATGTCCTATCCGAGCTGGCACACCTAAAGGTAAGTAAGGCAATGGGTCCAGATGGAATCCACCCCAAAGTTCTAAGGGAACTTAGGTTTGTGATTGCAGCCCCTCTAACTGATTTACTTAACCATTCCCTTTCAACTGGTGAGGTTCCAGATGATTGGAGAATGGCCAATGTCGTACCAATCCATAAAAAGGGGAGTAGAGAAGAAGCCAGTAATTACAGGCCAGTTAGATTAACATCTATAGTGGTGAAATTAATGGAAACACTCTTAAAAAAACAGATAATTTCCCATCTAAAAATTAATGACCTATTGGACCCAAAACAGCACGGCTTTACTGAGGGCAGATCATGTCAGACCAATCTTATTGATTTCTTTGACAATGTCACTAAAGTGTTAGATGAAGGTGGTGCTGTGGATATCGCCTATCTGGATTTTAGCAAAGCCTTTGACACCGTACCACATAAGGAGCTCATAGATAAGTTATTGAAGGTAGGACTCAATCCCTGAATAGTTCAGTGGATTTCCAGTTGGCTGAGGGATCGGTATCAGAGCGTTGTTGTAAATGGTGTGCAATCTGAACAAAGGCGAGTTACAAATGGTGTGCTGCAAGGCTCTGTCCTGGGCCCCATTCTTTTTAATATATTTGTAAGTGACATAGGAGAAGGCTTGGTAGGAAAAGTTTGTCTGTTTGCTGATGATACAAAGGTTAGTAATAGGGTGGATATTCCTGGAGGTGTCTGCAACATGGAAAATGATTTAGCTTTACTGGATAGATGGTCAAAACTGTGGAAACTAGAGTTTAATGTCTCTAAATGTAAAATCATGCACTTGGGTAAGAGGAATCCCTGCTCTGAGTACCGTATGGGCAGTACTGTGTTAGCCAGGACCTCGGAGGAGAGAGATTTAGGGGTACTGATAGCTGCAAGATGAGTGGACAGTGTAGCCAGGCAGTGGGAAAAGCAAGCAGGATGCTCGACTGCATAGCTCGAGGCATCACCAGTAGGAAGAGGGAGGTTGTGATGCCGCTGTATAGAGCCCTGGTAAGGCCACAGCTAGAATACTGTGTGCAGTTCTGGAGACCTTACCTGCAAAAAGACATTATTCAAATAGAACGTGTCCAAAGGCGGGCAACGAAAATGGTGGAAGGACTTAAACTTAAAACTTATCAGGAGAGACTTAAAGAACTTAATTTGTACAGTCTGGAGGAAAGAAGGGAGAGGGGGGACATGATTGAGACCTTTAAATATGTGAAAGGATTGAATAAGGTTCAGGAGGGAAGTGTTTTTAAGAAGAAACTTAACGATAGAACAAGGGGGCACAACCTGAAGCTAGTCGGGGGGAAGATCAGGAGCAATGTTAGAAAATATTATTTTACAGAAAGAGTAGTAGATGCTTGGAACAAACTTCCAGCAGAGGTAGTTGAAAAATCAACAGTCACTGAATTTAAACATGCCTGGGATAAGCACACATCTATCCTAAGATAAAGAGTACATACAGTATACACATAAGGGCAGACTAGATGGACCGTATGGTCTTCTTCTGCCGTCAACCTTCTATGTTTCTATGTTATCATTCTCCCGGCTTCTTGTTAACTGCTTTTCAATACTCAGAATTTGTGGGAGGTCCCGGGTATTTTTGGGGCCGGGAGGAGCCAATTTTGCTGTCTCTGCAGTCCAGCGCCATTTGGCGGAGTAATACCCAGACGTAAAGAATCTTATCTGGAGCAGGACGTACTGTATACTCGTAATATCAATTCTACAGGTGAGTAATCACAGAATTGTATTGTTTTTTTTTCCAGCAGAGTCTGGGCTTCAACTTGAAATGTCTTGTTTTGCCTTTGTTTTGTATATTCTCAATACTTTTGGGTTAAATATGTGCAAAAAAATTTAAAAAAATAAATTTTTTACAATTTCTTGTGTTTTTTTTACAATAAAAAAATGTAAGTTCATCAATAAAATCTTATTGCGTGTGAAATACCAATTTCTCCTGGTTACAACGGTACCACATATATTGGTAGACACCCTTTCCTGCCCAGAACACGCCCCCAAACTGGAACAGCTCTTTAGGATATTTTCAGATAAAATACAACTATGTTATGCGCTATGCGCACCTTACAGAAGAAAAACAACCTGTTTACATTTGAAATATCCCTATATATTCTCTGAAAGTACACACCTCAAGCTTTCTAGGTGTACCAGGCTTGTTGACATGGGCGCAGTTTTCTGGAAGTAATCCCTCAATGAATTCTTTGGTTGTGCAGTGTTTCCCTAAAAAGGAATAAAAAATAAGAAAGCCACATTTTCCTAAAATAAAATATATACAAACAAGAAAAAATAAAATACATCTGAATAAGCAACATGCCCCGAACAGAACAATACCCAACATGCATAAGTACTCTCAAGGGAAGAGTTGCCAAAGTAAAGCATGCACGTAACAGTAATTTTACTTGAAAATTTCAGCTCTGCGCCTTTTCAACCAAAACAACCCTTTACATTTGGAATACCTCCCACAAACAATATATTCCCTGAAAGTACACGCGTTAAGCTTTCTAAGTGTACCCAGCATGTTGTAGTGGGCTCATCTTTCTGGAAGTAATCCCTCGAAGAATTCTTAGGTTGCACAGAGTTTCCCTAAAAAATGGATAAAAAGCAGAATAAAAGACATTCTTACCTAAAATATCAATATGCAAATAAGAGAGAAAAACTGAAAGCGCATGGTCCCCCAAACAGAACAATGCCCAACATGCATAGCTACTTTTAACCCTTTTAACTGCCAACTAACTTGAGACTTTGTCACCCTCTGTTGACAGGTCATTTTTCACTTTTTTACGCCATGTTTAACTGTGATTTTTGCAGAGTTTAGCAAAGTTTAGGCTTTAACATTAAATGTCTTGTTTGTAATTTTTCTACAGTTTTTTAAAAATATTTTTGAGTAAAAAAACAAAAAAATTTTTTTTTTTAAATTGACTTATTTTAAATAAAGCATTTGTTTTATTAAAAAAAACATATTGCATGTGAAAGCCCCATTTCCCCTGATTACAATTGTACCACATATGTATCGGTAGCCCCCCCCCAATTCTTGCCCAGGAGACCCCCAACTGAAAAGAGTATTTTATAACATTCACAAATAAAATACAACTACTATCCACTCTATAAATGGTTAAAAAGAAAGAAAAATTGTCCCTTTCCCGGGGGGGGGGGATTTTTGGGGCGAATTTTAAGGGTTAAGAATCCAGAAAAATGATGTGGGGTCACCTCTACCCGGCATAACCAGCCCAGGGATCTGCTATGCAGGTCTTTGGTTGCCCCCCTCCCTGCCGGCTACAAGCCAGCACCGCCTAAATTGGCCCCGGGCCCTACTGCCCCCCCCCCCAGGCTTTGCGGAGGCAGGTAATAGGGGGGCTGGGGGTTAATAGCAAGTCAACCGCTAGCCGAAGGTGACTTGCTAGCCCCTAAGCCTTGTGAACTGGTATATGTGTCTCATGGACGCCTTACCAGTATACAATGGGTTAAATGTAAAAAAACAAAAAAAAAACACAGAAAATAAATATTTTTTTTATTTTTAATACTTACCTACCATTCCTCTTCTTCCCTCACCAATCACTCTGGCTTCTGCTTTCCCATGTAATCCCCCAAAAATTACATGGGGTCCCCCTACCCGGCATAACCGGCCCGGGACCAGCTATGCAGGGCTTGTAGAACAGGGTGCAGGAGCAGGCTACAAGCCTGCATAGCCTCTGTGGGGCCCTTCTGCCCCGCCCCTGGGCTTTGGGGAGGCAAGTAATTTGGGGGGCTGGGGATTAATGGCAATTCACCCGCTAGCCTCAGGTGACTTGCTTAGCCCCCAGCCTTGTGAACTGTTACAGGGATCTCATGGACCCCTTACCAGTTCACAAAAGGTGAGTATTTTTTATTTATTTATTTTTTGGCCGCTAGCAGGGGTAAAAGCCAGGCCCGTGAATTTTACGTGGCTGGCACATAAGGGATGGAGAGGCAGCCATGGAAAATTTACGGGTTTGGCACGGGTTAAATGCAAATATTGAAAGATAATGTGGAATTATTTCTAAATTATAATAGGAATATTTCTATTTTTACAAAAAAAAAAAAAAATGTAGAAACAGAGCCTGGCGACAGGGAGTGGAAGTGGTCAATTCTCCAGTTATACTTTAGACAAGGTAGCAATCACCCCCCAGCCTATCTGAATGGCTTGGCACGGGAGCATGTCTCAGCCCACAGATGCTGAGGAACCAGATGGAATTGTTTACATCTCCATGGGAGCCAAGGGGTAGATGAGTTTTGCTGCGACCCAGGAGGGCGTTTCACACAGCAGGGCATCCCGATTTGGAACGTTCCAGGGGAAGGCCCATGGCTAACCACCCAGGATTTTAGCCTGCTTTAAAAAAGTAGTCAAGTCTGCAGTGACTAGACTTCCTCTTTATTAAGCAGCAGCATTGTGCACCGACACCCAGAAAACAGGGCAGTGGATGCTTGCCTGGATCAGGCTCACACAGTAATGTGCATGGGGTCACGTGGGATGTAGATCCTGTAAGAGGTATCAGCAGCCCTATTCTCCAAGTTATAGGGCAACAAAGCACAGCAGGGCAGCTAAATTCAGGCTGTCCCACTGATGCATAATAAAGTATAGTAATTTTTTAAAGCAAAAACAAAACCAAGGGCAGCCTGAAATCTTTTAGTACCTTCCCCCTGTGTGAAACCCCCCAGTTTGCTGGTATTTACATGCCTTTACCTGGTCCAACGGTGCATGTGCAGGCACTTGTCCAAAGCCGTTTGCAGTGCCCATGTAATGCAGCCTCTGATTGTTTACAATGGGGAGCGAGAGCATATGCATCCCCTGCATCTTCGGGCTGTGCATGTGCTCCCGTCACAGCCATTCAGATAGGCTTCAATGGGGAGCGAGAGAGGGCGCATCCCTAGCGGTGCTTGTGCTCACCCACCCCAGCCTATCTGAATGGCTGGGGCGGGAGCACACAACAGCCCTAAGATGAAGGGGATACGGCCACTCTAGCTCCCCATTGTTTACAATCAGAGCTGTTTTCCAAATTACATAGACACAGCAAACTTCTCTTATTGGACAGGAGCATGCGCTATTGGATTGGGAGGAGGTGAGTTGTATTGGGCGATCTGGGAGGTTTCACACAGCGGGGCATTCAAATTCAGGATGCCGCTGGGGCATGGAATAAAACCCGTCAAAATCCTGGTTTTGTGCTCGTTTCGTGTCCCTCTTATTATTGTTGTTGATTTTTGTGCATGTGCTTTGGGATACTTATGGCCCTCTTTTTTTTTTGTGTGTGTCTTTTAGGTGGGCCCATTTATTAAGGGTTGTGGTTACTCCCGGTCCCCCTGCCCCCCTCTCCCTTTTATTAAGAGGGATCACATAAGAGGGGTAATATAATTGGTTTGGGCCGTCAGTGCCTTGTAACCTGCATACAAATTTTTTTCTAATCACCATAATGGAGGCATCTGGGGATAGTGAGCTAGGGGCCCCGTCTGGGCGGGTAAAGCTCTTCCCCTTGTGCAGTGCAAGCCCTCTGGGCGGATTCAGCACAGTTTGTACCACTTGTGCCAGGAGCGTCATTTTGGACCATGATCGGGCGGGCGTACCTGCCCCCAGCCCTTTATTGCCTCTGGTCTCTCCAGAACCACAGCTACTGCACTCAGCCCCCCAGTGAGGGGGCAGCCAGCAGGGGGTCCCATGATGATTTGACATACAGGGTGGCCAGTTTCGAGAGACAGATCTCACGTACGGCTCCTAAGAAGGCCACGAGTAAACGGCACATTGAGGCTGTTTACTTGGATAATGAGGTTGATCTTATTGATGGTCTGGGCTCTGTGGAGGAAGGTGAGTTGCCAGATTCCCGTTCCACTGTGGATTATTCTGCTGGCGATGACAGTATGTCTGGTTCCTCCTCGGATGAAGATGCGGGGCTCCCTGATAATATGGAGAAATTGCTTGCCTCAGTGTTTGAGACTTTACACATTGTTCCTCCAAGAGTGGCTAAGAGGAAGCAAGGTGATTTGTTTAGGCCTGAAAGACAGAGGTGAGTCTTTCCACAGCAGGCCCATTTTTCTAATATGATTTTCAAGGAAGAGCCTAACAAGCTACAGTCGGTGCCTAAGGGCCTGGATAGGCGGTATCCCTTCCCTGAGGAGCTGGTCCGGCTATGGTCTCGTCCTCCCGAGGTGGATTCCCCTGTGTCGGGGTTGTCCAACACTACTGTTATGCCTTCACCTGATACCTGGTGCCTTGTTTCGTCCTGTGTGTGCCACGGCTATTGTCTCCCTGGCCATCAGAACGTGAGACACCTTGTGGATAGCGCTAAGACTCGCAAGCGGGCAGAGGAGTATAAAGACCTCAAGGCTTGCGTGGATTTCATTGCCTTTGTTGTCTCTGCCATGGATGATGGTGTCCGGCTTGGTGCCAGGATTTCGGCCCTGCTGGTTGCACTTCGCTGCTCGCTCTGGTTGCGGCAGTGGTCGGCTGGTGCCGCGGCCAAAAAGTCGCTCACTAGTATCCCCTTCGTGGGCCACAGGTTGTTCGGGGATAGTCTGGACCTCCTGGTCAAGGATAGTAGACTCCCTCAGTGACGGAAGCCTGCGCGGCCCTTTAGGAGCTCATCTGCCTATCGCTCCTTTTGTGGAGGAAGAGGCTCTTTATTTTCAGGTGGCCGCAGAGATACCTGGGGTAGAGGTAGGTCCCACAGCCGACCCAATCCCGCCTGGGGAGCCAAGTCCAAGCCCCCTGCCAAGTCCCCTCAGGCATGAGGAGGCACCCTCACCCATCCGGGTGGGGGGATGGCTTCTGCTATTTGCTCACGTCTGGAGACGGCGCGTCTCAGATCGGTGGATTCAGGAGGTGGTGTCCTCCGGTTACAAAATAGAGCTAGCATTCAGGCCGCCCACAAAATTTCTTCGGTCTCAGATATCCCAGAACCCATTGAAGGCACAGGGCCTGAGAATGGCCGTGCAACACCTCCTGTGGTTAGGTGTGATTTGTCCTGTACCTCGTCAGGAACAGGGCCAAGGTTTCTACTTCAATCTGTTCACGGTTCCCAAGAAGGATGGAACGCTGAGGCCTATCCTGGACCTGAAGGGTCTCAACAGGTTTGTAAGAGTCAGACATTTCCGCATGGAAACCTTACGGTCTGCGGTGAGCTCGCTTTGGCCCGGTGACTTCATGATCACGGTGGACATCGGGGATGCTTATCTGCACATACCGATATTCCAGGGGCATCAGAAGTTCCTGAGGTTTGCTCTGGAGGATCAGCATTACCAGGTTGTGGCACTGCCATTCGGGATATCCTCAGCCCCCCGTGTCTTCACCATGGTGCTGGCGGGCATCATGGCTATCCTGAGGAACCAGGGCATTCGTGTGCTGCCCTATCTGGACAATTTGCTGATTGCGGCTCAGTCTCTTCAGCAGGCCAAGAGCGATACCCGGACGGTGTTGTCCACTCTCGAGGATTTCGGCTGAGTAGTCAATTACCCAAAGTCTAATATCACTCCCTCAACTGTGAGGTCCTTCCTGGGCATGACAATAGACACCTCAGGTCAAGGTCTTTCTGCCACAGCAGAAGGTTTTGGGCCTTCAGACGCAGGTGCAGGCCTTGCTGTCTTGTCAGTGGCCATCGATCCGTCTGGGGTGAGACTGGTGGGCCTAATGGTGTCATGCTTCGAGACGGTGCCCTTCGCCCAATTCCACATGAGACCTCTTCAATTGAACCTGTTGACCGGCTGGGACCGGATGCATGAGTCGCTGGAACAGGAATTTTCGCTGTCCCCCCCTGGGAGTCCCTCTTGTGGTGGCTGGACTCCAGAAACTTATTGGTGGGCAAGTCCTTTCTGACTCTCCGGTGGGAGATAGTTACCACGGATGCCAGTCTAACTGGCTGGGGAGGCGTTTAGCAGATGCAGAAGATCCAGGGTCAGTGGGGTCTGCAGGAGAACCATTTTACCCATAAATCTCCTGGAGCTGAGAGCGATCCGGTTGGTACTTCTCCGCTTAACCCCCCAATTTAAGGGGTCGTGCGATCCAGGTTTGCTCAGACAATCAGACGTCTGTCGCCTACATCAGCCACCAGGGCAGGACTCGGAGCAAGCGAGCCCTCAAGGAGGTGACCCAGATTCTGACTTGGCCAGAGGAGAATGTTCCCTGCATCTCGGCGGTTTACAGCCCCGGGGTAGAAAACCAGGAGGCAGACTTCCTGAGCAGGAGTGGCTCACACCTGGGGGAATGGTCTCTCAGCAACAAGATCTTTCATGCTCTGTGTCTCCGCTGCGGTTAGCCGGACGTGGACCTGTTTGCTCCCAGACACAATCGCAAACTCCCAAGGTTCGTCTCCCTTTTAAAGAGATCCTCTGGCCTTTGCCACAGACGCTCTGGCAATTCCCTGGACGGAGTTCAGGCTCCTTTATGCTTTCCCTCCGTTTCCACTCCTGGGCCGAGTGCTGCGCAAAATAGCCCAGGAGGGGGTACCAACCATCCTGGTGGCTCCTCGCTGCCCGAGAAGGAGTTGGTTTGCGGACATAGTTCAGATGTCAGTGTATCGCTACATCATGCCCGACGACCCAGGGTTCGCTGCGGCACCCCAATTTACTATTTGACGGCCTGGCTATTGAGACCTCAATCTTGACGGAGAAGGGGCTGTCGGCCATGGTTGACTCTCAAAGTGGTCTTTTTGGTATCGATCACCTCGGTGCGTCGCTTGTCGGAGCTGGCCGCGCTTTCTATGAAGCCTCCCTACTTTGAGCGGCATAAGGATAAGGTGGTTTTTCACTTTAAACCTGATTTTTTTTTTCGTATTACAGCTCATTCTACCAGAGCTATTGGTGCCTCCTGGGCTTTTCAGCACCAGGCATCTGTTGAACAGGTTTGTAAGGCCGCCACTTGGTCTTCAGTTCATACCTTTAACAAGTTTTTACAAGGTTGATGTTAGGACCTCTTTGGCCGAAAGGTGCTTCAGGCGGTAGTGAAATGAACTACATGCTGTTCTGCACTGGTGATCACCATTTTTATTCTTGGACTTGTTGTCCTTAAGGTTTTTTGTTGGAGAGAGTACATGCTGAAGCTATGTGAAGTAACATGGTTTCTTGGCCTCCCGGCCTGTCTCTTCTTACTGCTTTTTTACCACTGGGAAATGATAGACACCTGCTTTTATAGGGGGCCGGGAGGAGCGACCGCTTTTGATCTTGCAGTCGAGCGCCCCCCTGGGGGCGGAATACCCACATGTCATCACTTTGGGATGACCTGGACTGGATATACTCAAAAACAATTCTACAGGTGAGTTTCACAGAATTGTATTTTTATATGCTGGGGAATAGCTTATTAAGAGTTTGGACTTTTCATTAAATGACACTGAAGGTGGACCAACACACATTTTTAACACAGAGTGTCCCGATTGTGAATGCTTCACGCTTCATTAAAAGGAGTGCGGGGGCTAGAGTACCCGGAAAGATTGTCCAAGTTAGGTTTATTTAGTCTAGAAAAAAGACGATTGAGGGGTGATCTAATAACTGTGTATAAATATTTTCGGGGTCAATACAAAGATCTGTCCCACAATCTATTTATACCCCGGAGTGTAACAATAACCCGGGGGGCATCCACTAAGGTTAGAGGAAAGGTGCTTTCTCCACCGACATAGGAGGGGATTCTTCTCTGTAAGAGCAGTGAGACTATGGAACTCGCTGCCAGAGGAGGTAGTAATGATGGATACAGTAAAAACGTTCAAAAGTGGCCTTGATGCCTTGTATGTAATAACATTTCCAGCTATGGCTACTAGACCACTGGAAGGAGTTAAACAGGTTGAACTGGATGGACTAAAGTCTTTATTCAGCCTTACATACTATGTTACTATTCTACCTACGTGCAATTACTTGCTTGCAAAGAAGGGCTGAGCCACCAGGGGCATTAACATTCACCTCATGCATCTTCCTTTTAAGGGGATACATTTTAGTAAGGACTTGGAAGCCCTTATTAACTTGGCTTACTGGCAATAAGCGCCACCTTTAGTCAGTGAAAATTTCTTTTGCGACGTGTTTCTACTCCTTTGTTCACAGGGCTGTGCATGTGCCTTAAACCCTCATTCAAGAGGAAGAAGCTTCCTGTATACATTGGTAGAGTTTTTTTTTTAACTAAATCTAATGCAACATAGAGACCTTCTCATTTATCATGGTGTGGTGGTTGCTTATCAGGGTGAGCACATATATTTAATGTCTTATTTCCAATGCTGGGGGCATTCAGTAAAATTGTTTTTTTTCCTTCAAGGATTTTTGCCTTGCTTCAGTTTTAAGATAAAAGTAAATATGTAAAACGCTGCCAACATACTACTCTGTTGAATACAAAATTGAACTCATAGATGGGCCTTAATAGATTAAAGAGATTGAATTGTTTAACCTGAATAATACTCTACGAATCTTTATTTAGCATCATAATGTTTGCCACAAATACAGATATAACATGTTTTTTTCAAAAATGTAAATTCATAGTAAAACATTTTCTATTTCATGTTGTAGCATTTTATTGGATGAAGAAGGTCACATCCAGTTAACAGGTAATAAGAGTTTGCTTTGATTTTTGTACAACTGCTTTTTTCTTGTCCTTCACTTCCTTACTATTCTGTAATTATTTTCCAGATTTTGGACTTAGTAAAGAGTCAATTGATCATGAGAAGAAAGCATACTCGTTCTGTGGAACCGTGGAATATATGGCTCCTGAAGTAGTCAATCGTCAGGGTCACTCACATAGTGCGGATTGGTGGTCTTATGGTGTGCTCATGGTAATCAATTCTCTAATAATATGACTAGTGTAATGAGATTTAACAATCTACCAATATTTATATAAATTTGGGGGCAATGATCAAAAATTCTTTAGACTAAGAACACGAAGTGTGTCTACTTACCTCACAAATATTTATTGTCATTTTTCATGGTATAAATCCTTATATCTCTGCATATTTGGTATTAAATAAAATCTGATCTTTAGATCAGTAAGCCCCATAAGAGCATTCAATTTAAAATAAAAAGGGCACCTGCCTATAGGACGGAAGGAGAAGCACTTTGTAGCAGCTTTATAGGTTTTCAGCCAATAGCCGCTGCAGTGTTATTGCGCAGTCCAGTCTTTCAATTACACGAAAGCACAAAGAGTGAGTGAGTTATTGGACAGTAAGGAGAAATACATAAGATGCCACCTACATCAGGGGTGCTCAACCTTTTGAGGAGTGTGGGCCTAATTTGTGTGGGCCACAAATTATTTGGAACCTGGTCGTGGGCCATAATAAATTCATTTGGAACAGCCTTATGAATATATTCTACAACAATCAGGATACCCACTGTCTCCACAAACTACACTTGTATGTCCTTACAGCACACCCCTGCATTCATATGTAACAATCCCCACATGCTAGCAATACACTTGCTGATTGGCTTACATCTTTGAATATATGGGTCCATTATTTATATCTCTCCCCCATCTGTCCCACATCTTAACCATTTTCCCAATGCTCAACCCATCTAAACAAATGCTAAGCATACAATTATAGAAAAACTTTTATCTAGTTTTTCTCCCAAAGAGTTCACTCAGATGTGGTGTTGTATAATCACTGTGTTCCTCCAAGCCACTGCTGTCACCTCTTTGCCAATGTACCCACTTCTATATAACGGTGTCCATCCTTGCTGTACCCCTATTAACCCTTTAAGTGCCAGCCTACCTAGATTTTTTGTCACCCTCTGTTGCCAGACTACGTTTCACTTTTTTGCGCTACACATGTTCAACTTTGATTTTCGAAGGGATTTCCAGGGATTTTCCAGGAAAATTATACATTGTTTTTTTCAGCAGACCCTGGGCTTTAACATGAAATGTCTTGTTTGGCCTTTTTAAAGTGTATTCTTAATACTTTTGGGTGAAATATGTGCAAAAAAATTTAAAAAATTATTTTTTGTAGTGTTTTTTTGTAATAAAAAATGTAAGTTTGTCAATAAAATCTTATTGCGTTTCAAAGCCACATTTCTCCCGGTTACAACGGTACCACATATGTATTGGTAGACACCCTCTCCTGCCCAGGAGACTCCCCCCAAACTGAAACAGCACTTTTTCAGATAAGCTACAACTATGCTGTTAATTAAAAAAAAAAATCCCCCCCAAAAAATGAGGTAGGGTCCCCCTTACCCAGCATAACCGACCCGGGACCAGCTATTCAGGGCTTGTAGAACAGGGCGCAGGGCCCAGCTCTGGTGGCCCCCCGCCCTGCAGGCTAAAGCCAGCATAGTGCCTACGGAGCCCGGGCCCTTCTGCCCCCCCTGACCATTGGGGAGGCAGGTAATTGGTGAGCCGGGGGTTAATGGCAAGTCACCCGCTAGCAGCAGGTAACTTGCCAGCCCCCAGCCTTGTGAACTGGTACAGGGATCTCACAGATCCCTTACCAGTTCACAAGGGGTTAAATAGAAAAAAATGACACTGACAAAGAGAGAGAGTCATTTATTTATTTTTTTTTTTTACTTACCTCTGGTCATGCTGTGTTCTCTGTCCCTTGGTGATCCATGTTGACAGCTGCTTGGTGCTCGTTGGAGAAGGGCTGGAGCGATCACAACCCTCTCCCCCCTCCAACCTTCCTTTGCTGAGCATCCAACAGCACTGATCATCAGCATCAATGTGGATGGAGATGTAGGCTGCTGAGTGATGTCATATAGATGTCACTTTTCCCCGCCCCAAGGAGGGGGCTAACAGCTGACATTAGGAAGGGAAGGAGAGGGCCATCTTGGCCCTCTTGTTCAATACAGGAGAGCCTGGGGGGGGAGCGCAATCAGAGGCCCCCCCCAGTGAAAAACAGAGGCAGCAGGTGGGATCGCGAGCGCAGGTGAGTAAATGTCATTTTTTTTTTCTTTACAGGAAAGAAAATCGCCAAATCGCGCGGGGGGCGCTATTATGGGTGCTCTCCTGAAGAGAGGAAAGCCCCAGGGGGGGAACGGATCGCTGGCACTATCAAATGAGAGGTCAGGTAGAAATACAAGTCTGTATCTTTTATAGTTTTTTTTTTTATTTTTTTTATGGGGGTTTAAATTCAGCTACGCGAGTCTCACGTAGCTGGCACTAGAAGTGTTAAACTTCCATCTATTCATCCCACCCACTTTTCCCCACACTAGGTCAGGGGCCACATCAGATGGCTCTGAGGGCCACATCAGATGGCTCTGAGGGCCACATCAGATGGCTCTGAGGGCCACATCAGATGGCTCTGAGGGCCACATCAGATGGCTCTGAGGGCCACATCAGATGGCTCTGAGGGCCACATCAGATGGCTCTGAGGGCCACAGGTTGAGCATGTGTATATGTGTGAAGTAGATGAGGACCAATGTAGGATAAGTGGGTGGACCCCACCTAGTAAAACACATATGAAAATGTTAGACTTTTGCATGGAGCCAGTCTTTCAATTGTCTTGATTTATTTAGGAAAAAGGCAAGGCTGAGTGTCAAAGGGCTGATTCAGCCCCTAGCTTTGTAAGCTTGCAAGGACAGGGCCCTAACTCCTACTGTATTTCAGTATCCTTATGTATTTTTCCATTTTTTTGTGACATCTGACTTTCAAAATACCTATGTATTATAAGTATATTATTCGTTCTACCCGGTATGTAATTTCTGCATTGTAGGGCAACACTATTAACTATAAACAAAAATAATAATAAAGCGGGGAGCTATAAATCCAAATGCAATAATAGGGCAGCAAGCAGTTCACCAGATTCTTGTCCAGTGTTCCACGCATGTTGCAGTGCATGGTAGAAACCATTGCAGGACTCCACAAAATGTGTCCTCCTTTCAGTTCCATTCTTCCAGGACCACACCAAAAGTGCCTTTGTGCCTTGGCATTCTCAGCCTGTGCAAACCTGGCAAAACACAATTGTCCCACAGCTCTCTGACCACATTCCCAAGACTCATATAGCTGTGTATTGACATGCCCTTTCCAAATCGGCTACAACCCAAAAATATTTTGAATGTTGAAGAAAGTAGCTTCACTTGGAACACATTTACATATAATCAGAGAATTTGAATTGGTTTAAGTTGGCTCATGGCTCAACCCACAGCTACATGAAAGCCAGGGGCTTCAGCATTGTGGGAACCCATGGGAAAGGTAAGATTACCAGTGACCCTGGGGGTTTCATACAACGTGACCTGGGGTGCCCTGGGGGGGGGGGCGCTAGGGATCAGACCTGGAGTCTTATATAATGAAAACTTTGTTTCAATTAAACATTTTCTCATTCATATGTGTTATTTTTATTTTATAGTTTGAAATGCTTACAGGGTCTTTACCTTTCCAAGGAAAGGATCGCAAAGAGACTATGACACTAATTTTAAAGTAAGTGATTTAAAGGCTTCTTTTAAACTGAGTGGTGTGGATACAGAAATACATTTTACTCCCTTTCCTGGGAGTAGCCATTGCTTTAAAAAACAGGTATCTAGTATGTTAATATTCTTGGTGTGCCACACACCCCGCTTCACCTTTAATATTCTTCACGATTGGGTTACTCACCGCCAGGTGACGCTGTTGCAGAGAGGAAGTCTTGTAACAAGCCCCCTTCCGGCCTATATATACCTGGTACCACACCAGTGTTTTTCTCTCTGCATGATGACAAGACAGAAGATTGAAGTCTCCTGCTTGCAGGTAGCCGGGGTCTTACCCCGGCACCCCCTTTTGGTCTATTTCTGCCCGGTTTTGATTGTTGTTACCTTTGTGGTTAAATGGAAGCCTCCCAGCCTAGGCTGCTCACTGGGCAATTGGTAGACGGCACTATAGGTGCCTAGGAGCTTATCTCCTCCGCTCGACCCCCTGTTTTGGGGGCAATGCGGCTGTCCGGCATGGTGATCCGGATTTGGGATGCCCCTGTCCTTCACTATTGGGGGGGTAGAGGGATGTGTATTGTATGTATGTTTATACTGTATGTTTTATGTGTTTACTTTTTTCAACGTTTGTCAGGCTGCACCGCAAGCGAGGGTGCGTTTGGCCTGACTAAAATTCCTCCTTACATGGCAGTCTCTGTTATGCGGGCTGCTGGCCTGTAGGGCCAGAGTTTTGGGTCAGCTTTAAGGGTGGCCGGGGCGGGCTGCGCTGTGTCAGGCTTGCCTGAGGCTGCCTGTGCCTTTCCCAGGTTATACAGCTTCCCCTCCCTCCTCCTCCCTCCCCTTGTCTCCTCTTTTAAAAAACGGCCGCCGCTTGGCGGGCTGCGTGTCAGTATTTGGGGGCAGCGCAGGCTGCCTAGGAACTCCTGTTTCCCCCTTCCTCCCTTCTTCTTTTACTGAGGGCGTTGTTAGCCCTCTTGTTGTCTTGGCACCGCCGTCCGGCGGGCCGCACTGTTCAAATTCGGCGGGGGGGGGGGGCGGGGCCCGGATGACGTCAGGGGTGGGGGCGTGTTTCCGGCGGCGCGTCATCTTACCGGCCCCAGCCGCACTTCCTTCCTGTTATCAGGATGACGCGTGCGGGGCTCTCAGCCGCATATGTGTGCTGCTGCCGCTACTGCTGCCACTGCCGCCTTCGCTCCTTCTGTACTACATCGCTGACATTGCTGCCTGTCTTTCCACCACTTCTACTGGTCGGGTGCTGGGCTTTTTTTAGCCTTACTTGGGCAGGTAAGCGGCCTCACCTGGTGTGGGGCCGTCTATTTTTATTATGTCTGACTGTTAATTTTTTTTATTTTTATTTTTTTTGTTTTTTTTTAAATAAAGATATATAGAATGGAGAAATACTTTTATTTAATAAAAAAAAAAAAGGAAAATCAGAGGCCAGTTTTCTTTGCCTCTTCAAAGCACTCTGGTGCTGTGTATGAATGTTGTATTGCATGTTGCCATTTGTTTCTGGGGGTCTTACTGTTGGTTTATGTTAAGTATGTCACACACCCCACTTCAATCATTAATTATTACAATAAGTTTACTCACCGCTAGGTGGCAGCATTGCAGAGAATCTCCAAAAAAGCAACAGGCCCCTCCCGGTCTATACATACCTGGTACCTCCCAATAATCTCCCAGTGTTATTCTCTGCAAGGTGGCGACAAGACAGAAGAAAGAAGTCTCCTGCTTGCAGGTAGCCGGGGTATCACCCCGCCCCCCCCCCCCCCCCCCCCATGGTCTATTTCTTCCTGGTTCTTTTTTGTAACATACATGTTGACTGGCAGCCTCTCAGCTTTGGCTGTAGGCCGGGCAAAAGGTAGCCGGCACCTTTGGTGCCTAGATTAGCTCCTCCGCTCGACCCTTCATTGCGGGGCATAGCGGGTTTCCCGGAGTGGTGATCCGGATGTGGGATGCCCCCATTTACCTAGCAGTTAGTTAGCCTTCCAGGATTTTGTCTGGCCCTGGTCAGTGGTCTATTCCTTGCACAGGGTGTCATGGATGTTTGTGTGTGTGTGTCTGCGGCTGATCTGGCTGGTATGTGAGGGCTCCTGCGCTTGTTTCTCTGTGGCGTTGTTCCGCGGACGTTTGGTTAGGTGTGTTAGACGGCATGCTGGTGTGTGTTTTACTGTTTGCGGCATATGAGTTTTTTGGCGGTTTCCCCTCAGGACCCGGGGGGCGGGGTCACGCGGCGCGCTGCGCCGCGGGCCCGCCTGTTGGCTAAGCGCTGCGCTCGGCGCTTGTGTGCCTGGCGTGGCTGGTATGCTCAGGGGGAGAGTGCGTGTGGCCATTTCACTTTGGGACCGGCAGGTAGCTCCGCCGGTCCCGTTATGGGAGGTAGCGCGGTCCGTTGAACGGCTGCTCAGTGACGTCTGAGTGGGGCGGGACCGCGTCGTGCGCGGTCCGCACGCTGATTGGTCCGTTTGGAGGGGCGGGGCTGACTCGGCTCCCGCGCTTCCAGGGCTCGTCTCCTCCTCCCTCTCAGGCACGGAGCTGTGATCGGGCCGCCATCTTGCTGCGGGTGTCACGCTGCGGTTGTGTTCTCCTCCGGGTAGGCGTATGTGTGCTGTGGCAGATTAGCCTGCGGGGGTTGTTTGTGTCATACAGAAATGTTTGCCTTGTCCCCCGCTTTACATCCTCTCTTCCCCCCTCCTCCTCGCTTCCGCCCACTTTTTGAGGTGCTGGCTGGATATATATATATATACTTTAACCATCTGCTTGATCTATGGTTAAAGGGGGGGGGGAGAAGTATTTTTTATGATATCCTTGTATGATTTGCATATGTATTCTTGTGCCTGGAATGATTGTTCCCTGTTTTTTTGTGTTTTTCAGATCCTGGGATCCCGTCTTGCAGGGCTCTCCCGGTCTTATATACCTGGCTAGTGGGGGTTGTTTTCTAGGCCATTGTTCCATCATTTGGACATATTTTATGCTAAATTCCCTTGGTCAGGATTTTTAAAGAATTTTAGATATTAAAGGGGCATCCCGGGTCGCGTACTGTGTAAATCCCTGGGTTCTGCGAATACCATAAATTTCACCACATGGAGGCTGCCAAAGATACCGGAAACGGTCCTTCGGGACAATCCAAGGTGTGTGGGGGTTGTGGGGCTCCGCTCCAGGGAGATTATGTCATTTTGTGTATTCCGTGTGCACAGCGGAACATTGAGCGGCAGTCCAGCACTCCGGTGCCTAGCACTTCATCGGCCGCGCCATCTCCTTCTCCCCCTCGTTTGTTCCGGACCCCGTGTGACGTTGTCCTGGGTGGGGATTCGCAATCTGAGGTATGCGCCCGTTTGGCCAGCCTTGAGAAAATGTTTTCCGCAGTGGTTGCTCAGAAGGCTCCAGAAGCTCCTCCGCCGGATTCAGAGGACTGGTCAGATCGTCCCCTTGAAGATGGTGAGCTCGTTGAGGAAGAGGATTCCGAGGGTCAGCAGTTGCTGGGTGCCGAGGGGGACCAGGCTGAGGGCCTTCCTCTCGATTCGTCTACTATTCTGGCTCAAATGTTTGAGGTTTTGGATTTGGACCCTCCGGCGGTTGCTCCTAGGCCTAAGGGTCAGCTTTTTGGGGTGTCCAAGCAGCGCTTGGAGTTTCCCAGTCAACAGCATTTTGAAGAGGTTGTACTCAAGCAATGGGAGCAACCTACGTGTCTCGTTGGTGTGCCGTCTAGCTGGGATAGGAAGTATCCTTTTCCGGCGGAGTTGATGAAGCGTTGGTCTGTCCCCCCTGAGGTAGATACTCCGGTCTTGGGACTGTCCAACACGGCGGTCGTGCATTCTCCTGACACGTCTTCGCTCAGGGACGGCGAGGATCGCCGGATTGATCAGCTGGCCCGCCATGGTTTTGTATGTGCGGGTTCGGTGTTAAGGCCTGTCTGTGCTTCGGCTCTTTTGTCTTTGGCGGTCAGGTCTATTGTCATGGACTTGGGTGTGGATCTCGAGCCTACCTGTGATGAGTCTCTTGCGCTTAAGCGCTGTGATTCCTTCTTGTCTTTTATCCTGGCCGCTCAGGAGGATGCCATGTTGATGTGTGGTAGGGCTACTGCCTTGCTGGTAGCTATCCGTCGCTGTGTGTGGTTGAGACAGTGGACGGCTGATTTTAATTCTAAAAGATCGCTCACGGCTCTTCCCTTTTTGGGTTTGAGGCTTTTTGGTGAGAGGCTGGACTCTGTTGCCAAGGGAGGTAAGTTACCTCAGCGCAAGAAATTTCGCCGTTCCTTTCGGGGGATGGTCTCCTTCAATCCGTCCTTTCGGGGAGCCAGAGCCGGCAGGGGTGCGGGCTTCTCGGCCTCCAGGGGCGCCAGTTGGAATAGGGGTAAAGGCCGTGGCCGCCCGTTCATGTCTGGGGCGCCAAGCCCAAGCCAGTTGCCAAGCCCGCTCAGCAATGAGGGGGCGCCCTCACCCGTACGGGTGGGGGGACGGTTGCGACTCTTCTCCCGGGTATGGGACCAGGAGGTCTCGGACAGGTGGATCCAGGAGGTGGTGTCGGCCGGTTACAAGTTGGAGTTCGAGTCCCGTCCTCCTCCAAGGTTTTTCCGGTCTCGGGTATCTTTGGATCCTTTGGCCGCGCAGGGGCTCCTGGCGGCGGTAAGGAATCTTCTAGAATTAGCTTTCGTTTGCCCGGTTCCTCCTTCAGAGGTAGGGCGCGGGTTTTATTCCAATCTCTTCACTGTCCCCAAAAAGGACGGGTCCTTCCGTCCTATTCTGGATTTGAAGTTTCTCAACAGATTCATTCGTCCCCGGAAGTTCCGCATGGAAACCCTGCGGTCTGCGATCGGTTCGCTTCGGCGGGGGACTTTATGACGTCCATAGACATCAAGGATGCGTACCTACACATTCCGATTTTCCCAGCTCATCAGAGGTTCCTTCGTTTTGTGGTGGAGGATCGGCATTTTCAGTTTGTGGCTCTTCCATTCGGCCTCACCTCTGCTCCGAGAGTGTTCACCAAGGTGTTGGCGGGGGTGATGGCCCTGCTCAGAGCTCAGGGGATTCGCATTGTGCCTTACCTGGACGATCTTCTCATCATGGCGCCCTCCTTCAGTCAAGCAGAGGGGGACACCAGCATGGTGGTGTCTATGCTGGAGAAGTTCGGCTGGGTGATCAATTACCCCAAGTCCTCTCTGGTTCCGGCCAGGGTGGTGACTTTTCTGGGGATGTCGTTGGACTCCTGCCAGCACAGAATGTTTCTCCCTCAGGCCAAGGTTCTGTTGATTCAGGAATTGGCTCAGCTTCTTCTCTCCCATCCTCGTCCGTCCATTCGACTAGGGATGAGACTGGTGGGGTTGATGGTGGCTTCGTTCGAGGCAGTTCCCTTTGCGCAGTTTCATACGAGGACGCTTCAACTTCATCTTTTGGCGTCTTGGGACCGGCGTCCGGGGTCGTTGGATCGGTCCTTCCGGATGTCCCCACGGGTTCGGCAGTCCCTTCTGTGGTGGTTGGTCTCGGACAACCTTTTGAAGGGCAGGTCGTTTCTGACCCCGCTTTGGGAAACTGTCACCACGGATGCCAGTTTGTCAGGATGGGGAGGTTTCTGGAAGGATCTTCAGTTTCAGGGGCAGTGGGACCCTCAGGAGGCCCACTTGCCCATCAATGTTCTGGAATTGCGAGCCATCAGGTTGGTTCTGTCTCGCTTGACGCATCATTTACAGGGCCTGCCGGTTCAGGTTCGATCGGACAATCAGACGGCGGTTGCTTACATCAATCACCAAGGAGGGACTCGCAGTCTGGGTGCCCACAGGGAGGTGTCTCTGATTCTGGTTTGGGCAGACACTCATGTCCCTTGCATCTCGGCAGTTTACATTCCGGGAGTGGAAAACACAGAGGCGGACTTTCTGAGCCGGTGTGCGTCCCGCCGGGGGGAATGGTCTCTCCATCCCCAGGTGTTCCGGTCAATGTGTCTTCGGTGGGGGACGCCGGAGGTGGATCTGTTTGCCTCTCGTCACAATCACAAGCTTCCGACATTCGTGTCTCTGTCCCGGGATCCTCTGGCTCTGGCGGTGGATGCCATGGTCCTGAGCTGGAGGGACCTGGGGTTTCTTTATCGGTTTCCTCCGATTCCCATGCTAGGCAGGGTGCTGCGAAAGTTGGTTCTGGAAGGAGTTCCCGCCATTCTCGTGGCTCCAAGGTGGCCAAGGCGGGTGTGGTTCGCAGACATCGTTCGTCTGGCAGTAGATCAGTTCGATCTGCCTCTTCGGACGGATCTTCTCACTCAAGGCCAACTGTGTTACCCCAGTTTACAAACGCTGGCTTTGACGGCTTGGCTGCTGAAACCTCCATCTTAAAGGAGGAGGGTCTTTCGGATTTGGTCATTCGGACTCTTATTAGTGCCAGGAAGAGATCATCTTCTTCTATCTATTATAGGTCTTGGAGATCTTATATTGATTGGTGTGAGGCTAGATCTTTGCCCTGCCGGGTCTTTTCTATTTCTAGGATTTTGGAATTTCTTCAATCAGGGCTGGACTCTGGTCTTCAGCTGAGTACTTTGAAGGGGCAGGTTTCTGCTTTGTCTATCTTTTTTCAGAGGTCTTTTGCTAGCCATTCTTTGGTCAAGACTTTTTTCCAGGGGGTTTCGCATCTGCGGCCTCCTAGGAAGCCGTTGCTCCCTGTTTGGGATTTGAATTTGGTTCTCTCTGCCCTTCAGGCTCCTCCTTTTGAGCCTTTGCGGGATATTGCTCTGTCCACTCTTACTCAGAAGGTTGCCTTCCTGGTGGCCATCACTTCGGTTCGGCGTGTTTCGGAGTTGGCAGCTTTGTCTATTCAGGCTCCTTATTTTGAGGAACATCAGGACAAAGTGGTTTTTCGCTTCAAGTCAGACTTTCTCCCTAAAGTGGTCTCTGCTTTTCATCTTAACCAGGACATTGTTCTTCCTTCTTTGTGTCCTAAGCCTAAGAATGTCAAGGAGAGTGCTTTGCACTGCTTGGATGTTGTACGTTGTGTCAGGTACTATCTACGTGCTACGTCTTCTTTTCGTAAGACTGATGCCTTTTTCGTTGTGCCCTGTGGGCCTAGGAAGGGTTTGGCTCCGGCCAAGTCCTCCATTAGCAAATGGATTCGTCAGGCGATTGTTGGAGCCTATTCGGCCAAGGGGAAGGATCCCCCTTTTTGTGTTACTGCTCATTCTACTCGCGCGGTTGGAGCGTCCTGGGCTTTTCAGCACCAGGCTTCTGTTGAACAAGTTTGTAAGGCTGCAACTTGGTCTTCGGTTCATACCTTTTCTAAGTTCTATAAGGTTGATGTGATTGCCTCAGCGGATGCTGTTTTTGGCCACAAGGTTCTGCAGGCTGCAGTGGTTTGAGTTTTTTCTGCATTATTGCCTGGTTGGATACCCACCCTTTTCTGGACACTGCTGTTGGATGTCCCTATTGTAATAATTAATGATTGAAGTGGGGTGTGTGACATACTTAGAATAATACCATTTTGTGAATACTCACCTGTAAAATGGGTATTATAAGTGTGTCACACACCCCACTTCACCCGCCCTTTTTGGTATCCTGGCTCTTTATATGGTGAAGTTTAGTTCTTTACATTTGAGGGTTACATTTGTTTGTTCCTGGTACCTTGTCTTACTGCTGTTCTAATACTGGGAGATTATTGGGAGGTACCAGGTATGTATAGACCGGGAGGGGCCTGTTGCTTTTTTGGAGATTCTCTGCAATGCTGCCACCCAGCAGTGAGTAAACCTATTGTAATAATTAATGATTGAAGTGGGGTGTGTGACATACTTATAATACCCATTTTACAGGTGAGTATTCACAAAATGGTATTTTTCTTCCCCCACAGATCCTGGGATTCCCTCAATACAGTGGCCCCCCGGTTCATATATATATATATATATATATATATATTATATATATATATATATATATATATATATATATATATATATATATATTATATATTTAAAAAAAAAAAAAATTTTAAGTTGTAGATATACGACATAATGATTTATTAAGTTAATTATTTTTAAAGGGGATCTTTATTATAAATTAAATCCTCCCTCCCGGGACTTTTACATAAAAGGGGCATCCCTGGTGGCTTATGCCTTAAACCCAGGATTTTGCGAATACCATAAATCACCATATGGAGGCTTCCGATAATACCGGAAATGGTTCTTCTGGGCCATCTAGGGTGTGTGGAGGCTGTGGGACTCCGCTCCCAGGCGATTATGTTATAGTATGCATTCCTTGTGCAAGGCAGAATATTGCGCGTCAGTCCGTCGCTCCGGCTGCTGGCTCTTCGCAACTTCCATCATCCCCTACCCCTCCCTCCCTGTTCCGGACCCCGTGTGACATTGTCAAAGGTGGGGATTCGCAATCCGAGGTGTCTGCACGATTAGCCAACCTCGAGAAGATAATTTCCGTTAAAGCAGGGTTGAAGGCCACTGCGAAACGGAAGCACCTTTCTCCAGTACCTCCGGCTTCACAGGATGAAGTATGTGAGCCTGTGGATTGGTCCGATTGCTCCCTGGATGAGGAGGGAGAATTCCTGGTGGAGTCAGATGAGCCTGCAGATCAGCTTGAGGTTGATGCTATTGGCGATTTGTCTGTGGGGGTTTCCCTTGACACCCCCTCCATTCTGGCTCAAATGTTTGAAATTTTTGAATTTAGATCCGCCTGAGGCCGTCACCCTGCCAAAGGGTCAGTTGTTTAATGTGCCTCAGCCACGTTTGGTTTTTCCCAGACAACACCACTTTGAGAGGGTTGTGCTTAAGGAATGGGAACATCCCACGCGGTTAACTGGAATTCCTTCCAGTTGGGAGAAACGTTATCCTTTTCCGCCAGAATTGGTGAAGCTTTTGGTCGGTTCCTCCTGACTCGGGGGAAGGGCCGTCCCACTCAGTCCTGGGGCACCAAGCCCAAGCCTGCCGGTAAGCCCGCTCTGCAATGAGGGGCTGCCCTCACCCGTGCGGGTGGGGGGACGATTGCGACACTTCTCCCAGGTTTGGGACCAGGAGATTCCAGACAGATAAATCCGGGAGGTAGTGTCGTCCGGTTACAAGCTGGAATTCGAGTCTCGCCCTCCTTCACGGTTCTTTCGGTCTCGGGTGCCCATCGATCCTTTGGCCGCACAGGGACTCCTGGCGTCGGTAAAGAATCTGTTAGAAATGGCGGTCATCCGGCCGGTACCGCGCTTAGAGATGGGCCTCGGTTTCTACTCCAATCTTTTCGCAGTCCCCAAAAAGTACGGGTCGGTTCGTCCCGTCCTGGACCTGAAATTACTCAACAGGTTCATCCGTTTTCGGAAGTTTCGCATGGAAACTTTGCGTACGGCCGTCGGTTCCCTTCGGCAGGGGGACTTCATGACGTCCATAGACATCAAGGATGCTTCATGTTCCCATCTGCCACGCTCATCAACGTTTTCTTCGATTCGTGATGAAAGATCAGCATTTTCAATTCGTGGCACTTCCGTTTGGCCTTACCTCAGCTCCAAGAGTGTTTACCAAGGTGCTGGCAGGGGTGATGGCCATTTTCAGATCTCGGGGCATTCGGGTCGTACCTTATTTGGACGACCTTCTCATCATGGCTCCGTCGCTCAATCAATCGGAGACAGACACCAGGATGGTGGTCTCCACGCTGGAAAGCTTTGGTTGGGTGATCAACTTCCCCAAGTCCTCCCTCGCTCCGGCCAGGGTGGTGTCCTTTCTGGGGATGCAGTTGGACTCCCATCAACACAGAGTGTTTCTCCCCCAGTCCAAAATTCATCTAATTCAGGAGTTGGCTCGGGTCCTTCTTTCCAATCCTCGGCCATCCATCCGTCTGGGGATGAGGCTAGTAGGGTTGATGGTCGCCTCTTTCGAGGCAGTTCCTTTTGCTCAATTTCACACGAGGACGCTTCAGCTTTATCTGTTGGCGTCCTGGGACCGGCAGCCTTGGTCGCTGGACCAGCCCTTCCAGTTGTCCTTCTGGGTCCGGCAGTCCCTCCAGTGGTGGTTGGTCTCGGCCAATCTCGTGAGGGGCAGGTCCTTCCTGACCCCTCTTTGGGAAATTGTCACCACGGACGCCAGTCTTTCGGGATGGGGCGGATTCTGGAAGGAGCTTCAGTTCCAGGGGCAGTGGGGACCTCAAGAGGCCCACTTACCCATCAATGTTCTGGAACTGAGCGCCATCCGTCGGGTGCTTGCTCTCCTGACTCATCACGTTCTGGGCCTTCCGGTCCAGGTGCGTTCAGACAGTCGAACAGCGGTTGCTTACATCAATCATCAGGGAGGGACTCGCAGTCTGAGTGCTCTCAGAGAGGTGTCCCTGATCCTGACCTGGGCAGAGGCCCATGTTCCTTGTCTCTCGGCGGTATACATTCCAGGAGTGGAGAACCAGGAAGCGGACCGGTTGAGCAGGGGCTCTCCCCGTCTGGGAGAATGGGCTCTCCATCCTCAGGTTTTTCGCTCTCTGTGTGTCCGATGGGGGACACCGGAGGTGGACCTGTTTGCCTCTCGTCACAATCACAGGCTCCCGAACTTCGTGTCGCTCTCCCGGGATCCTCTGGCAGTGGATACCATGTCCCTGAGCTGGGGGGATCTGGGATTTCTAAACCTGTTTCCTCCGATACCCATGCTGGGCAGGGTGGTTCGGAAGTTGGCTCTGGAAAGGGTGTCCGCCGTTCTCGTACCCCCAAGGTGGCCAAGGCGAGTGTGGTTCGCAGACATCGTTCGGCTGGCAGTGGACCAGTTCGTTCTGCCTCTTCGGCCCGATCTGCTCACTCAGGGTCGGTTGTGTTACCCCAATTTACCAGCGCTGGGTTTGACGGCCTGGCTGCTGAAACCTCCATCTTGAAGGAGGAGGGTCTTTCTGACTCAGTCGTTAAGACTCTGATCAGTGCCCGGAAGAGGTCGTCTTCTATCATCTACTATAGGACTTGGAAGGCCTATATCGCTTGGTGTGAGATTAGATCCTTTCCTTGTAGGGTCTTCTCGGTCTCCAGGATTCTGGAGTTTTTACAATCTGGGCTGGACTCTGGTCTTCAGCTAAGTACTTTGAAAGACCAAGTTTCTGCCTTATCTATCTTTTTTCAGAAGCGTTTTGCGCTTCATCCTTTAGTTAAAACTTTTTTCCAGGGGGTTACGCATGTGCGGCCTCCCAGGAAACCATTACTCCCGGTTTGGGATTTGAATTTGGTTCTTTCTGCTCTGCAGGCTCCTCCTTTTGAGCCTCTGCAAGATATAGCTTTGTCTACCCTGACTCAGAAGATTGTCTTCTTGGTAGCTATCACTTCGGTCCGGCGTGTCTCAGAGTTGGCGGCCTTGTCTATCCAGGCGCCTTACTTTGAGAGGCATCAGGATAAAGTGGTCTTTCGGTTCAAGCCAGACTTTCTTCCTAAGGTTGTTTCTGCTTTTCATTTGAATCAGGATATTGTTCTTCCCTCCTTGTGTCCTAATCCTAAGAATGACAAAGAGAGGGTTTTGCATTGTTTGGATGTAGTACGCTGTGTTAAGTACTACTTGGTTGTCACGTCTCCTTTTCGTAAGACGGATGCCTTTTTTGTTGTGCCCTGTGGGCCTAAGAAGGGTTTGGCACCAGCCAAATCTGCCATTAGCAAATGGATACGTCAGGCCGTTATTGCGGCCTATTCTGCTAAGGGGAAAGTTCCCCCTTTTCGTATCACTGCTCATTCTACTCGCGCCGTTGGAGCGTCTTGGGCTTTTCAGCACCAAGCTTCTGTTGAACAAGTTTGTAAGGCCGCCACTTGGTCTTCTGTTCATACTTTTTCTTGTTGATGTGCGAGCCTCAGCGGATGCTGTTTTTGGCCGCAAAGTTCTGCAGACTGCAGTCATTTAAGTTATGCTTCACCTTGCCTTGGGATGCCCATCCCTTGTGGACACTGCTTTTGGATGTCCCAATCGTGAAGAATATTAAAGGTGAAGCGGGGTGTGTGGCACACCAAGAATAATACCATTTTGTGAGTACTCACCTGAAAAATGGATATTGTTGGTGTGCCACACACCCCGCTTCACTCCCACCCTTTTCGGTATCCCGAATCCTTTATATGGTGAAGGTTTTATTTATTTTGAGGTTACCGTTAAAATGCTGGTACCTTGTCTTTCTGCTTTTTAAATCACTGGTGATAAGTGGGAGGTACCAGGTATATATAGGCCGGAAGGGGGCTTGTTACAAGACTTCCTCTCTGCAACAGCGTCACCTGGCGGTGAGTAACCCAATCGTGAAGAATATTAAAGGTGTTTATTATTAAAAATTTATTATTAAAAAGCTATTTAAGAGGTCCAGTCAAAAATGAGTGAACCTCCTCTCACACTAGCAGCACGGGGACATCCTTATTTAGAATTCAGAAACTGGACACCCCACACTCACTTTTTCTGCAAGCTACAACCCACTTTCGACATGATCTCCAGAAGCCTAATGGGGTTTCCTGGTGATCTCACTATGCACCTGCCAGACAGGCAAATCGGATAGCCTGCTGGTTCTCAGGTGAGTATGAATCTCAGGATGCCCCTGTGTTGCAGGTGTCAGAGGAGGTGCTGTGTATTCTCAAAGGGGAGATGGAACACATGTTACTAGTAAATAAATTAGTATAATAAATACCAGAGTGGTCAGACATGTCTTCCTTTGGTTACTATGAGAAAACAAAAAAACACTTCCTTGAGTGACATGGTTGCCAGATGTTTACATTATCTCTGTTTTATAGAGCAAAACTGGGAATGCCGCAGTTCCTCAGCAGTGAAGCGCAGGGCTTGTTGCGTGCTCTCTTTAAAAGAAACCCCACAAATAGGCTTGGTGAGTAATTTTTTTAAATGTAGCTAATATGTGGTAGAACAGCAGGGTCTCTATCTGTGTATCTTGTTTCTGTGCCAGGCTAGTCTTTATGTCAATATGTTCTGTTTTCTAGGATCTGCTGTTGATGGAGCAGAAGAAATAAAACGTCACCCATTCTTTGCAACTATTGATTGGAATGTGAGTTTATGTAACAGAACCACTTCTTCTAAGTATACAGCACGTCCTGTTCCAGAAGATTCCTTACACATGGGTAATACATCCACAAGATGGCGCTGGACTGCAGAAAACAGCTTGTGGCTCCTCCCGGCCCTATATAAATCAGGGACCTCCCACAAAATCCCCAGTTTTAATCTGCAGTCTGGACTGCGAAGATAGAAGATGGCTCTCTATATACGCACGCGAGCGGGGCTTACCAGCCTGCGGCCCTGCAGGACTATTACCACCCGTTCTGGACCCACTGCCTCCCAGCCTCGGCTGACTGGTTCGGATGAAGGTAGGACAGCACCCGGGTTAGGTGCTTTGGGAGCGCTGCTCCTACCGCAGTCCCTTTAATCCCTACTCCCCTTAGGTATCTGCCCCCTCCTCTCATTTTGTTTCACTGAGTAGCCCCCTTCCTTCGCTCTCCCTGGAGATCTCGGGGGGGGGGCGTGTGTGCGGTATGTCAAGCAGCCTGAATGTTCACTTGCTTGTGCCAGAATGGATATTTGTTGTATCCTGAATGTTCACTTGCTTGTGCCAGAATGGATATTTGTTGTATCCTGCATGTCTTGCTTAATGTGTTTTTTACTGGCAGCCACCGCCGCGTATTTGTACATCGCTCCGTGGACGGCGGTGACATTACCTCAGGCTCTGCCACGCTGTCATTGGACGGCGGGATGATGTGGGGGCGATTTTAGCTTTTCGGGGGGAGGCGGGCTCTGCGGATGATGTTTTCTGCATCACTTCTCTAGTGGTCCACCCCTCGAGGTATATGCGGACGCCATTTTTGCCTCCCTCGTGCTGCGTGTCTTATTTCCTACCGTGGTCCGTGAGTGCCCATGCGGGGTGGATTGTGTATGTGTATATATATATATATATATATATATATATATAATATATATATATATATATTTTACTGTATTCTTATGGGGATGTCTTCTTATGTCTCTCATTGTGGTTTCTCCCAGTCCTCCCCTTTTAGTTTTGGGCCCCACATCCCTAGTGGGCTATTGGGTCATCCCGGGTTGCTATCATTAGCGTTAACCCTATATTGGCCTATTGTGCCACTATAATCACCATATGGATGCTTCTGGGGATAATGTGCTTGGGGTTCCTTCAGGACAAGCCCGGCTATGTGTTGTGTGTGAAGTATCCCCTATAAGTGATGATGTCAGGGTGTGTGTACCCTGCACCCAGCAGGTGCTTGCACTGCAGCCTGGGTTGCCTGTTACTGGTGCGGCGCCCCATCGGGCTTCGCCTACCCCCCCACGCTTACATCTGACCCCCTCCAAGGGGCATAATAGCAGGGAGTCTCAACCTGATTTAGCTACACGGGTGGCCAGCATTGAAAAACATCTTGCTGGGTCTGCCCCGCGTAAGGCTTCTGCTAAGAAGCAGAATTTATCAATATACTAAGGACCCTTGTCCTTGAAGCAGCATGGGGGCTGCGTGCGCAGACATTTTTCATTGAGGTTGGCCTGACTGTTGCCCTGGGTGTTATCTTATGACGTGAGATTTAACCATTTATTTTCTTTCTGCTGGCACTTGCATTTATATCATATATTGTTATTGTCTGTACTTTAAAGTCTTATTGGTATGGGTTTCCCTGTGCAATATTAGGTAGTGTTCTAGGTTTGTGTTTTTCATGCATTTGCACTTTATATATTGATATTTTCGTTTATTGTATATTCACTTTTTTAGCACATATTTTTGCCATATATATTATTTTTGTAGTATTGGTTTTATGAAATTTGCACATATATTTACATGTGGTTAGGATTTTTTGTGCCGGCACAAAAAGGATGGGTTATGACTATTCTAGGATAATTAATATTATTCACCCATAGGGCAGTTATTTAAGAGGCCCTTAGGGGCCATACACATTGATATAGATACATTTGGCCATACTGGTTGTTTTTAAATTTGTCTTGTGGTGTATGTATTTTAATTCTTTGGTTTTTTTGTACTAATAAAATAATATATACTGTTCTTTGTAGTGGTGCTTCCTTTGGGAGATTGGTGTGTTCTTTGCACGCCCACTCCAAATTATTGTGGAAAGCAGAATTTATCACTCGCGGTTTCGCTCTTCCCTGCAGAAGACGAGGGCCCTTACTCACTCTCAGGTCCTTACCCCCTTGAGGAGGGGGAATTATTTTCTGATTCAGAATCCTCTGAGGAACAACCTAAGATTTACAGTAGTACTGGGACTCCTTTTGGGGAAGACCCGTGGTCCCCTGATGACACTGACAGGCTGCTGAGTCACATATTTGAAGTGCTTTGTATTTCTCCCCAGGCAGTGGCCCCGCAGCTGCAGGGCGAGCTTTTTCATATGGTTAAGCCACGCTGGGAGTTCCCTGAGCAGTCTCACTTTAATAATCTAGTGCTCAAGGAATGCGAACGGCCTAGCAAGCTGCCAGGAGTGCCTAAGAGTTGGGACAAGAGGTATCCCTTTCCTGTTGATGATGTTAAGCGTTGGTCATGTCCTCCCGAGGTGGATGCGCCCGTTCTTGGGTTGTCCAATACATCTGTCATGCATTCTCCTGATACTACTACCCTGCGGGATAGGGAGGACCGGCCTGTCACGCCTTTGCCTGTGTGGGGACGGCTCTGCGCCCGATTTGTGCCTCTGCTATTACCGCTATTGCCATTAAAGGGGTGCTAAAGTGTCTCTTGGATGGGGCATCTGAGGATGCGGGTAGAGAAGAGTATAGATCTCTACTGCTTTGTGAGGAATTTATTGCATATTTTCTGTCTGCTATGGATGATGCTATTAGAATGTGTGGTAGAACTTCTGCCTTGTTGGTGGCTATATGCCGCTCTGTCTGGCTACGTCAATGGGTAGCTGATAATGCTGCTAAGAAAGCCCTCACTGGCTTCCCTTTCAAGGGCCTGCGTCTCTTTGGGGAGCGTTTGAATTTGTTTGCCAGGGGTGGCAGATTATCTCAATGTAGGAGGCCGTCCCGGTCCTTTCGGGGAATGGGTGCCTTTCTCCCATCCTTCCGTGGTTCCTGAACTGGCCGGGGAGTCTCCTTTACTGGGGTCCGAGGAGATCACTGGGGAAGGGGCAGAGGACGTGGCCGTCCTGGCCTCTCCTGGGGTCCCAAGCCAAAATCCTCACCCAAGCCCCCTCAGGCATGAAGGGGCGCCCTCGCCTATCCGGGTGGGGGACGGCTCCGGCTCTTTGCTCACGTCTGGAGGCTTCACGTCTCAGACCGGTGGATTCAGGAGGTAGTGTCCTCCGGTTACAAGATAGTTTGCTGCCTGGCCGCCCCCAAGATTCATCAAATCCCAGATGGCTCAAAACCCCCTGTCAGCTCAGGGTCTGTGCCTTGCTGTCCAAAACCTTCTGGAGTCGGGGTCATCTGCCAGGTGCCTTTGAGGGAAAGGGGCAAAGGATATTATTCCAATCTTTTCATTGTTCCCAAAAAAGACGGGTCCATCAGACCTATCCTGGATTTAAAGTGCCTCAACAAATTTGTCAGGTTGACACTTTTGCATGGAGACTCTGCGCTCAGCTGTCAATTCCCTACGCCCGGGAGACTTCATGACCTCTGTAGACATCAAAGACGCTTACCTTCATGTACCAATCTTTCCAGGGTATCAGAGATGAGAACCTTTCCTCAGGTTCGCTCTGTCAGGTTCAGCACTATCAATTTGTGGCCTTACCTTTCGGTCTCACTTCAGCTCCCAGGGCATTCACAAAGGTGCTGGTGGGCGTACTGGCTCTGCTGAGATCTCAGGGCATCCGCATCCTTCCTTACTTAGATGACATTCTCATCACTTCTCAGTTCTTCCAGCAGGCCGAGCTGGATATCAAGCTGGTGGTGTCCACACTGGAGTCATTCGGCTGGGTGATCAACCACCCCAAGTCTTTCCTGTCACTGTCAATGGTGAGGTCCTTTTTGGGCATGACTCTGGATACATATCAGGTCAAGATCCTTCTCCCTCAGCAGAAGGTGGAGAATCTTTAGGCCCTAGCAAGGCATCTTCTGTCTTCCCCTCATCCCTCCATCCGACAGAGGATGCAGTTGGTGGGACTGATGGTGTCCTACTTCGAGGCAGTTCCATACGCTCAGTTTCACATGAGACCCCTTCAAATTCACCTCTTGTCAGTTTGGGATCGGTACCCTCGGTCCCTGGATCAGGTGCTGGTTCTGTCCCCCCTGACCAGACGGTCTCTCTCGTGGTGGCTGAACTCAAGAAACCTGTTGGTGGGCAGATCCTTTCTGGCCATGTGCTGGGAGACCAGCCTGACAGGTTGGGGGGGGCTTCTGGAAATCCCTGAAATTCCAGGGTCAGTGGGGCCCTCAGGAGGCCTACACCCCTATCAACATTCTGGAATTGAGGGCGATAAGGTTGGTTCTCGGCCAACTGACTCCATACCTTCGAGGTCGGGCGGTTCAGGTCCGCTCGGACAACCAGACAGCGATTGCCTACATCAATCATCAGGGAGGGACCTGGAGCAAGAGGGCTCTCAAGGAAGTGTCCCTGATAATGTCTTGGGCGGAGGAGAATGTTCCCTGCATCTCAGCCGTGTACATCCCGGGGGTGGAGAATCTGGAGGCAGACTCCCTCAGCAGGGGGGACTTCTCGTCTGGGAGAATGGCCCCTCAGCAGCAGGGTATTTCACTGCCTGTGCCACCGTTGGGGTCAGCCAGATGTGGATCTGTTTGCGTCCCGTCACAATCACAAGCTTCCAGTGTTTGTCTCTCTGTCACAGGACCCTCTGGCCTTGGCCACGGATGCTCTAGCAATGTCTTGGAAGAGCTTTCAGCTTCTCTGTGTTTCCTCCTTTCCCTCTGCTGGGCAGGGTGTTGCGCAAGATTGTTCAGGAAGCGGTGCCAGCCATTCTGGTGGCCCCCCGTTGGCCAAGAAGGGTGTGGTTCGCAGACGTCGTGCAGTTGGCAGTAGATCAGTATGCTCTGCCCAAGGATCCAGACCTGCTCACTCAGGGGCAGCTACGCCATCCCAATTTACAAACGCTGGCTTTGACGGCCTGGCTGCTGAAACCTCCATCCTGATGGAGAAGGGGCTGCCTGTCTCTGTAGTTCATACTATAATTCGGGCTAGGAAGCAGTCCTCGTCATCCATCTACTATAGGGTATGGCATGCTTACATTGACTGGTATGAGTCTAAGTCGCTTCCATGTCGGGTGTTTTCTATTCCCAGGATTCTGGAATTTTTACAACATGGTTTGGATTTGGGTCTTCAGCTTAGTACCCTCAAAGGTCATGTTTCTGCTTTGGCCATATTCTTCCAAAGATCCTTTGCTCGCCATCGTCTGGTCAAGACCTTTTACCAGGGGGTTACTCACGTGCGTCCACCATGTAAGCCTATGTTACCAGTCTGGGATTTGAACTTGGTCTTATCTGCATTACAAGGGTCTCGCTTTTAGCCTTTGCGTGAGGCCCCTTTGTCCATATTGACTCTTAAGGTAGCCTTTTTGGTGGCTATCACTTCTGTTAGGCGTGTTTCTGAGTTGGTGGCGCTTTCCATCAAACCTCCTTACTTTGAGAGACACCAGGACAAGGTGGTGTTTCGTTTTAAGCCAGATATTCTTAGTATACAGGTCGTCCTGCTCCAGATAAGATACTTTACTCTTGGGTATTACTCCGCCAGATGGTGCTGGACTGCAGAGACTGCGATATTGGCTCCTCCCGGCCCCTCAAATACCCGGGACCTCCCACAAATCACCAGAATTTCTCTGCAGTCTGGACTGCGAAGGACAAGAAGATGGCTCTCTCTTCTTGCAGGTGAGCGGGGCTATTAGCCTGCGGCCCTGTAGGACTATTCCCACCCGTTCCATTAGTAATTTGCCTCCCAGCTTTGGCTGCGCTGGTGCAGGTGACGGTAGGCAGCACCGCTGTCAGGTGCTCAGGAGCGCTGCTCCACCGCAATCCCCCACCAAAGGGTAGGCGGTATGGGCATATGGTGAGCCTTATTGGATGTCCCTCCCATCCTATTGCCCCTTGTCCCTGTCTATCGGTCGGTGGGTCCTACATTAGGTGGCCGCTGCCCTCCCTCGCTCTCCCTTGTAGTTCTTGGGGGGGGGGGTGAGTGTGTGTGTGTGCTTCTGTGCATTCACTTGTATGTGTGCTTGGTTTGCCTTTAGTTCTTTTACCACACAGACTTTGGTTGCACTGGTTACTTTTTTGAATATGCCGCCGCCGCGCGTGCTCCTGCTGCGTTCCACGGTTGGTGGCGACATTACCTCAGGCGCTGCTGTGCCATCATTGGTTGCTTGTCACAGGTGCTGCTTCGTGCTCTTCGGGGGGGCGGGGCCTATGGGTGGTGCGTTCCGCATCACTGTCTCCGCGGCCCGCCCCTCGAGGTATACTCGCCGCCATTTTTTCTTGCTCTTCGTGCTGCATGGCAGGCTTCCTACCTACCACGGTCCGTGAGTGCCCTCACGGGCTATTTTACCTAATGTCATGTATGCATGTCATATGTCTTACAGGCGGGTCAAATTGGTTTCTCCCGGCCCTACCCCCTCTATTAGTTTGTTAAACTTATTGAGGCCTAGTGTGCTAATTCCTCCCACTTCCCTAGCGGGCTATTGGGGCATCCCGGGTTGCTTTTATAGCGTGAATCCCTATCGGCCTATTGTGCCGCCATAATCACCATATGGAGGCTTCTCAGGATAATGTGCTCGGGGTTCCTTCGGGACAAGCCCGGCTGTGTGGCGTGTGGGGTGTCCCCTACAAGTGTTGACAATGTGCGGGTTTGTGTACCTTGTGCCCAGCAGGTGCTTGCGCTGCAGCCTGGTGTACCAGCAGCTGGGCCTGCGCCACGTATGGCTTCGCCTACTCCCCCAAGTTTAAATTTGACTCCCCGTGAGCTGCATACCAGTGGGGAATCTCAGATGTGTCTACTAGACTGGCTAGTGTTGAAAAGTTGCTTGCTAATACCATGGCGCGTAAGGCCTCTGCTAAGAGGCGGCATTTGGCGCCCAATGTCACTCTTTTCCCTATGGAGGCTGAAGAGTTCTTTGATCTGTCTGGTTATACTCCCCTGGAAGAAGGGGAATTGTTCTCTGACTCAGAATCATCTGATGAACGGCCTAAGGGTTATGATGACTCTGGCTCTGATCCCCAGATGATACGGATAGGCTTTTGGCTCAGATGTTTGAAGTGCTTGCTATCTCTCCCCCGGTTGCGGCTCCTAAGCAGCAGGGGGAATTGTTTCATAGTGCCAAGCCACGTTTAGAGTTCCCTGAACAATCTCATTTCAATAATCTCGTGCTCAAGGAATGGGAGCATCCTAGCAGGCTTCCCGGAGCCCCTAAGTGTTAGAGATATCCCTTTCCTGCTGATGTGGTAAAGTGTTGGTCATCCCCTCCAGAAGTGGATGCCCCAATCCTGGGTTTGTCTAACACCTCTGTCATGCATTCCCCTGACTCTACTACTCTGAGGGATAGTGAGGACCGGCGTATTGATCAGCTGGTGTCCCATGCCTTTGCATGTGTGGGGACGGCGTTGCGCCCGGTTTGTGCCTCTGCCATTACATCTGTGGCTATTAGGACCCTGCTTAAAAGTGACCTAGATGGTGCTCCTGATGATGTGTCTATTGAAGAGTATAATGCACTCTTGCGCTGTGAGGTATTTGTTGCTTATGTCCTCTCTGACTTGGATGATACCATTAGGATGTGTGGCAGAGCCTCTCCTTGGTGGTGGCTATACGCCGCTCGGTTTGTCTGCGCCAGTGGGCAGCGGACAACGCTGCCAAGAAGGCTCTCACTGGGTTTCCCTTCAAAGGACTACTCCTATTTGGGGACTGCCTGGACCTGTTTGCTAAGGGAGGCAGTCTCGGCCCTTTCGGGGCCCTGGCTCCTTTTCTTCCCCCTACCGTGGATCCAGACCAGGGAAGGGGGTTTCCTTTACGGGGGCCCGAGAAGATTTCTGGCGAAGGGGCAGAGGACGTGGATGCCCTGGCTCTTCCTGGGGCTCCAAGCCTAAGCCTTCCCCCAAGCCCCCTCAGGCAAGAAGGGGCGCCCTCACCCATCCGGGTGGGGGGGGCGGGTTCAGCACTTTGCTCACGTCTGTAGGCTTCATGTCTCAGACCGGTGGATTCAGGAGGTAGTGTCCTCCGGTTACAAGATAGTTTGCTGCCTGCCCCCCCCCCCCCCCCCCCCCCCAAGATTCATCAGATCCCGGATGTCTCAGGACCCTATGTCAGCTCAGGCTCTGATTCTGGCTGTGCAAAGTCTTCTGGAGCTGGGGGTCATCTGTCAAGTCCCCTTACGAGAAAGGGGCCAGGATTTTTATTCCAACCTTTTCACCGTGCCCAAAAGAGATGGGTCAGTCAGGCCCATCCTGGGCTTGAAGATCCTCAACAAATTTGTCAGATGCAGGCGCTTTCGCTCTATCAGTTCTTTGCGTCCAGGGGACTTCATGACTTCAGTGGACATCAAAGATGCTTACCATGACTTCAGTGGACATCAAAGATGCTTACCTTCATATTCCTGTCTTTCCAGGTCATCTAAGATTCCTCTGATTCGCTCTGGAGGATCAGCACTACCAATTTGTGGCATTGCCCTTCGGTCTCACTTCAGCACTTGCAGTGTTCACCAAGGTGCTGGCAGGAGTGATGGCTCTGCTCAGGTCTCAGGGCATTTGCGTTCTGCCCTATTCGGACGACATTCTCATCACTTCTCAGTCCCTCCAGCAGGCGGAGCTGGATACTCAGCAAGTAGTGTCCACACTGGAGTCATTTGGCTGGGCGATCAACCATCCCAAGTCTTCCCTGTCTCCCTCCTTGGTGACGCCATTCCTGGGAATGAATCTGGATACAGTTCAGGCAAGGATCTTTCTTCCTCAACAGAAGGTGGACAGTCTGCATGTGCAGGTTCAGTTCCTGCTCTCTTGCCCCCATCCCTCCATCAGGCAGGGGATGCAGCTGGTGGGCCTGATGGTGTCCTGCTTTGAGGTGGTCCCTTTTGCCCAGTTTCACATGAGGCCTCTGCAACTCCACCTCTTGTCAGTGTGGGACAAGGACCCTGCGTCCCTGGACCAGGTCCTTGTTCTCTCCCCCCTAGCCAGGCGGTCCCTCTCGTGGTGGCTGGACTCCAGGAACCTGTTGGCGGGCAGATCCTTTCTGGCCCCCTGCTGGGAGACGGTCACCACGGATGCCAGTCTGACAGGTTGGGGGTGCTTCTGGAAGTCCCTACAGTTCCAAGGGTGGTGGGGCCCTCAGGAGGCCCACACACCCATCAACATTCTGGAATTGAGGGCAATCAGGTTGGTTCTGGCTCGCTTGACCCAACACCTTCGGGGACGGCCTGTTCAGTTACGCTCGGAGCTGCCTCCTCGCACTCCCGTGTCAAGCACTTCCCGTGTCCAGCACTTCTCACGTGCCTCTCCCCTTCTCTGGTATGCCCTAGCCCATTCAATCCGACACTCCCCAACACTCAAAGCATATAACGTGGCTTAAGCAGTTCCCCTAGGCACATGACACGAAACTCAATACCTATTAATAGTGACGCACCCCCTGAGTCTTTTCCATTTCCTTTAGACTGTAAGTTTGAAAGGGCAATGCTCTCCCTCCTATTGTGTCCTACTTTAATAGTATCTGCTTTGTAATCTGTTGCATTTAGTCTGCAACCTGTCTGTAATGCTTTGTGAAGTGATACGGAAGAAGATAGCACTATATAAATAAATAATAATAAAAATGCCTGGTGCAGTTGCTTGCCTCAGTCAGAGGGAAGCTTGAGAAGCCAATGAAGTCCATGCTAGCATTCATGGCGAGGTAAGTATATTATTTTACACATGGATAAGCAATTGTCATAATTTAGGGGACCAAAGAGGGTTTTGTTCCTTTTGAAAGAGGAACAATCACACCATAAAGTCTATAAGACTCTTGTGATGGTGGTGTCCTAATGGGGTATCCTGGTTTGGGATGCCCTGCAGTGTGAAACCCCCCATATCCCCTGAACCCATCATCTTTTTTCCGCAAACCCAGGTTTCCTCTAGCTAGACACACACCCGTGCCGGGCACTTCTGAATGGCTATCATGACCATTCCCACATCTAGAGGCAGGGATGCCACCATTGATGCTCACTCCATTTAGATTTCCTTTGCTGCACTAAGCTCATATCTGAATAGGACGAGTGTAGCGGATTAGCTAAGCGAGGAGAAGGTGAGTTTATGGGCGATTCCATGTCATCACCAAATCATGATATCCAAGTTAATGAACTTCTTGGGCTTTGTTCCTTCTTAATGTAGCTTTGTTATCTAACTCCTGCTGCATAACCTCTATGCATAGTGGGTCTAGAAGCTGGAGCAAGGGGGCCCTCAAGGAAGTGTCTCTGATCCTGTCCTGGGCGGAGGACAATGTTCCCTGCATTTCAGCTGTGTACATTCCGAGGGTGGAGAATCTGCAGGCAGACTCTTTGAGCAGGGGGATCTCTCGCCTGGGAGAATGGTCCCTCTAAGACAGGGTTTTTCATTCTCTGTGTCTCCGTTGGGGTCAGCCAGATGTAGATCTGTTTGCTTCCCGTCACAGTCACAAGCTCCCAGCCTTTGTCTCCCTGTCCCAGGATCCTCTGGCCTTGGCCACAGATGCTCTAGCAATGTCATGGCAGGATTTTCAGCTTCTGTATGTCTTTCCTCCATTCCCCCTGTTGGGCAGGGTTCTGCGCAAGATTGCTCAGGAGGGGGTGCCGGCTATCCTGGTGGCTCCCAGGTGACCAAGGAGAGTGTGGTTCGCAGACATAGCGCAGCTGGCAGTAGATCAGTACGCTCTGGCCAAGGTTCCAGACCTGCTCACTAAGGGACATTTACGCCATCCCAATTTAAAAACACTGGCTTTGACGGCCTGGCTGCTGAAACCTCCATCTTGAGGGAAAAGGGGCTGTCTGCCTCTGTTGTTTACACCATGATTAGGGCTAGGAAGAAGTCTTCTTCTTCCATTTACTATAGGGTTTGGCGTGCCTACATTGACTGGTGTGAGTCTAGGTCTCTTCCCTGTCGTGTGTTCTCTATTCCCAGGATTCTGGAGTTCCTCCAACATGGTTTGGATCTGGGGCAACTCAGTACTCTGAAGGGTCATGTCTCTGCCCTGGCTGTTTTCTTCCAGAGATCTTTTGTTCAGCATTCTCTGATCAGGACTTTTTTCCAGTGGGTTACTCATGTGCGTCCTCCACGTAAGCCTATGTTGCCTGTCTGGGATTTTAACTTGGTCCTGTCTGCCCTGCAGGGTGCTCCCTTTGAACCTGTGCAGGAGGCTGCCTTGGCCATTCTTACTCTCAAGGTTGTCTTTTTGGTGGCCATCACTTCTGTTAGGCGTGTTTCTGAGTTGGCAGCGCTTTCCATACATCCCCCCTACTTTGAGAGACACCAGAACAAGGTGGTGTTTTGCTTCAAGCCAGATTTTCTGCCTAAGGTTGTATCTGCCTTTCACCCTATTTAGGACATTGTTCTACCTTCCTTGTGCCCTAATCCTAGTAACGCTAAGGAGAGGGTTTTGCATTCCTTGGATGTGGATAGGAATCTGAAGTACTATCTGGTGGCTACTGCACCTTTCAGGAAAACTGATGCTCTTTTTGTGGTCCCTTCTGGTCCTAGGAAGGGTTTGGCTCCTGCTAAATCTACTATCCGCAAATGGATTCGTCAGGCTGTGATTCAGGCCTACTCTGCTAAGGGGAAGAATCCTCCCTTCCGCCTTACTGCTCATTTTACGCTGCTATTGGGGCCTCTTGGGATTTTCAGCACCAGGCTTCTGTTGAACAAGTTTGCAAGGCCGCCACTTGGTCTTCTGTTCATACTTTTTCCAAGTTTTACAAGGTTGGTGTTAGGGCCTCAGCTGATGCTGCTTTTGGCGGCAAGGTTCTGCAGGCAGCAGTGGTCTGACCTATCTGCTGTTACCTTTTGGGATCCCACCCTACTTTACGGACACTGCTATTGGATGTCCCAAGAGTAAAGAATCTTATCTGGAGCAGGACGTACTGTATACTAAGAATAATACAATTCTGTGATTACTCACCTGTAGAATTGTTATTATGAGTATACAGCACGTCCTGCTCCACCCCACCCTCATTTTCATTATCCTTGGATCCCCTGTATGGTGATTGTTATCATTGTTGATAGTTACTGGTTGGTTATGTTATCATTCTCCCTGCTTCTTATTAACGGCTTTTCAATGCTGGGGATTTGTGGGAGGTCCCGGGTATTTAGGGGCCGGAAGGAGCCAATTTCGCGGTCTCTGCAGTCCAGCGCCATCTGGCGGAGTAATACCCAAGGGTAAAGAATCTTATCTGGAGCAGGACGTACCGTATACTCATAATAACAATTCTACAGGTGAGTAATCACAGAATTTTATTTTTCTGCCTAAGGTTGTGTCTGCTTTTCATCTCAATCAGGACATTGTGTTGCCTTCTCTTTTCCCTAATCCTAGTAATCCTAAGAAGCGGGTTTTACATTCTCTGTATGTGATCAGAACTCTGAAGTTCTAGTTGGTGGCTACTGAACCCTTCAGGAAGACTGATGCTCTTTTTGTGCTCCCATCTGGACCTAAGAAAGGTCTCGCTCCAGCTAAGTCCCCTATCAGCAAGTGGATTCGTCAGGCTGTGGTACAGGCTTACTCTGCTAAGGGGAATGAGACTCCCTTCCGCCTTACTGCTCATTCTACTCGTGCTATTGGTGCCTCTTGGGCTTTTCAGCACCAAGCTTTTGTTGAACAAGTTTGCAAGGCCGCCACTTGATCTTCTGTTCATACTTTTTCCAAGTTTACAAGGTTGATGTTAAGGCCTCAGCTGATGCTGCTTTTGGCCGCAAAGTTCTGCAGGCGGCAGTGGTTTAAACTGTCTGCTGTTACTTTTGGGGATCCCACCCTACCTTACGGACACTGCTCTTTTATGTCCCATGTGTAAGGAATCTTCTGGAACAGGACGTGCTGTATACTTAGAATAGTAATATTCTGTGATTACTCACCTGTAGAATTGGTATTATACGTATATACAGCACATCCTGTTCCACCCCACCCTTGTTATCATTATTCTTAGTTACCTCTGTATGGTGATTGTTCATATGTTCATTTTTTTAAGTTATTGTTCTCCCGGCTTCTTGTTAATTGCTTGTAAATACTGGGGATTTTGTGGGATGTCCCTGACTTATATTGGGCCGTGAGGAGCCACAAGCTGTTTTCTGCAGTCCAGCGCCATCTTGTGGATGTATTACCCATGTGTATAGAATATTCTGGAACAGAACGTGCTGTATACGTACAATACCAATTCTACAGGTGAGTAATCACAGAATTGTATTTTTCTGCAGGCCTAGGTGTTCCTTTGTGTGTGAAAAGATTTGCAGATCATGAAAATATCTCTTTGAAAGCAATGTATATTTGCTTTTCTGTTACTTCATTCAGAGTTGACCATGAGAATTTTTAAAGCAGACCAAAGCTCAGGATAGTCACTGCCCCCCCCCCCCCCCCCCGCCCTGTACCCACTTTGTTCAAATGATTCCACAGCGCATGGGCAGGCTCTCCTTCAATCATGATTTTATGCCATGCTTAATGCCTGATTCATGAATGGATAAATTGTTGTGCTCCAACTATGGAGGGTGTGCAGGGAATGGAGGAGAGATGGGGATGCTGCCAGAGGCCTACGCATGCACCTTGAGAGCATACTTTCAGGTGAGTTTATGGACCAACCAATTGCTCCAGGAACAGGGAATCTCCCTGAGAGTCCCGCCTTTTGTCTGCTTTATAACTTAATTAAATCCAACAATTTTGTTTAACCATTTATTAATGTGTATACTTTTTTTGTTCTGGGGACTAGCTAGCTACATTTTGTCATACATGAGTATTTTTCTAGGAACTGCGAGTTTCATTGCATGAGCTATGGTTTATGGCTTAGGAAAATGTTAGGGCTGTGCCACCAAGTGGCCAGGCTACAACTGATACACAATATAGTTTTGTATAATGCCACTGCATACAATAAAATCATTCCTCTTGATTTCTGCTTCAGCTGGTTCAGAAAAGGAAAAGGCTTTAGAAATGAACTTCCTTTAGTATAGCACATTTGTTTGAAAAAAAATATTAACTAAATGTATTGTTGCTCCTTTAGAAATTATACCGCAGAGAGATCAGTCCTCCTTTTAAACCTGCTGTTTCACAGCCAGATGACACCTATTACTTTGACTCAGAGTTTACATCTCGTACTCCAAAAGGTCAGTGCTGATTATTGGTAACTACTGCTAAATCCATAATTAACCTGCAGTATGTATCTGCGTCTTAATAAATGACAGTATGCGGAGAACAGTGAAAACATGATGGCAATCTTTGAAATGTAAAAATGTTATACTAATAAGCAACATGTTCAGACTAGGCAGGTTTTTTTCAGACTGTTTTTTAATGTCAAAACTTACCTGTCCATCCCTTAACTTCTTCATCATGTACAGCCTAGGGACAGGCCTTATGTAGCTTGCTTGTAGATTGCTTCTTGAAAGAGCTTAGAAATATGGATTCTACCATGAAAATCCTTAAGATGAGATTTTGTGAATTGAACTCATGCAAAGTAAAGAGCTTTACTTTACCTATCCACCCACAGGTTTGATCCTTCAGAGTCCTGCAGGATTGATTGGTCCAGTTCTTGCGCTGACAGCTCACTTTCTGTGCGCAGTTATAAAGGAAGCAGGTTTCTTCTTTAATTAGCATCAGAAGAGGTACAAAAATGCCCTGGGAGTGTGCGATCAGAATCGGAGCGATTAGCACATCCAGGTTTAAGGTTGACTCTTTATCTTAATTATGGAATTAGATGATCGAACGTCTTTGTGACCCCATACCTTGTGCTCCACCAAGAGTAGCCTAGATAGGTCGCCATCCTGAGTACCTGTATGGTGCTGGTTGGAAGGTTTTCTTACCTTTCTTTACCTAGACTCAGGATTCCACTCCCTCTTATTCCAAAGAGTTAGATACATGCTTCTTGCTTGAACATTGGCACAATTTCTTTCCTTTTCCCAACACGTCGTCCAGGATGGCCCAGCCGAGTAGCTCCTCCCACCTACAGGAAACACATCTGAACAAGCTTAAATACCCCCCTCCCCTTCCTCTAAGACCTCAGTGTTTTGTTTTTCCTCCCGAGGAAACAGGACTGGACATAGTCCCATTTTTGTTTTTTTTCCCCAGGGAGAATGGCCGGCCCGGACTCCCTCCCTCTGCTCTATCAGGCCGTTCGGGGGTCTGGGCGGCCCCTGGCCTGCTACAGGTGGAGATTCCCCCCTGGAACCAGATCCCGAGGGAATTCCTCATCCTGGAGCTAGTCGCGGATGCAGTCTCCAGGATGGGACCCCATCGGGGTGCTTAGGATCCCATCTAATCCTCTATTGGGTAGTAGGATTATAGGATTTGGTGAGGAACCCCTGACCCTCGCTCCTAGGACACGCGTGGGGAAAAGGTAAGTAGGGGGCCTAGGAGGACTTACCTGTACCTCCAGGTCGGGGGTCCACTGGAACGCTGTGGCAGTAGTTTCAGCAGATCTTCTGGCCGACCAGAGCACACGTGTGGAAGCTGGCCGGCCATACGGTTTTCAGGGGGCGGGCCATGCGTTCCAGTGACACGTTTCCGGAACCGGCCAGCAGTATAACAGGAAGAGCTGGCCTTGTGGTTTGCTGCGATCTGGCCAGCGGGGAGAAAGTGCTCCGGACCAGCTGATTCGCTACTGGTGGCACCCCCGGTGGGTCTGCAGAGGCCGATGGCTGGGGATGGTTCATCAGATGGGGTAAGTCGGGGGATCATGGGGGGCCTTCAGGTTCTACTTAATAGTTAGTTCTGTTGTGTCATTATGTTTAGGCTAAAGAGCCCAAGGGAAAGGAGGCTAAAGCCACAAAGGACCCTAAAAGAGACTCCAGAGAGTCTTAAAGAGCCCAGGGAAAGCAGAGTGGGTTACCCTAGATCATGCTCTAATTGTCTGGTTGCTCTCCCTGAGGGTTCCTCAAAACTGTTATGTAGAGCATGTTTGGGGGAGGTTGCAGTGTACCGAATGTCCTCAGAAGATTTTTTGACAACTTTGATTCAAAGATGTCTGGCTCCTGGTGATAGATTGGATACTGGGCCATCTTGTTTGCAGCTACCATCCGCCCAGGTCCCGAAAGAACCCAGTGGAGTTGTTTCAGAGGGGGAGGAGGAGCGGGGGGTATCTTCGGATGAGTCAATTCATTCTTCAGCCAGAGATAGTATATCGGAGGCTTCACATGTTGATCAGCCAGGAAGATTTAATTTCTGTCTTGAGATCATCGAATTTTCGAGAGCTAAAAGCTGTGAATCTAGCGTTAGAACACTTCAGAGACAGATTACAGGATCAGGATGTCCTGATTGTATCGGACAATGCTACAGTTGTAGCCTACATCACCAGGTCAATGGAGCTAGAAGCTCTCTCCAAGATCATTTGCGGCAAGATGGAAGATTGGGTAAGGTCTCTGAGAGCAGTACACATCAAGGGACAATTGAATGTACTGGCAAATTTGCTCAATCGGGTTCAATTGAAACCTTTAGAATGGGAGCTAAACCAGAGAGTCTACAAGTAGATAGTAGACCTTTGGGGCTCACCAGAGATAGACCTGTGGCAAACACCAGAGATGTTTGCCACAAAAAGGAATTCCAAATGCCAAAACTTCTTCTTCTCGCTGTACCAGGGCCAAGGAGCCCTAGCGGTGGATGCACTCTCCCAGGATTGGGGGAAATTCAACCTTTGCTATGCATTGCCACCTTTTCAACTGCTTCCCAGAGTTTTGAGAAAGATAAAGACAGAGGGAGCGAGAGTAGTTTTGGTGGCTCCACACTGGCCCAGGAGGCTGTGGTTCTCTCTCCTGATTCAGATGACAACCAGACCACCGTTCACTCTACCAGAGACAGTAGACTTACTTCAGCAAGGGCCCATTCTTCATCCTCAGGTCCAAAACCTTCGGGTGACAGCTTGAATCCTGAATGGAGCCTGTTAAGGGGTAAGGGCTTGTCAAGCAGAGTTGTTTAGACTCTGCTTCAGAGTAGAAAGGTGGTCACTAGAAAGATTTACGGTAAGATCAGGAAAAGATTAATTTCTTTTTGTAGGAGCCATAACCTAAGTCGCTCAAGTGGCCATGGTATTGGAATTCTTACAGGAAGGGGCAGAGATGGGCTTAGCCATAAGCACCTTGAAGGTGCAGGTGGCGGCTCTTATCAGTATATTCTTAGTATACAGTACGTCCTGCTCCAGATAGATTACTTACACTCGGGTATTACTCCGCCAGATGGCGCTGGACTGTAGAGACATCGAAAATAGGCTCCTCCCGGCCCCTCAAATACCCAGGGACCTCCCACAATCCCCAGATCTTCTCTGCAGTCTAGACTGCGAAGGACAAGAAGATTGTCCTGTAGGACTATTCCCACCCGTTCCATCAGTAATTGACTCCCAGCCTTGGCTGCGCTGGTCGGGTGATGGTAGGCAGCACCGCTGTTAGGTGCTTAGGAGCGCTGCTCCACCGCAATCCCCCACCTAAGGGTAGGCAGTATAGGCATATGGTGAGTGTCTATGGGATGCCCCTCCCGCACTTTTGCCCCTTGCCCCTGTCTATCGGTGGGCCCTGTTAAGTGGCCGCTGTCCTCCCTCACTCTCCTATAGCCTTCGAGGTGGGGGGGTGTATATATGTGTATTGGCTTTTATGCTTCACTACATTATGCTTGGTGTCAGCCACCGCGCTGACTTGTTTTCACTTATCGTGCCTTGAAATTGCTGCCGACGTCGCGCGCGCTTCCCTGTGTTCTGCGCTTGGCGTCGGCGTTACCTCAGGCGCCGTTACGCCGTCATTGGCTGCTTGTCATGTGTATGGCTTCGCGCTCTTTGGGGGGGCGGGGCCTGTCTTTGGCGCGTTCCGTGTCACTGTTCATGCGGGCCCGCCCCTCGAGGTATACCAACGCCATTTTTTGCTTGGTTCCGGCTGCTGCGTGACGGGCTTCTACCTACCGCGGTCCGTGAGTGCCCTCGCGGGCGGCTTTATTACTGCTGTTTTTTATTGTATACTTACGGCTCCCCTTTGATTATGTATTTCAGACGGGCGAACCCTCTTGGCTTCTCTCGGCCCTACCCCCTCTATTTAGTTGATTAACTTGTGAGGTCTAGTGTTAATTACTCCCACTTCCCTAGCGGGTTATTGGGGCATCCTGGGTTGCTTTATAGCGTCAATCTCTATCGGCCTATATAATCACCATATGGAGGCATCTCAGGATAATGTGCTCGGGGTTCCTTCGGGACAAGCCCGGCTGTGTGTAGCTTGTGGGGTGTCCGCTATTAGCGCTGACAATGCGCGGGTCTGTGTACCTTGTGCCGAGCAGGTGCTTGCGCTGCAATCTGGCCTTCCAGTGGCTGGGCCTGCGCCTCGTTTCACTTCACCTACTCCCCCAAGCTTAAATCTCACTCCCACTGAGTTGCATACAAGTGGGGATTCTCAGCCTGATGTGTCTTCTAGACTGGCTAGTGTTGAGAAGTTAATTGCTAATACCTTGGCGTGTAAGGCCTCTGCAAAAAGCGGCACTTAACGCCTGATGTCACTCTTTTCCCTATGGAAGCTGATCAGTTTTTGGAAATGTCTGGCTATACCCCTTTGGAGGAAGGGGAGCTATTCTCTGACTCAGGGTCATCTGATGAGAGGCCTAGGGGGTCATGACGATTCTGGCTCTGACCCCTGGGCCCCAGATGATACTGATGGGCTGTTGGCTTAGATTTCTGAGGTTCTGTCTATTTCTTTCATACTTTTTCATACTGCTAAGTCACGCTTGGAATTTCCTGAGCAAGCCCATTTTAATAACCTTGTGCTCAAGGAATGGGAATGCCCCAGCAGGCTTCTCGGTGTAGAGTTGGGATAAAAAGTACCCCTTTCCTGCTGATGTGGTGAAGTGTTGGTCATCCCCTCCTGAGGTGGATGCCCCGGTTCTAGGGTTATCTAACACCTCTGTCATGCACTCCCCTGACTCTACTACTCTGTGGGATGCTGAGGACCGGCACATTGATCAGCTGGCGTCCCATGCTTTTGCGTGTGTGGGGACGGCGCTGCGCCCGGTCTGTGCCTCTGCCATTACGGCTGTGGCTATTAGGAACCCTGCTCAGAAGTATCCTTGATGGTGCCCCTGATGATGTGTCTAGGGAGGAGTTTAATGCACTATCTAGTTGTGATGTTTTTGTGACCTATGTACTCTCTGCCTTGGATGACACCATTAGAATGTGTGGCAGAACCTCTGCCCTTGTGGCAATACGCCACTCGGTTTGGCTGCGCCAGTGGGCTGCTGACAACGCTGTCAAGAAAGCCCTCACTGGGTTTCCCTTCAAAGGACTATGCCTGTTTGGGGACCGCTTGGACCTGTTTGCTAAGGAAGGCAGGTTACCCCAGCGCAGGCGGCAGTCTGGGCCCTTTCGGGGTCAGGGCTCCTTTTCCTCCCCTTACCGTGGTGCTAGACAAGGGAGGGGAGTTTCCTTTACTGGGGCCCGGGGAGACTTCTGGGGTAGGGGCAGAGGACGTGGATGTCCTGGCTCCACCTGGGGCTCCAAGCTTAAGTCTTCTCCCAAGCCCCCTCAGGCATGATGGGGGCACTTTGCTCACGTCTGAAGGCTTCATGTCTCAGACCGGTGGATTCAGGAGGTAGTGTCCTCCGGTTACAAGATAGTTTGCGTTCTGCCACCCCCCCCCCCCCCAAGGTTCATCAGATCCCGGATTTCTCAGGACCCTGTGTCAGCTCAGGATCTAGTGAAGGCAGAGCAAAGCCTTCTGGAGCTGGGGGTCATCTGCAAGGTCCCTTTAAGAGAAAGGGGCAAGGGCTTCTATTCCAACCTCTTCACAGTGCCCAAAAAGATGGGTCAGTCAGGCCCATCCTGGACTTGAAGATCCTCAACAAATTTGTCAGATGCAGGCGCTTTCGCATGGAAACTCTGCGCTCTGCCATCAGCTCCCTGCGCCCAGGGGATTTCATGACGTCTGTGGACATCAAAGATGCTTACCTTCATATTCCTGTATTTCCAGGTCATCAAAGGTTCCTCAGGTTCACTCTGGAGGATCAACACTACCAATTTGTGGCATTACCTTTTGGTCTCACTTCAGCTCCCAGGGTGTTCACCAAGGTGCTGGCAGGAGTGATGTGTCTGCTCAGGTTTCGGGGCATCCGCGTGCTGCCCTACCTGGACGACATCCTCATCACTTCCCAGTCTCTACATCAGGCAGAGTTGGATACTCAGCTGGTGGTGTCCACCCTGGAGTCATTTGGCTGGGTGATCAACCACCCCAAGTCTTTTCTGTCTCCCTCCGTGGGGACTTCATTCCTGGGAATGAATCTGGATACAGTTCAGGCAAGGATTTTTCTTCCTCAGCAGACGGTGGACAGTCTGATTGCGCAGGTCCAGTTCCTGCTATCTTGTCATCATCCCTCCATCAGACAGGGAATGCAGCTGGTGGGCCTGATGGTGGCGTGCTTCGAGGCAGTCCCTTATGCTCAGTTCCACTTGAGGCCTCTGCAACTCCACCTCTTGTCAGTATGCGACAAGGACCCTGCGTCCCTGGACCGGGTCTTTGCGCTTTCCCCCCTGGTCAGGCGGTCCCTCTCGTGGTGACTGGACTCCAGGAACCTGTTGGGGGGCAGATCCTTTCTGACTCCCTCCTGGGAGACAGTCACCACGGATGCCAGTCTGTCAGGTTGGGGGGTTTCTGGAAGTCCCTGCAGTTCCAGGGGAGGTGGGGCCCTCAGGAGGCCCACACACCTATCAACGTCTTGGAGCTGCAGGGGCGATCAGGTTGGTTCTGGCTCAGTTGACTCATCAGCTTCGGGGCCTGCCTGTTCAGGTGCGCTCGGACTACCAGACGGCAGTTGCCTACATCAATCATCAGGGAGGGACCCGGAGCAAGAGGGCCCTCCAGGAAGTGTCTCTGATCCTGACCTGGGCGGAGGCCAATGTTCCCTGCATATCAGCTGTGTACATTCCAGGGGTGGCAAATCTGCTGGCAGACTCTCTGAGCAGGGGGATCTCTCGCCAGGGAGAATGGTCCCTCTGCAACAGGGTGTTCCAATCTCTGTGTCACTGTTGGGGCCAACCAGATGTGGATCTGTTTGCGTCCCAGCACAATCACAATCTCCCGGCCTTTGTCTCCCTGTCCCAGGATCCTCTGGCCTTGACCACGGATTCCCTAGCAATGGCAGGACTTTCAGTTCCTGTTTTTCTTTCCTCCATTCCCCCTGCTGGGCAGGGTTCTGCGCAAGATAGCTCTGGAGGGGGTGCCAGCAATTCTGGTGGCCCCCAGGTGGCCAAGAAGAGTGTGGTTCGCAGACATGGTGCAGTAGATCAGTACGTTCTGCCCAGGGTGCCAGACCGGCTCACTCAGGGTCCCTTACGCCATCCCAATTTACAAACTCTGGCTTTGATGGCCTGGCTCCTGAAATCTCCATCTTGATGAAGAAGGGGCTGTCTACCTCGGTGATTGTTACCATGATAAAGGCTAGGAAGAAGTCTTTATTATTATTTATTACAGGGTTTGGCGTGCCTACACTGACTGGTGTGAGTCTAAGTCTCTTCCCTGTCATGTGTTCTCTATTCCCAGGATCCTGGAGTTCCTGCAGCATGGGTTGGAGATGGGGCTCTAACTCAGTACTCGGGTTTCTGCCCTGGCTGTTTTCTTCCAGAAGTCCTTTGCTCAGCATTCGCTGATCAGGACTTTTTTCCAGGGGGTTACTCATGTGCGTCCCCCACGTAAGCCTATGACGCCTGTTTGGGATTTGAACTTGGTTTTGTCAGTCTTGCAGGGTGCTCCCTTTGAACCTGTGCAGGATGCTGCTCTGGCCATTCTTACTCTCAAAGTTGTCTTTTTGGTGGCTATCACCTCTGTTAGACGTGTGTCTGAGTTGGCGGCGCTCTCCATCCAGCCCCCCTACTATGAGAGACACCAGGACAAGGTGCTGTTCCGCTTCAAGCCAGACTTTCTGCCTAAGGTTGTGTCTGCCATTCATTGTGGACATTGTTCTTCCTTCATTGTGCCCTAATCCTAGTAATGCTAAGGAGAGGGTCTTGCATTCTTTGGATGTGGTTAGGTGTCTGAAGTACTATCTGGTGGCTACTACACCTTTCAGGAAAACTGATGCTCTTTTTGTGGTCCTAGGAAGGGTTTGGCTCCTGCCAAGTCTACTATCAGCAAATGGATCCGTCAGGTTGTGATTCAGACCTACTCTGCTAAGGGGAAGAATCCTCCCTTCCGCCTTACTACTCATTCTACTCGTGCTATTGGTGCCTCTTGGGCTTTTCAGCACCAGGCTTCTGTTGAACAAGTATGCAAGACCGCTACTTGGTCTTCTGTTCTTACCTTTTCAAAGTTTTACAAGGTTGATGTTAGGGCCTCGGCTGATGCTGCTTTTGGCCGCAAGGTTCTGCAGGCGGCAGTGGTTTAAACTGTCTGCTGTTACCTTTGGGGATCCCACCTTACTTTATGGACACTGCTATTGGATGTCCCGAGTGTAAGTAATCTATCTGGAGCAGGACGTACTGTATACTAAGAATAATACAATTCTGTGATTCAAAGAAGCTATGTAAAACATAGAGAAAACTCTGCAGGAGAATAAAGGGTTAATTAATCCTTCTTTTTACTTCACCACCAGTGCTTCAATAATACCACTGTGTAGCCCGGCCACCAACAACAAATTGCACGTACCAGAGAAACTCTTTAAAGAAAGCTCATCAAAGTGTCTTAATTCCAAGTTATAGAATGGTCCTTAATCATATTCCGTCATTCAGATCTCCTCAGCATGTTTGCAAAAACGTTATCACAGGAAAAGAGTAAAACAGAGCGGACATATCGTAATACCGTTTTTTAAAAGGATTAAAAAGTAGCTTTATTTGCGCTTACCATATCAAGATTAAAAAAGTGTGTATCATGTATTCGACCCGATCCTTAAATCACTGCCTTGTGTTTCTTCTACTCACATACGGAAAGCGTGCCGCAGCAAACATATATCTCACCGCCCCGGCCGTAGGCTATAGAGATACAAGGAAAAAACGAGCAACCGCAGCTGCCAGATAGAGCGTAGTGATGTCGTGGAGGGTCCCGCCTCCCGTGGTATTAGATGTAAAATCCTTGTAAGACCTGGGCGTATCTTCTGTGCATAATTTACAGGCCATGCATTTTTTGCATCTATAAAACCCCTTCATATTACTTAGGGTGCCCATATTTTTATTCCTTTTTTGTTCAACAAAACTTTTAACCAGTTTGGTTGCCAATGAAGGGGGCCGTCGGTAAATAATTCTAGGTTTATCTGGTAATTTAGGACCTAACATATCATTTTTTAGTATATACCAGTGTTTTTCTAATATTTTTTTCAACTTCCTATAGTCTTTGCCATACTGCGTCACTAACGCAAATTCCGCTGGATTACTATCCCCCTTATTTCTTCCCTCACTACCTTCTTTTACTTTGTTTAAAAAATTAATGTGATGTGTGTGGTTGTTATTAATTTTGGGATGTAGTTGCGTCCCTTTTTATATGATTATTTCTAGATATAATAATTCAGTATGAATTTATATGTTTAACAATGTAGATAGACTTGGGTGTGTCTTATTCTTTTTTAAGGGGAGTATTTAGACATATGGGGATTAGAATACTTCAAACAAGTTGAGTGGCGCTGTATATAAAAATTAAAAAAAAAAAAATGTAAGATTAATATTTTCATTAGAAACATGTTCATAGACGTGCTGGAAGATAAGGAGTTAAGTCTCAAGATTGTACCATCAGGCGCTACAAGCTAGACTAATATAGAATTGGCCGCGTAGAAATGACATTTGTGCAGTTTAATTTTGATTGGCAATGAAGGAGTTAAGCCCCTAGGACTAAGTCACAGAGCGAGGTGAATAAATTAATGACAGCGTGGAGGGCCCGCAGCCTAATGAAAAAGTCAGAATAGGCGAAACGCGTTGGGCGGGACCCTCCACATCGTCACTACGCTCTGGCAGCTGCGGTTGCTCGTTTTTCCTTGTATTTCTATAGCCCACGGCCGGGGCGGTGAGATATTTGTTTGCAGCGGCCCGCTTTCCTTATGTGAGTAGAAGAGACACAAGGCAGTGATTTAAGGATCGGGTTGAATACATGATACGCACTTTTTTAATCTTGATATGGTAAGCGCAAATAAAGCTACTTTTAAATCCTTTAAAAAAAACGATATTACGCTATGTCTGCTCTGTTTTACTCTTTTCCTGTGATAACGTTTTTGCAAACACGCTGAGGAGATCTGAATGACGGAATATGATTAAGGACCATTTTATAACTTGGAATTAAGACACTTTGAGCTTTCTTTAAAGAGTTTCTCTGGTACGTGCAATTTGTTGTTGGTGGCCGGGCTACACAGTGGTATTATTGAAGCACTGGTGGTGAAGTAATCTGGATTGAATCAAAAGAAGGATTAATTAACCCTTTATTCTCCCGCTGAGTTTTCTCTATTTTTACATAGCTTCTTTGGATTGTTGTATATAACTGGACTGACAGTTATTTTAAACTCCTTGCGCTGGACTATAATTTGAAAGCATAATTTGAACAGAGTAAAGAGAAGGGAAGCTAAAATCCTTTTTTCTTTAGGTCGAGGTCGATGCTCCTATTCTAGGGTTGTCCAACACCTCTATTATGCACTCCCCTGACACTACTACGCTGCGGGACTCTGAGGACCGGCCTGTTGACCAATTGGCATGCCATGCCTTTGCATTTGGGGGAGCGACTCTGCGCCCGGTTTGTGCCTTAGCCATTACGGCAGTAGCGCTCAGGGCCATGGTCAGGAATGCACTCGATAGCCCAGATGAGTTGCCTCCTGATATTATCAATGCACTGTCTAACTGTGATGTGTTTGTGAACTTTATCCTGTCTGCATCGGATGATGCTATTAGGATGTGTGCCAGATCTTCTGCCCTGGCGGTAGCTATACGCCGCGCTGTTTGGTTGCGCCAGTGAGCTGCTGACAATGCTGCTAAGAAAGCCCGTACTGGGCTTCCTTTTAAGGTGCTGCGCCTGTTTGGGGACCGTCTAGACCTCTTCGCCAAAGGAGGCAAGTTACCCCAGCGCAGGCGGCAGACTCGGCCCTTTCGGGGCCAGGGCACCCTTTCAGTCCCCTACCATGGGGCTAAACAGGGAAAAGGGGTGTCCTTCGCTGGGTCCCGCGCAGACTCCTGGCACAGGAACAGAGGACGCCGTCCTGGTTCCTCCTGGGGGTCCAAGCCCAAAGCCCCTCCCAAGACCCCTCAGGCATGAAGGGGCGCCCTCGCCCGTCAGGGTGGGGGGACGTCTGCAGCACTTCGAGCATGTCTGGAGGCACCACGTCTCAGACCGGTGGATTCAGGAGGTAGTGTCCTCCAGCTACAAGATAGAAGAAGATAGATAGGTCTTGTTGCTGGCCGTGCAGGGTCTCCTGGAACTAGGGGTCATTTGCAAGGTCCCCTTAGGAGACAGGGGCATGGGGTTCTATTCCAACCTTTTCACAGTACCCAAGAAGGATGGGTCAGTCAGGCCCATTCTGGATTTAAAAATCCTCAACAAGTTTGTCAAGAACAGGCACTTTCGCATGGAAACTCGACTTTATGACGTCCGTAGACATCAAAGATGCTTACCTTCATGTCCCGGTGTTTCCAGGACACCAAAGGTTTCTCAGATTTGCACTAAAAGGTCAGCATTACCAATTTGTGGCCTTGCCATTCGGCCTCACGTCGGCTCCCAGGGTGTTCACCAAGGTGCTGGCAGGGGTGATGTCCCTGATAAGGTTAAGGGGCATACGCGTGCTACCCTCCCTGGACGATATACTCATCACCTCTCGGTCTCTGCGGCAGGCAGAGTTGGACACTCAGCTGGTAGTGTCCACCCTGGAGTCCCCAAGTCAATTACCCCAAGTCTTCTCTGTCCCCATCCTCGGTTACTCCGTTCCTGGGAATGATTCTGGATACGGTTCAGTCAAGGTGGAAGCTCTGACTGCGCAGGTGAGGTTCCTGCTCTCGTGCCCCCAGCCCTCCATCAGGCAGGGAATGCAGCTGGTGGGCCTGATGGTGGCGAGCTTCGAGGCGGTGCCCTTTGCCCAGTTCCATTTGAGGCCTCTGCAGCTTCACCTTCTGTCAGTGTGGGACAAGAACCCAGCGTCCTTGGACGGGGTCTGTGTGCTTCCCTCCTTGGTCACAGTCCCTTGCGTGGTGGCTGGACCACAGGAACTTGATAAGGGGCAGGTCCTTTCTGGCTCCCTCCTGGGAGACGGTCACAACGGATGGGTTGGGGGGGATTCTGGAAGTCCCTGCGCTTCCAGGGGAGGTGGGGCCCTCAGGAGGCTCATTTACCCATCAACATTCTGGAATTACGGGCAGTCAGGTTGGTACTGGAGCGGTTGACCCACCACCTGAAGGGTCTGTCGGTACAGGTGCGCTCAGACAACAGGACGGTGGTTGCCTACATCAACCTTTAGGGAGGGACCCGGAGCAGGGGTGCCCTCCAGGAGGTGTCTCAGATTCTGACATGGGCGGAGGCCAATGTCCAATGCATTTCGGCTGTGTACATTTCGGGGGCGGAGAATCTGCTTGCAGACGCTCTGAGCAGGGGGACGTCCCGTCAGGGGGAGTGGTCCTTCTGCAACAGGGTATTCCAGTCCCTGCGTCACCGTTGGGGTCTACCACATCCCGTCACATTCACAAGCTCCCGGTCTTCGTATCCCTGTCTCAGGATCCTCTGGCCTTGGCCACGGATGCCCTGTCCATGTCATGGAAGGAGTTTCGGCTCCTGTATGTATTTCCACCATTCCCCCTTCTGGGCAGGGTTCTGCGCAAGATTGCTCTGGAAGGGGTACCAGTGATTGGAAGGGTTCTGCATTCCTTGGACGTGGTCAGGTGTTTGAAGTATTATCTGGTAGTCACTGCGGCTTTCAGGAAGACTGATGCTCTCTTCGTTGTGCCTTCTGGGCCTAGGAAGGGTTTGGCTCCCGCCAAATCTACTATCAGCAAATGGATTAGTCAGGCTGTGATTCAGGCCTATTCTGCCAAGGGGAAGGTACCCCCCTTTCGCCTTTCTGCTCATTCTACTCGTGCTATTGGGGCCTCTTGGGCTTTCCAGCACCAGGCTTCTGTTGAACAAGTTTGCAAGGCCGCTACTTGGTCTTCTGTTCATACCTTTTCATAGTTTTACAAGGTTGATGTTAGGGCCTCAGCTGATGCTGTGTTTGGCTGCAAGGTTTTGCAGGCGGCAGTAGTTTATACTGCCTGCTGTTGCCCTTTTTGTTGGGGATCCCACCCTACTTTATGGACTCTGCTATTGGATGTCCCAAGTGTAAGTATTATATGTACTGTATACTTAGAATAATACAATTCTGTGAAATACTCACCTGTAGAATTGGTATTATACGTATACAGTACGTCCTGCTCCACCCCACCCTGGTTTTTGCATTGTTCTGGATCCCTTGTATGGTGATTGTTACCATTGTTGTTTCCAGTTTTGGTGGTTAAATTCTCCCGGCTTCTTGTTCACTGCTTTTCAATGCTGGGGATTTGTGGGAGGTCCCCGGGTATATGAAGCGTCGGGAGGAGTCTGTTTTTGCATGTCTCTGCAGTGCAGCGCCATCTGGCGGAGGATTACCCAAGTGTAAGTATTATATCTGGAGCAGGACGTACTGTATACGTATAATACCAATTCTACAGGTGAGTATTTCACAGAATTGTATTTTTACACTTTTTCCATTCTGTCTAGTCTTGTGTCAGACGCCGCTCTGACTTGCCTTTACTGTCTTTTTAAAATTGCCGTTGCCGCGCGCTGACTTGGTTCCGCGCTTGGCGGCGGCATTACCTCAGGCGCTGGTGCGCCAACATTGGCTGCTTGCATGTTCTGGCTTCGCGTTCTTTGGGGGGGCGGGGCCCGTCTATGGCCCGCTCCGCGTCAACGCTGATACCGGCCCGCCCCTCGAGGTATACCGACGCCATCTTTATCCTGCTTGGTTGGCCCATGCGCGACGGACCCCTACCTACCGCGGTCCGTATGTGCCCTCGTGGGCAGCTTTATATCTTTCGCTTTTGTTACTGTGTGCCTACAGGTCTTGTCTGATTATGTCTTTCAGGCAGGGCGAACCCCTTTTGGCTTCTCCCGGCCCTTTATTAGTATATAACTTGTAGGCCTTCTAAAAATAATACTCCCACTTCCCTAGTGGGTTATTGGGGCATCCAGGGTTGCTATATAGCGTTATTCCCTATCGGCGTATAGCGCCGCTATAATCACCATATGGAGGCATCCCAGGATAATGTGACCGGGGTCCCTTCGGGACAAGACCAGCTGTGTGTAGCGTGTGGGCAGCCTCATGCTGACACTGACAAGGCGCGGGTCTGTGTACCCTGTGCTGAGCAGGTGCTTGCATTGCAATCTGGCCTGCCAGTGGCTGCACCTCGTTTCACTTCGCCTACTCCCCCAAGCTTAAACCTCACTCCTACTGAGTTGCATACTAGTGGGGATTCTCAGCCTGATGTGTCTTCTAGACTGGCTACTGTTGGCCAGTTGATTGCTAAGTCCTTAGCGCGTAAGGCCCCTGCTAAAAAGCGGCACTTGATGCCTAATGTCACTGTTTTCCCTATGGGAACTGAGGAGTTTTTGAATCTTTGTGGCTATACCCCATCTGATGAAGGGGAGCTGTTTTCTGATTCAGGCTCATCTGATGAGAGACCAAGGGGTCATGACTATTCTGGCTCTGACCCCTGGGCCCCGGATGACACTGACAGATTATTGACCCAGATTTTTGAGGTTCTGTCCATCTCTCTCACTGTTGCGGCTCCTAGGCAAAGAGGGGAGCTTTTCCATACAGCAAAATCAGATTTGGATTTCCCAAGCAGGCACATTTCCATAACCTTGTGCTCAAGGAATGGGAGCGCCCCAGTAAACTTCCCGGGGTTCCAAAAAGTTGGGATAGGAAGTATCCCTTTCCTGCTGAGGTGGTTAAATGTTGGTCATTCCCCTGACTCCACTACCCTGCGGGATGCTGAGGAAGATGCTGTGCCTCTGCCATTACTGCTGTGGCCACTAGAACCCTTATCAGAAATATGCTTGATAGTGCCCCTGATGATTTGCCTTGTGAGGTGTTTAATGCACTCTCCAGTTGTGATGTTTTTGTAAATTTTGTCCTCTCAGCATTGGAGGACACCATCAGAATGTGTGCCAGAACTTCTGCCCTCGTGGTGGCTATACGCCGCTCGGTTTAGCTGCGCCAGTGGGCTGCTGACAACGCTGCCAAGAAAGCCCTCACTGGGTTTCCCTTTAAAGGACTGCGCCTGTTTGGGGACCGCCTAGACCTTTTTGCTAAGGGAGGCAGGTTACCCCAGTGCAGGCGGCAATCTCGGCCCTTTCGGGGTCAGGGTTCCTTCTCCTCCCCTTACCGTGGTGCCAGACAGGGAAGGGGGTTTCCTTTCCTGGGGCCCGGCTGGCGTGATGTCTCTGCTCAGATGTCGAGGCGTCCGCGTGCTTCTCTATTCTTATCACTTCCCAGTCTCTACATCAGGCAGAGTTGGATACTCAGCTGGTGGTGTCCACTCTGGAATCATTTGGATGGGTGATCAACCACCCCAAGTCCTCACTGTCCCCTTCCTTGGTAACTCTATTCCTAGGAATGAATCTGGATACAGTTCAGTTTGTTTCTCTTGATGGCAGGACAGTCTGGTTGTGCATTCCGCCTGGGGAGCTTCTCCCCCTCAGGCTGCAGTCTGGGGAGGGGGCCGGGCCCTCGGCGCGGCCGCCCCTCCTTTTGGCGCCTTGCGGCGATTGCTGGGTTAGCTGGGAGGGGGGCGTGGCCTGGCAAGCGCGCGTTCTGCGCTAGCCCGCGCTAGCCCGCCCCCTTCTCCTTCACCTCTTCACTTCTCCAGCTCTGCCGGTGGGCATATTGGACGTTCTGCTGTTGCTACTGCGGCTGCTGCGGATTCGTCGGGTTGTAAGTGCCTGTGAGCCACTTCCTTAGCTTTTGCGGGGTACCCCTTTTCTCCGGTTTGCACTTGTGTGTGTATATATATATATATATTTGTTGATACATATTATTTATATGTTATTTTTACTTTTCATTGTTTGAGTGCCTTTGCTTATTGGCCCTTTATGTGTCTTCAGATGGTTTCGTGTGTGTGCACTTAAGGGGTTTTTCCCGGTCCTGGGGTCCCTAGCCTAAATTGATCTACAAATCCTCCCACAGGGACTCTAAAGGGGCATCCCGGGTTGCTTCTGCTTAATTCCCTATGGTCCTTGCGACTGACCCTAAACGATCACCATATGGAGGCTCCGCAGGATACCGGGCTCGGGCTTCCTCTGGGACAATCCCGGCCATGTGTGGGTTGTGGGGTATCCCTTACGGGGGAGAATGTGCTGATTTGTATTCCTTGTGCACAAAAGGTCATAACGCGGCAGTCGGGTGCCCAGCCTTCTGGGTCGGCTCCCCCCACTTCATCGCCTTCCCCTCCCCGCCTTATCTGTACCCCAAGTGACATGGTTGCTAGCGGGGAGTCGCACTCTGATGTTTGCGTTAGGTTGGCCAGCATCGAGAAATTTATTGCTAGCGCGGTGGGCAAGAAGGCCCAGGCTAAAAAGAGACATTTGTCGCCAGCCCAGGCGGCTTGGGATGTTGATGATGATTCCCTTGATTGGCCGGATTATTCCCCATTAGAGGAGGAGGAATTGTATGAGGAGTCTGAGGCTGACTATGTACAGTTTTGTAATGCTGATGTTGGGCAGGCGCGGGGGGATGCCGTTGACACTACCAAGGTTTTGACACATCTCTTGGAGGTTTTAGATATTGTCCCGCCTGAGGCGCCCCCTCTCAAAAAAGGGGAATTTTTTGGTTCCCACAAGCCTCGTTTGGAGTTCCCTAGCCAAGGTCACTTTGATGCATTGATCCTTAGGGAATGGGAGAAACCTAGTCAGCTTCCGGGTGTTCGTCAGGGATGGGATAAGAAGTATCCTTTCCCGGTGGAAGCTGTTAAGTGCTGGTCTTCTCCTCCCGAGGTCGATGCGCCAGTTTTGGGATTGACTTACACCTCGGTGATTCACACCCCAGACGCCACTACCCTTAAGGAAGGCGATGATAAGCGCCTTGATCATATAGCATGCCATGCTTTTGCCAGTGTGGGTTCGGCCTTGTGGCCTGTGTGCATCTGCACTAGCTTCGGTGGCTACTAGGTCTCTGATCAGGGACTGGTTAAAGAACACGCACCTTGATCCTGCCAGCGCTGAGTTTGCTACTCTTAAAAGGTGTGAATTGTTCATGGATTTTGTCTTGGCTGCTATGGAAGACACTATTGTCATGTGTAGTAGAACTTCGTCCTTATTGGTGGCCATGCGCCGATCGGTCTGGCTCCGCCAGTGGACGGCGGACTTTGCGGCCAAGAAATCTCCCCTTCTTGGGTTCGCGGCTGTTTGGAGACAAGTTGGATGCTGTGGCAAAGGGAGGCAAGTTACCACAGCGTATGAAGCAGCGTCACTCCTTTCGGGGGGCAGGCTCCTTCAATCCTTCCTTTCGAGGTGCCAGAGCTGTCAGAGGTTTGGCCTTCTCGGGTGTTAGAGGTTCTTCCTGGAACAGAGGCAGAGGTCGGGCCCGTCCCGCGTCTGCCTGGGGTTCCAAGCCTAAGCCCGCTGTGACAGACTCTGCCATTGGATTTTAAAGGCACTGTTTTTGCATAGACCCATTACTTTCATTTTCTTGAGCATGTCCCAGACAGACTGCCATTGTGTTATTGATTACATTACAGACTGCTATTGTTCTACTGATTGTGCTACAGACTGCTATTGTTCTACTGATTGTGCTACAGACTGCTATTGTTCTACTGATTGTGCTACAGACTGCTATTCTACTGATTGTGTTACAGACTGCTATTGTTCTACTGATTGTGTTACCGGCAGAGTTGAGGGATTGTGTGCCCTGCTCCCATTGATCTGTGGGTTTGTCATGCAGTTCTCCATCAGGTCCACGGGGGAGGTCCCCTTGCATGGAGCCTTGCATATAAGGCACAGTGTGGCACTAATAAAGTTAAGTTCATCTTCACCCTCAATACTGAGTTCTGTCTCTTATTTGGGGAAACGCTGTATTACAATTCACTAGCCCTTGTAAGGGCTGTTCCTGGTTCCTCACGGATGACTCTGGGATTCCTGCAGCACCTCTCACCATTGGGAAAAAGACGTCTCTGGCGGGGAAGCCCTCCGGCGATAAAGTTTATCGCTACACCCGCGGTTAAACATGCTCAACAATGAAGGAGCGCCCTCACCTGTTCGGGTGGGGGGACGGCTGGGGCTGCTCTTCCAGGTCTGGGCCCGGGAGGTCACAGACAATTTGATCTTGAAAGTGCTCTCCTCCGGGTACAAACTGGAGTTCGAGTACTGGCCTCCTCCAAGATTTTTAAGGTCTCGGGTGCCCTCGGACCCTCAGGCTGTACAGGGGCTCCTGTCAGCAGTACAGAATCTTCTGGACATGGGAGTCATATGCCCGGTGCCTCCCTCGGAGAGAGGAAGGGGTTACTACTCCAATCTTTTCACGGTTCCCAAAAAGGATGGCTTTGTGAGACCCATTCTGGACCTAAAGATCCTCAACAGATTCATCAGAACCAAGAAGTTCCGCATGGAGACTCTGTGCTCGGCCATCAATTCCCTTTGTCAAGGGGACTTTGACATCCATAGACATCAAGGATGCGTATCTGCATGTTCCTATTTTTCCAGCGCATCAGAGATTCCTCAGGTTCGCGGTGGAGGATCAACATTTTCAGTTTGTAGCCCTTCCCTTTGGGTTGACCTCTGCACCGAGGGTCTTCACCAAGGTTCTGGCGGGCATAATGGCACTGCTCAGAGCTCAGGGCATTCGCATTGTGCCGTACCTGGACGACCTGCTAATCTCAGCTTCTTCCCTCCAGGAGGCGGAGCTGGACACACACCAGGTGGTGTCGACCCTGGAGAGGTTCGGTTGGGTGATCAACCGCCCCAAGTACTCTCTCCCCCCATCAAGGGAGATTTCATTTCTGGGCATGAATCTGGATACCATTCTGGCCAGAGTGTTTCTGCCTCAGTCCAAGATTCAGGATCTGATCCGCCTTCTTTTGGCCATTCCTTGCCCTTCTATCCGACTGGGGATGAAACTGGTGGGATTGATGGTGGCATCCTTCGAGGCAGACCCATTTGCTCAGTTTCACATGAGATCTCTCCAACTTCACCTATTGACGCATTGGGACAGGTGTCCGCAGTCCTTGGATCAACTGTTCAGGATGTCTTCCAGGGTTCGGAAGTCCCTTCGGTGGTGGCTGGTGTCGAGCAACCTGTTGAGGGGCAGATCCTTTCTGGTTCCTCGCTGGGAGACGGTTACCACGGATGCCAACCTGTCGGGCTGGGGAGGATTCTGGAAAAGTCATCAGTTCAGCGGGATGTGAGGTCCTCAGGAGGCTCACAACCCCATCAATGTCTTAGGGCCATCCGGCTTGTCCTGTCACGGCTGACGTCGCACTTACAGGGTCTGCCGGTTCAGATTCGATCAGACAATCAGACGGCGGTAGCCTACATCAATCACCAAGGAGGGACTTGCAGCAGGAGTGCCCTCAGGGAAGTCTCTCTGGTGGTTGGTTAAGACTTTTTTCCAGGGGGTTACTCATGTTCGGCCCCCTCGGAAGGCTATGGTTCCTGTTTGGGATTTGAACTTGGTTCTTTCGGCTCTCCAGGGTCCTCCTTTTGAGCCGTTACAGGATATTGCTCTTTCTGTTTTCACTCAAAAGGTTGCCTTCTTGGTGGCTATTACCTCTGTTCAGCGTGTCTCTGAATTGGCGGCTCTGTCAATTCAGGCCCCTTACTTTGAAAGACACCAGGACAAGGTGGTCTTTCGCTTTTAGCCAGATTTCCTTCCTAAGGTGGTATCTGCCTTCCATCTCAATCAGGATATTGTTCTCCCTTGTGCCCTAAGCCTAGCAATGACAAGGTTGATGTGCGGGCTTCAGCGGATGCTGTTTTTGGCCGCAAGGTTCTGCAAGCTGCAGTGGTTTAAGTTGGTGCATTCTTTTACTGTTTTTGGTTCCCACCCATGACGGGCACTGCTATTGGATGTCCCAGATGTCATGACTGTGGAAGCGGAGTGTATGTCACACTTGGAATAATACCGTTTTGTGAGTACTCATCTGTAAAACGTATATTATGAGTGTGACATACACTCCGCTTCACCCCACCCTTTTGGTATTCCGGATTTTTTATATGGTGAACAATTGTTTATTTTGTTAGTATTGTTATAATTGGTTCTTCTTGGTCCCCTTACTGCTATCTTACACTGGTTAATTAGTGGGAGGTCCCAGGTATTTATGGACCGGGAGGAGCTCCTTTTTTTGCATTCATCTTTGCAGAAGTTCGCCCTCTACTGAGATTACCCAGATGTCATGACTGTGGAAGCGGAGTGTATGTCACACTCATAATATCCGTTTTACAGGTGAGTACTCACAAAACAGTATTTTTCCAGGGGGTCACTCATGTGCGCCCCCCACGTAAGCCTATGGTGCCTGTTTGGGATCTGAACTTGGTTCTTTCAGCCTTGCAGGGTGCTCCCTTTGAACCTGTGCAGGATGCTGCCTTGGCCATTCTTACGCTCAAGGTTGTATTTCTGGTGGCTTTCACTTCTGTCAGGCGTGTGTCTGAATTGGCGGCGCTTTCCATTCAGTCCCCCTACTATGAGAGACACCAGGACAAGGTGGTGTTTCGTTTCAAACCTGACTTTCTGCCTAAGGTAGTGTCTGCCTTTCATTTGAATCAGGATATTGTTTTTCCTTCTTTGTGCCCTAATCCTAGCAATGCTAAGGAGAGGGTTTTGCACTCTTTGGATGTGGTTAGGTGTCTGAAGTACTATCTGGTGGCTACTGCACCTTTCAGGAAAACTGATGCTCTTTTTGTGTTCCCTTCTGGTCCTAGGAAGGGTTTGGCTCCTGCCAAGTCTACTATCAGCAAGTGGATTCGTCAGGCTGTGATTCAGGCCTACTCTGCTAAGGGGAAGAATCCTCCCTTCCGCTTTACTGCTCATTCCACTCGTGCTATTGGTGCCTCTTGGGCTTTTCAGCACCAGGCTTCTGTTGAACAAGTTTGCAAGGCCGCTACTTGGTCTTCTGTTCATACCTTTTCAAAGTTTTACAAGGTTGATGTTAGGGCCTCAGCTAATGCTGCTTTTGGCCGAAAGGTTCTGCAGGCGGCAGTGGTTTAAACTGTCTGCTGCTGATTTTTCTTGGGGATCCCACCCTACTTTATGGACACTGCTATTGGATGTCCCAAGTGTGAGTATTAGATTTGGAGCAGGACGTACTGTATACTAAGAATAATACAATTCTTTGATTACTCACCTGTAGAATTGGTATTATGAGTATACAGTACGTCCTGCTCCAACCCACCCTTGGTTTGCATTATCTTGGATCCCCTGTATGGTGATTGTTATAATTGTTATAGTTGATAGTTTGGATTGTTTAATTCTCCCGGCTTTTCATTAACTGCTTTTCAATGCTGGGGATTTGTGGGAGGTTCCCGGGTATTTGAGGGGCCGGGAGGAGCCTATTTTCGATGTCTCTGCAGTCCAGCGCCATCTGGCGGAGTATATCCCAAGTGTAAGTATTAGATTTGGAGCAGGACGTACTGTATACTCATAATACCAATTCTACAGGTGAGTAATCACAGAATTGTATTTTTTCTTATATTGTGTATATTAGTCTGATTGGGTGTATTGTGTTTGTGTCTTTCAGGCGGGACAAATTAATTAGATGTTTCTCCCGGTCCTGTGCCCTCTATTAGCCCTATTGACATTATTAGAGGCCTAATTATTAAATCCTCCCACTAGCGGACATTTAAGGGGCATCCCGGATAGCTGCACAGCGTAATTCCCATTGGTCATAGTGACACCAAAATTCACCATATGGAGGCTTCACAGGATGTAGTGCTCAGGGTCCCATCGGGGCAAGCCCGGCTGTGTGTGGGGCACCCCATGTGAGCGATGACGTGAGGGTCTGTGTACCCTGCGCCCAGGAGGCGCTTGCGCGGCACTCTGGGCTGCACTTGTCTGAGCCTGCGCCCACCATGTCTTCTCCCACCTCGGTTGATCGTGACCCCCAGTGAGATTAACACTAGTGGGGAGTCTCAGCCCGATGTGTCTTCCAGGCTGGCCAACATTGAGAGGTTGATTGCTAGCTCTGTGGCCCGTAAGGCCCCAGCTAAAAACGGCACTTGGCGCCTGCTGCGCCTGCCTTCCCTATGGAGACGGAAGAATTCCTTGATTTGTCTGACTGTACCCCGCTTGAGGAGGGGTAATCTCAGATTCAGAATTTTCTGATGATCAGCATTTCCCTGGCGCTGATGCCGGCTCAGAGCATTGGAATGTTGATGACACCCATAGACTTTTGACTCAAATCTTTGAAGTACTCTCCATTTCTCTCCCTGCTGCGGCACCCAGGCAACAGGGGGAATTGTTTGGTACTACAAAGCCACGTTTGGAATTTCCAGAACAGGCTCATTTCCATAATCTGGTTCACAAGGAATGGGAGCGGCCTAGCCGGCTCCCTGGTATTCCTAAGGGATGGGATAAAAGGTACCCTTTTTCCCCCCGGATGTGGTTAAATGTTTGTCAACTCCACCAGAGGTGGATGCTCCGGTTTTGGAGTTGTCTAATACTTCTGTGGTGCATTCCACTACCTTGAAGGATAGTGCGGACCGACGTATTGTCCAGCTGGCTTCCCATGCCTTTGCCTGTGCGGGATCGGCCCTGCGCCCGGTCTGTGCTTCTGCTATTACTGCTGTGGCCATTAGGACTCTGGTCAAGGACCTGTTAGAAGGCTATCCTGATGATTCTTCTAGTGCCGAATTTAGAGCCTTATCACAATGTGAGATGTTTATTGCTTATATTCTTTCTGCCTTAGATGACACCATTAGGATGTGCAGCAGGACCTCGGCTCTGGTTGCCTCTATTCGCCGCTCGGTCTGGCTGCGCCAGTGGGCAGCTGACAATGCTGCTAAGAAGGCTCTCACAGGGCTACCCTTTAAGGGGCTGCGCCTTTTTGCTGACCAGTTGGACCTTTTTGCAAAAGGAGGTAGGTTGCCCCAACGCAAAAGACAACTGCGGCGGTTCAGGGTCCTTTACCCCCTCCTTTTGTGGATCCAGATCAGGGAGGGGGGTACCCTTTTCATGGCACAGGTGGGATTTCTGGGGCAAGGGTAGAGGCTGTGCCCGTCCCGGATCCTCCTGGGGATCTAAGCCCAAATCTGTCATCAAGCCCGCTCTGCCATGAAGGGGCGCCTTCACCCTTACGTGTGGGGGGACGGCTGCGGCTCTTCGCTCATGTCTGGGGACAACAGGTCTGACAGGTAGATTCTAGAGGTTGTGTCCTCTGGCTACAAGCTAGAGTTCGTGGCACGGCCCCCTCCAAGATTTCTCAGGTCTCGGATTCCTCTAGACCCCATGGCCGCTCAGGTTCCTTTTTTAAGCTGTACAGAACTTATTGGGTATGGGGGTCATCTGTCCGGTCCCTCGGGGGGCGAGAGGTCAAGGTTATTATTCCAATCCTTTCACAGTACCCAAAAGGGATGGCTCCATCAGGCCCATCCTGGACTTAAAGCTTCTCAACAGGTTCATCAGAACCAGACGCTTTCGCATGGAGACCCTGCGCTCTGCGATCAGCTCCTTGCGCCCGGGAAACTTCATGACCTCCATAGACATCAAGGATGCTTACCTTCATGCGCCAGTCTTCCCAGGGCATCAGCGGCTCCTCAGGTTCGCCCTGGAGGACCAGCACTACCAATTTGTGGCACTTCCCTTTGGTCTCACCTCAGCCCCCAGAGTGTTCACCATAGTACTGACGGGAGTAAAGGCCATCCTCAGAGCCGGGGGTATTCGCATCCGCCCTTATCAGGACAACATTCTCATTACATCTCATTCTCTCCAGCAGGCGGAGTTGGATACCCAGATGGTGGTGAAGGCCCTGGAAACGTTCGGATGGGTGATCAATTATCCCAAGTCCTCCCTCTCCCCGTCCCGGGTGACCCCCTTCCTGGGCATGAATCTGGATACCATTCAGGCCAGGATTTTTCTTCCTCAGCAGAAGGTGGATTCTCTTCAAGCTCTGGTTCATTCTATGCTGTCCAGCCCTCGTCCTTCCATCAGGCAAGGGATGCAATTGGTGGGACAGATGGTGGCCTGCTTCGAAGCAGTCCCTTATGCTCAATTTCACATGAGACCCCTTCAGCTCCATCTCCTTTCAGTCTGGGACAAGAATCCCCTGTCTTTGGATCAGGCCTTTGTTCTCTCTCCTCTGGTCCGGCGGTCCCTCCTGTGGTGGCTGGACTCGAGGAATCTTCTGGGGGGCAGATCCTTTCGGACTCCATGTTGGGAAACGGTCAGTACGGATGCCAGTCTGTCAGGTTGGGGGGGGGCTACTGGAGAGCCCTCCAATTCCAGGGGCTGTGGGGCCCTCAGGAGGCTCACGCTCCGATCAACGTCCTGGAGCTGAGGGCGGTTCGGGTTGGTACTGGCACAGTTGACTCCTCACCTTCAGGGTCTGCCGGTACAGGTTCGTTCCGACAATCAGATCGCCTATACCAATCATCAGGAAGGGACTCGGAGCAAGAGTGCCCTCCAGGAGGTGTCCTTGATTCTGTCCTGGGCCGTGCAGAATCTGGAGGCGGATTCCCTGAGCAGGGGGACCGCTCGCTGGGGGGAATGGTCCCTCAACAGCGAGGTCTCCCTACTCCTTTGTCACCGGTGGGGGAGGCCAGACGTGGATCTGTTTGCTTCTCGCCACAATTACAAGCTGCCAGCATTTGTTTACCTGTCCCAGGATCCCCTGGCTCTGGCGGTGGATGCTCTGTCTCTGTCCTGGCAGGGTCTAGGTACCTCTTCCCTCCGTTTCCTCTTCTGAGCAAGGTTCTGCGCAAGTTGGTTCAGGAGCGGGTGCCAGCCATTCTGGTGGCCCCCAGGTGGCCAAGACAGGTGTGGTTCGCCGACGTCGTGCGGCTGGCAGTGGATCAGTACGCTCTACCCTTGGTTCCGGACCTTCTCACCCAAGGACGGCTCTGTTATCCCAATTTACAAACGCTGGCTTTGACGGCCTGGCTGCTGAAACCGCCATCCTGGAGGAAGGTCTGTCTGATTTCGGTGGTTCGTACTCTTGTCAGCGCTAGGAAGAAGTCCTCCTCCACTATTTACTATAGGACCTGGCGGACCTACATTGACTGGTGTGAATCTAGGGCCTTTCCCTGTTGTGTGTTCTCCATTCCTAGGATCCTGGAGTTCCTGCAACATGGTTTGGATATGGGTTTTCAGTTCAGCACCTTGAAGGGTCATGTGTCCGCCTTGGCTGTTTTCTTCCAGAGGTCCTTTGCTCTACATCCTCTGGTCAAGACCTTCTTCCAGGGGGTCACTCATGTGCCCCTGGTACCGGTCTGGGATTTGAATTTGGTTTTGTCCGTCCTTCAGGGTCCTCCTTTTGAACCTGTGCATGAGGCTGCCTTGTCTCTCCTTACCCTGAAGGTTGCCTTTTTGGTGGCTATTACCTCTGTCCGGCGTGTTTCTGAGTTGGCGGCTCTGTCGATTCAGGCCCCCTACTTTGAGAGACACCAGGACAAGGTGGTTTTCCGATTTAAACCAGACTTCTTGCCTAAGGTTGTCTCTGCCTTCCATCTCAATCAGGATATTGTGCTTCCTTCTTTGTGCCCTAATCCTGGTATCCCAAGGAGAGGGCCTTGCACTCTCTGGATGTTGTCAGGAATTTGAAATACTACCAGGTGGCTACTGCTCCTTTCAGAAAGATTGATGCCTTGTTTGTGTTTCCCTCTGGTCCCAAGAAGGGGTTGGCTCCTGCTAAATCTACTATTTGCAAATGGATCCGTCAGGCCATTGTTAGGGCCTATTCTACTAGGGGGAAGGATCCTCCTTTCCGTGTTACTGCTCATTCTACCCGTGCTGTTGGGGCTTCCTGGGCCTTCCAGCACCAGGCTTCTGTTGAACAAGGCTGCTTCTGTTGATACCTTTTTCAAGTTTTACAAGGTTGATGTTCGGGCCTCAGCGGATGCTGTTTTTGGCCGTAAGGTTCTGCAGGCGGCAGTGGTTTGAACTGCACGTTGTTGCTTTTTTGGGATCCCCACCCGTTTATGGACACTGCTATTGGATGTCCCAGCTGTTATGAATACTATCTGGAGCAGGACGTGCCGCATACTTAGAATAATACAATTCTGTGATTACTCACCTTGTAGAATTGGTATTATAAGTATGCAGTACGTCCTGCTTTATCCCACCCTGATTACTTTATTCTTGGATCCTCTTCATGGTTATTTGTTCCTTGTTAACATGGTTAAATTTGTTATTGGCTTCTCCTGGTTCCCTTACTGCTTTGTTATACTGGGGAATTAGTTGGAGGTCCCGGGTATATATGGACCAGGAGGGGCCTCCTTTTTGCCATCTCTGCAGTAAAGCGCCCTCTTGTGGACTATATCCCAGCTGTTATGAATACTATCTGGAGCAGGACGTGCTGCATACTTATAATACCAATTCTACAAGGTGAGTAATCACAGAATTGTATTTTTCTCCAGGACTGTTGAGTTGGTAAGCCAAAGTCCGACTCCTCTATTATCATATTCCGACTCCTCTATTATCATATTCCGACTTCTTTATTATCATATTCCGACTCCTCTATTATCATATTCCGACTCCTCTATTATCATATTCCGACTCCTCTATTATCATATTCCGACTCCTCTATTATCATATTCCGACTCCTCTATTATCATATTCCGACTCCTCTATTATCATATTCCGACTCCTCTATTATCATATTCCGACTCCTTCATAAATGAACAGTAATTAGTAATAACAAATGTGTTGTAAAATAGTAATATCTGGCCCTTTTCACTTAAAAGAAACCAGGGCCCTTCGATAGAACATAAAGCATATATATGGGAATACAATTTTCGAACAAATAAATTAGTTCCTGTACAGGCAATAACTTTTAACTCACCTTTTATCCCCCACAGCATCTCTGCAGCACCAGCTTTTCCATACATAACGATCAGGGATAACGAGTGATTTCTTCTTCTGTCATCAGACATGGCGGCATCCATCAATATGGCTTTATGCCCTACCTGACACTCCTAGTCTCACCCAATAAATCCAGGAGGGTCTCCAGGCCTTCAGGAAAATTGCCAGCAAGAATTGGCAGAATTATTAAATATTTTAGGACACTTGGTGTGATGAAGAGCCTTTTTCCATTCACTCCGCACTCAAGGATATTAAGTCTGAATGGGAAAACTCGGGACAGAAATTCTTTATGCCTTACTAAAGGGCTTGGGTTGGGTGGTTGGTCTGGAGAAATCGACACTTACGATACAATATAAACAGTATCTGTCAAAAATTGTACTTCCACATGTTACAGCTACTAACAGGTCCCAAGACATGGTGCTGCTTACATTGCCAGCCGGAGCAGGCAAGGATGAGGATCTCGATCTTTTACAGAGGAGCACTGATTATTTATCTGGAAAGAGCCAGAGAATGGCAGATAATGGAAAAAGAGGAGGCCTAGCTGCATCAGGACCGTTATTATCAGATGGATAAAACAACCTATTGTACACATTTATTCATTTAGAGGAGTGTCTCCTCCTCAAGTTCTGCCCATGCAACCGGGGCCTTGTCAGCCTCCGGGCACAGAAGCCTCAATAGAAAAAGAGCTGCAAAGCAGCAATGTGGTTTTCATCCCACACCTTCCTCAAATATTATAGGCTGGATCTCCTGTCAGAAAAGCATCAGGCCTTCGTTAGAAGTGTCTTACTAGAAGCTCCCCACCCCTAAGGCAGATTACTTGCCTACTCTCTCTATGGGTCGTGCTGAGGGATGATTGGAGAAAATCCCCATTAAACAACCGGTAGCTTTTCTAAGAATCCTTCAGCACTACCCCTTAGTTCCCACCCATAGTCATATGGTTAACTTAGGTTACTTGATTAAAGACTGACCGTGGGGGGGGGGGGGGTGGATTTAACCGCTGTTCAGTTTGTGTTTACTCCTAGGGAGTGTAGCCTCTTTCCGTGGGTCGTGCTGAAGGATTCTTAGAAAAGCCATTACTGGTTATTCTAACAGGGATTTTCTCTCATATCCTATTTCAGGGCATCACCAATTCAGATACTCGTGGGTCAGCTCTCTGCCGCAGACAGGGCTTCATGATAAAAAGTAGCTCCTCTCAGTCCACAAATACTTCCAGATACGCTTCCTATTTAGGTCATTCTTGCATCCACAATGGGACTTGTGAACATGTAGCAAGAATTTTATTTTTCTACTATTTCCTCTTGGGATTTTTTTTTATATCCTCCGACCAGTGTAAAGTGCCTTTCTGGTGACAGCAACTTGAAAATGCAATAAATTTGCACCTTATGAGCATATTTAGGCCACTGTAAATGTTTTGCTGTTTGATTTTGCACAAGTTTCGGATGCCCCTTGGGATTCTTTTTACAGTACAGGAAACTAGGGAGCTCTAATCCTGTTGGCCTTTCAGAGCCTCACTAAAGCCCTGATTTCAGTTTGGCCCAAGTCTGGTGCCCAAAGATGGTAATTAAACAGAGCTCATCAGATCGGTGGATAGTAAGGTAATGAGGAGGAGATGGGCCTAGGATCCACTAGGGCATGAACGGTCTGCAGCCTTATCATTTACTGGGCCAGCAGATTAAGGATGGATGAAAGGTGCAGCTCCTGATAGAAAGACAGAATAGGGAGAGCAGAAAGCAGAATAATTTAACACTTGGCTTGGAATGACTCTTTTAAGGGTGAGCCATACATGTTTCCAAAATTCTGGATACTAAATATCCAGATACATGACTATTCCAACTTCCAATAGTGCACCCCAAAAAATCGACTTGACAAATGGATCAATTATCCAGACATGCCTTCACTATGTTTAGTTCTGCCTCGCATCCTGTCTGTGCCTCTCCTATGGCAGCTATGGCAGGCAAGTTATATGGGTAAAACAACAAATGGGACACCTTTTGGAGCATTTGTGGCTTTTTTGGGTGAACACCTTGATAATATTGTTAGGAGGCCAACAGAAAGATAGTCTACTAGGCAGTCCACAGAAAAAAAATCTAGGCTCTCTTTTCAACCCAGTTCAACCCCATTTTGAGGATTCAAGGGCACACCTAATACCACACGCAGAGCATTTTTGAGTAAACCAAATCCCTGGGATATGCACAAGCCCCCCCTGGCAGAAATAAAGCCAAACCCTCTCAGGCATAAAGGGATGACATCATCTGCCTGGTGGGGGGGGGCAAATGTGGAGATACCCTGTATGTGAGATGCTTGTGTCCAGGTGGTAGTCTCCTCAGGCGACAAGATCAAGTTTGAGGCCAGACCTCCACACAGGTTTGTAGCATCAAGAAAAGGTGGCAGACCTCTGGTCTACAAGAGAGTCTTCTAGCGCAGTGAGGGGTAGTGGTGCCACTAGGTTACGTATTCTCTCATATTCTCGGTGTGCCACACACCCCGCTTCCCCTTTAATTCTTACGATCGGGTTACTCCACCACCTCCACCTCCACTTGAAAACGAGCCCCCTTCCGGCCTATATATACATGGGACCTCCCACTCAACACCAGTGTTCTTTCTTCTGTCTTGTCGCCTCATGCAGAGAGAAAAGTCTCCTGCTTGCAGGTAGCCGGGGTCAAACCCCGGCACCCCCTTTGGGTCTATTTCTGCCCAGTTTTGATTGTTTGCATACCTAGATGGTTAATGGAAGCCTCCCAGCCCAGGCTGCTCACTGGGCAACGGTAGATGGCACTTTAGGTGCCTAGGAGCTTATCTCCTTTCGCTCGACCCCATGCGTGGGGCAATGCGGCTATCCGGCATGGTGATCCGGATTTGGGATGCCCCTGTCCCGAGGTTCCCCTTTGGCCATTCTCCTCCGCTACGGTCCCTTCTCCCTTCACTTGGGGGGGGGGGGGGGGGTGGTGTTGGGGAGTGTTTGTACTGTGTGTATGTTATGTTTTAATGCTTACTATGTTGTGAGTTCCATGTCTGTCAGGTATTTCAGATCCTGCTGAGGACTTCATGTGGACAGAACTCGAGAAAGTTCTAAAACTAATGTGATAAGGGCAGCTATAACATTGGCCTGAACTGCTAGGGCTCTGTGTTGTGTTTTACATGTGTTCCCCCCACTGACTCCGAGGGCGTCGGGGCGCCCTCTCTGCATGTGGCACCGCCATTTGGCGGGCCGCGCTGTTTGAATTTGAGGGGGCGGGGCCGCGTTCGGTGACGCAATGGCGGGGGCGTGGCTTGAGCGCGTTATCTCGCAGCTTGGCCCCGCTGCACTTCCTCCTTCTAATCAAGGAGTCAGGTGCGGGGGACTCGGCTGGAGGAAGCTGTGTGCCTGGCTTGCTGCTGCTGCTCTTTCATGGCCTTTCAGGTAAACGGTCCCCACCTTGCGTGTGGGGCCGTCTTTTTTTTGCTATAACTTTGCTTCAGCATGTGTAAAGCTTGTATGTTTGTGGCTTCAGTTTAACTCTTAAAGCACTTAGGTCTTTGCTATTGATATATATGCTGCTAGGTACCTTTTATTCTGTTATGAATGAATATCCTGCATGCTGCCTTTTTTTCTAGGGGTCTGACTGTTGTCTATTTTCCCCTACAGATCCTGGGATCCCCTCACTGCAGTGGCTCTCCCGGTTCTGTTATACCTGGCTAGTCTTAGTACTCTAAATTGGGTTTTTTCCTAAAAATTTAAAAAAAAAAAATGTAAATCCTCCCTTTCCCGGGACACTAATTATAAAGGGGCATCCCGGGTGGCTTAATGCGTAAAACCCTGGGTTGTTGCGAATACCATAATTTCACCATATGGAGGCTTCTGACATTACCGGAAACGGCTCTTCGGGGCTATCCAGGCTGTGTGGGGGTTGTGGGGCTCCGCTCCCAGGCGATGATGTCATATTATGCATTCCATGTGCAAAGCAGAACATTGCGCGCCAGTCCGTCGCTCCGGCTTCTGGCTCCTTGCAACTTCAGTCATCTCCTACCCCCCCTCCCTTATTCCGGACCCCATGTGACATTGTCAAGGGTGGGGATTCGCAATCCGAGGTGTGTGCACGATTGGCCAACCTCGAGAAAAGAATTTCCGCCAAAGTAGCTCAGAAGGCTACAGCGAAGCGGAAACACCTTTCTCCGGCAGCACCTGCTTCGGAGGATGAGATGTGTGAAATAGTGGATTAGTCCGATTGTCCCCCTGATGAGGAGGGGGAACTCCTTGAGGAGTCGGATGAGCCTGCAGACCAGCTAGGGATTTACGCTGCTGGCAATCAGGCTACGGGGGTGTCCCTTGACACCCCTTCCATTTTGGCTCAAATGTTTGAAATTTTGAATTTGGATCCACCTGAGGCGGTCGCCCTGCCAAAGGGTGAGTTATTTGATGTTTCCCAGCCGCGTTTGGTGTTTCCCAGGCAACAACACTTTGTGAGGGTTGTCCTTAAGGAATGGGAACAACCCACGCGACTGGCTGGAATCCCTCCTAGTTGGGATAAACGATATCCCTTTCCGGAGGATTTGGTGAAGCTTTGGTCAGTTCCCCCTGACGTCGATACCCCTGTGTTAGGGCTGTCTAGCACGGCTGTGGTACACTCTTCTGACACCACTGCCATTAAGGATAGTGAGGATCGTCGGATTGATCAATTTGCTCGCCATGGTTTTATCAGTGCCGGATCGACACTGCGGCCAGTGTGTGCTTCGGCGCTGCTTCTGTTGGCAGTTAGGTCCATTATTAGGGATCTGTGCGCAGGTCTTGATCCCGCTTGTGATGAGTTTAGTTCTCTCAAACAGTGTGAGTCGCTTATTTCTGTTGTCTTGGCCGCTCAGGACGATGCTCTGGCGATGAGTAGCAGGACAGCGGCTCTGCTGGTGGCAATTTGTCGGTCAGTGTGGCTGCGCCAGTGGACGGCGGACTTTATCTCTAAAAAGGTGCTTACAGCGCTCCCTTTTTTGGGTTTGCGCCTGTTTGGTGTTAAAATAGATTCAGTTGCCAAAGGTGGTAAATTGCCTCAACGCAAGAGGCCTCGTCGCTCCTTTCGGGGTGCGAGTGCCTTTAATCCTTCCTTTCGGGGAGTCAGAGCGGGTAGGGGGGCTTCCTTTCCCGCTACCAGAGGTGCAGGTTGGACCCGGGGGAGGGGCCGTGGCCGTCCCGGTCAGTCCTGGGGCGCCAAGCCCAAACCTGCTGGTAAGCCCGCTCAGCAATGAGGGGCTGCACTCACCCGTGCGGGTGGGGGGACGATTGCGACACTTCTCCCTGGTCTGGAACCAGAGTTCGAGTCTCGCCCTCCTTCACGGTTCTTTCGGTCTCGGGTGCCCACCGATCCTTTGGCCTCGCAGGGGCTCCTGGCGTCGGTAAGGAATCTTTTGGAAATGGTGGTCATCCGGTCGGTGCCGCGCTTAGAGGTGGGCCTCGGTTTCTACTCCAATCTTTTCACAGTCCCCAAGGAGGACGGGTTGGTTCGTCCCGTCCTGGACCTGAAATTGCTCAACAGGTTCATCCGTACTCGGAAGTTTCGCATGGAAACTTTGCGTTCGGCCATCGGTTCTCTTCGGCAGGGGGGACTTCATGACGTCCATAGACATCAAGGATGCTTACCTTCATGTTCCCATCTGCCGGGCTCATCAGCGTTTTCTTCGGTTCGTGATGAAGGATCAGCATTTTCAATTCGTGGCACTTCCGTTTGGCCTGACCTCGGCTCCAAGAGTGTTCACCAAGGTGCTGGCAGGGGTGATGGCCATTCTCAGATCTCGGGGCATTCGTGTCATACCTTATTTGGATGACCTTCTCATCATGGCTCCGTCCCTCAGCCAATCAGGGACAGACACCAGGATGGAAAGCTTCGGTTGGGTGATCAACTTTCCCAAGTCCTCCCTCGCTCCGGCCAGGGTGGTGTCCTTTCTGGGAATGCAGTTGGACTCTCGTCAACACAGGGTGTTTCTCCCTCAGTCCAAAATTTATCTGATTCAGGAGTTGGCTCGGGTCCTTTTTTCCAATCCTCGGTCGTCCATCCGTCTGGGGATGAGGCTGGTAGGGTTGATGGTTGCCTCATTCGAGGCAGTTCCTTTCGCTCAATTTCACACGAGGACGCTGCAGCTTCATCTGTTGGCGTCCTGGGACCGGCGACCACGGTCGTTGGTTCGACCCTTCCAGTTGTCCTCCCGGGTCCGGCAGTCCCTCCAATGATGGTTGGTCTCGACCAATCTCTCGAGGGGCAGGTCTTTCCTGACTCCTCTTTGGGAAATTGTCACCACGGACGCCAGTCTTTCGGGATGGGGGGGATTCTGGAAGGATCTTCAGTTCCAGGGGCAGTGGGGACCTCAAGAGGCCCACTTACCCATCAATATTCTGGAACTGAGAGCCATCCGTCTGGTTCTTGCTCTTCTGACTCAACATATTCTGGGCCTTCCGGTCCAGGTTCGTTCGGACAATTGAACAGCGGTTGCTTACATCAATCATCAGGGAGGGACTCGCAGTCTGGGTGCCCTCAGAGAGGTGTCCCTGATCCTGACCTGGGCGGAGGCCCATGTTCCTTGTCTCTCTGCGGTTTACATCCCAGGGGTGGAAAACCAGGACGTGGACCTGTTGAGCAGGGGCTCTTCCCCTCTGGGAGAATGGGCTCTCCATCCTCAGGTTTTTCGGTCACTGTGTCTCCGGTGGGGGACGCCGGAGGTGGACCTGTTTGCCTCTCGTCACAATTGCAGGCTCCCGAACTTCGTTTCGCTCTCCCAGGATCCTCTGGCTCTGGCAGTGGACGCCATGTCCCTGAGTTGGGGGGATCTGGGGTTTCTGTACCTGTTTCCTCCGATACCCATGCTGGGCAGGGTGGTACGGAAGCTGGCTCTGGAAAAGGTGTCTGCCATTCTTGTGGCTCCAAGGTGGCCAAGGCAGGTATGGTTCGCAGACATCGTTCGGCTGGCATTGGACCAGTTCGTTCTGCCTCTTCGGCACGATCTGCTCACTCAGGGTCGGCTGTGTTACCCCAATTTACCAACTCTGGGTTTGACGGCTTGGCTGCTGAAACCTCCATCTTGAAGGAGGAGGGTCTTTCTGACTCGGTCGTTAAGACTCTGATCAGTGCCCGGAAGAGGTCTTCTTCTATCATCTACTATAGGACTTGGAAAGCCTATATTGCTTGGTGTGAGATTAGATCTTTGCCTTGTAGGGTCTTTTCGGTCTCCAGGATTCTGGAGTTTTTGCAATCTGGCCTGGACTCTGGTCTTCAGCTGAGTACTTTGAAAGGGCAAGTTTCTGCCTTATCTATCTTTTTTCAGAAGCGTTTTGCGCTTCTTCCTTTAGTAAAAACTGTTTTCCAGGGGGTTACGCATGTGCGGCCTCCCAGGAAACCATTACTCCCTGTTTGGGACTTGAATTTGGTTCTTTCTGCCCTTCAGGCTCCTCCCTTTGAGCCTTTGCAAGATATTGCTTTGTCTACCCTGACTCAGAAGATTGTCTTCTTGGTAGCTATCACTTTGGTTCGGCGTGTCTTGGAGTTGGCGGCCTTGTCTATTCAGGCGCCCTACTTTGAGAGGCATCAGGACAAAGTGGTCTTTCGGTTCAAACCGGACTTTCTTCCTAAGGTTGTTTCTGCTTTTCATTTGAATCAGGATATTGTTCTTCCCTCCTTGTGTCCTAAGCCTAAGAATGACAAGGAGAGGGTTTTGCATTGTTTGGATGTAGTACGCTGTGTTAAGTACTACTTGATTATCACGTCTCCTTTTCGTAGGACGGATTCCTTTTTTGTTGTGCCCTGTGGGCCTAGGAAGGGTTTGGCGCCGGCCAAATCTTCCATTAGCAAATGGATACGTCAGGCTGTTATTGCGGCCTATTCTGCTAAGGGGAAAGTTCCCCCTTTCCGTATCACTGCTCATTCTACTCACGCCGTTGGAGCGTCTTGGGCTTTTCAGCACCAAGCTTCTGTTGAACAAGTTTGTAAGGCTGCTACTTGGTCTTCTGTTCATAAGTTTTACAAGGTTGATGTGCGGGCCTCAGCGGATGCTGTGTTTGGCCGCAAAGTTCTGCAGACTGCAGTCATTTAAGTTATGCTTCATTTTGCCTTTGTCCCGATTGTAAGAATTAAAGGGGAAGCGGGGTGTGTGGCACACTGAGAATAATACCATTTTGTGAGTACTCACCTGAAAAATGGATATTGTCAGTGTGCCACACACCCCGCTTCACCCGCCCTTTTTGGTATCCTGGATCCTATATATGGTGAAGCTTTTCTTTATTTTGAGGTTACCATTGGATTTCCTGGTACCTTGTCTCTCTGCTTTTTAAATCACTGGTGTTGAGTGGGAGGTCCCAGGTATATATAGGCCAGAAGGGGGCTCGTTTTCAAGACTTCTCTCTGCAACGTCGCCACCTGCTGGTGGAGTAACCCGATCGTAAGAATTAAAGGGGAAGCGGGGTGTGTGACACACTGAGAATATCCATTTTTCAGGTGAGTATTCACAAAATGGTATTATTCCACTCCAGGGAGTCACTGAATCGTCTATGAATTGGTTAACTCTCGCCCCAAGATGAAAGGTGTGGTTCTTCCCGGCCTATATATACTTCCGGCTGCTCTCAGCAATCCAGTTTCATTCTTTCAGTTGTACTGCAAAGGTTATGCTTGTATTTTATTTGCTCTATTTCATTTATTTTTTCTTTATGGATTTGTTATTCAGGAAGCGGGGGATTTAACCCTGCCTGTCCCCAGGCCTTACATTTCCCCCTATGCCTCCTGGAGTTGCTTAGACAGATGGCGTTGGATCAGGATGAGTTAAGGGTAAGGGTAAGCTCCAGGGTCCTGTGGACGATTCAGGGTGTCACATTTTTTTTTGTACATGACCTCCAAGGGTTGCAATTCCCTTCTGAAGGGTCAACCAGTCTCAGAGTTCATTCTTTTTGTAGTTCCCAAGAAGAATGGCACGGCACGTCTGATGCCGGATCTCGAGCGTCTCAATAAGTTTGTACGTTTGGGAAAGTTTCAAATGAAATCCTTTAAAGGATTCAGTAGCCAATTAAAAAAAGGATACTTTATCTTTTTGTCCTACACGGTTGATTGGTGCTAGTCAGGCGATCAGTAACTCACCTGTTCTTGGGATCCGAACCCCTGTCACAGCTGCCGCATCCTACACCATCTGGGGCCCAGGATTGGGTCAGGATTAATCAGTCACAGAGTTCTGCCATGTACTCTTCATTAATTGCAATGGAGGAAATGTGCAAATGCCTGACACTCCTGATGGCGGGGGAGTAATGTCGATGGATGGAGTTCACACCCCGAGCGCGGGTTTGAATCCAGCGATCAGGTGAGTTACTGTTCTCCGGACTAGCACTGATCCGCTGCACAGGACAAAAGATAAGTACCCTTTTTTTGTTTTCTTGTTTGCCTGTTGAAGAACAGGGAGGTTTCATGTGTACCTAATATTGCAACCTCCCCTGCTTTAAAGCGGACCAAAACCCAAATATTCTTGGTGTGCCACACACCCCGCTTCACTTCTTAAATATTCATCACTTCATGGGTTAATCCACCGCAGGTGACGTAGTGCAGAGAGGAAGTCTTGTAACGAGCCCCCTTCCGGCCTATATATACCTGGTACCTCCCTTCAATCACCAGTATTTTTTCTCTCTGCTTGCTGACAAGTCAGAAGTTGGAAGTCTCCTGCTTACAGGTAGGCCGGGGTATTCTTACCCCGCCACCCCCCTTTTGGTCTATTTCTGCCCGGTTTGAGTTTGTATACCTTTATGGTGAAATAGGAAGCCTCCCAGCCTTGGCTGCTCACCGGGCAAATGGTAGATGGCACTTTAAGTGCCTAGGAGCTTATCTCCTACCGCTCGACCTCATGCGTGGGGCAATGCGGCGAACCGGCATGGTGATCCGGAAATGGGATGCCCCTGTCCCGAGGGTCCCCGTAGCCCCTTTCTCTCCCGTTGGGGGGGTGGTGAGGGTGTGCTTTAGTATGTGTGTTTCACTGTATCACTGCATGTTAACATATATGTCATGTTTATACATTCACTGTAGCATGTGTATATTTTGGGTCTGCTTTAGGGCAGCTTGCGCTGGGTATGGGCTGGCCACCTCTCTGGCAGTTGGTTGCTTGTGGCCCCCTACCCCCTCTCCTCGCCTGGCATTCATTGAGCTTTGTCAGCACATGCGGTTTTTAACCTCCCCCCTCCGCTGCCTGGACACGCGTGCTGTGATCAGCTGTAAAGTGTTCCAGCTGATCAGCGTAGGGGGGGGGGGGCGCGGCGCCGACGTCATGCGGCGTCTGTGGCGGGCCCAGCTTCCTTCAAAACAGGAAGGCACGTGGGCGCACGGACGCACTTTGTCTTCTGCCGGCTCATGGCTGCTGGCTGCAGGCTTACCGGCTGATTGCGGTACAGGTAAGCGGCCCCTCCCGTTGGGGCCGTTAAATGGGAGATATTGTTTAATAATACAGTGAGAAATCACTATTATCAAGGGGGCGTCATTTAAGGGCACTTGGTGCCATACTTATATGTTATACACATGTGAAGGATCTGATGGTTGTTTTCTTGCCTTGCAGATCCTGGGATCCCTGCTTATGCTAGCCCTCCGGCTCTATGTGCCTGGCTAATTATTGGGATTGATTTGAATGTTTATATACATAGACTATATATAAGTATATATATATAGTTTCTATTAAAGGGGACCTAAACGTAAAAAAAAAAGAAAATGTTATATAAATCCTCCCTTCCGGGACATTACTAAAATAAAGGGGGCATCCCGGGTCGGCTTATGCCTTAAAAGTCCCATTATTGCGAATACCATAAATCACCATATGGAGGCTTCCGTAGATTCCGGAAACGGTTCTGCTGTTCCGTTTGGGGGGTGCGTAGGTTGTGGGGTTCCACTCCCAGCTGATGATATCTTTATTTGCATCCCTTGTGCAAAACAGACTATTGCGCGCCAGTCCGTTGCTTCGGCTGCGGTGCCATCGCATCCTTCATCATCTCCTACCTCTCCATCCCTATTCCGGACCCCGCATGACACTGTCAAAAGTGGGGATTCGCATTCCGAGGCAGCAGCACAGCCCTGCCCCCGGAAAATGATGCCCGTTAAAGCAGCGTTTAAAACCGCTACCAAACGAAGGCACCTGACTCAGGTACCTTCGGCTCCACAGGACCAGTTTTGTGAACCTGTGGAATGGTCCGATGGATCCCCTGACGAGGATGAACTCCCGTCGGAGTCAGATGAGCCGACAGGTCAGCATGTGGCTGATGAGATCGGCGATTGGTCAGAGGGGGTTGTTTTTGACACCCCCTCCATTCTGGCTCAAATGTTTAAAATTTTGAGTTTAGATACGCCTGAGGCGGCCGCCCCGCCAAAGGGTCAGTTATTTAAAGAGCCTCAGCCGAGTTTGGTTTTTCCCAGACAGCACCACTTTGAGAGGGTGGTTCTTAAGGAATGGGAACATCCCACACGGTTATCTGGAATTCCTTCCAGTTGGGAAAAGCGTTATCCTTTTCCACCAGAATTGGTGAGGCTGTGGTCTGTCCCTCCGGACGTCGATACCCCTGTACTAGGACTCTCCAGCTCGGCTATGGTACAATCTGCTGAGACCACTACCCCCAAAGATGGGGAAGATCGCAGGATTGACCAATACGCTCGACATGGTTTTATCTATTCCGGGTCAGCATTGCGCCCGGTATGTGCTTCAGCCCTTCTTCTATTGGCAATTAAGTCCCTACCTAATTCAGGGGCTATATGAGGATCTTGATCCCGCTTGCAAACAGTTCACTGCACTTAAGCAGTGTGAATCTTTTGTGGCTTATGTCCTGGCCGCTCAGGACGATGCGCTGACTATGAGTAGCAAGGCGGCAGCTATGCTGGTGGCTATTCGCAGGTCAGTATGGCTGCGTCAGTGGTCAGCAGACACGGCTTCCAAAAAGGTACTCACAGCTCTCCCCTTTTTGGGGTTGCGTCTGTTTGGGGAGAAAATTGATTCAGTCGCAAAAGATGGTAAGATGCCACAACGCAAAAGGCCTCGTGGTCCCTTAAGGGGGACAAGTTCCGGTAGGCCTTCCTTTCAAAGGTTCGGAGCGGGAAAAGGTACGTCCTTTCCCGCTACCAGTGGCGCAGGTTGGACTCGGGGGAGGGGCCGTGGCCGGCCCACTCAGTCCTGGGGCACCAAGCCCAAGCCTGCTGATAAGCCCACTCAGCAATGAGGGGCTGCCCTCACCCGTGCGGGTGGGGGGACTATTGCGACACTTCTACCATTGGAACCATGTGGTTCTAGGCAGATGGATCCAGGAGGTAGTGTCGACAGGTCACAACCTGGAATTCGAGTCTCACCCTCCCTCGCGGTCCATTCAGGGGTCGGTTCATCCCGGCCTGAACTCTCATCAAGACGCTGTGTGTCTTTCTTTTGCCCAAATTCGCACAAGAACACTTCAGCTATTTCTGCTAGCGTGTTGGGTCCAGCAACCTCTGTTGTTGGATCAGTCCTTCCAATTGTCCTCCCGTGTACGGCAGTTCCTCCTGTGGTGATTGGTCTCGACCAATCTTGTATAGGGCAGGTCTTTCCTGACCCTCCCTTGGAGAGGTGTCACCACGGACACCGGTCTGTCGGGATGGGACAGATTCTGGAAGGAGCTGCGGCTTCAGGGGCAGTGGAGGCCCCACTTACCCATCAGAGAAATGTCCCTGATCCAGACATGGGCAGTGTTCCATGTTCCCTGTCTCTCGGCGGTTTACATTCCAGAGGTGATGGAACAGGTAGCGGACCGGTTGAGCAAGTGCTCTCCCCGTCTGGAAGAATAAGCTCTCCATCCTCAGGTGGTTCTCTTATTGTGTCTCCAATGGGAGACTCCGGAGGTGGACCTGTGGGCCCCTCATCTCTATCTCAGGCTCCCGAGCTTCGTGTCTCTCTCCCGGGATCCTCTGGCTCTGACAGTGGACGTCAGGTCCCTGAACTGAGGAGCTCTGGGATTTCTATACCTGTTTCCTCCGTGGCCCTTGCTGGGCAGAGTTCTTCAGAAGTTGGCTCTGGAAAGGGTGTACGCCGTTCTCATGGCCCCAAAGTGGCCAAAACGAATAAAGTTCGCAGACATCGTTTGGCTGGCAGTGGACCAGTTCATTCTGCCTCTTCGGCCCGATCTGCTCACTCAGGGTCAATTGTGTTACCTCAATTTACCAGCGCTGGGTTTGATGGCCTGGCGGCTGAAACCTCCATTCTGAAGGAGGAGGGTCTTTCTGATTCAGTCATTAAGACTCTGATCAGTGCCCGGAAGAAGTCTTCTTCCGTCACCTACTATAGGACTTGGAAAGCCTATATCACTTGGTGTGAGACAAGATCTTTTCCTTGTAGGGTCCTTTCGGTCCCCAGGATTCTGGAGTTTTTACAATCAGGGCTGGACTCTGGTCTCCAGCTAAGTACATTGAAAGGGCAGGTCTCTGCCTTATCTGTCTTTTTTCAGAAGCGTGTGGCGCTTAAACCTTTAGTTAAAACTTTTTTCCAGGGGGTTACGCATGTGCGGCCTCCCAGGAAACCATTACTCCCTGTTTGGGATTTGAATTTGGTTCTTTCGGCTCTTCAGGCTCCTCCTTTTGAGCCTTTGCAAGATATTGCTTTGTCTTCTTGGTAGCGATCACTTCTGTCCGGCGTGTCTCAGAATTGGCGGCCTTAACTATGCAGGCGCCCTACTTCGAGAGGCATCAGGATAAAGTGGTCTTTCGGTTCAAGCCAGACTTTCTTCCTAAGGTTGTTTCTGCTTTTCATTGAACCAAGATATTGTTCTTCCCTCCTTGTGTCCTAATCCTAAGAATGACAAAGAGAGGGTTTTGCATTGTTTGGATGTAGTACGCTGTGTTAAGTACTACTTGATTATCACGTCTCCTTTCCGTAGGACGGATTCCTTTTTTGTTGTGCCCCATGGGCCTAAGAAGGGTTTGGCACCAGCCAAATCTGCCATTAGCAAGTGGATACGTCAGGCCGTTACTGCGGCCCATTCTGCTAAGGGAAGAGTTCCCCCTTGCGCTGTTGGGGCGTCTTGGGCTTTTCAGCACCAAGCTTCTGTTGAACAGGTTTGTAAGGCCGCCACCTGGTCTTCTGTTCACACTTTTTCTAAGTTTTACAAAGTTGATGTGCGGGCCTCAGCGGATGCTGTTTTTGGCCGCAAAGTTCTGCAGACTGCAGTCATTTAAGTTATGCTTCACCTGGCCTTGAGATGCCCTTCCCTTGTGGACACTGCTTTTGGATGTCCCATGAAGTGATGAATATTTAAGAAGTGAAGCGGGGTGTGTGGCACACCAAGAATAATACCATTTTGTGAGTACTCACCTGAAAAATGGATATTGTTGGTGTGCCACACACCCCGCTTCACACCCGCCCTTTTCGGTATTACCGAAGCATTTATATGGTGAAGCCCTTTTTTATTTATATCAAAATTGATTTTGGAGGTTACTGGTGGAATACTGGTACCTTGTTTTACTGCTTTTTGAATATACTGGTGATTGAAGGGAGGTACCAGGTATATATAGGCCGGAAGGGGGCTCGTTACAAGACTTCCTCTCTGCACTACGTCACCTGCGGTGGATTAACCCATGAAGTGATGAATATTTAAGAAGTGAAGCGGGGTGAGTGGCACACCAACAATATCCATTTTTCAGGTGAGTACTCACAAAATGGTATTTTTTAACTAGCATCCCCTGAATTGCTCCTCCCGTGAAGAGGACCTTTTGCTAATTTCTCCTGCCTCACTCTAATCCCAGATAATGCCACCTGTCTTAGCTGTAAAGCTCCGCCTCCTCTATTCATTGCCGCTGCTGTCTGTGGCAATTATGACCTTGTCACACCTAAGCCATGACTGGTCACCTGCCATCTTACAGAAAGGGACAGCAAAAAAAGTGTTCCCAAACAATATGAAAGGGCAAAATATCCATTTCTAGTTCTACACCCTGAGAAGGGAGTATCGGCAGGGGCTTTTGCCAAATGTATTTCACAAGTCCAGTGGGCTTTGGTTCGCTTTAAAAAGTATGTGCAATTTGCTGGGGATGACCAACTCTCCAGTTTGAGGCTCTGCCTTTTGGCCCGTCCTCCATTCTGCTGGTATTTAGAAAGATCCTGGCGAGGCTCATGGCTCTATTGAGGAGTTCACATCACTCCATATCTGGACCATCTGCTTATCTGGGCGGTCCTGGCAGAGAACTTCTGACTCTGGTTTGATAATCATCTGATTGGCTGAGGCAGAGACAATTCTACAGATTTAATTATGTAATGCTGTAATTCAGCCCCTTCAAATAAGAGGATCACTCTCTTGTCTTCCTGTAGCTAATGAGTTACTGGCAGCGTTCTCATTACTGCTGCTTCATTTAGCCAAAGCTGTTAATGAGCTCACCTGTTATAGTGAAAGGGGTCTGGGATTTGTAGTAAGTTTTTCACAGTAGGCCAGGAAAATCGCTCCCACTTTAGCAACACCGAGCCACAGGTATATAAGAAACTTGGAAACTGCATTCTGATCACAGGGATGGGGGCACAATCCTAACACAAATATTTATTTTACATTTCAGAGGAGGAAAACAAAACAAGGGAGAACACCACAAACCTGTCTAAAGGGGAGTTTTCTTTAAAATTAGCTCGCTTCCTGATCTCCCGATGATGATCAGGGGCTGCATCTTTCATGCAGCCTTCATTCATATTTATATATTTCTCAATACCACCCAGTGTACTCTCTCCCTTCTGCAGGGCCCCCTTAGCAGCAGATGACTCATCCATGCATGTTTCAATGTGAGGATCTCTTTAGAAGTAAATTCATTTTGGGGAACCTTAAAAAATAATAAGCAGAAGGGAACAATTGCTATAGGATCTACCAGGGAATGCATAGTGAATGAAGGTTCAGGCCACTGACGGTCAGAATGGGGCTAACAGACAGCAGGCTGATTTAAAGCAGATAAAAAACCTTTTTCTTATTGTTTACATGTATAGCTTGTGCATTATTATTTGACATTAGCTGCTGTTTATGTTCAACAGATTCCCCTGGAATCCCTCCGAGTGCAGGAGCTCATCAACTTTTCCGAGGATTTAGCTTTGTGGCTCCTTCTTTAATTGATAAAGATTCTGTTGCTCCTCCTCCACTCTCTGTATCTAAAGTGAGTTTTCTACTTGCTGATTTGTCACTATAATCATATACTCCTAACCCTTTTATGTTGTCTATAGTTTATAGTTTATATTCTGATTTGTATTTTTTTTTCTTTTACGAAGATTCCAAGTAAGAATGTTGCTTTCACTGATGTGTACACTGTGCAGGAGACTATTGGTATAGGTTCATACTCTGTATGCAAGCGCTGTGTTCACAAGGGAACCAATATGGAATATGCTGTGAAGGTATGAGTGAAAATTATACTGTACCTGTTTTTTCTCTGTAGTTGCACACATTTTGCCGTACATGTATTTTTCTGCCAGACTTTACATCTTTGTTTATTGTCCTACTTCTTTTGGTGCAGGTGATAGACAAACGCACACGGGATCCTTCAGAAGAAATAGAAATTCTACGTAGATATGGTCAGCATCCAAATATTATCACTCTAAGAGATGTAAGTAACATGTTTTTATTGGACGATCATGCTAAGTTGGTTGTTCTGCAGTATTGTTTAAGCTTCCCAAAAAGTTTAAAATGTATGTTTTATAATCAAGTTTTCTCATATAACCTATTTCAGGTATATGAAGATGGTAACACGATCTATCTAGTTACAGAGCTTATGAGAGGTGGTGAGTTGCTGGACAGGATTTTGCACCAAAAAGTTTTCTCAGAAAGGGAAGCGTGTGCAGTTCTTATAACAATCTGCAAGACTGTGGAATATCTACACTCTCAAGGGGTAAAAAAATATATATATATTCCTTGGACAACAACCTACTAACCCTGTCTCTCTTCCATTCTCCTACTCCTGCTATACACACACGCACACACAATCTCATGCAGAAATCTCTCTAATCTCTCTCCCTATACCCTTGGACTCTGTTGCTCCCCTCAATTACAAACTCAAACCGCATTCCCCAGTCACTGAACAGTGAAGGCAGAAAATATAATCAAATGAGGCCTTCCTGCTATACAAACAAGTCCTTTGGGATCTTCAGGATTACAACTGACAGTCAATATATAAAAGACAATATAAATAGTCTATAATTACCCCACTGTTTGGGCTGAGCTAAGGCTATAATACTTCTATTAATTCCAACCTCCAAGCTATGGGGATCAAAGCCAGTACTAGCTCAATTAAAACACATTTTATGATATTAAAAAAAAAAAAAAAAACGGGATATAATCATCCCATCAAAGGATTATGTTTCCACACATTAAACAGAAGTTGTGTGCTGCCCACAGAGAAATGCATAGGTAAAATCAGACAGGCCTGTCAATCTCCTATCACCTACCAAATCACAGTTTGCATTATACTTTAAGAATAAATTTGACAATATATGTTATCCATGACGCCCTTTAACTAACTCATCTCCAAGACCTACCTTAACACGTGCTTCTTGACCCTGTTCCATCCTGTCTCATGCCACAGCTGTCCTCATACCTCACACCTCACTCCAAGCCTCACATCTATTTAAAGCAGAGAAAACCCCAGGTACATTACCGTATGGATGTTTTCTGCCCTCAATGCTGCTTGTTATTCTTGTTTATAGTGATTTTAATTTTCCCAGATATGCCATTGGTTTCTGGCAGGTTACATTTATTCTAAAATAGCAGTTTATGCCCTCCTCCTCCTCTCAGTCTCATGCTGGGGGCAAATGGAGCCTTTTGAAAATAGTGCTAGAAGCAAGATAAGGGCCAAAAGAAGATTTAATTTTCCCCCCATTTTTTTTTTCCTTTGAAGCCAAAATCTTTTGTGAGTATTTTTTCCCAATTCATTATCAGGACACGAAGGGATCAACGTGGTTTTGTTTTAATATAACCCTCCATATGACGTAGTCCCCTTCTTCTTTTTCCTTATACCCGTCTGTCCTTACCAGTTATCTCACTGCTTCCTTTTCTAATCCTAACTGGAGCAGCACAATACTCAGAATTGGAATACTATGGCCTCGATTCAATAAAGGTAGAAAAAAATTATCATGGTAGTAAAAGATTCAATTCATGAGACTTTCATTGTGTTTTTATCTAGTGATTCAGTAACACTGAAATTCTCAGGCTATTCTAAGTATGTCTCACACCCTGCTTCGTAATGATTAATAACACGTGGGTTATAGTCCAGTGGAGGGTGAACTTCTGCAGAGATAGCTAGAAAAAAGAAGCCCCTCCCAGTCCATAAATACCTGGGACCTCTCACACATTCCCCAGTCTTAGTCTCTGCAGACGGCAAGCAAGTCAGAAGATGGCTGTCTCCTCCTTGCAGGTAAGCCGGGTTCACACCCTGCCATTTTTGTCCCTATTTCTGCCCGGACCTAGTTATTTTTTAGTTCCCTAATGCCTCCCAGCCTTGGCTGTAGGTCCGGGTGAGGGTAGGGTTCACCTTATCAGGTGTATTGATAGGAGCCACGCTCCTCCGTGAGGAGTAGGCGGCTACCAGGTTGGTGACCCTGGTTTGGGATGCCCTGTTCGTTCGCTAAAAGCCCTCACCACATATATTAAAATTGGCTTACCCCTTACTCCCTTGCCCAGTTAGTGGGGGGGGGGGTGAATGTCTCTCCAATAATAATAATAATTATATAATTATTTAATTTATCTGGTAAGATTTTATTTGTTTATTCTTGTGAATGATGTGGTGCATCTGGAAGTGATCCCTCAATGAACTGTGTGTGTGTGTTTTTCATGTCTGTGTTTTTACTTCTGGCGCTGGCCACTTGCCAGCGCCAGTGCCCCCTCATGTATCCAGCTGGGGGCTGGGTGATGGCACCTGCCGGCTCCGCGGCCTCTGGCCGGCTTCTCCATCCTGTCAGGGGAGGGGGGCGGGGCTGGGAGCTCTTCGCGCCCGTGACAACCTGCCCCCTCTATTGGCGCGTCGGCAGCGCTCAGCAGCTATTGGATGGGAGCGCGGCCGTGACGCGGTCCTGCGTCGGGAGGGGGCGGGGCCAGGCTCGAGCGCGATTTCGCCTGGCCCGCCTCTCTTCTTCCCTCCTCGGTCACCATCTTCCCTATAGGCGCACATGAGTGCCCCTTGGGGCTGTTTGTTAGTCTTTAGATTTTAGTTGTTTCTTTGGCTGCGCATTATCATTGTGTATATGGGGGTCTGTTTATTCAGATCCAAGTTTTTAATTCTGCATGCCACTCCTTATGTGGCCTTATATATATTTATGTAATTATATATTGGTATATTGGAAGCAGCCTGTGACGCGAGCGACTAGTGCACGTTCCTGTATTGATCACCTCGTCACAGGTTCGAATCCCGAGGTTGTATTCCTGTTGGACCTGGTGTCTTGATCTGCAGGAAAGGCCTGTTTGGATATTGTTTTATTTATTCAGACTTAATATAGGTGGTCAGTGTATATTGCATATACGGGTATGTGTGTGCTTGTATGTATGTATATGTATATATATATATATATATATATATATATGTACAATGGGTTTACATACATATTGCTAAAAGGGATCTTCCCCCTATTGTGTCTTGGGACGTCACGGCTTTTTGGGGTTTCTCCCGGTCCTAGGTCCCTTATTTAAATTTGGGTTCCCCTTTTTTATTCTTTAAATAAAATCCTCCCACATACGGACTCTAAGGGGCATCCCGGGTAGCTTCTTAGCGTAATTCCCATTGGTCATTGCAACTACCATAAAGTTCACCATTTGGAGGCTCCCCAGGATACCGGGCGCGGGATCCCTTCAGGGCAACCCCGGCAGTGGATGTTATGTGGGGTATCCCTTGTTGGGGACAATGTGCAGATTTGTATACCATGCGCACAGCAGGCGATTGCGCGGCAATCTGGGTCCCGTGCGGCCGGGTCGGCCCCGCTGGCCTCATCACCTACAACCCCACGCCTGTTTTGACCCCTAGTGACGTTGTCACTAGCGGGGAGTCGCAATCCGATGTCTGCGCCAGACTGGCCAACATTGAGAGACTGATTGCTAGCTCTGCGGCCAGGAAGGCTCCAGCTATGAGACGGCACATGGCGCCCACTACGCCAGCCTTTGACTATGATGATTATGACTCTTTTGATTGTAAGAATGTACGCATCATGAGCCTGGATATTCGGTAAAATATCCGCTATGAAAACAATTTTTTGACTACGCTCACGTGCGCGCTGAGCGTTAAGAGGAAGGATTTGCTCAGATTTTTTGATGTGCCTTCTATTTCCCTTCCTGCGGAGGCCCTCCCACAATGGGGGAAACATTTTTGGGACGGCCAAACCTCGTTTGGAGTTCCCGGATCAGAAGCACTTTAACATTTGATCCTTAAGGAATGAGAGAAGCCTAGCCGGCTCCCTGGTATCCCTCAAGGGTCGGACAGGAAGTATCCCCTCCCTGTTGATGTGGTGAAGCGTTGGTCTACACCCCCAGAGGTCGATGCTCCCGTCCTGGGGTTGTCCAATTCGCCGGTTGTGCATTCCCCGGATTCCACTACCTTGAGGGATAGTGAGGACAGACGTCTTAACCAAATGGCTTCGCATGTCTTTGCTTGTGTGGGGTCGGCCTTCGCCCGGTCGCTCTCACGGCCGTGGTTCTTAGAGCTTTAATTAGAGGCCTTTTGGATGGTTCCCAATTGAATCCTTCTTGTGAGGAGTTTACAGCTCTGACTCATTGTGATATGTTCATTGCCTTTGTCTTATCAGCCTTGGATGATATTATCCGTATGTGTAGCAAGACCTCGGCATTGCAGGTGGCTATACACCGTTTGGTCTGGTTGCACCAGTGGGCGGCCGATAATGCGGCTATGAAGGCGCTCACAGAACTTCCAAGTAAGAATGTTGCTTTCACTGATGTGTACACTGTGCAGGAGACTATCGGTATGTGTGGGGTCGGCCTTGCGCCCGGTCGCTCTCACGGCCGTGGCTCTTAGAGCTTTAATTAGGGGCCTTTTGGATGGTTCCCAATTGAATCCTTCTTGTGAGGAGTTTACAGCTCTGACTCATTGTGATATGTTCATTGCCTTTGTCTTATCAGCCTTGGATGATGATATCCGTGTAGCAGGACCTCGGCATTGCAGGTGGCTATACGCCGCTCGGTCTGGTTGCGCCAGTGGGCGGCCGATAATGCGGCTAAGAAGGCGCTCACAGAACTTCCCTTCCCAGGTCTGCGCCTGTTTTGTGAGCGTTTAGTGTCTGTTGCCAAAGGGGGTAAGTTGCCTCAACGCAAGAAGCAGCGCCGGTCCTTGGGGTTCAGGCTCTTTCAACTCCTCCTCTCGTGGCTCTCGTCAAGCAGGGGATTGGTTTTCACTGCCTTCAGAGGAGATTCCTGGGGTAGGGGCAGAGGACGTGCCCGACCCAGGGATTCCTGGGGTGCAAAAGCCAAATCTTTTGTCAAGCCCGATCAGCAATGAGGGGGCGCCCTCACCCTGGCGGGTGGGGGGATGGCTGTGGCTCTTCGCTCAGGTCTGGACTCTAGAGGTCACAGACAATTGTATCCTGGAGGTAGTCCTCTGGGTACAAGCTGGAGTTTGCATACCGGTCTCCTCCTAGATTTCTCAGGTCTCGGGTTCCTATGGACCCACGGGCAGCACAGGGATTGTTTTCTGGCGGTGCAGAATCTTCAGGATGTGGGAGTTGTTGGTCTGGTTCCTCCCATGGAGAGAGGTCAGGGTTACTACGACTACCTTTTTACGGTCCCCCCCAAAAAAAAAAAGGATGGATCCATAAGACTCATTTTGGACTTGCAAATTCTCAACCGGTTCATCAGAGCTAGGAAAATTCGTATGGAGACTCTGCGCTCTGCTGTCAACTCTCTGCGTCTGGGGGATGTTTTGACTTCGTTGGATATCAAGGACGCTTACCTTCATGGGCTGAGGTTCCCGGGACATCAGAGGTTCCTCAGGTTCGGGGTAGGCATTCAGCACTACCAGTTTGTGGCTCTCCCCTTCAGGCTGACTTCGGCGCCCAGGGTGTTCACCAAGGTATTGGCGGGCGTGATGGCCCTTCTCAGAGTCCAGGGCATTCTCATTTTGCCTTATCTGGATGACCTTCTCATTTCGTCATCCTCTCTCCACCAGTTGGACACCCGGACGGTGGTGACAACGCTGGAGAGGTTCGGGTGGGTAGTCAATTACCCCAAATCCTTTCTATCTCCGTCAAGGATGGCTTCGTTCCTGGGCATGACTCTGGATACCATTCAGAACAGGGTGTTCCGGCCCCAGCCGAAGGTAGATGTTCTTCAAGCACTACTTCTTCTTCTGTCCAGCCCTCGTCCGTCCGTCAGACAGGGGATGAGGCTGGTAGGTTTGATGGTGACTTGCGTCATGGCAGCGCCCTTTGCTCAGGTTCACATGAGACCTCTTCAGCTCCATCTTTTATCGTTTTGGGACAATTGTCCTCTATCCCTGGTTCAGACTTGTGTTCTGTCTCCTCTGGTCCGGCGGTCCTTCAGTGGTGGCTGGACCCGAATCACTAAGGAGGGACTCGCAGCAAGAGTGCCCTCCGGGGGGGGGTCTCTGATTCTTTCATGGGCCAAGAGCTATGTACTGTGCATCTCGGCTGTTTACATCCCAGGTGTGGAGAACCTGGGAGCGGACTCTCTGAGCAGGGGGACCTCTCGCCGGGGAGGATTGGTCCCTCAGCAACAAGGTATTTCTATTCCTCGGTCGCAGGTGGGGGTTGCCGGAGGTGGATCTGTTTTTCGTCACAATCACAAGCTTCCGGCATTTGTGTCAATGTCCCAGGACCCTCTGGCTCTGGCAGTGAATGCCATGTCTCTGTCCTGGCGGGAGCTCGGTTTCCTGTATCTGTTTCCTTCCTTTCCCATGGTGGGCAGGGTGGTACGCAAGCTGGCTCACGAGGGTGTGCCAGCAATCCTGGTGGCCCCAAGGTGGCCAAGACAGGTGTGGTTCGCAGACGTCGTGCGGCTGGCGGTCGATCAATAGGGGCTGCCTCCGGTTCCGGATATGATTACACAAGGTCAGCTTTGTTACCTCCATTTACAAACGCTGGTTTTGTCGACGTGGTTGCTGAAACCTTCGTCTTAGAAGAAAAGGGTTTGTCTGAAGCTGTTGTCTGGACTTTTGTCAGAGCTAGGAATAGATCTTCCTCTAATATCTACTACAGGACCTGACGGACCTACATTGATTGGGGTGAGGCTAGGGCCTTCCCTTATCGGGTGTTTTCCATCCCTCGGATTTTGGAGTTTCTTCAGCATGGTTTGGACATGGGTTTTCAACTTAGCACTCTGAAAGGGCATGTTGCCGCTCTGGCGGCTTTCTTTCAAAGGTCTTTTGCTCTTCATCCTTTGGTTAGGACCTTTTTTCCCAGGGGGTCACTCTTGTGTGCCCTCCTCACAAACCCATGTTACCTGTTTCAGATTTAGTTTTTTGGTGTTGTCTGCCCTTCAGTGCAGGATGAACCAGTGCAGGATGTTGCACTATCCATCTGCACCCTGAAGGTTGCCTTTTTGGTGGCTATCACCTCGGTTCGACGTGTTGGAGGCTCCGGCCATTCGGGCCCCCTACCTTGAGAGACATCAGGACAAGGTGGTTTTCTGTTTTAAACCAGACTTCCTGCCAATGGTTGTCTCCGCCTTTCACCTCATTCAGGACATTGGGTTTCCTTTCTCGTGTCCTAAGCCTAGCAATGACAAGGAGAGGGCTTTGCTCTCTCTGGACGTCGTTAGATGTGTTAAGTACTATCTGGTGGCTATTTCACCATTCCGGATGATGGATGCCTTTTTTTGTGGTGCCCTCTGGGCCCAAGAAAGGTTTGGCGCCCGTCAAGTCTACCATTAGTAAATGTATTCGTCAGGCCATTATTAGGGCCTATTCTGCCAAGGGGAGGGATCCTCCTTTCCAGATCACTGCTCATGCTACTCGTGGTGCGGGCCTCAGCGGATGTTGTTTTTGGCCGCTAAGTTTTGCAAGCTGCAGTGGTTTCTTTGTGCATTATTGCCTGTTGGGGTCCCCACCCTTTTTGGACACTGCTATTGGATGTCCCACGTGTTATTAATCATTACGAAGCAGGGTGTGAGACATACTTAGAATAATACCATTTTGTGATTACTCACCTGTAAAATGGGTATTGTAAGTATGTCTCACACCCTGCTTCGTCCCGCCCTGAGTTGTATCTTGGATCCTCTATTTGGTGAAACCTTTTTTTCTCATTTGTTTTTCTTGACTCTTCCTGGTCCCCTTACTGCTTTCTTATACTGGGGAATGTGTGGGAGGTCCCAGGTATTTATGGACTGGGAGGGGCTTCTTTTTTCTAGCTATCTCTGCAGAAGTTCGCTCTCTACTGGACTATAACCCACGTGTTATTAATCATTACGAAGCAGGGTGTGAGACATACTTACAATACCCATTTTACAGGTGAGTAATCACAAAATGGTATTATTTTCTCATGAATTGAATTTTTTACTACCATGAGAATTTTTTTCTACCTTTATTGAATCAAGGCCTATATCTCTATAAACTCCTTACTAGGTCCCCTGTAGAATCAGCCACTGCAATCAAACAATGCACATGAATTGGTTCATCGGTCTCCCCCCTCATTGAAATGTGGAAACAGAAGTCAGCAAACATTTATTGTTGGGCATGAGAATGGGTGACACGAGCAATCAAATGAAAGAACACATTCTATCAATTGCAGACGATTTATGTTATTTCGGCCTGCTTAGCGTATGGTCAATTTATCTGCTTCTGTAAATGGACCATAACCATCTATTAACAGGCAAATCTAAAGGACACTACTATAGCGCCAGCCTGCTTTCCACTGCTTTTTTTAGACCATTTTCTCTACTCTAAATGACGCAATATACCTTATTGGCCTAAATCTCTCCCTTCTATCTTGAAGGGAGAACTGTTTTCTTCTATCAGAAAACAGTCTGGCACCCCTTCAATTCCTTCTCAACTCTGCTGCTCGTCTCGTCCACCTCTCATGTTTCTCCCATGCTGCCCTCTTTTGTCAGTCCATCCACTGGCTGCATATATCTGCAAAAATTCAGTTTAGACTCTCTATTACTTTTCTACAGCTGAAGTCTATATGTAGTCTAAACTGCATTAGGTTATATTGGCAAAATGCAATGAAATTCAACTGCAGCTATGAATTAATGAATATGTAAGTATGGTGTACCCTTATGATTTTGGTGTCAGTCACTAAATAGAAAAGAATTTAATCTTTTAATCCTAACCTGCAAAGCTTTCTGGCCAAAACTCTTAAAACATTTCCTTCCTTTTCAAAAAATGCTGCTCACAACTATCCTCTCTCACCTTTGTAATCTTTATTTGCAGACCTTTTGTGCATAATATATGTGAAATGCCATTGTATTCTGTGTTTCAGGTTGTTCACAGAGATCTGAAACCAAGCAACATTCTGTATGTCGATGAGTCTGGAAATCCAGAATCAATAAGAATATGTGATTTTGGGTTTGCTAAACAGCTAAGGGCAGAAAATGGATTACTTATGACCCCCTGTTATACAGCAAATTTTGTGGCCCCTGAGGTAATAACAATTGTAGAAGTTTTGGAGGGTAAAGGTTTGAGATCTTGTAATAAAGTTGCATGCTAAAAGATGGGCACATTTGTATCCTGGATGTAGTCTAAAAGACTCCCAAGACCAGCCAAAAAAGAACCCCTGGAACATCCAGATTCAAGATGCCCCACTGTCAAAAAAAACCTTGGGATCGTGCAGCAAACACTTACCTTGAAGGCTCCCACCCATTAACATGCTCAGCATTCAGTGCTGATAGGACGTGGGACAACCCAAATCAGGATTCCCCAGGGCCAGGGAACAAAACCTGGGATAGTAAAAATCCCTTGTTTTGGTTTAAAGGGTAGTTTCATGACATGTTTTTCTGTAATCATCCTTCAGCATGACCCACGGAGAGGTTAAAACCCCACCCCTTTCTACCCTCCATAGCTCTTTGTTTCCTCCCTAAGGAACCACTGGACATAGTGTTAGCCAATTTCTTATTTTAGTTTATTATTTTCAAACTCCAGAGTTCTGGAGTTGGACATAAATCGTGTTCACCCGAGGCCTTTGGACCACCAGGGTAATCCCACATAGCCTGACTAAGCACTAGTTGTGCAATGGCCCCTTTAAATCCCGGAAACCACCTCTGGGGTACTCACCAGAGTGACGATTTGGTGACTTTCGGAATTCTGGTTGATTTTTACAAAGTAAAATTTTCCCTCCAAATTTTCAAATTTTGAGGGCGGATACTTGTGATTGGTGACACGACACTCTGATGTCACTTCCGGTCGCGTCGCTGACACGTGTGGTGACCCAGACGTGGATAGGTGGCACTTCTTCCTGGTCAACGTGCAGGTCTGTGGGAGCAAGGGAAGCGGAGAAGGCAGCACAAGGCCAACCTAGTGCATCTCGAGGCATCCTGATGCTGAGGCACAGCCCAGCAGGCAACAAACATCCCGGGAAAAAGGAGGTAATGTCGAGATTTTGGCTCTGTTGGAGTTATTAAACTTGCAAAAATAGGTATGTGTACTTAAAGGGTTCTGTTTTGTCTATGTGATTGCCTCTTAGCCTGAAACACCTAGGGTCAAAGATAAGGACACTAAAGTAAAGCTCAAGACATCCAAAAATTCGAAAAACTGTAAGGAATGCAGCGTTGTTCTTCTGGATACTTGGCAGAGGCCTCTGTGTCAGGATTGTAGGCAGGCAAAAAAGGATGCGAACTTGGCAGTCGTCCATGGGGAGATCTTTGCAATGAGGAAAGAAATTGCCTCAATGTGGAATGCCCAAAAGGTTTCTGTTTCTCAATCTGAGATATCCATTGCTACTGCACCTCAGTCAGTAATAGATGGCAGGTAGATAAGTCTGTGATATCTCTTAAAGCAAATACCCCCAGTCCTTTTAGTTCAGGCCTGCTTAGATTGAGATAGGACCAGAAGTGGGGGAAGTAAACGAGGAGTAGCTTTCTTCACAGGATTCCTTGTATGAGGAGGCCCAGTCTGAAGGAGGCCTTGGGTATTCAGACAGACTACCAGAGGAACTGGCAAAATTATTAGACGATATCTACAAAACCTATATGATAAGCCACTATCAATACAGGATACAAGAAGTTTTTGGGAAAAACTTCCAAGGTTTTTCCTATCTATTCAGCACTTAAGGCGGTTATTAAGGCTGAATGGGAAAACCCAGGGAGAAAGTTTTTCTTTTATGTCTCATTAAATAATCAATAACGATCAATGATCAATAACCTCAAGGATTACATGAAGGGTAATACACCGATATAGAGCTTACTAGCAATCTTACCGACTCTACTCAGAGCCATCTCCTATCTTACTAGAGCCATCAGAGCCACAGCGAAGGCCACAGTCTTAGTTTCTGCTCTAGAAGAGACTTGGTCAGGAGACAATGTTTCTAAGGCCAAGCTTTTGTGGGATCTCTTTTCACTGTAGTCTCTTCTTTGGATAAGAGCTAGATGTTATCTTGTCTAGGTCGAATGAAGTGTGGGGGAAAGTTTTCCATTAGGAGAAGGAGATTTAACACTCGCACCAGTAATAGAGGCAGAGCTGCAGTATGTCTAACTCGGCCTAGACAAAACGGCCAAAAGAAGTGTTGGGCTCAGGCTAGGCCTCAAAAGAAGGGGTAGTTTGCTCTGCAACCCCCCAGAGGTTCCTAAGCCTCAGTCCCGACAACGAACAACCTGTAGGGGGAAGACTCTACTAGTTTGTAGCTGCCTGGAGAGTAATCGCCCAAAATCCAGTTTGTGCTACGATCACGAGAAAAGGCATTTTGATTAGAATTTTCATCACTTCCCCATTCGTCTCTATTAGTAACCAAGTTGCCAAAAGACCCCAGGAAGAGGGAAGCTTTGCCTCTAGTACTTCAGGAACATCTACAGAATAACATGGTAGAAGCAGTGCCACCACCCTCTTTGGGAAGGGGATTCTACGCACGTTTTTCTGGTCCAGAAGCCATCATCCATCAAGTTCATGATGGAGTCATTTCACTCAGTAAGGAACATTCTGAATGTCCTGATGGTGAACCTAGATTTACCGGACGGGGCTTACTTGCATATACCCATTCTGAACTCACACCGCAAGTATCTGAGGTTTGCAGTTCAGACAAACCAAGAAACCTTTCACTACCAGTACAGGGCACCGGCATTCGGTCTGTCCTCAGCTCCGGTAGACCGGATCAGAGCAGAGTTCCAGAGACTCTCACTGTGCCTCAGGTTTCCATTCGAGAGATCATGACAATCCTGGGTCCTATGACCTTGGCAATTCCTGCTGTGCCATGGATCTGGACAAAAACAGAATTACTAGAAAAGGGAAGAGAATGGAGTTAAACCAACACAATAGTTATCACAACAGATGCAAGCAGCTGAGGTTGGGGAGCCCACATAGACAGTCACCAGGTTCGGTGGCCAAGGTCCTTGGCAGTCAGGTCCTCAAATTTCAGAGGACTCCTGGTGGTCAAGCTGAGATGTACAGATACGGCCAGACAATGCCTCCACAGTAACCTATCTAAATCATCAGGGCGGGACCAGATCCTCAGCACTAATTAACCTGTCAAATTCCAACCTGTTAACCCTACAGGAGCAGGTCCGGTCCGTCTTCACTGTCCATCCGAAAGAGATCTTCAATACTCTAGCAGACTATTTAATTCGAGTCAGAGTTCAGCAGAGTGGTGTCTGAACAAATAAACCTTTCTTCAAATTGTAAGTACTTGGGGGTCTCCCGCGATAGACCTGTTTGCCAATGCCAGCGAGACATTTTAGTCACTGACAAAGGGAGAGGGTTCTTTAGCAATGGATGTTATAGCCCATCCATGGAGGTTTCACCTTGCTTATGCAACAAGTAATCCGGGCGATAGTACACGAAGAAATCAACTTTATCTTCACAGCTCCATTCTGGCCAAAAAGATCGTGGTTTGCGGGGCTAAGAATGGTGAAAAAGGGCCCCTGGCGGCTTCCAGACATTCTGAATATCCTTAATAAAGTCCTCATTCTTCATCCAAAGCCATCAAGGCTTCAACTGACAGCATGGATCTTGAAGGGACCATCCCAAGAAGTAAGGGCTGTTCAGTTAGAGTGATTGTAACTCTTCTGGCCAGTCAAAAATTTACCACTAGGTGCATTTACACAATGGTATGTTTTTCTTTTTGTGAAGTAAACAAGTTAAAGAAAAGGCATATAACCACGTTCCTCGAATTCCTGCAGGAAGGATTCAAGAAAGGGCCAGCAGTAAGCACGTGACAGAAACAGACTATTCTCAGTGTGCCACACACCCCGCTTCCCCTTTAATTCTTACGATCGGGTTACTCCACCAGCAGGTGGCGACGTTGCAGGGAGAAGTCTTGAAAACGAGCCCCTTCCGGCCTACATATACCTGGGACCTCCCACTTAACACCAGTTTTTTCTCTCTGCATGAAGCGACAAGACAGAAGAAAGAAGTCTCCTGCTTGCAGGTAGCCGGGGTCAAACCCGGCATCCCCTTTTGGTCTATTTCTGCCCAGTTCTATTGTGTTGTTTATGCCTAGTTAAACGGAAGCCTCCCAGCCTAGGCTGCTGGCTGGGCAAAGGTAGATAGCACTTTAGGTGCCTAGGAGCTTATCTCCTCTGCTCGACCCCACTTGTGGGGCAATGCGGCTATCCGGCATGGTGATCCGGATTTGGGATGCCCCTGTCCCGATGTTCCCTTTAGGTCACCTTCTCCCGCTCGGTCCCTTCGCTAAATGGGGGGGGTGCGTGTTGCATGAGGTGCTTTACTTAGTGTTATGTGTGGAAGTGCTTTGGCAGGGCAGCGCTGCGGTGGCGGCGTGTGGCTTGGGCTGCTGGGGCTTTTGTGTTGCACTTTCAAATTTCCCCCCTTTTTTGCTGTGTCCGGGCCCGCCCTTCACTTCCCCTGTCTCATTAGAGACAGGTGTGCTGAAGCCGGTGGGGGAAGAGGTCCAGTGCGGCTTGAGCTGTAGAGGTAAACGGTCCCCACCATCGCGCACGTGGGCCCGTCCTTGTACTTTGTTATTGCCTGCCATGTATAGCGTTTTTTTCGTGGGGCACTTCTGCTTATGTATGGGTCAAATGCCTGTATTTGGGTATGTGTGTGTGTGTGTATGTGTGGTTATATGTATATATATATTTATGTGTATATATATATATATATATATATATTTATGCAGGTATATACTCTTTTTTTTATTGATGCACTCTCTGGCTTTGCCTCGAAATAGCATGTGTCATGTATATTTTATTCATGATGTTTAAACTATTCATATATGTTTGCCTTGTTATGTATGAATGTGGTGCATACTGGTTGGGGGACTGACTGTGGTCTCTTTTCCCCCACAGATTCTGGGATCCACTCACTGCAGTGGCTCTCCCGGTCTGTTATACCTGGCTAGTCTTAGTCTCTAAATTGGGATTTTCTTAAGCTTAAAAAAAAAAAAAAATCCTCCCACTTCCGGGACTTTAATTACAAAGGGGCATCCTGGGTTGCTTAATGCGTAAAACCCTGGGTTGTTGCGAATACCACAAATTCACCATATGGAGGCTTCCAACGTTACCGGAAATGGCTCTTCGGGGCTATCCAGGCTGTGTGGGGGTTGTGGGGCTCCGCTCCCAGGCGATGATGTCATATTATGCGTTCCATGTGCAAGGCAGAACATTGTGCGCCAGTCCGTTGCTCCGGCTTCTGGCTCCTCGCAACTTCCATCATCTCCTATCCCCCCCAACCTATTCCGGACCCCGTGTCAAAAATGGGGATTCGCATTCCGGGGTGCATGCGCGGTTAGCCAACCTTGAGAAAATAATTTCCGCTTGAGTGGCTCAGATGGCTACGGCAAAGCGGAAGCACCTTTCTCTGGCAGTGCCTGCTTCGGTACCTGAATTTTTGGATTGGTCCGATTGTCCCCCTGATGAGGAGGGGGAACTCCTTGAGGAGTCGGATGAGCCTGCAGACCAGCTATTGTTTGACACTGCTGGTGATCAGGCTGTGGGGGTGTCCCTTGACACTCCTTCCATTTTGGCTCAAATGTTTAAAGTTTTGGCCTTGGATCCGCCTGCGGTGGTCTCTCTGCCAAAGGGTGAGTTGTTTGACGTACCCCAGCCGCGTTTGGTGTTTCCCAGGCAACAGCACTTTGAGAGGGTTGTCCTTAAGGAATGGGAACAACCCGCGTGCCTGGTTGGAACTCCTCCTAATTGAGATAAGCGTTATCCTTTTCCGGAGGACTTGGTGAAGCTTTGGTCAGTGCCCCCCGACGTCGATACCCCTGTGTTAGGGCTGACTGGCTCGGCTGCGTTGCACTTTTCTGACACCACTACCATTAAGGATGGTGAGGATCGTCGGATTGATCAATTGGCTCGCCATGGTTTTATCAGTGCCAGGTCGACACTACGGCCAATTTGTGCTTCGGCGCTTCTTCTGCTGGCAGTTAGATCCATTTTTAGGGGTCTGCACGCAGATCTTGATCCCGCTTGTGATATGTTTAGTTCTCTCAAGCTGTGTGAGTCGTTTGTTTCTTTTGTCCTGACCGCTCAGGACGATGCTCTTGCGACGAGTAGCAGGACAGCGGCATTGCTGGTGGCTATTCGTCGGTCTATATGGCTGCGCCAGTGGATGGCGGACCTTAACTCTAAAAGGGCGCTTACAGCGCTACCTTTCTTAGGTTTATGCCTTTTTGGCGAGAAATTGGATGCTGTTACCAAGGATGGTAAGTTGCCTCAATTCAAGAAGCCTCGTCGCTCCTTTCGTGGTGCGAGTTCCTTTAGTCCCTCCTTTCGAGGAGCCAGAGCGGGCAGAGGGGCTTCCCTTCCCGTTACCGGGGGTGTAGGTTGGTCCCGGGGAAGAGGTCGTGGCCGTCCCAGTCAGTCCTGGGGCGCCAAGCCCAAACCTACTGCTAAGCTCGCTCAGCAATGAGGGGCTGCCCTCACCCGTGTGGGTGGGGGGACGATTGCGACACTTCTCCCTGGTTTAAGGCTGCGAGATTCCGGACACATGGATCTTGGAGGGGGTGTCGCCCGGTTACAAACCGGAGTTTGAGTCTTGCCCTCCTTCACGGTTTTTCCTGGAAATGGCGGGCATCCGTCCGGTGCCGCGCTTAGAGGTGGGCCTCGGTTTTTGCTCCATTCTCTTCGCAGCCCCCAAGAAGGACGGGGCAAGCTGACCCGTCCTTCTTGGGGGCTGCGAAGAGAATGGAGCAAAAACCGAGGCCCACCTCTAAGCGTCTGAAGTTTTTCAACCTTCCCAGGTCCTCCCTTGCTCAGGCCAGGGTGGTGTCCTTTCTGGGAATGCGGTCGGATTCCGATCAACACAGGGTGTTTCTCACTCACTCCAAAATTTGTCTGATTCAGGAGTTGGCTTGGGTCCTTCTTTCCAACCCTCGGCCGTCTGGAGCTGAGCGCCTTCTGTCTGGTTCTTGCTCTTTTGTCTCATCAGGGTCTGGGCCTTCTGGTTCAGCTTCGCTCAGACAATCAAACAGCGGTTGCTTACATCAGTCATCAGGGAGGGACTTGCAGTCTGGGTGCCCTCAGAGTGGTGTCCCTGATCCTGACCTGGGCGAAGGCACATGTTCCTTGTCTCTCGGCAGTCTGCAGTTCGCTCCGGTGGGGGACACCGGAGGTGGTCCTGTTTCCCTTTCGTCACAATTGCAGGCTTCCGATCTTTGTGTCGCTCTCCCAGGATCCTCTGGCTCTGGCGGCGGAAGCCATATCCCTGAGCTGGGGGGACCCGGGGTTTCTGTACCTGTTTCCTCCGATACCCATGCTAGGCTGGGTGGTACGGAAGCTGGTTCTGGAAAGGGTGTCCGCCGTTCTCGTGGCCCCAAGATGGCCAAGACGAGTATGGTGCGCAGACATCGTTTGGCTGACGGTGAATCAGCTCATTCTGCCTCTTCGGCCTGATCTGCTCACTCAGGGTCGGCTGTCTTACCCCAATTTACCAACGCTGAGTTTGACGGCTTGGCTGCTGAGACCTCCATCTTGAAGGAGGAGGGTCTGTCTGACTCAGTTATTAAAACTCTGATCGGTGCCCGAAAGAGGTCTTCTTCTATTACCTACTATAGGACTTGGAAAGCCTATATCGCTTGGTGTGAGGTTTGATCTTTGCCTTGTAGGGTCTTTTCGGTCTCCAGGATTCTGGAGTTTTTACAATCAGGGCTGGACTCTGGTCTTCAGCTGAGTACTCTGAATGGACAGGTTTCTGCCTTATCTAGGTTTTTTCAGAAGCGTTTTGCGCTTCTTCCTTTAGTTAAAACTTTTTTCCAGGGGGTTACGCATGTGCGGCCTCCCAGGAAACCATTACTCCCTGTTTGGGACTTGAATTTGGTTCTTTCTGCTCTTCAGGCTCCTCCCTTTGAGCCTTTGCAAGATATTGCTTTGTCTACCCTGACTCAGAAGATTGTCTTCTTGGTAGCTATCACTTTGGTTCGGCGTGTCTCGGAGTTGGCGGCCTTGTCTATTCAGGCGCCCTACTTTGAGAGGCATCAGGACAAAGTGGTCTTTCGGTTCAAACCGGACTTTCTTCCTAAGGTTGTTTCTGCTTTTCATTTGAATCAGGATATTGTTCTTCCCTCCTTGTGTCCTAAGCCTAAGAATGACAAGGAGAGGGTTTTGCATTGTTTGGATGTAGTACGCTGTGTTAAGTACTATGTGATTATTACTTCTCCTTTTCGTAAAACTGATGCCTTTTTTGTTGTGCCCTGTGGGCCTAGGAAGGGTTTGGCGCCGGCCAAATCTTCCATTAGCAAATGGATACGTCAGGCCATTATTGCGGCCTATTCTGCTAAGGGGAAAGTTCCCCCTTTTCGTATCACTGCTCATTCTACTCGCGCCGTTGGAGCGTCTTGAGCTTTTCAGCACCAAGCTTCTGTTGAACAAGTTTGTTCTTTTTCTAAGTTTTACAAGGTTGATGTGCGGGCCTCAGCGGATGCTGTGTTTGGCCGCAAAGTTCTGCAGACTGCAGTCATTTAAGTTATGCTTCACTTTGCCTTCGGATACCCATCCCTTGTGGACACTGCTTTTGGATGTCCCGATCGTAAGAATTAAAGGGGAAGCGGGGTGTGTGGCACACTGAGAATAATACCATTTTGTGAGTACTCACCTGAAAAATGGATATTGTCAGTAAGCCACACACCCCGCTTCCCCCTGCCCTTTTTGGTATCCTGGATCCTTTATATGGTGAAGCTTTTCTTTATTTTGAGGTTACCGTTGGATTTCCTGGTATCTTGTCTTTCTGCTTTTTAAATCACTGGTGTTAAGTGGGAGGTCCCAGGTATATATAGGCCGGAAGGGGCTCGTTTTCAAGACTTCTCCCTGCAACGTCGCCACCTGCTGGTGGAGTAACCCGATCGTAAGAATTAAAGGGGAAGCGGGGTGTGTGGCACACTGACAATATCCATTTTTCAGGTGAGTACTCACAAAATGGTATTTTTTTCAAATCTGTTTCTCACAAAAGCCCAGCGCCCTTTAAGGATTTTCCGACATGGGACTTGTCTAAAAGGACTAATGGAACCCCCTTTTGAACCCTTAGAAGAAGTTCCAGAAAAGTGGGTATCACTGAAATTTTGTTTCCTGCTAGCCATTACATCTGCCAGGCGAGTGAGCGAGGTGCAGACCCTATCTATGAGGGAGCCCTATTGTTCCATACTCCCAGTCATACTTAGACCTAATCTCTTATTTTTACCAAAAGTGGTAACTACCGCTAACAGGTCTCGGGACATAGTACTTCCGAGATCACCAGCTGGAGTAGGCACGGAAGAGGATCACTCACTTCTAGACGTTAGAAGAGCTCTGATTATTATCTGGAAAATGACGTATAACTGAACAACTTTTAGTAACATTCAGTGGAAAAAACAAAGGCTTAGCTGCCTCAAAGTCCACTATAGCCAGATGGAAAAAACAGACTATTGCACAAGCATATTCATCCAAGGGCGTTTCTCCCCCAGAATTGTCTGCCCATTCAACGAGAGCCATGTCGGCATCCTGGGCAGAGGACTGGCGCCTCTTTGGAAGAGATCTGCAAAGCAGCAATGTGGTCATCACCCCACACCTTCCTCAAACATTACAGACTTGATCTACTATCTCCAAAACATCAGGCTTTCGGTAGAAGGTACTACTTGCAGCTTCCCCCTAAGGTAGATTTCTTGCCTAATTCCCTCCATGGGTCATGCTGAAGGATTCTTAGAAAGGTCGTTACCGGTAAGTCTAAGGGGGTTATTTAACACAGGGAACTGAGCATTTTCAAGTATCTTACCCCAAGATGTTATTGCCTTAATGTTACCAGAACCTAGCTAGAGGTATACACTTTCTTATGCTTGCAGGACTATAAACGACAAACAATTTAGAGCCCTGCAGCATTCTAAACCTTTATTCTTAGTATACAGTACGTCCTGCTCCAGATAAGATTCTTTATGTCTGGGTATTAATCCGCCAGATGGCGCTGGACTGCAGAGACAGTGAAATTGGCTCCTCCTGGCCCCACAAATACCCGGGACCTCCCACAAATTCCCAGATCTTCTCTGCAGTCTGGACTGCGAAGGACAAGAAGATGGCTCTGTCTACTCGCAGGTGAGCGGGGCTTTTAGCCTGCGGCCCTGTAGGACTATTCCCACCCGTTCCATTGTTAATTTGCCTCCCAGCCTTGGCTGCGCTGGATCGGGTGAGGGTAGGCAGCACCGCTGTCAGGTGCTTAGGAGCACTGCTCCACCGCAATCCCCCACCAAAGGGTAGGCGGTACAGGCACATGGTGAGCCTTTATGGGATGCCCCTCCTGCACTATTGCCCCTCTCTATCGGTGGGTCCTATGTTAGGTGGCCGCTGCCCTCCCTCGCTCTCCCTTGTAGTTCTCGGGGGGGGTATGTGATTGTGTGTCACCGCACAGCTTTGGTTGCACTGGTTGCTATTTGAATATGCCGCCGCTGCTGCGCCATTATTGGTTGATTTTGTCACGTGTGCGTCTTCGGGCTCTGTCTCCGTTGCCTGCCCCTCGAAGTATACTCAGCGCCATTTTGCTTTCTCGTGCTGCGTGCCTGGCGCCTACCTACCGCGGTCCGTGAGTGCCCTCGCGGGCTGTTGGTTCATATTTTTAATATTATGTATGCATGTCACTTACGGTGTTTTTTGCTTATGTCTTACAGGCGGGTCAAACTCAATTGGTTTCTCCCGGCCCTACCCCCTCTATTAGTTTATTAAACTTATTGAGGCTTAGTGTGCTAATTCCTCCCACTTCCCTAGCGGACTATTGGGGCATCCCGGGTTGCTTTTATAGCGTGAATCCCTATCGGCCTTTTGTGCCGCTATAATCACCATATGGAGGCTTCTCAGGATAATGTGCTCGAGGGTACCTTCGGGACAAGCCCGGCTGTGTGTGGCGTGGGGGGTGTCCCCTACAAGTGTTGACAATGTGCGAGTTTGTGTACCTTGTGGCCAGCAGGTGCTTGCGCTGCAGCCTGGTTAACCAGCAGCTGGGCCTGCGCCATGTATGGCTTTGCCTACTCCCCCAAGCTTACATCTGACTCCCAGTGAGGTGCATACCAGTGGGGAGTCTCAGCCTGATGTGTCTACTAGACTGGCTAGTGTTGAAAAGTTGCTTGCTAATACTATGGCGCGTAAGGCCTCTGCTAAGAGGCATCATTTGGCGCCTGATATCACTCTTTTCCCTATGGAGGCTGAAGAGTTCTTTGATCTGTCTGGTTATACCCCCCTGGAAGAGGGGGTTTTGTTCTCTGACTCAGAATCATCTGATGAACGGCCCAAGGGTTATGCTGGTTCTCTGGTCCCTGGGGTCCAGATGATACTGATAGGCTTTTGGCTCAGATCTTTGAAGTGCTTTCTATCTCTCCCCCAGCCGCGGCTCCTAAGCAGCAGGGGGAATTGTTTCATATTGCTAAGCCACATTTAGAGTTCCCTGAACAATCTCATTTTAATAATCTTGTGCTCAAAGAATGGGAGCATCCTAGCAGGCTCCCTGGAGTCCCTAAGAGTTGGGATAAGAGATATCCCTTTCCTGCTGATGTTGTTAAACGTTGGTCATCCCCTCCCGAGGTGGATGCCCCAATCCTGGGTTTGTCTAACACCTCTGTCATGCATTCCCCTGACTCTACTACCCTGAAGGATAGTGAGGACCGGCGTATCGATCAGCTGGCTTCCCATGCCTTTGCCTGTGTGGGGACGGAGCTGCGCCCAGTTTGTGCTTCTTCCATTACAGCTGTGGCTATTAGGACTCTGCTTAAAAGTGTCCTAGATGGAGCTCCTGATGATGTTTCTAGTGAAGAGTATAATGCACTCTCGTGTTGTGAGGTATTTGTTGCTTATGTCCTCTCTGCCTTGGATGATACCATTTGAATGTGTGGCAGAGCCTCTGCCTTGGTGGTGGCTATACGCCACTCGCTTTGGCTGCGCCAGTGGGCAGCTGACGACGCTGCCAAGAAGGCTCTCACTAGTTTTCCCTTCAAAGGACTACGCCTATTTGGGGACCGCCTGAACCTGTTTGCTAAGGGAGGCAGGTTACCCCAGCGCAGAAGACAGTCTCAGCCCTTTCGGGGCCCGGGCTCCTTTCCTTCCCCATACCGTGGATCCAGAACGGGGAGAGGGGTCTCCTTTACTGGGGCCCGAGGAGATTTCTGGGGTAGGGGCAGAGGATGTGGACGCCTTGGCCCATCCTGGGGCTCCAAACCTAAGCCTTCCCCCAAGCCCCCTCAGGCATGAAGGGGCGCCCTCACCCATCCGGGTGGGGGGACGTCTTCAGCTTTTTGCTCACGTCTGGAGGCTTCATGTCTCAGACCGGTGGATTCAGGAGGTAGTGTCCTCCGGTTACAAGATAGTTTGCTGCCTGGCCGCCCCCAAGATTCATCAGATCACGGATGTCTCAGAACCCCATGTCAGCTCAAGCTCTGATTCTGGTGGTGCAAAGCCTTCTGGAGCTGGGGGTCATCTGTCAGGTCCCCTTACGAGAAAGGGGCAAGGGTTTTTATTCCAACCTTTTCACCGTGCCCAAAAGAGATGGGTCAGTCAGGCCCATCCTGGACTTGAAGATCCTCAACAAATTTGTCAGATGCAGGCGCTTTCGCATGGAGACGTTCTATCAGTTCCCTGCGTCCAGGGGACTTCATGACCTCTGTGGACATCAAGGATGCTTACCTTCATATTCCCATCTTTCCAGGTCATCAAAGATTCCTCAGGTTTGCTCTGGAGGATCAGCACTACCAATTTGTTGCATTGCCCTTCGGTCTCACTTCAGCTCCCAGAGTGTTCACCAAGGTGCTGGCAGGAGTGATGGCTCTGCTCAGGTCTCAGGGCATTCGCATTCTGCTCTATTTGGATGACATTTTCATTACTTCTCAGTCCCTCCAACAGGCAGACCTGGATACTCAGCGAGTAGTGTCCACACTGGAGTCATTTGGGTGGGTGATCAACCATCCCAAATCTTCCCTGTCTCCCTCCTTGTTGACGCCATTTCTTGGAATGAATCTGGATACAGTTCAGGCAAGGATCTTTCCTCCTCAGCAGAAGGTGGACAGTCTGCTAGCGCAGGTTCAGTTCCTTCTATCTTGCCCTCATCCCTCCATCAGGCAGGGAATGCAGCTGGTGGGCCTGATGGTGTCCTGCTTCGAGGCGGTTCCTTATGCCCAGTTTCACGTGAGGCCTCTGCAACTCCACCTCTTGTCAGTATGGGACAAGGATCCTGCGTCCCTGGACCAGGTCCCTGTTCTGTCCCCCCTAGCCAGGCGGTCCCTCTCGTGGTGGCTGGACTCCAGGAACCTGTTAGCGGGCAGATCCTTTTTGGCCCCCTGCTGGGAGATGGTTACCACGGATGCCAGTCTGACAGGTTGGAGGGGCTTCTGGAAGTCCCTACAATTCCAAGGGCGGTGGGGCCCTCAGGAGGCCCACACCCCTATCAACATTCTGGAACTGAGGGCGATCAGGTTGGTTATGGCTCACTTGACCCAACACCTTCGGGGCCGGCCTGTTCAGGTACGCTCGGACAACCAGACGGCGGTTGCCTACATCAATCATCAGGGAGGGACACGGAGCAAGGGGGCCCTCAAGGAAGTGTCTCTGATTCTGTCCTGGGGGGAGGACAATGTTCCCTGCATCTCAGCTGTGTACATTCCAGAGGTGGAGAATCTGGAGGCAGACTCCCTGAGCAGGGGGACCTCTCGCCCGGGAGAATGGTCCCTCAGCGACAGGGTGTTTCACTCTCTGTGTCACCGTTGGGGTCATCCAGATGTGGATCTGTTTGCGTCCCGTCACAATCACAAGCTCCCAGCCTTTGTCTCCCTGTCCCAGGATCCTCTGGCCTTGGCCACAGATGCTCTAGCAATGTCATGGCAGGACTTTCAGCTTCTGTATGTCTTTCCCCCATTCCCCCTGTTGGGCAGGGTTCTGCGCAAGATAGCTCAGGAAGGGGTGCCAGCAATCCTGGTGGCTCCCTGTTGGCCAAGAACAGTGTGGTTCGCAGACATAGTGCAGCTGACAGTAGACCAGTACGCTCTGCCCAGGGTTCCAGACCTACTCACTCAGGGACATTTATGCCATCCCAATTTACAAACCTTGGCTTTGACGGCCTGGCTGCTGAAACCTCCATCTTCATGGAAAAGCGGCTGTCTGCCTCTGTCGTTAACACTATGATTATGGCTAGGAAGAAGTCTTCTTCTTCCATTTACTATAGGGTTTGGCATGGTTTGGAAGAAAACAGCCAGGGCAGAAACATGACCCTCCAGAGTACTGAGTTGAAGCCCCAGATCCAAAGATCTTTTGCTCAGCATTCTCTGGTCAAGACCTTTTTCCAGGGGGTTACTCATGTGCGTCTTTTTGGTGGCTATCACTTCTGTTAGGCGTGTTTCTGAGTTGGCGGCGCTTTCCATCCAGCCCCCCTACGTTGAGAGACACCAGGACAAGGTGGTGTTTCGCTTCAAGCCAGATTTTCTGCCTAAGGTTGTGTCTGCCTTTCATCTTAATCAGGACATTGTTCTACCTTCCTTGTGCCCTAATCCTAGTAACATGGAGAGGGTTTTGCATTCCTTGGATGTGGTCAGGAATCTGAAGTACTATCTGGTGGCTACTGCACCTTTCAGGAAAACTGATGCTCTTTTTGTGGTCCCTTCTGGTCCTAGGAAGGGTTTGGCTCCTGCTAAATCTGTCAGCAAATGGATCCGTCAGGCTGTGATTCAGGCCTACACTAAGGGGAAGAATCCTCCCTTCCGTTTTACTGCTCATTCCACTCGTGCTATTGGGGTGTCTTGGGATTTTCAGCACCAGGCTTCTGTTGAACAAGTTTGCAAGGCCGCTACTTGGTCTTCTGTTCATACCTACATACCATACATTTTCCAAGTTTTACAAGGTTGATGTTCGGGCCTTAGCTGATGCTGCTTTTGGCCGCAAGGTTCTGCAGGCAGCAGTGATCTAAACTGCCTGTTGTCTTTTGGGGATCCCACCCTACTTTACGGACACTGCTGATGTCCCAGACGTAAAGAATCTTATCTGGAGCAGGACGTACTGTATACTAAGAATAATACAATTCTGTGATTACTCACCTGTAGAATTGGTATTATGAGTATACAGTACGTCCTGCTCCACCCCACCCTTGGTTTCATTATTCTTGGATCCCCTGTATGGTGATTGTTATCATTGATGGTTTAGTTAATGGTTGGTTATGTTTTCATTCTCCTGGCATCTTGTTAACTGCTTTTCAATACTGGGAATTTGTGGGAGGTCCCAGGTATTTGTGGGGCCGGGAGGAGCCAATTTCGCTGTCTCTGCAGTCCAGCGCCATCTGGCTGAGTAATACCCAGACGTAAAGAATCTTATCTGGAGCAGGACGTTTTGTATACTCATAATATCAATTCTACAGGTGAGTAATCACAGAATTGTATTTTTTCCGCTGCTGTTGCATGTTGTTGCAACCAACCTTTGTGCAAGACAGAAAGTGTGGTTCCTCCCAGGCCAATATATATTTCTGGCACCTCCACAATCCAGTTTCATTCTTGACTGTGAAGATGCACCTGAATTTATTTTCTTATTTATTTTTTTCATGTTTTACCTAGAAAGCAAGGGAATTAACCCCATCTGCGCCAGGGTCTTGGGGCACATCAGTTTTATATGGTTGTCACTCTGGGGCTGGAGTTTTCACTTTAAGGAACAGTCAGCCACAGGTTTTTGAATGGTGAGCCTGTAAGGGGGACCAGGGGGCTAATTCTCTTCCATTTTACTTCAGGACAAAAGGATAATTTCAGTAACGATGGGGTTAACCTCTCTTGACCGAAGGGTGTGACTGCAAGACAAAGGCGTGGCTCCTCCTCCCGGCAGACTTCCTACACTCCAGTTTCTATTCTAAGTGTGCCATACACTCCACTTCGATCTTCATGACATCTGAGTAATATCCATTAGAGGGCGAACTTCTGCAGAGATGATTATGCAAAAAAGAAAGCCCCTCTTGGCCTATATATACCTGGGACCTCCCACCAATTTCCTAGTTCCTTCTCTGCAGGGAAGGCGAGCAAGACAGAAGATGAAGACTTCTCTTACTTGCAGGTTCGCGCCCGGCCCCTTTTTTGCCCCTATTGCTGCCAGGACTCATTCTAAATTTACACTGTTGAGCCTCCCAGCTTAGGCTGCGGGCCCTGTGGGTGCAGTAGGAGCCGTGCTTCACCGTGAGACCTCATTATGGGGTAGGCGGAAAATCAGGCAGTGGTGATCCTGGTATGGGATGCCCCGTCTCTACTTGCGTGCGGCCTTATTTTGGCCGGGTTTTCCTTCCCCCCTCCGGGTCCCTTACTTCCCTCTGGGGGGGGGGGGGGGGCCTGGCGCGTCCTAACTGGCCTCTCCTTTCTTTTAGTTATTGTCCTATTCTCAGTGTGTCACACACCCCGCTTCCCCTTTAATTCTTACGATCGGGTTACTCCACCGGTAGGTGGCGACGTTGCAGGGAGAAGTCTTGAAAACGAGCCCCTTCCGGCCTATATATACCTGGGACCTCCCACTTAACACCCAGTGTTTTCTCTCTGCAAGATACGACAAGACAGAAGAAAGAAGTCTCCTGCTTGCAGGTAGCCGGGGTCAATCCCCGGCTTTTCACAGTCCAAAGTTCGCCCCGTCCTAGATCTGAAGTTCCTCAACAGGTTCATCCATACTCGGAAGTTTCGCATGGAAACTCTGCGTTCGGCCATCGGTTCTCTTCGGCAGGGGGACTTTATGACGTCCATAGACATCAAGGATGCTTACCTTCATGTTCCCATCTGCCAGGCTCATCAGCGGTTTCTTCGCTTCGTAATGAAGGATCGGCATTTTCAATTTGTGGCACTTCCGTTTGGCCTCACCTCGGCTCCAAGAGCGTTCACCAAGGTGCTGGCAGGGGTGATGGCCATTCTCAGATCTCGGGGCATTCGTGTCATTCCTTATCTGGACGACCTTCTCATCATGGCTCCTTCCCTCATTCAATCGGAGACGGACACCAGGATGGTGGTCTCCACGCTGGAAAGTCCTCCCTCGCCCCAGCCAGGGTGGTGTCCTTTCTGGGAATGCGGTTGGATTCTTGTCAACACAGGGTTTTTCTGCCTCAGTCCAAGATTTGTCTGATTCAGGAGTTGGCTCGGGTTCTTCTTTCCAATCCTCGGCCGTCCATCCGTCTGGGGATGAGGCTGGTAGGATTAATGGTTGCCTCGTTCGAGGCAGTTCCTTTCGCTTAGTTTCACACGAGGACGCTTCAGCTTCATCTGTTGGCGTCCTGGGACCGGCGGCCACGGTCATTGGATCGGCCCTTCCAGTTGTCCTCCCGGGTCCGGCAGTCCCTTCAATGGTGGTTGGTCTAGGCCAATCTCTTGAGGGGCAGGTCTTTCCTGACTCCTCTTTGGGAAATTGTCACCACGGACACCAGTCTTTCAGGATGGGGGGGATTCTGGAAGGATCTTCAGTTCTGGGGGCAGTGGGGGCCTCGGGAGGCCCACTTGCCCATCAATATTCTGGAACTGTGAGCCATCCGTCTGGTTCTTGTTCTTTTGACTCAACATGTTCTGGGCCTTCCGGTTCAGGTTCGCTCGGACAATCGAACAGCGGTTGCTTACATCAATCATCAGGGAGGGACTCGCAGTCTGGGTGCCCTCAGAGAGGTGTCCCTGATCCTGGCCTGGGCAGAGGCCCATGTTCCTTGTCTCTCGGCAGTTTACATTCCGGGTGTAGAAAACAGGGAAGCGGATCTGTTGAGCAGGTGCTCTTCCCGGCTGGGAGAATGGGCTCTCCATCCAAGTTTTTCGGTCGCTGTGTCTCCGGTGGGGGACACCGGAGGTGGACCTGTTTGCCTCTCATCACAATTGCAGGCTCTCGTCCTGCGTGTCGCTCTCCCAGGATCCTCTGGCTCTGGCGGTGGACGCCATGTCCCTGAGCTGGGGGGGATCTGGGGTTTCTGTACCTGTTTCCTCCGATACCCATGCTAGGCAGGGTGGTACGGAAGCTGGCTCTGGAAAGGGTGTCCGCCATTCTCGTGGCTCCAAGGTGGCCAAGGCGAGTATGGTTCGCAGACATCGTTCGGCTGGCAGTGGATCAGTTCGTTCTGCCTCTGCGGCCTGATCTGCTCACGCATGGTCAGCTGTGTTACCCCAATTTACCAACGCTGGGTTTGACGGCTTGGCTGCTGAAACCTCCATCTTGAAGGAGGAGGATCTTTCTGACTCGGTCGTTAAGACTGATCAGTGCCCGGAAGAGGTCTTCTTCTATCATCTATTATAGGACTTGGAAAGCCTATATCGCTTGGTGTGAGATTAGATCTTTGCCTTGTAGGGTCTTTTCGGTCTCCAGGGTTCTGTAGTTTTTGCAATCAGGGCTGGACTCTGGTCTTCAGCTGAGTACTTTGAAAGGGCAGGTTTCTGCCTTATCTATCTTTTTTCAGAAGCGTTTTGCGCTTCATCCTTTAGTTAAAACCTTTTTCCAGGGGGTTACGCATGTGCGGCCTCCCAGGAAACCATTACTCCCTGTTTGGGACTTAAACTTGGTTCTCTCTGCTCTTCAGGCTCCTCCCTTTGAGCCCTTGCAGGATATTGCTTTGTCTACCTTGACTCAGAAGATTGCCTTCTTGGTAGCTATCACTTCGGTTCGGCGTGTCTCGGAGTTGGCGGCCTTGTCGATTCAGGCGCCCTATTTTGAGAGGCATCAGGACAAGGTGGTCTTTCGGTTCAAACCGGACTTTCTTCCTAAGGTTGTTTCTGCTTTTCATTTGAATCAGGTTATTGTTCTTCCCTCCCTGTGTCCTAAGCCCGTTTCGTAAAACTGATGCCTTTTTTGTTGTGCCCTGTGGGCCTAGAAAGGGTTTGGCTCCAGCCAAACCTTCCATTAGCAAATGGATATGTCAGGCCGTTATTGGGGCCTATTCTGCTAATGGGAAAGTTCCCCCTTTTCGTATCACTGCTCATTCTACTCGCGCCGTTGGAGCGTCTTGGGCTTTTCAGCACCAAGCTTCTGTTGAACAAGTTTGTAAGGCTGCAACCTGGTCTTCTGTTCATACTTTTTCTAAGTTTCACAAGGTTGATGTACGGGCCTCAGCGGATTCTGTTTTTGTCCGCAAGGTTCTGCAGACTGCAGTCATTTAAGTTATGCTTCATTTTGCCTTCGGATACCCATCCCTTGTGGACACTGCTTTTGGATGTCCCGATCGTAAGAATTAAAGGGGAAGCGGGGTGTGTGACACACTGAGAATACCATTTTGTGAGTACTCACCTGTAAAATGGATATTGTCAGTGTGGATTGGATTTCCTGGTTCCTTGTCTTTCTGCTTTTGAATTCACTGGGTGTTAAGTGGAAGAGGTCCCAGGTATATATAGGCCGGAAGGGGCTCGTTTTCAAGACTTCTCTCTGCAACGTCGCCACCTGCCGGTGGAGTAACCCGATCGTAAGAATTAAAGGGGAAGCGGGGTGTGTGACACACTGACAATATCCATTTTACAGGTGAGTACTCACAAAATGGTATTTTTACTCTTAGTTATGTACTGTGTATGGGTGTTTCACAGTGTGTAGGTGTGTGTGTGTGTGGTTCACCTGGCTGTAATCCCTTATGAATTGGTTGCATATGGCTTCCTGTCAGCCTGGAGTGCTTCTCCCTCAGGCTGTGTGTAAAAGAAAGGGGGCGAGGCCGGGCGCTCGGGGCAGCCGCGGTAGCCCGCCCCCTCGCTCGGCGCGGCCGCGGTAGCCCGCCCCCTCGTTCGGCGTGTTTTTTTGCTGGGGCCTCTTTCAGGCCAGATCCGCGCTGCTGGGAAGGGGGCGTGGCCGGGAAAAGCGCGCCTTCAGCGCTGGCACGCCCCCTTCCGCGCTGGCACGCCCCCCTTCTTCCTGTGTCCTGTTCTCCGGTGCCAGGGGCCATCTTGTCTGCATCCTGCGTTGACTGCTGCTGTCCTAGGGGACAGGTAGGGGCCGGAGGGCCACTTTCCTTAGTGATTGGGGGTCACTCTCTGGTGGGGTGGGCCCCCTGGGGTGTTTGTTGTGCTTGTTGATGGCAATATATGTATATGTCTTGTTGTACATTTATTAATTAGAATGTTCTTAATTGTAACTTATATGCCTATTGTGTGTTGCAGATTGCTTCATATTGTGTATATTAAGGGGTTCCTCCTGGTCCTGGGGTCCCTATTTTTTAAATTGCTCTCCTCTAAATCCTCCCACCGGGACATTTAAGGGGTTGCTTAAGCGTAATTCCCTGCGGTCTTGGGACTGACCACTAAAAAATCACCATATGGAGGCTCCGCAGGATTCTACGCTTGGTCTCACCTTGGGGCAAGCCCGCCCATGTGTGGGGCATCCCTTACGGGAGAGGATGTACCGATCTGTACTCCATGCGCTCATAAGGCCATAACGCGGAAGTTTGGGTCCCAGCCTTCTGGGTCGGCTCCTCCCGCTTCATCGCCTTCCCCTCCCCGCTTGATCCGTACCCCGAGTGACATTGGTGCCAGCGGGGAGTCGCAGTCGGATGTTTGTGCCAGGTTGGCCAGCATTAAAAAGTTTATGGTTAGCATGGTGGGCAAGAAGGCCCAAGCTAAAAAGAGACATTTGTCGTCGGCCCTGCCCTTGTGGGACGCGGACGACGACTCTATGGATTTGTCAAATTTCTCCCCTTTAGAGGAGGGGGAAGTGTTTGAGGAGACAGAGTCTGATTTTTGTACAGTCTGGTGATGCTTTTGTTGGACAGGCGCCTGGGGATGCCGTAGATATGGCTGCTGTTTTGTCACATATGTTGAAAGTGTTGGATATTGATCCCCCGGAGGCGCCTCCCCTGAAGAAGGGGGAATTTTTGGGGGTCTGTAAGCCCCGTCTAGAATTCCGTACGCAGGATCATTTTGACGCACTGATCCAAAAAGAATGGGAGAGGCCCTGTCTGCTTCCTGGTGCTCCCCAGGGATGGGACAAGAAGTATCCTTTCCCGGTGGAGGCGGTCAAGCGATGGCCCTCTCCTCCTGAGGTCGATGCGCCTGTTTTGGGCTTGACCAACTCTTCTGTGCTTAACACCCCTGACGCTACCTCCCTTAAGAATGGCGAGGATAAGCGCCTTGATCAGATGGCTTGTCATGCGCTTGCCAGTGTAGGATCGTCCCTGCGGCCAGCTTGTTCATCTGCTCTAGTGTCGCTTGCTACCATGTCTCTTATCAGGGACTGGCTGAATGACGGTCAGTTTGATCCGGATAGCGCTGAGCGCGCTACTCTTAAGAGGTGTGAATTGTTCATGGATTTTGTTTTGTCTGCTATGGAAGATTCTATCGTCATGTGTAGCAGGACTTCGGCCTTATTGGTGGCTATGCGCAGATTGGTCTGGCTGCGTCAGTGGATGGCGGACTTTGGGGCCAAGAAGTCGCTTACGGCTCTTCCCTTTATGGGTGCGCGGCTGTTTGGAGATAAATTGGATGCTGTTGCTAAGGGAAGTAGGTTACCTCAGCGGAAGAAACAACGCCGTCCCTTTCTGGGGGCTGGTTCCTTCACCCCTTCCTTTCATGGAGCCAGAGCGACTAGGGGTCTGCCCATCTCTGGTGTCAGGGGCTCATCCTGGAGCAGGGGCAGAGGTCGGGCACGCCCGACGGCTGCCTGGGGTTCCAAGCCTAAGCCCGCTGGTAAGCCGGCTCAGCAATGAAGGGGCGCCCTCACCCGAACGGGTGGGCGGACGGCTGCGCCTCTTCTTCCAGGTCTGGGCCCGGGAGGTCACAGACAATTGGATCCTGGAAGTGGTCTCGTCCGGGTACAAACTGGAGTTCGAGTACTGGCCGCCTCCAAGGTTCTTAAGGTCTCGGGTGCCCTCGGACCCTCAGGCTGCGCAGGGGCTCCTGTTAGCAGTAAGAAACCTTCTGGACATGGGAGTTATTTGCCCGGTGCCTCAGTCGGAGAGAGGCAGGGGTTACTACTCCAACCTTTTCACGGTACCCAAAAAGGAGGGTTCGGTGAGACCCATTCTAGATCTCAAGGTTCTAAACAGGTTTATCAGAGCCAAAAGGTTCCGCATAGAGACTCTGCGCTCCGCTATCATTTCCCTGCACCAAGGGGATTTCATGACATCCATAGACATCAAGGATGCGTATCTGCATGTTCCCATTTTTCCAGCGCATCAGAGATTCCTCAGGTTTGCGGTGGGGGATCAACATTTTCAGTTTGTAGCTCTTCCCTTCGGGCTGACCTCGGCGCTGCGGGTTTTCACCAAGGTCTTGGCGGGAATGATGGCCCTGCTCAGAGGTCAGGGCATTCGCATTGTGCCTTATCTGGATGACCTGTTGATCTCAGCCTCTTCCCTTCATCAGGCGGAGCTGGACACCCACCAGGTGGTGTCGACCCTGGAGAGGTTTGTGTGGGTGATCAACCGCCCCAAGTCTTCTCTCTCTCCGTCATGGGTGATTTCATTTCTGGGCATGACTCTGGATACCATTCAGGCCAAAGTGTTTCTGCCCCAGACCAAGGTGCAGGGGATTGGGGAGCCTGATCCGTCTTCTTCTGGCCAATCCTTGTCCTTCTGTCTGACACGGGGATGAAACTGGTGGGATTGGTGGTGTCCTCCTTCGAGGCAGTACCATTTGTACAGTTTCACATGAGATCTCTTCAACTTCACCTATTGACGCATTGGGACAGGTGTCCGCAGTCATTGGATCAACCTTTCAGGATGTCTCCCAGGGTTCGGCAGTCCCTTTGGTGGTGGCTGGAATCGAGCAACCTGTTGAAGGGCAGATTCTTTTTGGTGCCTTGTTGGGAGACGGTCACCACGGATGCCAGCCTGTCGGGCTGGGGAGGTTATTGGAAAAGTCTTCAGTTCAGCAGGGTGTGGGGTCCTCAGGAGGCTCACACCCCCATCAATGTCTTGGAGCTCAGAGCCAACCGACTGGTTCTGGCTCAGCTGACCTCTCATTTATAGGGTCTACCGGTTCAGGTTCGTTCAGACAACCGAACGGCGGTAGCTTACATCAATCACCAAGGAGGGCCTCGCAGCAGGAGTGCCCTCGGGAAGTCTCTCTGATCCTGCACTGGGTGGAGAGCAATGTTCCTTGCATTTCGGCAGTCTACATTCCGGGAGTGGAGAACACGGAGGCGGATTCCCTGAGCAGGGGATCCTCTCGCCAAGGAGAGTGGTCTCTCAACCCCAAGGTTTTTCTGGATCTTTGCCTCAAGTGGGGGACTCCGGAGGTGGATCTCTTTGCCTCGAGGCACAATCACAAGCTTCCGGCCTTTGTGTCTCTTTCCCAGGATCCTCTATCTCTGGCAGTGGATGCCTTGTCCCTTGCTTGGAAGGATCTGGGTTTTCTGTACCTGTTTCCGCCCCGTCTCCATGCTGGGCAAAGTAGTTCGCAAACTGGTTCTAGAGGGGGCACCAGCAATTCTGGTGGCTCCAAGGTGGCCAAGAAGGGTTTGGTACGCAGACATTGTAAGGCTGGCCATAGATCAGTACCGGCTTCCCTTGTTGCCGGATCTGTTATCTCAGGGTCAACTACTTTACCCCAATTTACAAACGCTGGCTTTGACAGCTTGGCTGCTGAAACCTTCATTCTGAAGGAGGAAGGTTTTTCTGCGGCTGTTGTTCAGACTTTGATTAGGGCTAGGAAGCGGTCCTCTTCTGGCATTTACTATAGGACTTGGAGGTCCTATATTGATTGGTGTGAGGCTAGGGCCTTGCCTTGCAGGGTGTTTTCGATTCCTAGGATTTTGGAGTTTCTTCAGCATAATCTGGATCTTGGGTTCCAGCTTAGTACTTTGAAAGGACAGGTTTCTGCTCTGTCTGTTTTCTTCCAGAGGTCTTTTGCCTTACACCCGCTGGTTAAGACCTTTTTCCAAGGGGTCGCGCATGTGTGGCCCCCTCGGAAGGCTGTGGTTCCTGTTTGGGATTTGAACTTGGTTCTTTCGGCTCTCCAGGGTCCTCTTTTTGAGCCTTTACAGGATATTGCTCTTTCGGTTCTCACTCAGAAGCTTGCTTTCTTGGTGGCCATTACCTCTGTTTGGTGTGTCTGGCGGCTCTGTCGATTCAGGCCCCTTACTTTGAGAGACACCAGGATAAGGTGGTTTTTCGTTTTAAGCCAGATTTCCTTCCTAAGGTGGTGTCTGCTTTCCACCTCAATCAGGATATTGTTCTCCCTTCCTTGTGTCCTGAGCCTAACAATGACAAGGAGAGGGTTCTGCACAATTTGGATGATGTTCGCTGTGTGAAGTACTATTTGGTGACTACTTCTTCCTTCCGCAAGACGGACGCTTTTTTCGTGGTGCCCTGCGGGCCCAGGAAGGGTTTGGCGCCTGCTAAGTCTACGATTAGCAAATGGATTCGTCAGGCCATTGTTGGGGCCTATTCTGCTAAGGGGAGGACTCCCCCTTTTAGGGTCACTGCGCACTCTACTCGTGCTGTTGGTGCATCCTGGGCTTTTCAGCACCAGGCTTCTGTTGAACAAGTTTGTAAGGCTGCTACTTGGTCTTCCGTTCATACTTTTTCCAAGTTTTACAAGGTTGATGTGGGGGCTTCAGCGGATGCTGTTTTTGGCCGCAAGGTTCTGCAAGCTGCAGTGGTTTGAGTTGGTACATTCTTTACTGTTTCTGGTTCCCGCCCATGACGGACACTGCTTTTGGATGTCCCAGATGTCATGAAGATCGAAGTGAAGTGTATGGCACACTTAGAATAATACCGTTTTGTGAGTACTCCTTTAAAACGGGTATTATGAGTGTGCATACACTCCACTTCGCCCCACCCCTTTTTTTCAGGTATTCTGGGGCTTTTATATGGTGAACCATTGGTTTTTGATTGTTAAGGTTATAATTGGTTCTTCCTGGTCCCCTTACTGCTTTTTTATACTGGGAAATTGGTGGGAGGTCCCAGGTATATATGCGCCAGGAGGGGCTTTCTTTTTTGCATATTCATCTCTGCAGAAGTTCGCCCTCTACTGGATAATACCCAGATGTCATGAAGATTGAAGTGGAGTGTATGGCACACTCATAATACCCGTTTTAAAGGTGAGTACTCACAAAACTGTATTTTCTTGCAGTCGGACTGCCTGCAGGGCAAGACCCTGGCTTCCTAGGTCCCTTATGCTCCTCTAATCTGGATGGACCCACTATGCCTCCTCAGCTAACCTGTATCCGGATCAGCATGGTAAGGGTAAGCGCCAGGCTCCTGAGGCGCTTTTGAGTGCCTTGGCACTCTGGCTGAAGTCTTTAATTGAAAAGCAAAGCCACAGGTTTCTGTCTGATTGGGGGTGACCAAGTGAATTATTTTCCCTCTTTTATTGCTCTTATTGCTCTTTCCCATGTGTTTGTGTTTTACTGGTTATAAAATTCAAAATTTGCATGCCTTTTTGGGGGGGCGGAGCTAAGGCGGCAGCGAGGAAAATTCATGTTCTCAGTCAGTCGCCATGGAAAGATATTCAGCTTGGTGAAGTTCCGAGTACCGGGGAGCAGCGCGGTTCCTCACTCCACCTCTGTGGAAAGATTTTCGGCTTAGCAAAATTCCGAGTATTGCGACAGTCTCCGGTTCTTCTCAGCGGCTCATCGCGTTTCCTCTGCCTCTGTGGAAACATTTTCGACTTGGCGTAGTAGCGAGCACCGCTGAGGTCTTTGGTTCTTTTCAGCGGCACTGCGTGTTTCCTCAGTCCACCTCTGTTGAAAGATTTTCAGCTTAGCAAAGTAGCTAGTACCGCCGCTAGTTTCCGGTTCATCTCATCGGTACAGCACGGTTTCTTAAGCCGGGGACGCTGGAAGATTTTCAGCTTAGCGAAGTCACTAGCTCCGCTGAAGCAGGCGGTTCTCCTCCGCGATGTGGCGCGTCTTACTTGCCAACTCAGCTGAAATATATTGGACTAGGCAAGGTGCCTAGCACCGCCTATATCGTAATTCCCCTTTGGCAACACATAATTTCTGTTGTTGTTGGCCAGCAAAAGGGCTGCTCTGAGCTGCTGCACGACCACCCTCAAGTGGACCTAAACCTTTTGGTAGGTCATTTTGTTTGTTTTGTTGTGATTGTGTATTAATATATTTTTTTTATTTTTTTTTTGTTTAATTCTAAGGTATTACACTACTACACAATCTTTCCATAGTTTGGACTTCTTATTGTCGTACCTCAGGGTCCACGGAAAGGTCTTCCACCAGCTCCACCAAGTCTGCCATCAGCCGATGGACTAGATAGGCAGTGGTAAGAGCCTATTTCCCTAAGGGGAAGGGTCCTACTTTTAGAACTACTGCTCATTGACACGAGCTGTTGGAGTTCTGGGACTTCAGCATCAATCTTCAGTAGAACAAGTATATGAAGCACTACTTGTTCTTCAATTCATACATTTGCCAAATTTTATAGGGTAGATGTTTGAGCCTCAGCGGATGTGATTGCCTGTAGAAAGTTATTACAGGCTGTAGTAACCTATAAGCATTTAACATATCCTATTCCTGATAAAGGGGATAAGGTTTTTTGGGGATCCCACCCGAATTCAGAGTGCTGCTTTTGGACATCCCTATCCTTATCCTGATGTCCTGAAGTAAAATGGAAGAGAAAAGATAATTCTATAAATACTCACCTGTAGAATTGACTTCTCTTCCATTATTACTTCAGGACATCCTTCCCTGTCTGCTAGGTTGATAAATCCATGTCTTGGATGCCTAGTCTTGGTGGAGTGGTAAATTAGAAAAAAAAAATATATATATATATATTTATAATCAGAGAGGAGTCTTGTATTTTGTCTCTTTCACACCTTTTCTTTGAGAGGACGGGAACATGTCTGCGAGGGGATGGAGCCGGGCAGCAGGAAGAGGCAGATGCTACTTCTAAGAGACAAGAGGAAGGTTTCTGCGTGTGTCTGCCGCCTCAGCTGCACAGTTGCAGGGAAGTAAAGAGCTTCTTCAGCCGCCGCCACACTAGTTTGTGGCCCGTTCCTTTGCGGGCTGGGCTGACCAATGCTCTATGGTGGTACTCCTTTAAGTTTGGGAGACAAATTTCTCTCCCTCAGAGACTTCTGGCGCTGGGCCCTCAAAACCTAGAGCTCCTTTCAGTAGCTCAGCCTCTCCTCATCCATTTCTCCTCTCGCTCATCCAGCTCTGCTTCCCTCTGTCAGTCCCTTCCCTTCTAAGGGACTCCTTAGATAGCCAGGATAGTGTCCAGCGGGATATTGCGGTGAGGTTAGCCAGGATAGAAAGCCATTTAGATCTGGCACGCCCAAGGAAAGCACTACAGAAAAGGAAGCATTTAGTTTTCTCTGATTCTGAAGAGGCTATCTATGCTTCCATAGTTTCTTGTAATGAGTTATCAGAAGGTGAACTTCCTTCCATTAAGGAAAAGAGTATTTCAGATTCAGGGTCCTCTACACAAGAGGGCTCTCTGTTTAAGAATGAGATGGAAAGTCTTCTTGGCTTCAAAAGTTCCCAAGAGGGAGAAAAAGGGAGATTTGTTCAAGCCAGAGAAACAGAGGCAACTGTTCTCTGAGCAAACTAATTTTCCAAGTCATCCTTCGGCATAACCACGTGGAGACTAATAAGCCGTCATGCTGAAAGATCACTAGCGTGGTTTTTCCAAGTCCTCCTTCCACGTGACTGTTAGTCTCCATGTGGTCACGCTGAAGGATTCCTAAAAAATCCGTTACCGGTAAGTCTAATGGTGTTTTTTTCCAGTATTGTCCAAAAGGGAATGGGAGAAGCCGGTTGTTGGATACTAAGTATCCCTTTTCCCTCATATCTGGTTAATTTATGGTCTCTTCCTCCTGTGGTAGATGCTCCAGTTTCAGATCTTTCTAATACTACTGTTATGCCAACCTCTGATAGTGCCTGTTTAAAGGATCCAGCGGATAAGCGCCTAGATCACGAGGCACGTCATGCTTTTTCTATTGTAGGATCAACTTTATGACCAGCCGGTGCCACATCCATAACATCCTTGGCGAGCAAAAGTTTGTTAAAGCAACTGGATTCCAAGACTCTGTCTAGGAGTCATGCTCCCAGTTGATTAAGACCAGGATGGATATTAAGAAGTATGTCATATCTGCTATGGATCATTTGGTTAGATTAAGCGCCAGAAGTTTAGTTCTGTTAGTGGCTTTAGAGTATCCATTATGGCTAAAACAATGATTGGCTGATGCTGCCTCCTTGAAGACCCTGATAGGACTCCCTTTTCACGGCGGACGTCTGTTTAGGGGGGGCGTTTGGATGATATGCTAAAGGAGGCTACTGGAGGAAAGTCTACTAAACTTCCACAAAAAAAGAAGTCTAACCCCTTTTTTCACAGTTAAGTGGAAAGAATTTTGGACAGACCAAAGTCCCAAAATAGGGTAAGATCTTAATGGGAACAAGGCAAAGCCCAACCTCTACTGAGGGGTGCACCACTTATCACTCTAATATGGTTGTGCTCACTCTAAACAATACCAACAACTCCAATGGGAGTGGCCATGAAATCCACACACCTCCCTCCCTATGAGGAGCACCAAAAATATACCAATTTTCAATATTCAAAATTTATTATGACATGTAAATTCATAAAAAGTACATACACTCAAAAACACGCACAACGGTTAAAAGCCAATAATTGGGTCCCAATTCATCTTATTATTTAGAACTATCCACAAACCCCAATCCTGTGGTTTTTTATATACTGGTAATGTTTATTGGGGATAGGACTGTGGAAGTCAATAGAGATCCAAGATTTGACCATTAGTGTGCCGGCACGGATACCGGGATCAGTGGTTGTAGAGGTATTCTACCTCTGCATGCACGGGCCCCGATATTATATTATATACATAGGTACTTCCATTGCCCATGAGGCTATATATATACATTGGAGTTTTGTTTGCAGCACAATATATGCTTTATAAAGATTCCCCAGGATTGGGGTTTGTGGATAGTTCTAAATAATAAGATGAATTGGGACCCAATTATTGGTTTTTAACCGTTGTGTGTTTTTGAGTGTATGTACTTTTTATGAATTTACATGTCATAATAAATTTTGAATATTGAAAATTGGTATATTTTTGGTGCTCCTCATAGGGAGGGAGGTGTGTGGATTTCATGGCCACTCCCATTGGAGTTGTTAACAAGGCAAAGCCCCCTTCAAAGCTCCCTCAGGCATGAATGGAGGCCCCAACCCTTGTCGGTGGGGTGACTGCGTCTGCATTTTGCTGGCTCCATATATTAGATCTCTGGATACAGGAGGTTGTTTCCTCAGTTTACAAGATCGAATTGGGGGCCAGACCTCCTCCGAGGCTCTTTTGGTCAGTGGTATCTCGAAATGGTGACATTTTACGGACTGGAGTAGTCCACCATGCTTCCTTGTCAGAGAGAGGTCAAGGTTTTTACTCCAATTGTTTCTTAATAATCCATAAGAAGGCCTCAACAGCTTCGTCCATCTGAAGAAATTTCGCATGGAATCCTTGAGATCCACAGTGATATCGCTTCAGCGGGAGAATTTATTTTTCTGGGTCATCAAAGATCTTTGCAGTAGATGGCCTACCTTCAGTTCGCTCTGCCCCTCAGCCTGTCATCAGCCCCAAGGGTGTTTACCAAGGTTTTGGCAGGTCTTATAGCTTTAAGAAACCAGGGGATACACATAATTCCTTATCTAGATCAGGGCCCCATATTTTCAGGAGGTCCAGAAAGATACACAGTCTTATCAACACTAGAAAAGTTTGGATGGATAGTCAACTATCCAAAGTCGCATATTATTCCTTCAAGAGTTATCTTACCTACGAATGTCATTAGACACAACTCGGGCCAATTTCTTCCGGAACAGAAAAGACTCGCACTTCAGGCCAGAGTACAGGCTCTCTTTTTATGCCCTCAGCCGACGATTTGTCAGGGAATGCGCCTGTTGGGCCTGAGGGTGCCTTGCTTTGAGGCGGTGTCTAGTAGCCTTTTTCTAGTGGCAATTAATTTGGTACGGCGGGTTGCTGAATTAGCAGCTTTATTGGTTAAGCCTCTTTATTTAGAGTTGCATATGGATGTCTTCCGTTTTAAGCAGGTGGTTTCCCCTTTTCATCTCAATGAAGAGGTGGTTTTGCCCTCCTTATGCCCTGCTTCAGTTAGCCATAAGGAGAGGGTCCTTCATTCTCTAGATGTAGTGAGAGCAGTAAAATATTATATCTCTGCTACACAAGCCTTCCGTAAGTCGGACTCCTTATTTGTTATAGCTGAGGGGCGCAGAAGCATCTTCCCCCAGATAAATCTACCATCCGCTTATGGATTAGACAAGCGGTAGTAGAGAGTTTATATCTCCAAGGGAAGAATCCCCCCTTATGAGTTACAGCTCATTCTACATGAGCTATTGGAGCTTCCTGGGCCTTTCAGCACCAGGCCTCAGTGGAACAGGTGTGCAAAGCTGCTTCTTGGTCCTCGGTTCATACTTTTACCCAATTTAATAAGGTAGATGTTAGAGCCTCGGCGGATATCGCAGTATTGTAGACGGTAGTAAGCTAGAGGTTTCATTTTGGATTGCCTTACTCTTCATTAAAGGCTCCCACCCAGAAGTAAGGGCACTGCTTTTGGAGGTTCCATTCATTACTGATTGCTGACGGCTTGGAGTGGAATAGGAGAGAAATTACAGTTCTGTGATTCTCACCTGTAAAATTTATTTTACTTCTATATCCACTCCAGGCCATCAGACCCTCCCTATCTGCTATGTTACTATATCTATTCTTCAGATTCCTAGTCCTAGTGGAGCTTGTAGATATGTAAATAGTTGTTCAAGAAACGGAGAGAGATAGAAAGGAACTTATCTTGTCTCTCCTTGTCTCCAACAAGTACATGGGACTTCTTAGGATGCCTTATCCTCCCTGGTGGCTGTGTCTACTGCTTTTCAGTTACCAGATTGTGGAGGTGCAGCCGGGAGGAACCACACCTTCTGTCTGGTAGTCCACACCCTTCAGTCGAGAGTTAACCCATTCGTTACAGATTGCTGATAACCTGCAGCGATATAGAAGAGAAATCAATTCTGCAGTTGAGAATAACAAACTTGTATTTTTGTCTACAGGGCTCTTCCCTCCCACTGTTGAATCTGGCTCACTGCAGGGGGTGGCAGATCGACTTGTATAGTTACTGTAGAAATACAAATAGAGCAAGACTTGTATAGTTACTGTAGAAATACAAATAGAGCAATTTACACATATCCGCAAACTGTAAACTTAGAACCCTCTATTAGGGACTTCAACTGTGGCATGCATACTAGGAGGCATAGTGATTAAAGAGAAAACCAAAGTCCTATGTATGAAGGGACTTTGTGGATTGGGGGATGCTTGTTGAGATTTATGGAGATATTGGGATGCTTGTTTAGATTTGTAGAGTTTTTTCGCTCTCCAACCTACCGCAGTCTTGTTTTCGACTGACTCTGTTAATGGATGCAACATCTCTGTGGGAACATTGTTTGAGAATGACACATGTACTTTTTTATTCTAATAATAAAACATTATTTGACTTATAGCTGCCAAAGGGATTATGTTATATTTTAGCTTTTCAAGTCAGCATTAGAAGAAATATTTAAGGTAAATATATTTGAAATCAATGTAAAAAGACTGATAGCCAAGGGTAATTCTGTGTAAATAGTACAATGATTAGGTTGTTTAATGACATTTTTATGACCAAATATATGCTGGCTCATGGTAGAATACAGTAAGCAAATCATCAAATGCAGTGGATGTCCTGCAGGATATATACAGTATATACATGTAGGCATAACATTACTGGGGAACCTCTAGAAAAATTAACTTAAAACAGCAGATCCAGGTATATAATAGTAGTTATACAATAACAGCACATTATTTTAAACAAAACGATAATTTCAAAACGGTTTTAAAAGTATTCACTAAGGTTAATAAAGTAAGAAAGTATTGATAACTGAACAAAGTCATACCCTTTCTCCAGGGCTCCGTCATTTTGGGGCTTTGGAAGTTAAGGCATAGTCGTGCAAAACTGGTGATAGTTCTGTTTTAAACTGGTTGTCATAATGAAAAAATTAAAAGTTTAACACAATTGTATTCATAGGTATTAAAGAGGCAAGGATATGATGAAGGTTGTGACATCTGGAGTCTGGGAATTCTTCTCTATACAATGTTGGCAGGGTAAGGACATATAAAAGCATTGTGACCGTGTAGGATAGATCTTGAACAAGGGCTTCTTTTCTGCAAAGGGTATGCTCTTTCAAGTGGATAGTGAAAATCCTGGTGATAGGTCATTGACCCTAGGGCATCCCTATTTGGGTTCATGTACATGTAAAGTGGTCCAAAAGCAGGGGTTTGGTCTGCTTGGAGCTAGCCATAAACAATGCAAGAGTAATCCTTGGGGTAGACCGTTTTCTCTCTTAAAAAAGGAGTGAGAATTCTCACCTGGCTCTGAATCGTCCCTATTGCGTGAATGTGGTGTAGTGCTTCACCAAATACCATTTCATAGCTGACAACGACAGGCAGGAAAAGTATGTCTTTCCACAGAAAGGTGCTGCAGGTCCAATGCATTACAGTGGCATGCAGGACTCTTGGCTAGCTACAAAAAGCATTTAAAAGATGTGATAGTTGCCAAAGGGATTGTTACTAGGTACTAACCATGAAGGGTGCCCAAAGTTTTTTTGCTTTGGTCAATTTTCCTTTATTGTAAAATGTAAAAGTAAATAGTCTTTCGAAAATTCTGGAAATGTCAAACCGGTCTAACAGCCTGGTACAGTTGGAAAAGAAAGGTAGCTGCTATTTTGGAGCTTCCTCTCAGCCATGCTGCTGTCTGGATTCACCTGACATAACTGGCAATACACGGTAACAGCAAGCCTATCAACACTTCCTGTTTGCCTGCAAATGCATGAGCTGCCATTTTGTTTCTAATATTTACTACAGCAGGTGTAAAATTAATTTTTGTGTGTACCAATCTAAATTGCCTTGGAGAGGGATGCATATGAGCACTGTTTGTTGTGTTGGTCTGGTTTAAGTTTTAAGGACTGTTTGTCCTCTTTAACTGTTTATAGTAAAAGTAATTTTGACCAGGGGTGTCTAAACCTTTCCATTGCACTGTATACCACACTTTTGCCTTTGTGTGGTGTCAGGGAAACACGGATCACGTGATCCAACTACCAATCCAGGACCTATAATCATGCATCCCACTTTCCCAAATCACCGTCCGTTCGCCTGCCTTGTGGAATACAGGGCCTAGCAAGGCCACATACACACATTCTTGGCTAAGGCAAAAAGATTGGTCAAGTTAAATATAGATTTTAATGCAATAAGCACACTCAGCAGTTATTCCAAACATTTGCCTATAATAGAATTAATACAAATGCTGTTCTGAGTAGGATGCAATTTACAGGTACAGTGAGTTACCAGCAGAGATACAACAGTCAGCGTTACATTAAAGAGAGTAGCGATGATGGGCTCCCATAGGGAGGGAAGTTTATGGACAGCTTATGGAAAATCTGGATTATCTGCAATATGCCCCTGTTTGTCAGGCATATAATAGGGGTGTTTATTTTATTTTAGTGGTTCCGTAGGTCACCGCCCAAAGGGGTTTAAACTTATATTGTGCATTAGCTCCCCCTCTTTGCAGTATTTTTGCTTCCCTTAATCAATATGGAGCTAGATTAAAGTGTATATACCATCACCTTAAATTTTTGGACATTTGTTAGTTATGTCTCTTATGTTGTGGTGGACGTACTCACCTCCCCTCGCTCCTTACCACTATTTACATCCAGTGCGCACACGTCAGGGCGGCTGCCCAACGCAATGCGCTACACCACCTGCTCGGCTGCCTGACACGCATTGCGTCAGGCGTCCTTCCTGGACAGCGTCATGTGGCAGCGTCACTTCCGGCCGGAGTGCGCGCGGCCAAGCCTCCCTTTGGCGGGCAGTGCGCGGGAGCGAGCGGGGGTGAGTATAAAAAGGCGTCCATCACTGGAGAGCCCCATTCGCCCTGAGGAAGTGACATGATTACGTCACGCAACGCGTCGGCGTGAGGTACTGTTGGGGGTGCCTGCGGGTCTGCTCTGGATGGTTAAGGTACTCTTTATATGTTGTGTGTCTGCTTTTCCGTCCGGCTGGTCCTGAAGTTTGTTTGTTTGCACTAAGCGTATTATTAATGGGTTTATTTATTTGTCTATAGCACTAGGGCACATTGCACTTTATAGATTAGGGGCTCAACATTAGGCTCTATTTAGGAGATAGGATTTATTACTAGTAGTTATTAAAGCCATGGGATAATAATATATTTTTTGCACATATTGTGAAACTGTATTGTATTTGTAAAATTGCACTATTTAGATTGCCAGCCTGTGATGTAGGACACTATTACCATTTTTCAGATCTGTTGTTGAGACCTGTGATTTAGGCTTAGCAGCACTATTAATGTCATCTGGCTGCCTTCCCCTCCCGCTCTCTGGATCTAAATGTTTTTGTGTTTTTTAAATTGATTTTAAATTGTCTTTGTATATTGCATATATATGGATTAATAAAATTGTATATATATTTTCTAACATAAAAAGTGGTGCCACGAATTTATTGGAGGTTTGGTTTGTTCCTTGGGGGACTTGTGGACTTGTTTCACATTTGGGCTGTTGCCACACCAACCTCCTGTGCAGCACACTTTAATAATATAGTACGTTGGTGCGGTCTTTTTCTTGCATATTGTATCAATTTAGTGAAACAGGATGTGCTGTATACTTGGAAAAATACAATTCTGTTAGTACTCACCTGTAGAATTGATTTTGTAGTATACAGCTTTGTCTAACTGCTTTGTAACACTGGGAATTTGTGGGAGGTTCCTGTCCTGTTATAGGGCCGGGAGACGCCACAAGTCTTTTCTGCATTCCACTGCACCACCTTTTGGCGGATATCCCAAGCGTAAAGAATTTAGTGAAACAAGATGTGCTGTATACTACAAAATCAATTCTACAGGTGAGTATTCACAGAACTGTATTTTTGGTAGGAAGGTATTACAAATAGTACTAAGCTAGAGGTTGTTTGGAATAGCTTTCTCTTTATTAGAAGAATATGATATATTATTTGGGATCCTACCCTGAAGTAAGGGTACTGCTTTTGGAGGTCCAAATCATGACCGATTGGTTGACGGCCTGGAGTAAAATAGGAAGAGAAAATACAAATCCATGATTCTCACCTGTAGAATTGTTTTCTCTTCTTTTCTCGTCTCACCTGCTATGGTTTTTCCCTATTTGCAATCTGTTGCTATTGGCAACAAACACCATGAGAGAAGTGAGTCCTGTACACACAAAACATTTTCCAAGGTTCGGGGCTCTGTCCTGAATTGGGGCCAGGGGCCACCGGATTGGACAGCGGGGGTCCTCCAGCCACACCCACTTCTGGGGCACCAAGATGGGGGTCTAGCAGGTGGGATCGTGACAGCAGCAGAAGCAGTGTGGCAGCACTTACAGCCCAGTACCATGCCTCACCAGGGCAATCCAGTAAGATGTATTTTTTTCTGCCTTTAAATGCCCAATGATAGACTATTTACTAGATACTAACTTAGTCGTATATGGGCTCCCTCTCTCCTTCAGCCTGGCTCTTTTAATCCTAAAGTTAAGGATAATAAAACGAAGAAAGAGACTGACACCAAGGTTAAGCCTCGGGAATCTAGATTGGGCAAATTATGTCTGAATTTTCAGGCTATTTTGCTTGAATCATGAAGCAGGTCCTTTTGTCGACAGCAAGCTGGAAGGTGAAGCAGCTTCCTATTTAAAGGTGACTGTTGGTTCCGTGAAATTTTAAGTGGCCTCCACCTTGGAGAGTAAAGCTGCTCTTATGTCCAGGACAGCCCCGCAGGTTGCCCGCTCCATCCGATACGGTTACTCTGGAAGGCCTCCAGGCATCCTCCTCCTTGATTCCCCCCACTTCAGTTCCTTCCCCCCCCTCTTCCTCCTGCTGAGATGAGTCATTACAGATGAAGGCTTACTTTCTCTGGCTAGAAATGATTGCACAGAGCTATGAGGAAAGACTGCAGAATCTGCCTGCTATACCAAACATCTGCATGGTGTTAATCCCTCTCAATAAGCTTATGTCACTGATTGCCACATAGGGTCTTTAGGGGAGCAATTTACTAAGCTTTGATTTTTTTGACTGGAGGTCCACTTTAGGGGGAAATGTCTGGGCTCTCCCAATCCCTTTTTTAGAAGCATTTGGCCTCAACTTTCCTGATTTCCAGTTTGTTCCCAAAAAAAACAGGGTGCTTATGGAACCATAATCTGGATATGTGGTTGATTTGTTATGTGGCGGCACTGTCAAGCAATTTGCCTTATTCTGTTTTCTTTTTCAGATCGGCTTGTTTCCAATTTATAGCTTTAAAGTGGACCAACACCCAGGGGTGATCGGCCCGGGTATCTATAAGATTCCCGGGCCGATCACCTCCCTCACCGCGGGGCATCCGAGATCGGGATGTCCTGCGGGGTGAAACCCCCCAAAAGCTCCAAAAAAACCATACCTTATCGGCGACGGATCAGCCGCGCCCGCCCGCCCTGTAAGAGGGATGCGCGGGAGGCGGCGGCTTGTCCGTCGCCGAAAAGGTACGTTTTTTGGGGGGGTTTCACACAGCGGGGCATCCTGATCTCGGATGCCCCGCTGAAGTGGACCAACACCCAGGATAGTGAAAATCCTGGGTGTTGGTCCACTTTAAAGTGGACCAACACCCAGCTGGATCACACCCCTCCGCGCGGGGCATCCAAAATCGGGATGCCCCACTGTGTGAAACCCCCCAGGATGCCCGCTAACTTTACCTTAATCCCAGTCCAACGCCGCGCGCCACGGGCGCATCTCGTGCTTCTCTCTAGCAGGGCGTGTCCCCGAGGTGGCCATTTGTGAATGCCGGGCACGCTCCCTGTTAGAGGGAAGCGAGATGCGGCTGCCACCATGCTCTGAGCCGCTGAGGTTTGACACGCATTCCTCAGCGGCTCCGAGCGCGCTGATTGGATGAGCGGCCGCGCATGCGCCGTAGGAGCGGGGTGAGGTGATTTGAATCGGGCGATCTGGGGGGTTTCACATAGCGGAGCACTTCCGATCGGGGTGCCCCGGGGGAGTGGACCAAAACCCTGGATAGTCAAAATCCTGGGTGTTTGTAATGTTTGTAAAAACTAAAGATTTAGCAGGCGCTGTACATCAATGGCCCCTGACTTGTAGCAACCATACACATGCAAGACTGCAGGCCAGCTGCCTGGATGCTTTAGGGCAAAGCAGGATATGATGCAGGGATTGGTTGACGAAAATGTGATTCACTATCTCTGCTGCAACCCCATTTTGACCGCTGAAATGGGCACCCTCTATTAAAATGGCAATGCTGATCTGATCAAATACAGCATGTTTGAACTCAACATGCCTCTTGTCCTACTGAAGTACTGTATATTTTTCATGTCTGGGTATATACATGCAACAATAACATTAAACCACCTCCATTGTTAACATGGCTGAGATGTATACTGTGATGTCAAACATGCTGATATATACAGTATATATTCCTCTTGAAGATAACTAATGGGTCTGTTGATGAATATAGCTAGGAGGCAGATATCTTGATGGCCCTATTTTTGTTTTCTTAATTCTGTATTTTCTGATGCATCAGTATCATCTGTGGCCTCCCAAAGGTGTAATGATTGCCTGGTTCAACTGTCACCTTTTTGGCATATTGACCTTTGATATTGTTTGGTAAATTGGCGCATATGCATCTCAACTTGGTGGTGGTCTGTGTTGTCTTCTCTCTTGCTCTCTGCATGCTTCCTAGTTTCTTGGTCCTGTGAGGAATCCTGGGTTTTTTCCTTTTGATGTTTTATGTGTAATAGAGCACTTGCAGCCCTTCTTTATTTTACCTTGTATGTGACAGCCTTTTTTACCATTTTGAAATGCCTGTTGAGCTCCATGCATGCCTTTATACCATTGGGTTAGCCTGGCTCCCCCATTTCTAAGTGGAACCTGATTGCTCAAACACATTTGTGCCATCGTTGTCTTTTGAGATACCATGGCAGAGGCCGTGCAACTTCCAGAAATGGCCGAAATATCTGGGTTTACAGGTTTAGCCAGTGACATTCTCTTTCATCCTGTCCCCAAGTTAGCTCATAAGAGCGGGACAGGATAGCTGGTCCTTCCCTCTCCTGCCCCTCCCTCCTCTTCTTCCTCCTCCCACCCCTCCCGATTTATGACATTGCTGTCAGCGCAAAGCCCACCCATTATAATGATTATTATGCAACATCAGAGATCCAAGGGCCACGCCTACTTTATTCAGAAGAGAAATCATGAAGTGAAATTGTAAACCTCGATTTCTCGGCTATTTCTTCAATTTAAAAACGGAAAACCATTTAGCCCGAGCCAATGATGTAACCATTACCTTTGCCTGCAGTGGCACTTTAAAAAGCGTTACCTAATTGTCCGTGAGGGAGTAGTTCCATTGATGTGGAGTTGCCCTATCTTATTGCTTCTATTGCTACTGAGAACTGTGTACTGTGAACTGCAACCTAAATGAGCATTAACTGAACCTGATTTTGATTAACTGAATGCTTTGGAACTGTGCTGAGATCTGTTAAAATCACACCCCCCACTTCCCGATATTCATGACACTTGGGAACCCGGCCTGTAGAGGGCGATCTTGCAGAGATGACATGGAAAAAAGGAGCCCCTCCTGGTCCATAAGTACTGGGTTCCTCCCACTATTCCTTAGTCTTTTCATCTCTGCAGTCGGCGAAGCATTCAGAAGATGACTCTCCTTCAAGCTGCAGGTAGCCGGGCTTGCTCCCGGACTTTTTTTCTCTATTTCTGTCTGAAATTTTTAAAACCTGTTTGGTTATATTTTATGCCTCCCAGCCCTGGCTGTATGGTTCAGGCAAAGGTAGATACATACACCCTTTGGTGTATACAGGAGTTATTCTAAGCATACAGCACGTCCTGCTCCATCTATAATACTTACACATGGGTAATCCTCCGCCAGATGGCGCTGTTCACTGCAGACATGCAAAACAGGCTCCTCCCGGCCCTACATATACCGAGGGACCTTCCACAAATCCCCAGATTTCTCTGCAGTGCTGACTGCGAAGACATGAAGTATCACGCTCTCGCAGGCGAGCGGGGCTATTCAGCCCGCGGCCCTGTGGGACTATTTCCACCCGTCCTTTTTGTGAAGAATATGCCTCCCAGCCTGGACTGCGTTGGTCGGGTGAAGGTAGGCAGCACCTTGTGTGCTTAACGGAGCCATGCTCCACCGCAATCCCCCTCCATAGGGTAGGCGGTTAGGCTGATGGTGAGCCTTTAGTGGATGCCCCTCCCACATTATTGCCCCATGCCCTGAGTAGTGGTGGATCCTGTTTATAGGGTCGCCACCCTCCCTCTTTTCCCCACTAGTTAGGGGGAAAAGAAAGGGGGGGTGGCGGTCCCAGTGTACTGTTATGTCACGCTTAAGGCCTTATTTCTGCCCTTTATTAACATCTGGGTGTCAGAGCGGCTGGTTTATTCATATTGCTGCCTCAGGGCAAGCTGAATTTGCCGTTGTTTGCACTAAGCTATGATATATATATATTATGTGTTTGATCATTTCTCTTGTATAGCTGTAAAGAGAAGAGCGGTGGGGGTGAGTGGATATCGCCATTATCTTTTTTATATCAATTTTTTTTTTGATTTATTGCATTATCAATTTCATATTTCAGTTAGTATATTATTTATATTGAAACATAGAAACATAGAAGGTTGACGGCAGAAGGAGACCATACGGTCCATCTAGTCTGCCCTTAATGTACTCTTTATCTTAGGATAGATGTGTGCTTATCCCAGGCATGTTTAAATTCAGTGACTGTTGATTTTTCAACTACCTCTGCTGGAAATTTGTTCCAAGCATCTACTACTCTTTCTGTAAAATAATATTTTCTAATATTGCTCCTGATCTTCCCCCCAACTAGCTTCAGGTTGTGCCCCTTTGTTCTATCATTAAGTGCTATTGTTATAACATTAAGTGTTATTGTTATATATATTTTTTTTTTTTTTTTTTTTTTAATATTTTACTATCTGTATGAATATTTTTTATTATTATAATGATTGTCAGTTTTTAGCAGTTAAAAAAAAAAAAAAAAGAGATTAATGCTCTTTTTTTCTCCTGTTTTGTTTTTTTAGAATTTGGAAGAAGGATAGAAAAGGGTTGTGGTTCCTCCCGGTCCCTTTTGGGATTGGTTTTAGGCTTAGGGCCTTTTAGGTCTGATTTGCCAAATTAAAAAAAAAAAAAAACACCATGAGGGAGGCATTAGGGGATAGTAATTCGGGCATCCCATTTGAGCAGGGCAGGCTCTGCCCCTTATGTAAGCAGGATCCCCTGGGTAGTTTCAGCACGGTTTGTTCCGCTTGCGCAATGAGAATTGGTTAGACCATAATCGAGTGGTGGCTCAGGTCTTAGTCCAGTTATTACTGGTGTGAGCACAACGGATCACCCATCCCTTCCTTCCCCTGGAAGGGGGAAGGCAGCGAGGCGCAGTCAGATGTGGTGCACAGGTTGGATAACCTGGAGAGACAGTTATCCTTGGTTATTCCAAAGAATGCCACTTGTAAGAGGAGGCATTGGAACCTGTTGCAGAGGAAAAAGATTTATTTTCCTCTTTTGGAGAGTGGGAGGAAGAAGAGTATATAGATGAGCAGCTCTCAGAAGGCGAGTTACGCTCTGGTAAGGAAGATAGTAACTCTATTTTTTTCTCTTCTGATGAGGACCCCCACCTCGCAGGCGAAACACAGTGTCTGCTCTTTTCGGTTTTTGAAACTTTGAATATCACTCTCGCCCATATTGTATCTTGTACTCAGAATATCCACTGTCAAATATGTAAAACTGCGTTTGAAATAGTGTATGTACTGTATGTTCTACCCTGTCTGTAACTGCTACTTTGTAAAGCGCTACGGAAGATGATGGCGCTATATAAATGAATAATAATAATATCACCCCTCCTGAGGCAAAAAGAGGGAAGGATGATCTGTTTAAGCCAGTAAGGCAAAGGCAGGTGTTACCGGAGCAGCCGCACTTTTCTAAAATGGCGTTAAAGGAATGGGAAAATCCTAACAAATTACTGGCTGTTCCTAGGATACTAGACTCTAGGTATCCCTTTCCGGCGGACATGATTAAGCTTTGGTCTTACCCGCCTGTGGTGGATTCTCCAGTAGCAGGCTTGTCTAATACTTCCATCATGCCGTCTCCTACTATGGGATCTTTAAGAGATCCCACGAAGAGACGAATGGATCAATTGGCCCGCCATGCTTTTGCTATGAAAGGATCCTTTCTACGTCCTGTTTGTGCCATGGCCTTTGTGTCCCTGGCTTCAAACCACGCCTGTTTTCTTTCTTGGAAGAAGATGAAGAAAAAGTTTAGCCAGGGCTAAGTCTCGCAGGCTTATTCAAGAGTCCAAAGATTTTAAGGATTGTTTGGACTTTAACTCGTTCGCTATCACTGCGATTCATGATGCATTCAGGCTAGCTGCTAGAACTTCTGCTCTGCTTGTGGCCTTGCGCCGTTCCTTATGGCTAAGACAATGGTTGGCGGTTGCCGCCACTAAGAAAGCTCTTATCCCTTTCGCTGCCAGCCTACCTGGAGTTTTTGTCACCCTTGGTGCCAGACCATTTTGCACTATTTTGCGCTCCCCATGTTCAAATGTGATTTTTGAAGGGATTTCCCAGGAAAATTATATATTGTTTTTTTCAGCAGAGTCTGAGCTTTAACATGAAATGTCTTGTTTGTCATTTTTAGGTGTATTCTCAATATTTTTTGGCGAAATATGTGCAGAAAAATAAAAAAAATCTATTTTTTTCAATTTGTAGTGTTTTTTTGTAATAAAAAATGTAAGTTTGTCAATAAAATCTTATTGCGTGTGAAATCCCAATTTCTCCCGATCACAGCGGTACCACATATGTATAGGTAGACACCCTTTCCAGCCCAGGAGACTCCCCCAAACTGAAACAGAGCTTTAGGGGATTTTCAGAAAAAATACAACTGTGATATGCGCTATGCGCACTTTGCAATTTTTCCAGAAAAACAACCCTTTACATTTGAAATACCCCCACAAACTATATATTCTCTGGAAGTACACACCTCAGGCTTTCTATTTGTACCAGGCTTGTTGATGTGGCCACAGTTTTCTGGAAGGAATCCCTCAATGTATTCTTTGGTTGCAAAGAGTTTCCCTAAAAAAATGATAAAAAAGCAGAATCAAAGCCACATTTTCCTAAAAAAACTATATACAAACAAGAAAAAACAAGTATAATCTGAAAAAGCAACATCTCCCGAACAGAACGATACCCAACATGCATAGGTTCTGTCAAGGGAAGAGTTGCCAAACACCCCAAAGTAAAGCATGTGCGTAACGGTAATTTTACTTGAAAATTTCAGCTCTGCAGACAAAGTGCGCACCTTGCGATTTTTCAACCAAAACAACCCTTTACATTTGGAATATCCCCCATAAACCATATATTCCCTGAAAGTACACATGTTAAGCTTTCTAAGCGTACCCAGCTTGTTGTAGTGGGCTCATCTTTCTGGAGTTGATCCCTCAAAGAATTCTTTGGTTGCGCAGGGTTTCCCTAAAAAATGTATAAAAAAGCTGAATAAAAAAACACCTTTTCCTAAAATATAAATATGCAAACAAGAAAAAAACAAGCTAAGTGAAAGCGCAAGGTCCCCCGAACAGAACAATACCCAACATGCAGAGGTACTATTAACCCTTTTAATTGCCAGCCTACTTGAGATTTTGTCAGCCTCTGTTGACAGGTCATTTTTCCCCATTTTGCACCATGTTTTGCGACATTTTTGCTGGAATTTTCAGGAAAATTATATATATTTTTTTTGCAGCAGAGTTTAGGCTTTAACATGAAATGTCTTGTTTGTAAATTTTATTTATTATTCATTTTATTTATTATTAAGTAAAAAAAATTGCCTCCTTTATTTTAAATAAAAAATGTATTTTATTAGGGAAAACCATATTGCATGTGAAAGCCCCATTTCTACCGATTAGAACGGTACCACATATTTATCGGTAGCCCCCTGTTCCTGCCCAGGAGACCCCCCTAACTGAAACAAGTAATTTTTAACATTTACAAATAAAATACAACTACCATCCACACTACAAAGGGTTAAATCGAGAAAAAAAAGACATAGGGTCCCCCCTCCCGGGGGTGGGGGGGGGGCCATTTTTTGGGGGGGATTTTTAAGGGTCCTCACCCAGGTGAAGAGGAGGGACAGCGGGAGCCAGCTCACACGCAGGTAAGTGAATGTCATTTTTTGCTGCTGCAGAAGCGGAGGGCGGCCTATTCCGGGGGCTCTCCTGGAGCCATGAGGGGGGGGTCAGGTGAGTATTTTTGATTTTTTATTTTTTTTTACTAGCGGGGGGAAAGTCAAGCACGTAGATTCTACGTGCTTGGCACTTAAGTGGAGTGGAAGCGAGCACGTAGAAACTACGTGCTTGGCACTGAAACGGTTATAGGTCTACCTTTTTTGGGGAGCAGATTTTTTGGAGAAAAACTGGACGGTATGGTGAAGGATGGCAAACTGCCTCAGAGGAAGAGGACGACTCGGCCTTTTCAGAGGACTTCATCATATCGACTCTTTTGGACTGGCGGAGGGGCCTTTCGTCCTTGCTCCCGTAGAGTTTTTGAGGTAGAGGCATAGCGCGTAATACGGCAGGAGGGGCCTGGAGAAGTGGGCCTAATCCTCCAGCCAAGCCCACTCCAGCATGAGGGGGCGCCCTCACCCGAGCGGGTGGGGGGGGACGGCTTTTGCATTTTGCTCATATCTGGAGGCGCCGCGTAAGGGATCTGTGGATCCAAGAGGTAGTGTCCTCAGCGTACAAAATCGAGTTTGCAGCCAGACCGCCCGCAAGGTTCCTTCGGTCAGGGGCATCCCGGAACCAGTCAAAGTTAGATGCCCTGAAGTCCATTGTTCGGCACCTCCTTCAAAGAGGGGTGATTTGTCGAGTACCCCTTTAGGAAGAAGGTCAGGGGTTTTATTCCAACCTTTTTACAATCCCCAAAAAGGACGGGTTGATTCGTCCCATTTTAGATCTGAAGGATCTCAACAGATATATCCGCGTGAAGCATTTCCGCATGGAGACGTTGAGGTCAGCTTTAACAGTAGTTCGACCCGGGGATCTTATGACTACCATAGACATAAGGGACGCGTATCTGCATGTGCCAATTTTTTCAGGGACATCAAAGATTCCTGAGGTTTGCCCTGGAAGACAAGCATTTCCAGTTTGGGGCACTCCCATTCGGGATATTTTCGGCTCCAAGAGTATTCACCAAGGGTTTGGCAGGTCTCATGGCAATTTTCAGGAGCCAGGGGATTTGTATTGTCCCCTATTTGGACGATCTTCTAATATCAGCCGGATCACAGCAGCAGATCCTGAAGGACACGCAGACGGTCCGATCGACTCTGGAGGAATTCGGCTGGGTGATCAATTACCTGAAGTCTCATATCACTCCGGCGCCAGTAAGGAACTTCTTAGGTATGATTCTGGACACTGTCCAAGTCAAAGTGTATCTACCAGGACAGAAGGTGCGACTAATCCAAGATCAGATAGAGTGCTTCCTGGCTTGCCGGCAGCCGACCATTTGGCTGGGTATGAGGTTGTTAGGCCTGATGGTAGCCTGCTTCGAGGCGGTACCTTTTGCCCAGTTTCACATGAGGCCCCTTCAATGGAATCTGTTGGCAAGCTGGGATCGAGCCCCACAGTCGCTGGATCAAGTCTTTGTACTAACGCCCTCGGCAAGACATTCTCTTCTGTGGTGGATGGACCCTCTTCACCTGTCTCTAGGCAGATCTTGCTTGACCCCACAGTGGCAGATCGTTGCCACGGATGCCAGTCTCACAGAATGGGGCGGCGTTTGGCAATCTCATAAAGTCCAGGGTCAGTGGGGGCCGAAACAGAATCAGCTTTCCATAAATGTGTTAGAATTAAGAGCCATCGGGTTAGTGCTTCAGTATCTGACCCCCTGCTTGAAAGGGCAGGCAGTCCAGGTCCAGTCGGACAACCGGACGGCGGTAGCCTATATCAATCATCAGGGGGGTACCTGGAGCAAGGGTGCTCTACTGGAGGTAAGCCGGATTCTGATCTGGGCAGAGGAAAGTGTTCCCTGCATCTCGGCAGTTTACATCCCGGGGATAGAAAATCAGGAGGCGACGCTCTGAGCAGGAAGGTCCTGCGCCGGGGGGAATGGTCCCTCAGTCGGAAGGTTTTCCAAGCCCTTGTCGACGCTGGGGGCGCCCGGAAGTGGATCTCTTTGCATCCAGACACAATCACAAGCGGCCAAAATTCATGTCCCTGTCAAGGGACCCTCTGGCCATAGCCACGGATGCCCTCTCAGTCCCTTGGACAAGGTTCAAGCTTCTGTACATTTTTCCCCCGTTTCCGCTTCTGAGTCGAGTGCTAAGAAGGATAATTCAGGAATTCATTCACCATTCTAGTAGCTCCTCATTGGTCAAGAAGAAGTTGGTTCTCGGACATAACAAGGATGGCGGTAGACCAGTGGCGTCTACCGGTCGAGCCAGATCTTCTCACTCAGGGGGCGTTTCGACACCCGAATTTACAGATGCTGGCTTTGACGGCTTGGCTATTGAGATAATGGTCCTAGCAGAGAGGATTATCAGCTAAGGTCATTCATACCATGATCCAGGCCCGGAAGAAGTCATCTTCCATGATTTATTACAGGGTCTGGCGGTCAATTCATATCCTGGTATGAGGCTAGGAAATGTTCATGCAGAACGTATTCAATTTCCAGAGTTTTAGAATTTCTTCAGGATGGCTTAGAAATGGGCCTACGATTAAGTACCCTAAAAGGGCAGGTATCGGCCTTATCTATTTTTTTCCAGAGGTCTATCGCTTGTAATAGACTCATTAAAACTTTTTTTCAGGGAGTCTCTCATGTCCGTCCACCGCGCAAGTCTATATTACCGGTGTGGGACTTGAATTTGGTGTTGACGGCTCTACAGGGCGCCCCCTTTGAACCTATGATTGACGCTCCAATGAGCATCTTGACACTTAAAGTAATTTTTTTTTAGTGGCAATTATTTCTGTGCGGCGTATTTCGGAGTTAGCCGCCTTATGTATGAAGTCTCCTTATTTTGAGTTACATAGAGACAAGGTAGTTTTTCGTTTTAAGCCTGATTTTTTACCTAAGGTTGTCTCTCCCTTTCACCTTAATCAGGAGGTAATTCTACCCTCCTTGTGCCCAGTTCCGGCTAATACTAAGGAAAGGGCACTTCATTCTCTAGACGTGGTTAGAGCCATCAGGTATTATTTGGCAGCTACAGATGCCTTCCGCAAGATGGATTTTCTCTTTGTCATTTCAGAAGGACCAAAAAAGAAAAAAAAGGGGGGGGGGGGGGGTTCAGTGGATTAGGCAGGCAGTAGCTAGAGCTTATTCGGCCAAGGGGAAGGAACCCCCTTTTCAGGTGACGGCCCATTCCACTAGGGCCATTGGTGCTTGGGCTTTTCAACATCAGGCTTCGGTGGAACAGGTTTGCAAAGCTGCCACCTGGTCTTCGGTGCATACATTCACCAAGTTTTACAAGGTAGATGTTAGAGCCTCAGCTGACGCTGTTGTGGGTCGGAAGATTCTACAGGCAGTAGTGAAGTGAACTTCCTGCCATTCTGCGTTAGAGGATCCCGCCCATAGATGGCACTGCTTTTGGAGATCCCAGGAGCAAGGAGTGTATGGAATGGATTGGAAGAAAAAATGCAATTCTTTGAGGTACTCACCTGTAGAATTGTGTATGCGTCTCGACAGTTGACTCTTGGGTGTCGTTTGTAGGGGAGGGGGGATCATCAACCACTGGTTTTGGGATAAATGCAAATTTTTCCTACCCTTTCCATTTGGTGGGTTTATGGCTGCCTGTTTTCACTATCTGCTGGGCATCCCAAGTTGGAAAACTTCCTTGGCCCGGATCTCAACCCCAAATGTCTCTCCTCAGCAGCCTCATTTTCTGTAGGGGCTTCCACCTCTCCCTCTTCTCTCAGGTCCGACCCCAACCTCTCTCTCTCTCATCCAGGTGAAGTGGTCTAGAACCACGCAGCACGTCGGTGAGAAGGTAAGTGGGGAGGAAAATAGGGCGATTGATCTATAGGTAGACAATTAATTTGATGATTTTTGGCTCATTATGGCATGTATTTTCTGACGCTCAATGTTATGAATAGGCACTATGTTAGTTTGAATATTCTTGCATGGAAGCACTTGGCACTTTTAGCACTTTAATTCTTAATCTTGCACTATTTTTATTGTTTGTACATAGCAGTACTGCTCAGTAGCACCGGTTAACTATTATTAATTCAGTAGGATTGCACAAGCACTTTATAGTTCGTGACATGTCGGTATATATATGGTTATATTGTGAGAGCGTTCTCTATATTAACATTTAAATTGAATAAGGAGGGGAACACTGAAATTGAGTGTCCTGCAAAATTAGCCCTGACAGTTCCTCCCCACTTGGGGGTTTTTAAATATATGTATTTTATTATGTTATGTGTTGTTTTGTCTTATGCATGATCAGTGTATAGATATTTACTGATAAATAAAATTCAAATATTATTATTAAGTGGTGTGCAGCCTAAATCAGTAGGGACATTGAGGTGGGTCAGCCCTGGAGCCCCACCTAAATCATAGTACTGGTTTTGGGATAAATGCAAATTTTTCCTACCCTTTCCATTTGGTGGGTTTATGGCTGCCTGTTTTCACTATCTGCTGGGCATCCCAAGTTGGAAAACTTCCTTGGCCTGGATCTCAACCCCAAATGTCTCTCCTCAGCAGCCTCATTTTCTCTCAGGTCTGATCCCCCACCTCCCTCTCTCTCATCTCCCCCTCTGACATTCTCCATATTCCCCTTAGTGCGGCTCATTGCGGGGTGTGCTGTGGGAGTGACAGGTGCGCTTACCATGCCGGGTGTTGATGAGCTGTCTGCCCGCACCGCTCACTCAGCCTCGGCAGCCTCTTCAGCGGTGTCATTTGATGTGGGAGGCAGCTTCTCGGCTACTGTACCGCTGGCCGCCATTTGCTACACCCGACAGCGATCTCCGCTGCCCGTTGCTCCGCTCCTCTGACCGCCAGCTGATCGCTCACCAGACTTATTCTTCGGGGGAACTCCCCCAGCCTGCGGTCTTCCTCACTGGAGTCACCTAGGGTGGAGGTAAGCCGCGCCTCCGACCTCGCCGCGATCTGCCTGTTGCGACATTCAGCCGTCGCCATCTTGCCTGCAGTCCTGCCTCTGAGCTCCAAGCTCGTATCTTGTGCCTTGCGCCACGGGGGTTTCCTGGGTTTCTCTCTTCTGGATCCACGTCTGGTCTTTTTCCTCCCCATCTGTTGGGGCGTGGGAGTCGTTGCCGGTAAAAACAGTCCTCACTCAAGTCTTGGCAAAAATAGGCTTAGGTTTATTTTGATCAAAAACAAATAAACAAAAAAACAAAATTCATGAAAATAAGGGGTTAAGTTATAGCTACCGTAGGACCAAGTAGCACCCCAGCTCTCAGCTCGTCCTGACTGAACTGAAAAAAAAACCTCCACCTACATACATGTGCACTTATCTACCAATTACCAGTTTCCAACAGCCCTTTATTCTTAAAGGAATATACATCTGGTTTTTAAACAGAAATATTACATATAAATCATACATTAAATCACATGAAACAAATCATCCAGCTGTCTCCTTTAAAAATAAAAAGGAGTTTATAATCTATATACATATTAACAAATTATACACAGGAACATAAACACACTAGGTTTGGCTGCAGCTTTGCCTCACCTGGCAGTAATTAGCAGCATCCTATATAAACCCAGCACACCCTCTGCTCTGGTTTGATCTCTGCAGGTAAGTAGCTGGTCATGCTGTGTGTGTGTTGGTGGGGAATAGTGAACTAGTTTATCTGTGAAAGGATAGTGGACAGAGATGAAGATTTGCTGACCAGCAGATAGAAAAGAGAGAGAAAGATACATACACACAGACGGACATACCTGCTCACTATTAACCCCTCAACACCATCTGCTTTGGATTTGTTGCTTTGTGGTGTTGCGGACTATACAGGTCTGAGGGACGGGAGCTCAGCTAACCATGTCCGCACGCCGCCATTGCTAGGACACGCCCCTTTCAGTGTTTTAGTTGTGCCATGCCTTTTGGTCATTGACCCCTTCTCATATTGCAGAAAGCCATTGGTGCCCTTTTTTAAAACTGGCAGTGGAGTTTTCCCTTGTTCAAGAAACTCCAGGGACATTTCCTTGAAGTGGGTGTTGTGCCTCATCCTGCATTGCCAACACCCTCTACCGCTAGAGGGAATTATGGATAACTTGTCCCATGCATTAACTGTAATTGTTAGTCATTGACAAGTAATGTTGATTCCCAGGGACTCTATATGTTGCTGCTAGGCCTCTGCCAGGCCCATGACCTTTCTCTGGTTTTCCTTTTTAGCTCTGCAGGAAACTCTAGAGCAGGTTTACGCAGCCTTTTTTGTTCTGCATTGAGGACTGCAGGAAAGCTATCGCCTTAAAGCATTGTATTTGCTTTTATTTATATGCAGAGGTGAGCTGGGCTTCAATGGACAAGAGTGAAGGTGAGGTGAACAGAATCATGCAGTTGAGGTGGGAAAAGGTAAGCTGCGCAGAAGTTATTAGAAGTGAGCAGAGGTGGGTTGGGTAGAAGGTGAGGTAAGCAGAAAAAAATGCACAAGTCTTAAAGGGACCACATAACCCAACCCTGTTAGCTCACAACCAATCCTATAATCTGTCTCTAAATCTGGTAAGAGGACTGTTGGCACACATATGCGAAAGCTGCACCACCAAATGCCAAGATGCCTCTGTGTAGGTGCAGTCCTAACTCTAATATGAGAGCTCCCATTGGGACATACAATGCGATGGATACATTGGGAGCAGCTTACCCGAGGTTGCCCTAGAACCATGAAAGCAGCATGAGGGGTTGAAGGGTTGAAAGCCTCCCCCATACAGCTCAAGACACACCACTCCATGTGCTTGCACAAAATCAAGAGAGGTGCATTTGAGCAGGGCAATTAGAATACATAAGCAGAAAGCAAAAAATAGGCATAGTTGAGACGGAAAAAGGCAAGGTGAGTCGGGCAGAGATGAAGAAGGAAGAAGTGGAGGGGACTAAGGTGGAAAAATGTGATGTGGGCAGAGATGAGACTGGAAGAGGTGTGATGGACTTAGTACCGAGTACCTCCACACATGCTATTCCGCACTTAAGAAAATGTTATATTCTAAACTACCCAGGTTACAGCATGCCCCCTTTGGCCAAGTTTTGGGATTCTGCATCAGTTCCCAATATTGTTCTTTACCTTTTTTAATTGATACTTCACTGCTCCCCAAACTCCATCTTTAAACAACACTACGCTTTTATGCTCTATTACAATTTTAATATTAATAGTGATTTAGATGTAATTAGATATGACTGCTAATCAAGTATTCATGCCATGTTAACCCCTACAGTCACCTATCACCTAGGTGATGATTACCAACCTAACTCCTTTATTCGCCATGATTTGGTAAACATTATACACTGCCACGTGACTTTACAGGCTTTAAGTCAATAGCACTGTAATTCCATTTACTCTGCCTAACAGCAATGAAAACATACATTATCCCTCCCACCTTTTCACCCTTAGCATATGTGAGGAAAGCCATATCACGTGAGCTGATCCAATGGCCCTAACTCTCTGCAGGATCCCTTCAGTACCACAAGTAAAAGGATTCCTGCCAGCCGTAATAATTGCCAACAGCTCTAATTTAAAATGGGCTCAGGCCTTTGTCAACATTATTTAAGGCCAGAAGCCAGCCTGGTAGCACGTAATATGACCGAACAGACACAGATGAATGAGCCCAGTATCGGGGTAAAAACGGCTCAAAATTGTTATATAATCGTGGGAAAAGCACCCTCTGCAAAATACAAGCAATGAACAGATTCATATATAGGTCTTGAAAAACAGGTTACAGGTGAGCAAAGAAAATATCAGTACCCTAATAGGATAAGATGTATGCAGAGCAACCACCGGAAGGTGTGAGGAAGCCTACTGTATCATTGGACTCCTTCCACAGAACAGGTGACACACACACATACACAAACACACACACACACACGTCAGACCAAAGTACCCAGTTTCCTCTCCGGCATTAAACCTAAAGCTGGACATTCCTTGGAGAAGTTTATGCTTCCTCCTCAGTCAGCTTACAGTTTACAAACTCCAGAAACATAACTTTGGATAGGAAGCTCCTAGAATGCTGTTCCTAGAGTTGAACGATTCGGTGCACCTGAGGAGTCCAAACCTGGCTTTTGGACATGGTTCTCCATAACACGGTCCCAGGGATTCTTTTCGCTGCGGCATCCCCTTTTCATTATTTTTTTATAAAAAGAGGCATGGGTGTGTGAAACATAAAATGTAATATTCCCCATATTACTCAGGGCATATATAAACTATAACGTTTGTTGATCCTCCATATACTCTCCAACCCTGCTATTTGCCATTATGCTTGTTGAGCTTCACATCCCCATTCAGCATCACACAATTTATTCTCCCTGAGCTGCAGAACAACTCAACTCTGTTATATTACTTATCCTTCATGGCTCTATAGTTTTTGTATATAACCAAATAGTGGGGTAACCCACTTTTGTTGGGCACAAAAGACAACAAATAGATATAGCAAGAACATCCGCTATATACACAAGGGCTGTTAATACTGATTCTGCAGAGAGACGTCTCCATATAATAGGGAGGCATGACATTTGAAACACATGAAGAGGACATATAATCCCAAAAGGCATAAAATGATATGGAATTACATTAAAGCTGGATTATAATTCTCCCTGAGGAAGCCAGTTGGTTGAAACACGTTTTAAAGCCCTAACCAAATCAACCAAAATGTATAATTAAACACTTGTGTAATATATTATGTGCAATTTTAATATTGTTTATATAGCGCCATAATCTTCCAAAACACTGTACAAAGTAGTAATTACAGACAGGGTAGAAACCTACAGTACATAGACTATTTCAGATGCAGTGTTACAGAATGAACTATGAATATTCTGAATACAACATACAGTAGGAAAGAGAGCCCTGCCCTTGCAAACTTACAGTCTAAAGGATGAGGGGTGAAGACGAGGGGGAAGGATCACAGTCAGTATTGAGCTTTGTGGCATGTACCCTTTAGAAAATTGGTTAAGCCAGATGATATGCTCGTCGGAATAGGTGAGTTTTAAGGGCACCTTTGAAGGTTTTGAGGGTTGTGGAGTGGGGGAGGGCATTCCAGAAGATTGGCGTTGCACATGAGAGGTCCTGGAGGCGGGCATGAGAGAAGGTGACCAGGGTGGAGGACAGGGGAAGGTCTGCAGCAGAGCGGAGGCTGCGTCTAGGTTGATATTGCTGGACTAGAGATGAGATGTAGGGAGGGGCCTGGTTGGAGAGAGCTTTGTTGGCAAGAGTTAGTTTTGAACAGGATTCACGATGGGACTGGCAGCCAGTGCAGGGATTGGCAGAGAGGAGCAGAGCTGGATGAGCTGGAGGACAGATGGATGAGGTGAGCAGCAGAGTTCAGGATAGATTGGAAGGTGCCATTCTGTTGGTAAGTCACAAAGAAGGATGTTGCAGTAATTCAGTCAGGATATGACCAGGGGGTGCACTAACATTTTATTGGTGTCAGGTGAGAGGAAGAGACGGATGCACGAGATGTTTTTAAGTTGGAGGCGACAGGAGGTGACCAGGGAGTAAATATGTGGTTTGAAAGAGAGGGCAGAGTCCAGAATGACTCCAGGCACCGAGCTTGGGGAGTTGCGGTTATTGTGTAATTGGTGACCGAAATAGACGTGTTAGAGAGGGGAGGGGAGTTAGATGGTGAGAAAATGACCAGTTCTGTCTATGACGTTTTTCATAGTAATATTGATGAATTGATTTTTATATGTCTGGTTGAGGGGGTCATTGATCTGACTAATGAGGTATAAGTGGGTTACCCTACTCTCCGGAGATATTTGATTTATACCCATAGGGTCAGAGGTCAGCCACATTGCCCTGTAGTGGACAGCATGTACAGGTAAGGAAAGCTCCACTCTCCTACTCCTTAATGTTTAGAAATAAGGCTGGGGGCCACAACTGAGGACAGTGCAGTTCACGGATTGTGGCCTGCTCTGGAGCGACCTTTTTATGACATTGACAAATCTTTATGCAGAACATGGTTTCCCAGAACATGCTTCCCTTTTCTGCTGCCTTCGGAACGACTTACTTCTTCAATTACTGTATTTTCTCTCGTATTCCATTCCAGGGCGTCAGGAAGTCTGAAACAAATAGGTTAACTCTCGACCAAAGGGCGGGGACTGCAAGACAAAGGGTGTGGTTCCTCCTGGCCTATATATACTTCCGGCTGCTTCTGTCTGTCTTCCAGTCCCCTATGGTCCCACTGATCCAGGATGCCTCCTGGATCGGTTAAAAAGATAGTGGGGATCAGGGTGATTTGGGGGTGAGCGCCAGGTTCTTGGGGTGTTACGGTTGTCATCTTGGTTATAAGAAAGCTGACCCTCAAGGGCTGGTGTTCCTGCTTAAAGGGACAACCAGAAGCTTGTTGAGGGGGGAGGATGATTTTTTTTTTTTTTTTTTTTACTTTCTTCCCACAAAATACACAGACCTTCCACAAGTTTGACTCCTTATTTATTTATGGGATAAGCCCGATGGATTAGACAAGTGCTGATAAGGGCCTGCATCTCCAAGGGGAAGAAGCCTCCTTTTTCTTCCGATCCATTCCAGACCCTCCTTACACTTGGGATTACTTCCTTGCCCGAAAGGGTGTGACTGCAAGACAAAAAAGGTGTGGCCCCTCCCGACCCATAAGTAGCAGCTGCCTCCTAAACAAGATCAGCTTCATTCTTGCAGTTGAAGTGACTGTGAAGGTTGTTGAAGATTCTCTCTTAAGGATTGGCAGCAAGCGAGGGAATGCACCCTGTCGGCTTCCTGCACAGCCTTATTCCCATGGATTCCCCCAGACCCAATTGTGCCTCCCACAGCTTCTTGCTGTTCTGGGGTTCGTGAAGGTAAGGTGGAAGCGCTGGGGTCTTGGGGCGCTTACAGAGTGTATACGCTCTGGGCTGCAGGCTTTTTGAAAAGCACGTCAGACGCAGATTTTTCTCTGGTGTACCTGCTGAGGAACATGTTTGTTTTTTATTCAACCCATCCCTCTTCCTACAGGTGTTAGATTATTTTGGGGAAAAAAAAAATCTTTTTGTCTTTAGTTTGAAAATCGCGCCTTTTTCTTTAAGGGGCGTGGTCTGTCAAATGACGTTACGCGGGGCGGAGCCGGATGCGGAAGCACGAGGCGGCTTCCGCGTCTTCAGTCTTGCTCTCTCCGGCTGGAGGGAGGTGGTGGCCGCGCTCTCCGCTTGAACCTTCGGGAATACCTCGTCTTGGGAGGAGGTAGGTGCCAGCAGCCCCGGAGGCCGGGGTGCGGTGCGGGCGGCCATTGCGGGCTTCCTCGCTGGGGGCCCCGGTCTTAATGGTGGCCATTGCCCCGCTGTCGGTTTGGTCCTGAGGGGTCTCTGGGGCTCCGGGTAACCGCCTTTAGCGGTGTATTACTGGTGGCTACGGGGCGCATGCACCTGTGGGGGCCCCATCGGAGTGTCCTTTTTACAAAAATGCAATTTGTTTTGTTATTTTCTAAGCTATTGTGTGAGAAAGGGGCTGTTGAGGTAAGTGGGCGTTGATTGTATTGTATTTTTAAAGTTTTATAGTCTTACTGATGTAAAGGTATGGTTTTATTGTTATACATAAAAAAAGACATTTTTTAATGGGGTTTTTTTCTCCTGTTTATTTTTTAGATTGGGAAGAAGGATAAAGGGGTTGTGGTTCCTCCTGGTCCCTTGGGGATTGGCATAGGCTTAGGACCATAGGTCTTTTTGCAAAGAAAAAAAAACACCATGAGGAAGGCATCGGGGGATAGTGATTTGGGCATCCCGCTTGAGCAGGGCAGGCTCTGTCTCTTATGTAAGCAGGTTCCCCTGGGCATTTTCAGCACGGTATGTTCCGCTTGCGCCATACGAATTGGTTTAGATCATAATAGAATGGTTGCTCCAGTCTCTAGCCCAGCAATAGCTTTGGGGAGCGCCATAGCTCAGCCTGCTCTAATACCCCCTGGAGAAGGGGAATGCAGTGATGCACAGGCAGATGTGGCACACAGGTTGGATAACTTGGAGTGACAGTTATCCTTGGTTGTCTCTAAAAAAGCCACCACTAAGAGGAGGCATTTGGAGCCTGTTTATGAGGAAGAGGATTTATTTGCCTCTTTTGGGTCTGAGGAGGAGGAGGATTATCTGGATGAACAGCTCTCAGAGGGCGAGTTACGCTCCGGTGAGGAGGACAGTAATTCTATTCTATTTTCTTCTGATGAGGATCCCCTTCTCTCAGACGAAACAGAATGTTTACTTTCCTCGGTTTTTGAAACTTTGAATATTACCCCCCCCTAAGGTGGCAAAAAGAGGGAAGGATGACCTGTTTAGGCCGGTGAGACAAAGACAGGTATTTCCGGAACACATTTTTCCAGGACGGTGTTAAAGGAGTGGGAAAATCCTAACAAGTTACAGGCCGTTACTAGGATCCTAGACTCTAGGTATCCCTTTCCGGCGGATATGATTAAGCTTTGGTCTTTTCCACCAGAGGTGGATTCTCCAGTATCAGGCTTATCCAATACTTCTATCATGCCGTCTGCTACTAATGCTTCCCACAGAGAGACGAATGGATCAGTTGGCCCGCCATGCCTTTGTTATGGTAGGTTCCTTTCAACGCCCTGTTTGTGCCACGGCTATTGTATCTTTGGCTTCAAGGAAGAAGGTGAAGAAGCTTTTGGCCAGGGCTAAGTCTCGCAGACATACTCAGGAGTCCAAGGATTTTAGAGCTTGTTTGGACTTTAACACCTTTGCTATCAATGCTATGGATGATGCAGTCAGGTTAGGTGCCAGGAACTCTGCCCTTCTGGTTGCCTTGTGCCGCTCCTTATGGCTAAGACAATGGTCGGCAGATGCTGCCGCTAAAAAGTCTCTTACAGATTTACCTTTTTTAGGGAGCAGACTCATTGGGGAGCGGCTTGACCTTATGGTCGGCTCTTGCAATTTGTTCCTATCTGGAGACGCCACGTGGCGGATCTTTGGATCCAAGAGGTGTTGTCATCAGGCTACAAGATCAAGTTTGCAGCCAGACCACCCGCAAGGTTCCTTTGGTCAGGGGCATCCCGGAACCAGTAAAAGGCAGAGGCCCTGAGAGCCTTTGTTCGGCATCTTCTTCCAAAAGGGGTAATTTGTCAGGTACCCTTTCAGGAGGAAGGTCAGGGGTTTTACTCCAACCTGTTCACAATTCCCAAGAGGGATGGGTCAGTGCATCCTATTTTAGACTTAAAGGGTCTCAACAAGTTTATCCAGGTGAAACACTTCCGCATGGAGACTTTGAAGTCAGCAGTAAGATCGATTCAGCCCGGAGGTCTTATGACCACAATAGACATAAGGGACGAGTATCTTCATATCCCGAATTTTCCAGGGCATCAGAGATTCTTAAGGTTTGCCCTGGAAGGCCAACATTTCCAGTTTGTGGCACTTCCATTCGGCATATCCTCGGCTCCAAGGGTATTCACCAAGGTCTTGGCAGGTCTCATGGCCATTCTGAGAAGCCAGGGGATATGCATAATTCTATACTTGGACGATCTCTTGATTTCTGCCGGGTCTCTTCAGGAGATCAAGAAGGACACGCAGATGGTTCCATCGACCCTAGAAGAGTTCGGCTGGGTGATCAATTATCCGAAGTCCCATATCACCCCTGCGCCAGTAAGGAATTTTTTGGGAATGTCTCTGGACACAGTTCAGGTCAAGGTTTTTCTGCCAGAGCAGAAGGCTCTGTTGATTCAGAGCCAGATAGAGTCCTTACTGGCCTGTCAGCAGCCGGCCATTCGGCTAGGGATGAAACTAGTAGGCCTTCTGGTGGCCTGCTTCGAGGCAGTGCCTTTCGCCCAGTTTCACATGAGGCCTCTTCAATTAAATCTGTTGGCAAACTGGGATCGAGCCCCGCAGTCGCTGGATCAGTCGTTTGTTCTGACTCCCTCAGCCAGGCAATCTCTCCTGTGGTGGTTGGACCCTCTGCACCTATCAGTAGGCAGGTTTTTTCTAACACCTCAGTGGCAAATTGTTTCCACGGATGCCAGTCTTACAGGCTGGGGGGGGCATCTGGCAGACCCAGAAGATCCAGGGACAGTGGGGTCCGAAGGAGAATCAGCTTCCCATAAATATTTTGGAGTTAAGAGCAATCTGGCTAGTGCTTAAGTATCTGACCCCCAGTTTAAAGGGACAGGCTGTCCAAGTCCGGTCAGACAATTGGACGGCGATAGCCTATATCAACCATCAGGGGGATACTCTGAGCAGAAGTGCTCTAAGGGAAGTAGACCGGATTCTGACTTGGGCAGAGGAGAATGTTCCCTGCATCTCAGCAGTTTACATCCCGGGGGGTAAAAACCAGGAGGCAGACGCATTGAGCAGGAGGTCGCTGCGTCAGGGAGAATGGTCCCTCAGTCAGAAGATCTTTCAAGCCTTTTGCCTTCGCTGGGGGTGCCTGGAGGTGGATCTCTTTGCATCCAGACACAATCACAAACGGCCAAAGTTTATGTCCCTCAGGGGACCCTCTGGCCATAGCAACGGACGCACTGTCAACCTCTTGGGCAAGGTTCAAGCTCCTGTACGCTTTTCTCCCGCTCCTGGGTCATGTACTAAGGAAGATAGCTCAGAAGGGGGTGCCAACCATTCTGGTGGCTCCTTGCTGGCCAAGGAGAAGCTAGTTTTCAGACATAGTAAGGATGTCAGTAGATCATTGGCTCCTGCCAGACGATCCAGAGCTTCTCACACAGGGGGCGCTTCGGCATCCGAATTTACAGATGTTGGCTTTGACGGCCTGGCTATTGAAACCTCGATCTTGACAGAGAGGGGTTTATCAGCTAAGGTTATTCATACCATGATTCAGGCTCGGAAGAAGACATCGGCCAAGATTTACTACAGGGTCTGGCGGGCGTTCATTTCCTGGTGTGAGGCCAGGAAGTTTTCATGCAGAAGATATTTGATTTCTAGAATTTTAGAATTTCTGCAGGATGGTTTAGAAATGGGCCTACAGTTAAGCACCCTAAAGGGGCATGTCTCGGCCTATCTATCTGTCTATTTTTTTTCCAGAAGTCTATCGCTAGTAATAGACTCATTAGAATTTTTTTCCTGGGAGTCACTCATGTCCGACCATCGCGCATGCCTATTTTACCGGTGTGGGACTTGAATCTGGTGCTATCTGCTCTCCAGGGGGTTCTTTTTGAGCCTATGGTTGACGCTTAAGGTGTTATTTTTGGTGGCCTCTGTGTGGCGAGTTTCTGAATAAGCCGCCTTATGTATGAAGTCTCCTTATTTCGAGATACACAGAGACGAGGTAGTTTTTCGGTTTAAGCCTGATTTTTTACCTAAGGTCATCTCTCCTTTTCACCTTAATGCGGAGGTAATTCTTCCTTCTTTATGCCCAGTTCCGGCTAATGCTAAGGAAAGGGCGCTTCATTCTTTGGATGTAGTCAGAGCCATAAGATATTACATGGCAGCTACGGAATCCTTCCGGAAGTTGGATTTTCTTTTTGTTATATTGGAAGGGCCGAGGAAGGGGCTTCCACCAGCTAAATACACGGTCAGTAAGTGGATTAGGCAGGCAGTGGAAAGAGCCTACTCAGCCAAAGGGAAGGAACCCCCTTTTCGGGTCACGGCCCATTCCACTAGGACCATTGGTGCTTCTTGGGCCTTTCAGCATCAGGCCTCGGTGGAACAGGTTTGTAAAGCTGCCACCTGGTCTTCGGATCATACATTTACCAAATTTTACAAGGTAGAGGTTAGGGCCTCAGCTGACGCTGTGGTTGGTCGAAAGATTCTTCAGGCGGTAGTCAAATAAGCTACCTGCTGTTCTGCGCTGGGGATCCCGCCCATAGATGGCACTGCTTTTGGAGATCCCAAGTGTAAGGAGGGTCTGGAATGGATTGGAAGAAAAAACACAATTCTGTGAGAACTCACCTGTAGAATTGGTTTTCCTGGGGATCCATTTCAGACCCTCCGACCCATTTTGGGTCATGATCTATCTTTTGATGATTTCTTATGGTGTTTAGTCCATTTATTATTTTCATTGGCATTGAAAAGGAAAAGAAAAAAAAAAGTATATTTTGAGAGAATTCAAGCGGAGTTCGGTGTGAGGTAACATTGTCTCCTATATAGGGGGCTTCCCAGCCTGCCTCTGATTTATGTTTTACTGCTTTTAAAGTAATGATCTTGTTTAGGAGGCAGCTGCTACTTATGGGCTGGGAGGGGACACACCTTTTTTGTCTTGCAGTCACACCCTTTCGGGCAAGGAAGTAATCCCAAGTGTAAGGAGGGTCTGGAATGGATCCCCAGAAAAACCAATTATACAGGTGAGTTCTCACAGAATTGTGTTTTTCGGGTCACGACCCACTCTACATGAGCTGTCGGAGCCTCCTGGGTTTTTCAGCACCAGGCTTCAGTAGAGCAGGTATGCAGGGCTGCTACTTGGTCTTCGGTTCATAAATTTACCAAATTTTATAAAGTAGATGTTAGAGCCTTGGCAGATGCCACCTTTGGTAGGAAGGTATTAAAGACCGTAAGCTCTTCAGCTAGGGTTTGATTCTTGGAATGGCTTACTCCTGAGGGAATAAGGTTAACACATGGGATCCCACCCTAATGGCACTGCTTTTGGAGGTCCCATTTGTTTTTTGACTTCCTGACACCCTGGAGTGGAATATGAGAGAAAATACAATTCTGTGATTATCACCTGTATAATTGGTTTCTCTCTTTTGCTTTATGCCTTATGCTCCTGTGTGGCTGTGTCTACTGCTTTTCAATCACTGGATTTCAGAGAGCAGCTGGTAGTACATATAGGCCAGGAGGAACCACACCTTTTTTGTTGCAGTCCCATCCCTTTGGTCGAAAGTTAGTAAATGAACCCTGCCCGCTGTCCCTGCTCTGGCTGCTGGCGCTACTTTTTGGGCCGGTGCACTCACACACCCTGGTCTGTTCAGTGTTCATTGAGTACAATGGATCAGGCCATGCCCACCTGCTGCACGGACCATTGTGTTTGAGTCAGTGCGCGTGCCATATCGAGAAGTGGTGGCGGCGCTGGAACTCGGAGCAGGGACAGCGGGCAGTGTTCATTTACCCTGCCCATCCATCCACTGCTCCATCAGCCGGCCTCCCGGTGGCTGTGGCTAGTGTGCGAGGTTCATGTAAGTATACCTTTTTTTTTATTTGCCCAAAAAGATGTACTGACATTTTCATTTTGGGAAAATATAGTGCATCTTGTAGGGCAAAAAAATGCGGTACACCCAGTGGTGCCAGTGAATCCCAGCTTCATCCTGCCTCCCTCCCCCCTCTGGTCTTAAAGGTGTCTTCCTCCTAGCTATAGCTGCCAAAAGACCCACTAGAGAGAAGGATATTCAGCTGCCCAAAGAGGACTAAAATCTTGTTGTCTAAAGTAAAAGTGTGATTCTACCTTGAATAAGTATGTGATCTTTAATTTCATCCATATTTGTGGATTAAAAGATGTGATGTGGGGTTTCAATCCATTTCATTTGATTTGTTTTTTTTCTAACCTCTCTAGATACACCCCTTATGCAAATGGCCCAGAAGACACACCAGAAGAGATCTTGGCAAGAATTGGCAGTGCAAAATTTACACTGAAAGGAGGAAACTGGAACACTGTGTCAGACTCTGCAAAGGTAAAGTATAATAAACTAAAATGGCATCGCTTGCAAGAAGAACCTTTTTCTCAATAAAGTAATTAGAGTCTCGCTTCGGCCTGCTGCCAGCTCACCCTAGCGGCTGTGTGCAGCCTCGGTACAGATCACTGCCATTGACTTTAATAAGTGCCTCCGAAAAAGGAAGTTCTTTGTATATGGTGCCCATAGAAATCAAGGGGAACGCTTGGTTTTGAGGATCCGCCCACTCGCTGGCCATATCGGCACTGTGGGTGATTTGAGTCGTGGAAGCTGGTGGCAGGTAGTAGGGAAGTCAAATGTCCTCTGGCCTGATCTCGTCTAAGGCTGAAAGGACACTAAACTGCGCTTTCCCTTTTAAGATCCACCCTGTCACTGAGGCCGGAAGAGGGATTGGAAAAAAAACTTACCTTGCTCAGAATTCAGCATTATTTCTGGCCATCTTGCTGAGGCTGCACAAAACAGACCCCAGCCCGTTAGTTGAAAGGGTGAGCCAGTGCGTGCAGGACCCCCCCACCCCCAGCGTCGATGCTCATACTGCTTTCGGCCACCAAAATAGACCAGCACACATGACTGTGATGGACAATCGCTGGGCTGATATTTCCTGGAGAGCGCTATGCAGGTAAAGTGAATGAGGATTCTATATTCTATATTAGAGAACTATTTTCTGTAGTGTTTCAGGGAATTTAACAGCCAACCCAAATCAGGATTTCCGATTTATACTCAAGGGCCGTCGAAAATGCTAAGTCCACTTTAACAAGAACAAGAGGATTTCACATTTGCATTACTAAATCTCCATTTTTCATAGACAACTCCAATGGGAGTGGCCATGAAATCCACACACCTCCCTGAGGAGCACCAAGGATATACCAATTTTCAATATTCAAAATTTATTGTGACACATAAATTCATAAAAAGTACATACACTCAAAAACACACATAACAATTAAAAGCCAATAATTGGGTCCCAATTCATCTTATTATTTAGAACTATCCACAAGCCCCAATCCTGGGGAATCTTTATAAAGCATATATTGTGCTGCAAACAAAACTCCAATGTATATATATATATATATATATATAGACTCATGGGCAATGGAAGTACCTATGTATATAATACCGGGGTCTGTGTATGCAGAGGTGAAGTACCTCTACAACCACTTATCCCGGTATCCGTGCCGGCACCCTAAAGGCCAAATCTTGGATCTCTATTGGCTTCCACAATCCTATCCCCAATAAACATTTCCAGTATATTAAAAATGTATGAATAATAAAAAATATCTATATAATTTCAAAAATCCAGCTGTAGAGCAAAAAATACTGTACAAAATCCCTATATAAAGTGTTAAATACAATACCGCAAAACTAAAGTGCTGAGTGCTATCAAATAGTGCTCATAGGATCATCCTACATACCTCTATTATATCTAAATAAACCATAACCTATAACTAATCTAATTCCTAAGTAATAAAAACTTGTGTGAAACAAAGTGATAAACTTAGTAAGACCGTATATACATCGACAGTCATGCATAAAATACCGGATAAGATATGTCAGGTGATATGGGATACACAAAGAGCACAACGGCACAGATAAATGTCAACACAAAAAATCGAGAGATATACAACCAGTGCCCAACGTTATTCATGTAAAGCCAGGAGCATGTCAGCAGATCATTCAAGAGGGACCGCACAAGAAACCCGGCCACCCGCGCCCCCGTGCGGCTTCAGAAGGGTGAAGGTATAGTATAACAATGTCTATATATATATATAGGTACCTGCCCGTCTCCCGCCCCGCCGGCGCTCCCGCCAAGCCGTTCGCCGTCCAGTGCGCAACGTCCATTTTTCATAGAGATGCGCATATTTATGCAAAGAAAAATCAATGCATCAGTCACAGTACCCCAATGTTCTGTAAACTTGTTTTGTTGAGCTTTTCCTCTACATGTCCACAGCAAAGATATTTTGTTAAACCAATTATATGAATCTTTAATCTCTTTTGACACACACACAAACACACACACACACACACACACACACACACACACACACACACACTCACACTCACACACTTTGTGTAAAGTCATGTAGAGTTAGTGCAAAAGATTGCAATGCTTGCAAAAGGTGATGAGCCCTGTATATACCACTAGGGGGCGTGTAAGCTTTTAGAATTGGTTGCAAGAAACTCTACGGCACACAGATGTGTAAAAAAAAAAAAAAAATCCAGAGCACATTTCAGTATCTCATGCCTGTGAGTGCCTCCCAGTTGTCAAGGCTTAAAAGACGAAATCTGCATAGGAAGTGAATGGTTTGTACCTATATATTTAAAATGTTATTAATAATAATAATGTCAGTCACCAATTAGCACTTGCGGAAAATTAGACACAAGAGTGCGCCAAAAATGTACTTCAAATGTAGACTACTATGAATCAGGTGGAAGCCCGAGATCGACTTGGCGCGCAAATGCAAATGCACAGGCACATGACCAGGAATCGAGCCTATGATGAACATTTTAAACCCTTCTTTCTGTACCAGACTATCTGTCTGTTCTATCGTAGACCTAAATTGTACATTTGTTCACAAGGTTTCTTGCAATAGGCTCCACCTACTAGAGGGTTAGACAGGTTTTTTTTTTACAGGTTGGGCACAAGATATACACCACACACCGAACGTAAGGTAGTAAGGTCCTGGACAGCACAACAGGCCTCCCCTACAGCATCAGCCCCAGGTTCTTCTGTCTCTTGTGGTGCAGAGAGCTGTGATGGACATTCGCTTTTTAGGATCATAAGATTTTTAAAAAGGTAGATCACCCCATTTCTTATGCAAGGACACCATGCCCTCCACTAATAATATAGGGGCTTTTAAGGATCTAGCCAAAAAGTGCGCATACTAGGAAGAACCTATATTTGTTTTTGTGCAATGCAGTAAGCCAAGTTATTAAGGATATGCCAAAGGATTCTACTCAAATCTTTTTATCATCCCCAAAAAGACTGGACAACCCAATCTTTGCCCTCAAGCGACTAAACAATTTTATTAATACAGGGCACTTCAGGGCGAGGGCAAGGACTTCATAGTTGGCTCTTGATGACTAGGGGAAAATGTATGGCTATTGTTTTCATAGAAGAATCTTGGTTCCTGATCATCAGAGATATCTGAGCAGTGCAATGTGACAGTATAAAGTCATCCTAAAATAAAACGGCTGCAGTTGTATCACAGAAGCATTCTGTAGTAGATGTTTTCAGTGGTAGAAGCTTACCAAGGGTTGCTGACAAAGGTCCTCCCCCCCCCCCCCCCCACCTTAAAGATGAGCTAAATGTGAGGGCCAAACATCTCAAGCCCTTGCTGGAATTCATACCCTCCCTTGTTGGAGACACAAAGGATGTCCTAAGGAAATTGGGAATTTAGAGCAAACATGGCTCACAGACATAATGCACGTAGACAGAGGTGGGATTCAAATTTAACTGCCTAATCCCTATATATAAAGTTGTCAAGTGCTGCACACATTTATATTTTTATAATGTTTGCATACATTTATATTTTTATAATGTTTGCATACAATCTAATAAATGGCATAATGTGTATATATATATAAATACTATTAAAGAGGAACATCAGGGGAGGTTAAAACCTCCCCCAAACCTCAATATTAAGGGTTGTATAACCTATTTGTGGCAGTTCTTTTCAGTTCTAAGAACTGCTACAATTTGAACAACTTGTTCTGCAGTTCCAAGGAGAAACTGCTGAATCCCACCCCTGCGTGTGGAAATTGCATTATTCTAGCATTACACACTTTCCTTAAAAGCTGGATGCCCTGACCGGCCTGATCCAAATGAATTTGCATATTATCTGTTGCATCTTGTGCTTTTGCCTTCAATGTGGTCTACCAACAGTTATGTGGGCAGTTTGTGTGCCTTCATTTGCGTGTCTTGAGGGGGATATGTTTTATATTCTTGGGTGTGCCACACACCCCGCTTCACCTTTAATATTCTTCACGATTGGGTTAACTCACCGCCAGGTGACGCTGTGCAGAGAGGAAGTCTTGTAACGAGCCCCCTTCCGGCCTATATATACCTGGTACCTCCCATTCATCACCAGTGTTTTTCTCTCTGCTTGACGACAAGACAGAAGATTGAAGTCTCCTGCTTACAGGTAGCCGGGGTCTTACCCCGGCACCCCCTTTTGGTCTATTTCTGCCCAGTTTTTGATTGTTTGTACCTTTATGGTGGAATGGAAGCCTCCCAGCCTAGGCTGCTCACTGGGCAATTGGTAGACGGCACTATAGGTGCCGCTTATCTCCTCCGCTTGACCCCCTGTTTTGGGGGCAATGCGGCTATCCGGCATGGTGATCCGGAAATGGGATGCCCCTGTCCCGAGGGTCCCCTTAGCCCCTTACTCTCCCGTTACGGTCCCTTCACTATGGGGGGGGGGGGGTTAGAGGGTTATGTATTGCATGTGTGTTTCACTGTGTGTTTTTTATTGCATTTGTGTTTTTTACTTATGTACACTGGTCAGACCGCACCGCAAGAGTGCATTTGGCCTGACTAATCCTCCTCATAGAGCTACCTCGGGCAGGTCTTTTTAAGCAAACTGCTGGCCGGTATGGCCAGGATTTGGGTCAGCTTTAATGGGCGGGCTGCGCTGTAGCAGGCTGGCTTATAGCTGCCTGAGCCTGTGTGGGTTTTCAGCTCCCCTCCCCCCTCCCCCCTGGTCTCCTCTTTGGCCGCCAAGCCTGGGCTGCGCTGCTAGTTTCCCCCCCCTCCCCCTTCCTTTGCTGTGGTTGCCTGTTGTAGTGGCTCATCTGGTAGTAATCCCTTGATGAATTGGCCGCACTGTTCGGGCTTGAAGGGGGCGGGCCCGGTGACGTGGGAACGTGGGCGTGGCAGCGGCGGCAGTGTCATGCGACCGGCCCCAGCCGCACTTCCTTCCTGCCTTAAAGGAAGACACGTGGGGGGGGGGGCTCGCTGCCGCACATGGGTTGTTTACTTTTGGCCTCCTATTGCTGCTGCTGCGTTTTTCGTTCATGCTGCTGCTGCTGCTTTCTGATCATTGCTCAGGTAAGCGGCCTCACCTTGTGTGGGGCCGTCTAGTGTTTATTAAAAAATTATAAATTTATAAGATAAAAGGGGGATAATATTTAAGAGGATGTTTTTTATTATTATGGATTAAACAGAGGGCAAAGTTTTTCCTTAGCTTATTTAAAAGCACTTTGGTGCTGTGCATAAGTATTGTTGCATGTTGCCACATGTTGTCTGGGGTCTGACTGTTGGTTTTCTTCCCCTACAGATCCTGGGAATCCCTGAATAAAGTGGCCTCCCGTTTCTATATTACTTGGCTAGTCCTTCTTTTTAAAAAAAAAAAAAAAAATTGGGACATATTTATATATATATATATATATATATATATATATATATATTGTTAAAAAAAAAATATATATATATATATTCAAAGATTATTAAGGGGATCTTCATTATAAATTAAATCCTCCCTTCCGGGACGTTTACAATAAGGGGGCATCCCGGGTGGCTTATGCCTTAAACCCAAAAATTTGCGAATACCATAAATCACCATATAGAGGTTTCCGATATTACCGGAAATGGTTCTTCTGGGCCATCTAGGGTGTGCGCAGGATGTGGGACTCCGCTCCCAGCTGATGATGTCTTTGTATGCATTCCTTGTGCAAAGCAGAGTATTGTGCGTCGGTCCGTTGCTCCGGCTGCTGACCCGTCGCAACTTCCATCATCTCCTACCTCTCCCTCCCTGTTCCGGACCCCGCATGACACTGTCAAGAGTGGGGATTCGCAATCCGAGGTGGCGGCACGGTTGGCCAGCCTCGAGAAAATAGTGTCCGTTAACCCTTTCGCTGCCAGCCTACCTGGAGTTTTTGTCACGCTTGATGCCAGACCATTTTGCACTATTTTGCGCTCCCCATGTTCAAATGTGATTTTTGAAGGGATTTCCAGGGATTTACCAGGGAAATGATATATTGTTTTTTTCAGCAGAGTCTGGGCTTTAACATGAAATGTCTTGTTTGTAATTTTTTAGGTGTATTCTCAATACTTTTGGGTGAAATATGTGCAAAAAAATTAAAAAAAAATCTATTTTTTGCAATTTGTAGTGTTTTTTTGTAATAAAAAATGTAAGTTTGTCAATAAAATCTTATTGCATGTGAAACCCCAATTAATCCCGGTCACAGCGTTACCACATATGTATAAGTAGACACCCTTTCCTGCCCAGGAGACTCCCCCAAACTGAAACAGCGCTTCAGGAGATTTTCAGATAAAATACAACTATGCACCGCGCTAAGCGCACCTTGCGGTCTTTCCAGAAAAAGAACCCTTTAAATTTGAAATACCCCCCAAAAACGATATATTCTCTGGAAGTATACACCTCAGGCTTTCTAGGTGTACCAGGTTTGTTGACATGGGCGCAATTTTCTGGAAGTAATCCCCCAATCAATTCTTTGGTTGCACAGAGTTTCCCTAAAAAAGAATAAAAAAGAAGAATCAAAGCCACATTTTCCTAAAAAAAACTATATGCAAACAGAAAAAAACAAGTAAAATCTGAAAAAGCAACAACCCCCGAACAGAACAATACCCAACATGCATAGGTACTGTCAAGGGAAGAGTTGCCATACACCCCAAAGTAAAGCATGCGCATAACGGTAATTTTGCTTAAAAATTTCGGCTCTGCAGACAAAGTGCGCACCTTGCGATTTTTCAACCAAAACAACCCTTTAAATTTAGAATATCCCCACAAACCATATATTCCCTGAAAGTACACGTTAAGCTTTCTAAGAGTACTGAGCTTGTTGTAGTGGGCTCATCTTTCTGGAAGTAATCCATTGAAGAATTCTTAGGTTGCACAGGGTTTCCCTAAAAACAATGATAAAAAAGCAGAATAAAAACCATGTTTTCCTAAAATATCAATATGCAAACAAGAAAAAACAAGCTAAATCTGAAAGCGCAAGGTCCCCCGAGCAGAACAATACCCAACATGCATAGGTACTATTAACCCTTTTAATTGTCAGCCTACTTGAAGTTTTGTCACCCTCTGTTGACAGGTCATTTTTCCCCATTTTGCGGCATGATTAACAGTGATTTTTGCTGGAATTTCCAGAAAAATTATATACATTACATATACATTTTTTGCAGCAGAGTTTAGGCTTTAACATGAAATGTCTTGTTTGTAATTTTTCTACTGTTTTTTGAATATTTCTGCTAAAAAAAAAAAAAAAAAAAAAAAAAAAAAATATATATATATACTTTTTAAACAATTGTTTCCTTTATTTTAAATAAAACCTTTTTTTTTAAATGAAAACCATATTGCATGTGATAGCCCCATTTCTCCCGATTACAACGGTACCACATATGTATCGGTAGCCCCCCCATTCTTGCCCTGGAGGCCCCCCAAACTGAAAAGAGCACTTTATTACATTTACAAATAAAATACAACTACTATCCACACTATAAACATAAGGGGTTAATTAAAAAAAATGACATAGGGTCCCCCCCCTTTTTAGGGGGAATTTTAAGGGTTAGGGTTAGGCTAACCCTTAAAAATAAAAAAATATACAAACATAAAAATTTCCCCCCCAAAAAATGGGGACCCCCCCCATGTCATTTTTTTTTTTTTTTTTTTAGGGTTAGCCTAACCCTAACCCTTAACATTTTTTTTTATTTTTTTTTTTTAATTTTAAGGGTTAGGGTCAGGCTAACACTAACCCGTAAAAATAAAAAAAATGTACAAAAAAAAAAAAATCCCCCCAAAAAATAGGCTAACCCTAACCCGTAAAAATAAAAAAAAATGTCATAACCAGCCCGGGACCAGCTATGGGGGCTTGTAGGCACAGAGTGGGGGGGCCAGCTTTTGTGGCCCCCCACCCTGCAGCCTACGAGCCCACATACCCTGTGTGGGCCCGGGCTCTTCTGCCCCCCCCCCCCCTGGGCTTTGGGGAGGCAGGTCATTGGGGGTGCGGGGGTTAATGGCAAGCCACCCGCTAGTTGCAGGTGGCTTGCCACACCCCAGCCTTGTAAACTGGTATAAGGGGTCTCATGGACCCCTTACCAGTTCACAAAGGGTTAACATTAAAAAAAAAACACACAAAAATGTCATTTATTAAAAAAAAAAAAAAGTTTTTTTTTTTACTTTACTCACCTCACCCGATTGTCAGCTCCTGTGGTGATCAGCTGTCAAATGCCTTGGTGATCGCTGGCCAGAGGAGGGGGGGGGCAGGGGATCAGAGCATCCCCTGCCCCTCCACTGCTCTGCCCAGCGATCACCAGGGCATCTGACAGCTCAGCCGAGGAGAGGCAGCAAGAGGCCCGGGAGTGACGTCATAAGCCCCGCCCCAAAGGGGCGGGGCTTAACAACAAGATGGCGGCGCCCGTCGGGAGAGGAGGGGGAGAGCCCTTTCAGGCTCTCCCCTGAAGCTGAAGAGGCTGGGGGGGCGATCGGAGGCCCCCCCAGTGAAGAGGAGACCCGGAGGGAGGCAGCGCGACTGCAGGTAAGTAAATGTCATTTTTATTTTTTTACAGTTAGCAGCTGCTGCTGCCAAAACGGGGGGGGGGGGCTATTCCGGGGGCTCTCCTGGAGCCATCCGACCCCCCACGGGGGATCGGATGGCACCAAATTAAAGAGGAGACCCAGCCGGATCCAACGAGGGGTCAGGTGAGTATTTGTACCTGCTGGAGTCAGATGAGCCTGCAGATTAGCTTGAGGCTGATGCTATTGGCGATTTGTCGGCGGGGGTTTCCCTTGACACCCCCTCCATTCTGGCTCAAATGTTTGAAATTTTGAATTTAGATCCGCCTGAGGCTGTCACCCTTCCAAAGGGTCAGTTGTTTAAAGAGCCTCAGCCGCGTTGGGTTTTTCCCAGACAACATCACTTTGAGAGGGTGGTGCTTAAGGAATGGGAACATCCCACGCTGTTAACTGGAATCCCTTCCAGTTGGGAAAAGCGTTATCCTTTTCCGCCAGAATTGGTGAAGCTTTGGTCCGTCCCTCCTGACGTCGATACCCCTGTGCTAGGGCTCTCCAGCACGGCTATGGTGCAGTCTGCTGAGACCACTGCCCCTAAGGATGGGGAGGATCGTCGGATTGACCAGTACGCTCGCCATGGTTTTATTTATGCTGGGTCAACGATGCGCCCGGTGTGTGCTTCGGCGCTTCTTCTATTGGCGGTTAGATCTGTAATTCAGGAGCTGTGTGTGGATCTCGATCCCACTTGTAAAGAGTTTACTGCACTCAGGCAGTGTGAGTGTTTTGTTTCCTATGTTCTGTCCGCTCAGGACGATGCGCTGGCTATGAGTAGCAAGACAGCTGCAATGCTGGTGGCTATTCGTCGGTCAGTGTGGCTGCGTCAGTGGTCGGCGGACTCAGCTTCTAAAAAGGTGCTCACAGCTCTCCCCTTTTTGGGCTTGCGACTGTTTGGTGAATAAATTGATTCAGTCGCAAAAGGTGGTAAAATGCCACAACGCAAGAGGCCTCGTCGTCCCTTTAAGGGGGCAAGTTCTGGTAGGCCTTCATTTCGGGGATTCAGAGCGGGTAGGGGGGCTTCCTTTCCCGCTACCAGAGGTGCAGGTTGGACTCGGGGGAGGGGCCGTGGCCGTCCCGCTCAGTCCTGGGGCACCAAGCCCAAGCCTGCCGGTAAGCCCGCTCAGCAATGAGGGGCTGCCCTCACCCGTGCGGGTGGGGGGACGATTACGACACTTCTCCCAGGTTTGGGACCAGGAGATTCCGGACAGATGGATCCGGGAGGTAGTGTCGTCCGGTTACAAGCTGGAATTCGACTCTCGCCCTCCTTCACGGTTCTTTCGGTCTTGGGTGCCCATCGATCTTTTGGCCGCACAGGGGCTCCTGGCGTCGGTAAAGAATCTGTTAGAGATGGCGGTCATCCGGCCGGTTCCGCGCTTAGAGATGGGCCTCGGTTTTTATTCCAATCTTTTCGCAGTCCCCAAGAAAGACGGGTCAGTTCGTCCCGTCCTGGACCTGAAATTACTCAACAGGTTCATCCGTTTTCGGAAGTTTCGCATGGAAACCTTGCGTACGGCCGTCGGTTCCCTTCGGCAGGGGGACTTCATGACGTCCATAGACATCAAGGATGCTTATCTTCATGTTCCCATCTGCCACGCTCATCAACGTTTTCTTCGATCCGTGATGGAAAATCAGCATTATCAATTCGTGGCACTTCCGTTTGGCCTTACCTCAGCTCCAAGAGTGTTCACCAAGGTGCTGGCAGGGGTCATGGCCATTTTCAGATCTCGGGGCATTCGTGTCGTACCTTATTTGGACGACCTTCTCATCATGGCTCTGTCGCTCAATCAATCGGAGACAGACACCAGAATGGTGGTCTCCACGCTGGAAAGCTTTGGTTGGGTGATCAACTTCCCCAAGTCCTCCCTCGCTCCGCCCAGGGTGGTGTCCTTTCTGGGGATGCAGTTGGACTCCCATCAACACAGAGTGTTTCTCCCCCAGTCCAAAATTCATCTGATTCAGGAGTTGGCTCGGGTCCTACTTTCCAATCCTCGGCCGTCCATCCGGCTGGGGATGAGGCTGATAGGGTTGATGGTCGCCTCTTTCGAGGCAGTTCCTTTTGCTCAATTTCACACGAGGACGCTTCAGCTTTATCTGTTGGCGTCCTGGGACCGGCAGCCTCGGTCGCTGGATCAGCCCTTCCAGTTGTCCTCCCGGGTCCGGCAGTCCCTCCAGTGGTGGTTGGTCTCGACCAATCTTGTGAAGGGCAGGTCTTTCCTGACCCCTCTTTGGGAAATTGTCACCACGGACGCCAGTCTGTCGGGATGGGGCGGATTCTGGAAGGAGCTTCAGTTCCAGGGGCAGTGGGGACCTCAAGAGGCCCACTTACACATCAATGTTCTAGAACTGAGAGCCATCCGTCGGGTTCTTGCTCTCCTGACTCAGCACGTTCTGGGCCTTCCGGTCCAGGTGCGTTCAGGCAATCAAACAGCGGTTGCTTACATCAATCATCAGGGAGGGACTCGCAGTCTGAGTTCTCTCAGAGAGGTGTCCCTGATCCTGACCTGGGCAGAGGCCCATGTTCCTTGTCTCTCGGCGGTATACATTCCAGGAGTGGAGAACCAGGAAGCGGACCGGTTGAGCAGGGGCTCTCCCCGTCTGGGAGAATGGGCTCTCCATCCTCAGGTTTTTCGCTCACTGTGTCTCCGATGGGGGACACCGGAGATGGACCTGTTTGCCTCTTGTCACAATCACAGGCTCCCGAACTTCGTGTCGCTCTCCCAGGATCCTCTGGCTCTGGCAGTGGACGCCATGTCCCTGAGCTGGGGGGATCTGGGATTTCTATACCTGTTTCCTCCGATATCACTGGCTGGGCAGGGTGGTTCGGAAGTTGGCTCTGGAAAGGGTGTCTGCCGCTCTCGTGGCCCCAAGGTGGCCAAGGCGAGTGTGGTTCGCAGACATCGTTCGGCTGGCAGTGGACCAGTTCATTCTGCCTCTTCGGCCCGATCTGCTCACTCAGGGTCGGTTGTGTTACCCCAATTTACCAGCGCTGGGTTTGACGGCCTGGCTGCTGAAACCTCCATCTTGAAGGAGGAGGGTCTTTCTGACTCAGTTGTCAAGACTCTGATCAGTGCCCGGAAGAGGTCTTCTTCTATCATCTACTATAGGACTTGGAAAGCCTACATCGCTTGGTGTGAGATGAGATCTTTTCCTTGTAGGGTCTTTTCGGTCTCCAGGATTCTGGAGTTTTTACAATCTGGGCTGGACTCTGGTCTTCAGCTAAGTACTTTGAAAGGGCAAGTTTCTGCCTTATCTATCTTTTTTCAGAAGCGTTTTGCGCTTCATTCTTTAGTTAAAACCTTTTTCCAGGGGGTTACGCATGTGCGGCCTCCCAGGAAACCATTACTCCCGGTTTGGGATTTGAATTTGGTTCTTTCTGCTCTTCAGGCTCCTCCTTTTGAGCCTTTGCAAGATATTGCTTTGTCTACCCTGACTCAGAAGATTGTCGTCTTGGTAGCGATCACTTCGGTCCGGCGTGTCTCGGAGTTGGCGGCCTTGTCTATCCAGGCGCCTTACTTTGAGAGGCATCAGGATAAAGTGGTCTTTCGGTTCAAGCCAGACTTTCTTCCTAAGGTTGTTTCTGCTTTTCATTTGAATCAGGATATTGTTCTTCCCTCCTTGTGCCCTAATCCTAAGAATGACAAAGAGAGGGTTTTGCATTGTTTGGATGTAGTACGCTGTGTTAAGTACTACTTGATTATCACGTCTCCTTTTCGTAAGACGGATGCCTTTTTTGTTGTGCCCTGTGGGCCTAAGAAGGGTTTGGCACCAGCCAAATCTGCTATTAGCAAATGGATACGTCAGGCCGTTACTGCGGCCTATTCTGCTAAGGGGAAAGTTCCCCCTTTTCGTATCACTGCTCATTCTACTCGCGCCATTGGGGCGTCTTGGGCTTTTCAGCACCAAGCTTCTGTTTGTAAGGCCGCCACTTGGTCTTCTGTTCACACTTTTTCTAAGTTTTACAAAGTTGATGTGCGAGCCTCAGCGGATGCTGTTTTTGGCCGCAAAGTTCTGCAGACTGAGGTCATTTAAGTTATGCTTCACCTGGCCTTGAGTTGCCCATCCCTTGTGGACACTGCTTTTGGATGTCCCAATCGTGAAGAATATTAAAGGTGAAGCGGGGTGTGTGGCACACCAAGAATAATACCATTTTGTGAGTACTCGCCTGAAAAATGGATATTGTTGGTGTGCCACACACCCCGCTTCACTCCCACCCTTTTCGGTATTCCGAATCCTTTATATGGTGAAGCTTTTATTTATATTGATTTATTTTGAGGTTACCGTTAAAATACTGGTACCTTGTCTTTCTGCTTTTTAATACACTGGTGATGAATGGGAGGTACCAGGTATATATAGGCCGGAAGGGGGCTCATTACAAGACTTCCTCTCTGCACAGCGTCACCTGGCGGTGAGTTAACCCAATCGTGAAGAATATTAAAGGTGAAGCGGGGTGTGTGGCACACCAACAATATCCATTTTTCAGGTGAGTACTCACAAAATGGTATTGTTCACCCCCTCTTTAGTAGACAGTTACTTGGATTCACTGTGTGCTGAACCCCACAGAGGTTAAAGAGATTTGTCCAACAACCTAATAACTACAATTTTACCTGCAAGATTAATCCTGTAAAACTCTAGTTTCTGGACTTTGAACTTTTGATTATTAGCATTGTAGCACTTTCCCAAACATTAGACACTGTGGGTTCCAGTTGGTCAATTTCTCAGGATAAGGGTGAATTTTACTTTTCCAGAGTGAATCATTTGATTTAGAACATGTGGTAAACGCCATGTAGTTATAGGTTCACGATCCCTTCTTCAGTGTGGGAGGCCTGCGTGTTGATCAGCGCCTGACGGCAAAGTCAGGGGTCTCTGAAGATTGTTCTAGTGTGAGAAAAGGGGGGATCCCTGGTGTTTGTTTGTCCTATGGATGCTTTTCCCCCGCCAGCTTGCTTCACCAGCCAATCGTGACTTTATAACACAGAGGGACTACTAGGCAAAGTAGGGCAAGGCTCTGTTTTAAGCTTGGTCCACTTTACATGACTTCCTTGGTTAAGACTCGCAGCAGTCCCCTGAGCCAAAATCAGAACCCCCAAATCGGATCAAGAAAGAGGTGTTCTTGATGTCTGCTTCCATCTGGCCTGACGTCAGTTAGGGGTGCCAGTGTGGCTGCAACCTTCTGCCAGGATGGAAACCTACTTTTCACCCATTGGCTCCCTAGGCCGGTCTCTGGTTTGCCATCCTACCCCTCCCTCTCTATCACAGAAATGTCAGATAGTTCCTACTACTCCTCACCTTTGCAGAGTCTTCAGCGCGTGGGCCTCATCTCTGACTTTGGATGTCTAAATGTGAACAGGGTATTTGACTCCCTTTTTGCCTACCACCCTTGTGGGCCTTTCTTGGTCAGCCAACAGGTTTGCTTGAGGGTAAGGCAAGATTTCTCCTGGCTGCCTTCCAAAATGGTTCTCTTCTCCTAGTTCCCTATAGTCAGGTCTTGAGGACTGATACAAGGGTTGACACCCTAATAGGTCAGACATGTGCCCAGGCTCTAATGTGTCACAAGTCTCTGGCCTCTACCACTGTAGTTTAAAACTTCCTGCAAGTCTCTAGCCCCATGCGGCCAGCCTGGAATCTAAAAGATTTTACCAAACCAAATGGCTTGGTCTCTAATATCATGGTGGATGCTCAGTAGTCTATGTTGCCAGTCTGAAAAGTAAGAGCAGTGTTTGGCCCACAGAGTAATTGGTTTGTCTCTTATTCAGAATACATTGAAACAAGCTTTTGGGGGTACCAGCAGCTGATAAATATACTGTGTGTGGTTTTACAGGATCTGGTCTCTCGCATGCTGCATGTGGATCCTCACCGTCGCCTAACTGCTCGTCAGGTTCTGCAGCATGAATGGATCAGAAAACGAGACTTACTACCTCAAAGCCAACTTAATCGTCAAGATGCGCAGTTGGTCAAGGTGAGTGTATCCATCCAGGTCTAGAAGTGCATTAAATATTAGTTTATGTATATTAGTACCTGGTTCCAAGATAAATGGTCACAGCTTTAGTAGCAGACCAGGGTAATTTGTTTACTGCGTATAGTACAACCCTTCATAAGTATTTTGGCTTATAAAACATATGATTCACCCCGACATTCACTAAACTGTAAATGTTTTTTAGATTGACAGTTTTTGGTGGTTAAAGTTCCACTGTATTTTGATTAGTTATACTAAAGGCAAGTCTGATTGTTGTCCAGTTGTCGCACTGTCCTAAACTTCAATCCGTTTTCAAAAAGACCCTGTAGTTCTGAAGTTATTTGTAAATGTATTAGAGCATTGGAAATGCAGAGAAAAAAATAATAGAAACAGTGAGCGTGGCAACAGCAATGTGATGCCACACACTATGATTAATGTGTAAGGAGGAGGGCGGGGTTTCAGAGCTACAGGGAGTGAGGGGTGTTTCCGTTCTTGGTCCACTGAAGGTTGATTGAGGGACAAGATCAGCAAGGGGAGGACTTAAATGGACTGTGTGAATGTTAATATATTATAAAACTATACTTTTAACTATGTTGTATAAAGATGCTTTCATTTGTACTGAACCACATAAATTGCCCAAAGATTTGATCATCTATGTACTTTGACCGTAAACTGATTTAATGGGGGGGGGGGGCTAGGTAAGTATACGATTGACCTTTTAAACTGGTAAACAGTTGGGGGAGTGGCACTAGGGCCAATGTGGAAAATAGCACCTTGCTGAAAACCTTTTTGCATCCACAGCAGGACTGTAGCCATGCGTTCTGGCTGACATGGAGCTAGGATTTTCAGTGATCTGCAAGTTCACACACAGCAGCAAGGGGGGGGGGGGGGAGGCACTAAAGACACTAGTCCTATATTCTCAGTGTGTCACACACCCCGCTTCCCCTTTAATTCTTACGATCGGGTTACTCCACCAGCAGGTGGCGACGTTGCAGAGAGAAGTCTTGAAAACGAGCCCCTTCCGGCCTATATATACCTGGGACCTCCCACTTAACACCCAGTATTTTCTCTCTGCATGAGGCGACAAGACAGAAGAAAGAAGTCTCCTGCTTGCAGGTAGCCGGGGTTAATCCCCGGCACCCCCTTTTGGTCTATTTCTGCCCAGTCTATTGTGTTGTTTTATGCCTAGTTAACTGAAGCCTCCCAGCCTAGGCTGCTGGCTGGGCAAAGGTAGATGGCACTTTAGGTGCCTAGGAGCTTATCTCCTCCGCTCGACCCCACGCGTGGGGCAATGCGGCTATCCTGCATGGTGATCCGGATGTGGGATGCCCCTGTCCCGAGGTTCCCCTTGGCCACCTTCTCCCTTCGCTTTGGGGGGGGGGTGCTTGTTTGCATGGGGTGCTTCACTTGTTAGAGTGTATGTGTATGGAAAGGGCTTAGGCGCAGGGTCAGCGCCGCGGTGGCGGCGTGTGGCCTGAGCTGCTGGGGCTCACTGTTCCTTTTACTTTTGTTTGGCTTTTGAATTTCCCCCCTTTTTTGCTTGCGGTCTCGTCATTGGACGAGCCGCGTCACTGGAGGGGCGGGGCCGCGCTCTCTGCGGCCTCGCTCGGTGAGCAGGGGGCGTGGCCGGGGCGCGCTGTGTCCGGGCCCGCCTCACTTCCTCTGTCTCATTATGAGACAGGTGTACTGGAGCTGGCTGGGGGAAGAGGACGCGTCTAGTGCGGCTGTAGCAGTTCAGGTAAACGGTCCCCACCATCGCGCACGTGGGGCCGTCCTTGTGCTGTCTGTATTAGCCTGGCATGTTTAGAGTTTTTCCCTGGAGGCACTTTTCTCTTTGAGTTATGTGTATTTTGGGTATATAGGTGTATGTCTGTATATATGTATGTATGTATGTGTGTATATATATATATATATATATATATATATATATATATATATATTTATATATATTTATGCATGTATATATTTTTATTATATATTGATGCACTCTCTGGCTTTTGTTAGCCCTAAACCGCATGTGTCATGTATATTTTTTATTCATGATGTATAAACTGTTCATATTTATTTTGCCATGTTTGGTTTATGTATGAGTGTGGTGCATACTGGTTGGGGGACTGACTGTGGTCTCTTTTCCCCCACAGATTCTGGGATCCCCTCACTGCAGTGGCTCTCCCTTTCTGTTATACCTGGCTAGTATTAGTCTCTAAATTGGGATTTTCCTAGGCTTAAAAAATCCTCCCACTTCCGGGACTTTAATTACAAAGGGGCATCCCGGGTTGCTTAATGCGTAAAACCCTGGGTTGTTGCGAATATCATAATTTCACCATATGGAGGCTTCCGACGTTACCGGAAATGGCTCTTCGGGGCCATCCAGGCTGTGTGGGGGTTGTGGGGCTCCGCTCCAAGGCGACGATGTCATATTATGCGTTCCATGTGCAAGGCAGAATATTGCGCGCCAGTCCGTCGCTCCGGCTTCTGGCTCTTCGCAACTTCCGTCATCTCCTACCCCCCCTCCCTTATTCTGGACCCCGCGTGACATTGTCAAGAATGGGGATTCGCATTCCGAGGTGCATGCGCGGTTGGCCAACCTCGAGAAGATAATTTCCGCTACAGTAGCTCAGAAGGCTACGGCAAAGCGGAAGCACCTTTCTCCGGCAGTGCCTGCTTCGGAGGGTGAGGTACCTGAATTTTTGGATTGGTCCGATTGTCCCCCTGATGAGGAGGGGGAACTCCTTGAGGAGTCGGATGAGCCTGCAGACCAGCTATTGTTTGACACTGCTGGTGATCAGGCTGTGGGGGTGTCCCTTGACACTCCTTCCATTTTGGCTCAAATGTTTAAAGTTTTGGCTTTGGATCCGTCCGCGGTGGTCCCTCCGCCAAAGGGTGAGTTGTTTGATGTGCCCCAGCCGCATTTGGTGTTTCCCAGGCAACAGCACTTTGAGAGGGTTGTCCTTAAGGAATGGGAACAACCCACGCGCCTGGCTGGAACTCCTAATTGGGATAAGCGTTATCCCTTTCCGGAGGACTTGGTGTAGCTTTGGTCAGTGCCCCCTGACGTCGATTCCCCTGTGTTAGGGCTGTCTGGCTCGTCTGTGTTGCACTCCTCTGACACCACTACCATTAAAGATGGTGAGAATCGTCAGATTGATCAATTGGCTCGCCATGGTTTTATCAGTGCCGGATCGACACTGCGGCCAGTTTGTGCTTCGGCGCTTCTTCTGTTGGCAGTTAGGTCCATTATTAGGGATCTGTACGCAGGTCTTGATCCCGCTTGTGATGAGTTTAGTTCTCTCAAGCAGTGTGAGTCGTTTATTTCCTTTGTCCTAACCACCCAGGACGATGCTCTTGCGACGAGTAGCAGGACAGCGGCACTGCTGGTTGCTATTCATCGGTCAATATGGCTGCGCCAGTGGACGGCGGACCTTAACTTTAAAAGGGCGCTTACAGCGCTACTTTTCTTAGGTTTGCGCCTTTTTTTCGATAAATTGGATGCAGTTACCAAGGATGGTAAGTTGCCTCAACTCAAGTGGCCTCGTCGCTCCCTTCGGGGTGCGAGTTCCTTTAGTCCCTCCTTTCGAGGAGCCAGAGTGGGCAGAGGGGCTCCCTTTCCGGTTACCGGGGGTGTAGGTTGGTCCCGGGGAAGGGGTCGTGGCCGTCCCGGTCAGTCCTGGGGCGCCAAGCCCAAACCTACTGGTAAGCTCGCTCAGCAATGAGGGGCTGCCCTCACCCGTGCGGGTGGGGGGACGATTGCAACACTTCTCCCTGGTTTGGGACCGGGAGATTCCGGACACATAGATCCGGGAGGTGGTGTCATCTGGTTACAAACTGGAGTTCGAGTCTCGCCCTCCTTCACGGTTTTTCCTGGAAATGGCGGGCATCCGGCCACTGCCGCGCTTAGAGGTGGGCCTCGGTTTTTACTCCAATCTTTTCACAGTCCCCAAGAAGGATGGGTCGGCTCACCCCGTCCTGGATCTGAAGTTTTTCAACCTTCCCAAGTCCTCCCTCGCTCCGGCCAGGGTGGTGTCCTTTCTGGGAATACGGTTGGATTCCGGTCAACACAGGGTGTTTCTCCCTCGGTCCAAAGTTTGTCTGATTCAGGAGTTGGCTCGGGTCCTTCTTTCCAATCCTCGGCCGTCTGTTCTGGAACTAAGAGCCTTCCGTCTGCTTCTTGCTCTTTTGTCTCAACGTGTCCTGGGCCTTCTGGTTCAGGTTCGCTCGGACAATCAAACAGCGGTTGCTTACATCAATCATCAGGGAGGGACTCGCAGTCTGGGTGCCCTCAGAGAGGTGTCCCTGACCCTGACCTGGGCGGAGGCACATGTTCCTTGTCTCTCGGCAGTCTGCATTCCGCTCCGGTGGGGGGCACCGAAGGTGGACCTGTTTGCCTCTCATCACAATTGCAGGCTCCCGATCTTTGTGTCGCTCTCCCAGGATCCTCTGGCTCTGGCGGTGGACGCCATGTCCCTGAGCTGGGGGAATCCGGGGTTTCTGTACCTGTTTCCTCCGATACCCATGCTAGGCTGGGTGGTACGGAAGCTGGCTCTGGAAAGGGTGTCCGCCATTCTCGTGGCCCCAAGGTAACCAAGTCGAGTATGGTTCGCAGACATCGTTCGGCTGACATTGGATCACCTCATTCTGCCTCTTCGGCCCGATCTGCTCACTCAGGGTCGGCTGTATTACCCCAATTTACCAACGCTGGGTTTGATGGCTTGGCTGCTGAGACCTCCATCAGGAGGAGGGTCTTTCTGACTCGGTTGTTAAGACTCTGATCGGTGCCCGGAAGAGGTCTTCTTCTATCACCTACTATAGGACTTGGAAAGCCTATATCGCTTGGTGGGAGGTTAGATCTTTGCCTTGTAGGGTCTTTTCGGTCTCCAGGATTTTGGAGTTTTTGCAATCAGGGCTGAACTCCGGTCTTCAGCTGAGTACTTTGAAAGGGCAGGTTTCTGCCTTATCTATCTTTTTTCAGAAGCGTTTTGCGCTTCATCCTTTAGTTAAAACCTTTTTCCAGGGGGTTACGCATGTGCGGCCTCCCAGGAAACCATTACTCCCTGTTTGGGACTCGAATTTGGTTCTTTCTGCTCTTCAGGCTCCTCCTTTTGAGCCTTTGCAAGATATTGCCTTGTCTACCCTGACTCCGAAGATTGTCTTCTTGGTAGCTATCACTTCGGTTCGGCGTGTCTCGGAGTTGGCAAGCTTGTCTATTCAGGCGCCCTACTTTGAGAGGCATCAGGACAAAGTGGTCTTTCGGTTCAAACCGGACTTTCTTCCTAAGGTTGTTTCTGCTTTTCATTTGAATCAGGATATTGTTCTTCCCTCCTTGTGTCCTAAGCCTAAGAATGACAAGGAGAGGGTTTTGCATTGTTTGGATGTAGTACGCTGTGTTAAGTACTATTTGATTATTACTTCTCCTTTTCGTAAAACTGATGCCTTTTTTGTTGTGCCCTGTGGGCCTAGGAAGGGTTTGGCGCCGGCCAAATCTTCCATTAGCAAATGGATACGTCGGGCCGTTATTGCGGCCTATTCTGCTAAGGGGAAAGTTCCCCCTTTTCGTATCACTGCTCATTCTTCTCGCGCCGTTGGAGCGTCTTGGGCTTTTCAGCACCAAGCTTCTGTTGAACAAGTTTGTAAGGCTGCTACTTGGTCTTCTGTTCATACTTTTTCTAAGTTTTACAAGGTTGATGTGCGGGCCTCAGCGGATGCTGTGTTTGGCCGCAAAGTTCTGCAGACTGCAGTCATTTAGGTTATGCTTCACTTTGCCTTCGGATACCCATCCCTTGTGGACACTGCTTTTGGATGTCCCGATCGTAAGAATTAAAGGGGAAGCGGGGTGTGTGACACACTGAGAATAATACCATTTTGTGAGTACTCGCCTAAAAAATGGATATTGTCAGTGTGTCACACACCCCACTTCACCCGCCCTTTTTGGTACCTTGTGTTTCTGCTTTTAAAATCACTGGGTGTTAAGTGGGAGGTCCCAGGTATATATAGGCCGGAAGGGGCTCGTTTTCAAGACTTCTCTCTGCAACGTCGCCACCTGCTGGTGGAGTAACCCGATCGTAAGAATTAAAGGGGAAGCGGGGTGTGTGACACACTGACAATATCCATTTTTCAGGTGAGTACTTACAAAATGGTATTTTTACTGTAACTTTTTATGAAACCTCCTTTGAAACAGACAGCAGCACGCACTTCCCATTGAAGCCAATGAGGGCCAATTCCCGAAGGATTAAACAAGGCAATCGGCTCTGCCTGCGTCTTAGTTACAAGGGGGTGGTGAGTTGTTCTGGGGAGTTTCACACAGATGGGAATCCCAATTTAGGATGCCCCGGGGGAACAGAACAACCCCTGGGAAGGTCAAGTTACTGGGTTTTGTTTTACCTTTAAGCCTAGTTATGTCCAGTTTTGTTTTTAGCCCATAGCCATGTGATGGAATATATTTCATGTTTGTTTTGTTTCATATTGCAGGGAGCAATGGCTGCCACTTATTCTGCCTTAAACAGCTCTTCGCCAACTCCACAATTGCAGCCAATCAAATCATCCATCCTTGCACAGCGACGTGTCAAGAAATTGCCATCCACCACCCTCTAGCAGGGTTTATCATTTGCCACAATCATTTGCTCTACTTTGTGACTTGTGATGGTGGTTATTAGCCTACCAGCTTTCAGAAACTGTAACAGCACATTTTACTCTGACCATATAAAGCTGTGTTACTCCTGCCAGTGTGGACTTTTTCCTGGTATGCCCAAAGGAAACGTGTACAGTTATTGAAACAACGCCTAAATAGATATATTTTATCCAAGTTGCTTACTGCTCTTGTGTAAATTCTTTCACACTCCCCTTGTCTCTTTTCAGCACTATCTTAGGGCTGTGTGTACTTTTGCTGTCTGCGGCAGTAAAGGGACAGGGACGTTTCTTCTGTGGCATATGAGTGTTCAGTTTCTGTTTTTTCATTTTTGCTTCATGCAAAGCAATGGTTAAATACATATTTTGTTTACATACACAATGCAATCTTGATGTATTGAAACACCTAAGGGCTCACTGTGATTCAGATCAAAGGGCAGCTGCATGTGGCTACATCCACAGGGACTGCTCTGGCCAAAAGCCAAGATTTATAGCGCAAGAAATGTACAAATAGACCTTGAAATTAAAGCATTGATCTTTCATCTTGATTGGGAGGGGGTGCTGGCATATGAAAGATGAAAATACCTAAACTGAGGTGTTGGGGGAATAAATGTTGAAGAGCCTTTGAAATTACCAGCAGCAATTGTGATATTTAAAATACACCATGCTATTGCACTTGCAGGACTGACTCCCATATGAGTACAGAACATTTCTGTGTATGCTGGAAACTAACTCTATTTTGTAGAGACATGGCAATATAAGTATCGGTGAAGAATCATGTATGTCTCCATCCCCTTGACTTTTTTAATTGGCTGTCATATTTTTAATTATTGCACAATTTCGGGAGGCGTTCTTAACAGTATATAGGTTTTATTGCAGCCCATAAAATGGAAGTTTGCTAAAATGAATGTACAATGAGAAGAGTCTCGGGTTCTAGGCCATTTTACCTGCTCATTTATCTTCCATCATTTATCTTCTAACTATGTTTGTGTGATCATGCATAATATACATACAGTTTCCACCCTGACCTGTAATTTTATCTATTCTATTTGGTAGTAAAGATTGCGCTTCAGCCAATCAGCCAATATTAGATCGTAGCTCATCATTCTGGTGAAATGTGAGATGAATCATTTTTATCACAGTGCTCCCATTTTACGCAGACCAACATGTTCTATTTTATAGTTAAAATGTTTAATATGTACAAATCCCCCCCCCCCAATATCTGCTGAGCCCAGACCGACCCATTGTTATGTCCTGGCCCCCTATCCCTTCAGTGAAAGTTAGAAACTGATTGAAGGGATTTTAAAATGGAGAGCAACATAACCCAGGTTGTTCTGCCTGAGACTCTAGGGCTGAGTGATTCCCTTTCCTAGGGTCATCCTGATTTGGGATGCACTGCAGTGTGAAACACCCTGTTTCCTCATTTACTAACTTCAATCTTAAGCTTAGCTGCAGGCATGGGATCAATGCTTGAGGTGAGTAAACGGAGAAACCTTGGTGTTTCACACTGGAGGGCATCCCAAATGGTATGTGGCTAGATACATCTTATAAATAGAGCTTCTAAATCCCAGAAAACTTACTAGTGTTCTATTAATTTCCCAGGCAGTGTATGTTCCGTCGTACAGACCCTTATTCCATAGGTGGATGTAGAGGAGTGATTTCCTCTGCCATCTAGGCAACTAGGAGAAAAAATGCAGCATATGGGGAGAAGCATGAGCTTGTTAGGGGAATTGGGGGTTTGTGTCATCCATCCCTTAGCTTAAATTTCATATGACTCTGGACATTACATTGTTCTTTTTGTTTGTTAGGATCTGTGATAATGATGCATAATCTCCCTTACCTAAATGATAAAATAGGATACCAATGAATACAGTTGATTTATTAAAGCTGATCTCTAGGCATGCAACTGTCTCTTAGCTGGAAAGGTCAGAAAAAAGTTCTGCTGATTTGTTGCTGGTTTTGAAATTTGCAGGCTGGTACCATGTGACACAGCTGCCATGATCCATGTAGGCTGGGTCCAGTATCTCTAATCTAGACTTACGGTGATCTCAGATTAATACTATTAATTGAGTTATGGGGGCAAGGAAGAGGTAAATGCTTAAGGGAACTTTTGTGGATTTTTCCACAAGACCTTACATCAGTAGTGCCAATAGGCATGCGATAAACCTTACCTGCCACTCACGTGGCACATTACTCACCTGCATGAGTAGCTGGCCACTCTCATTGGCTTTAGTGGGCACTTCCATACAATGCGCTAGACTGATACTATGCTGACCCACCAGGCCCCCTTCTTATACAGGGCCTGATTATAGGAAGGGCCTAAGGGGCATGAGCCCCTGGACTTCTGCCATTTGTTATGTTAAGGGAACCCCCACCACTTAATAATTGATTGTGGGTGGTCATGGGAGGGCCCCGAGATGGGATAAATGCCAGTAGTGTCATGTCTGCATTAATCAAGCAGTAATTATCAGACTTGCAGTAAAGGGAGAAGGAGGCTGCTGCTTACAGGCCTGAGAGCGGCTTCCACTGCACAGCATGGGACTCAACAGCGATGACTTGGCCAAAATTGGCAGCAGTTGGACAGTCTGGACAAAGCATTTTCTAGCAAGAGTGTGCAGGGGCCGGGAATGTTGACCCCGAAAGGTGAAAAAAAAATGCTGGTAGCTTCTGAACCGTGCTTTTAAAAGGGAGCACCAGCATTCCCTCAGCCAGAGGGAGAACACCCTGAGCAGCAGTGGAGAGGTTTGGAACCAAGGGCAACTGTCAAGTTCAACAGATGTGGAGAGGAAGAGATCTGGTGGCTAGAACAGCAGGATTGTTCATATCCGCACGAAAAAAAAATATAAAAACAAAATACTATATAAGCGGACTCCTTCAGATTTTCTGCCCAGGGGCCTCCACCACACTTAATCAGGCCCTGGCTGCAGGTTAGTGATGTGTGGTGCAGGAGTGGCTGGTATGTAGTTCGGTACAGCGGTCTTGTGGAAAACTTTTTTACTTTAATCATAATACACCAAAGATGGGCTTTTAGTCTAAAGGTTAAATAAAAATAGTTTTTCTTCAAAGCATACTTGACTTGCAATTGATGAGCTCTTTTTAATAATCTTTCTACCTTCTTCACCAAAAATAACCATAAACCGACAGATATCCTCCTGAGAACGGTGACTCAGCCAATAGTTGTTCATTATATCAGCATTACTTTCTTACTTTTGGGAACTGCTGTAATATTCACAAGAATCCTTTGGATCCCTTGCCATGCATGGTGAAATATTCTCCTCACTTCTCAATAGACAAGGATTTTCCAGCATCTGATCATTGTTACTGCTGCTCCACATGACTGTGAATTGTACTTTCTGACATCTCACTGTATTTAGCAGGATTTGAGGGTATAGAATTGGTCCAATAGATTAATGCATTGTTTTGCACCAGTTCAGATAACAAGGGCCATTTTTTACCTATGTACTGCATAAAATTGTATTTCATTAACACATTTTTAGCCTTGCACAAGTGCCACAGGATACCGAGGTTAATGTGCCACATAACTCTTATATGAGCTTAAGACCTGAACGAAATCATGTAATAAACAGATTTTTAAACTTGCATTTTTTTCAGTGATTACTCTTTTTATCAAGGCATGAATTGTGTTTAGAATCATATCTGTTGGCAACTGGACTTGAGGTTTTATTTATCAGTTTTTTAATGTTCCTCTCAAAGTGTGTGATGGGTAGTGGTGGATCTGTAGGAATAAATCCATTCAACTGGATTTGCTGTATTAAAAACAAAAAATAACAGCAAGCCCAGTTGTACCTTTTACCAAACTTTTTCAGGCCACACAGAGGCCTTTGGTGGGATATTGTGCACACATTACCAGGTACACCACGTTAGAATGCCCACAGGATAATGTACCTTAATTCTGTGTATCTGCTGAGAATGTGGTAAAGACGCACTCAGTGGTATGAATATGTACACAAGTCGTACACTTGTTATTCAAGCAGGGTGATATGCCAGTCTGCTGGGGCCTTCAGTGCCTTCAGTTGCTTCAGGTTGCTGAGAGGAAAGTGGGGGGTGTCTGCATGCTGCAGCAAAATGAGGAATACTGCTTGGCAGGCACGGTACACATAGGAGATTTCTTAAGTAACTGTATATTGACTATGTACGTAGTCATACCAGTAGAGATTGTGTAGAAGATGTATAATATGTGAAGCCAAAAACACATTCTACTGTGACTGCTAATTCAAAGCAGCAGTGAAACCATCCTAGAGCCAAAATATGGGCCTGCTCATCTCATGCCATATTACAATTAGGTCAATACCAAATACATGCCAATACCAAACACATTCAGTGCTGCCAGTATGATGTGGGTACTAGAGTAATTCATGTGCACCACAAACATGGCAAACCAACAAGGTTGACTATAAAGGAGAAAGGATGACTGCTCTACCGGCGGTTCATGTGGCAAAAAGGTAGTCCGCACTCAACAATGCTAACTAAAATTATTATTAAAACTATTAGTTAAACTAGCATATAAAACCATAACCATTCACCCTGTGCATGGGCGGGCTTTTGTCTAATCAGCACTGTATGCTGTACATATTAATGCACTGCATGATACCTCAGTTTACACACCAAGCCCAGCATAGAGAAAGGGGCTCGCCAGTATCCCTGGTTTCCCTGCTGTCTGTGGCATGCTGACGTCCCCAGCCTATCTACAGTGAGGCCAGGCATGTGGTCATGTGCAGCGTTGGACCGCCAGAAAGGTAAGCTGTGCTAGGTTTCACACAGTGGGGAATCCCAAATAGAGATGCCCCAGGAGGAGGTAATTGGCTGTCCCTAAATTGTTTGACTCCAGGGGGTTATAGGTCTACATTAACAAGTTTGGAAATATTTAACACGCCAGCAAAAGTCCTGCTTTGAGCTTAGATACAATAGGGACTGACTTTCTAATTACTGTTTTTATGGTATGTTTGGGATTATTGGTAAACCTCTCTTGGGGCCTTAAGGCTACATCTGGCACTAAGGTTCCAAATCAGATCTGGAACAGAGCCCCAACATCATCATTCTGGAGTAGCCTTTAGTTTGGGGACTACTCTGATGATGGCACCTTTGAAATGTCTGTTGCCTTCCTCAGAGGCAAAGGCCAGTTTGGTGACAGTTTGGCACACTCTATGTACAGGACCAAGGGAACTTCAAGTCCCTCAGGCCACCTTGCTCTCCTTACATGTCATTAGAAAGCAAAACCAGCATTAGTCCTTTCAATTTAAACTGTACCTTCAGCATGATTTAATGAAAAGCCCAGACCCTTAAAAACTATTCCCCAGCATCTACAATTAATATATTTTATGGTTTTAGTCACTTATTTTTTTATTCTTTCCCCCACCAGGCGGCAAGTCTAATTTGTTGTCCTATTGTCTCGTGCTACATGTTGCACTGGCCCAAACTTCACAGCAGCTGTGGTTTCTTCTAAGGAGCTGCCTAACCCTCTTAAAATGGTTGAGGCCTACAAAACAGGAGAATGCTTGAAGAGGATAGCAAAGTAGTTTCAGATTGCGATTTCCTGCATTTAAAATGTAATTAAAAATGTAAAAAATGTCAGTTAACAGGAACAGTGGTGGTCAAAAGGGTCTAGAACACATTTCAAAGACCATTGCTAGAAAGATTGCTAGAAAAGCAAATCTGAACCCTAGGTTGATTTAAATGACCTTCAGGCAGATTAAGCAAACTCTAGAGCTTGTGGTACATTGTTCTACTGTTCAGCACACCTGCTGAAATGTTGCATTCATGTATGAGTCATCAGAAGAAAACCTCTCCTGTCCTCCAAACAAAATTCAGTATCAGAGGTTTGCAAATAAACATCTGAACAAACCTACTGAAAACAAGTCCAGTGGTCCAATGAGGTTAACACAGAACTTTTTGACCACATATTACAGGGAGCATTTCACAGGTAGAGGGAAGAATGGATTTAATAAAATTCCAAAAACCATAAGACTACTTCAAAAGGCACAGGTGGAAGGTTTAACTATGGCCCTCGCAGTGCTCCAGATCTGAGCATCATTAAAAATCTGTGGATAACCAAGATCCTAATATGGTGTGGTTGTGGTTGTTGTCCCCACCTTGCCTAAACATATACTTACAATTACGCTCCTGCCAATGTCTTGGTCCCTACTTGGGTCGTTGTCTTTGTCTTGTCCTTGTCTCTCCTCTCCTGGGCTAGTAGTTCCCCGGTGTCTACCCCTCCTTGTCTTTCCCCCCATTCTTTCCCTTCTTTCCCTTAGTGTTTCTATTCTTCCTTCAGCGGTTCAACGGGAGATGACTGGCCTCTGGGGCTTTGATTTTGGAGGAGGGGACGGGGTCGGGTTGGGGGTTACCCTTTACGGGTGAGGAGATCAGGTTGGTATGCTGGGCCCCCTGAAGTGTGCCGAGGGCCATCACTAGATGATCCCCCCGCGGGTTGTCCTGTGAACGCACCCCAATCGGGTTCCCCCCTGTGGGATGCATAATACGGCGCACTTTGGTCGGCTCGACACGTCACTCCACCAGTACAGGGGCTGGGTCTCTCCCACTCCAAGAGCTTTATGCCAGTGTTCACTATAACATTGTTTGATGTTTGATGTTATTTGTACTCGTACTCTTTGTTTTCTCTTTCTTGTATGTAAAAGTTCTTTTCAAAAAGAAAACTCTCAATAAAAACATATTGAAACAAAAATCTGTGGATAGGCTTTAAAAGAACATTACAAGCAAGTCGACCCAGGAATCTCACAGAACTGAAAGCATTTTTCGAGGAAGATGAATGGATGAAAATCCCTCAAACCTAGTGTGTTACTAGGTACTAACCACGCAGGATACCAAACTTTTGCTTCAGCCCATTCAAAAAATATATATTTTTTTTCTCAGAATACTGGGGGAATGTGTGATCTTTACCCTTTTATGCCTTTTGGAGAGCCTTCCATCTCCAACTTGCACTCATCTTCACAATAATAGTTATTCCCAGTATGTCACACACCCCGCTTCCGAAGATTCATGACACTTAGGTAACTGTCCTGTAGAGGGCGATCTTGCAGAGATGACATGAATAAAAGGAACCCCTCCTGGTCCATAAATACCTGGGACCTCCCACCATTCCCCAGTCTTTCATCTCTGCAGTCGGCGAGCAAGTCAGAAGATGGTTGTCTCCTCCTTGCAGGTAGCCAGGGTAACCCCCCGGCCTTTTGTCTCTAATGCTGCCTGAACCTTTTTTAATTTAAACTATAGCAGTATGCCTCCCAGCCTAGGCTGAAGGTCCAGGCAATGGTAGGCTGCACCTTGTGGTGTACATGGGAGCTAGCTCCCCCGTGAGACCCCATACAAAGGGGTAGGCGGTGTCCGGGTTGGTGATCCCGGCTTGGGATGCCCCGTCCCTCTTACCCTTTCACCTATTGGTGTGGGTTCTCCCCTCCCTACCATGTCCCTCTGTGCCCCTTGGGGGGGGGCAGGCCTTTTCTCCTGTGGGTTGTTTTACTTTATTTGGGGAAAAAGGTGTGTGGATTGTGTGTGTGTGGTTGTATGTGTTTTTGCGGCCGTTGTTGCTGGGCTGGTTTCACTTTCAACAAGTGCTCGTTGTGCCCCCCCCCCCCCCCCGAGGCCGGCTTCTCTCAAGCACTCTTTCCGGCCTCGCTGCCTGCTTTGCTGCTTTCCCTATCATTCCCTTGCTGCTGTGAGGGTTGACGGTCGCTGCTTTGCTGCAGTGAGTGGATTTTATTTATTTCACCATTTTTAACTGTCTTATATGGTGGGTGATGTGTATGTTGACACTCATGTCTTCTAGGTGGGATCCCTTCTTTTGAAGTTTAAAGAGGGAGTTCTCCCAGTCCTAGGGTCCCTTAGAGTTTAATTTAGGGTTCCCAAAAAAAAAAAATCCTCCCACTTGGGACCTGAAGGGGCATCCCGGGTAGCTTAATAGCGTAAATCCCTCTGGTCATTGCGACTACATTAAAATCACCATATGGAGGCTTATCAGGATACAGGGCTTGGGCTCTCCTCGGGGCAACCCCGGCAGTGTGTGGGTTGTGGGGCATCCCTTGCGGGGGATAATGTACTTGTTTGCATACCTTGTGCTCAGCGGGCCATAACGCAGCAGTCGGGGGCCCAGGCGTCTGGGTCCGGGGTCCCGGCCTCATCTCCTTCCCCACCCTGCCTTATCCGTACCCCTAGTGATGTTGTCACAGGTGGGGAGTCGCAATCTGATGTATGTGCCAGACTGGCTAATATTGAGAAATTTATTTCTGGCTCTGTTGCCAGAAATGCCTCGGCTAAGCGAAAGCATTTGTCTCCAGCCGCGCTGGCCTTTGAGTTTGATTATGATTTTCTTGACTGGTCTGATTATTCCCCGCTAGAAGAGGGGGAATTAATTTGAGGATTCTGAGGGTTCTGACAATCAGCAGTTTGTTGGTGCTGATACAGAGCAAGGGCAGGGGGATGCTTTGGATACCCCGAAGGTCTTGGCTCACCTTTTTGAGGTTCTGGCAATTTCTTCTCCTGAGGAGGCCGCTCCTCAAAAAGGGGAATTCTTTGGGACTTCCAAGCCGCGCCTGGAGTTCCCAAATCAAAAGCATTTTGATGGCATTATTCTTAAGGAATGGGAGAAGCCTACTCGGCTTCCAGGTATTCCTCAAGGTTGGGATAAAAAGTATCCCTTTCCGGTGGACGTGGTAAAACGATGGTCGTCCCCTCCCGAGGTGGATGCCCCGGTGCTCGGGTTATCCAATACTTCTATTTTGCATTCTCCTGACTCCACCACCCTCAAAGATGGTGAGGATAAACGCATTGATCAGATGGCTTGCCACGTGTTTGCTAGTGTCGGTTCAGCTTTGCGGCCTGTTTGTGCTTCGGCGCTTTTGGCAGTGGCTACCAGGTCTGTGGTTAGAGACCTGTTGAGTACCTCCAGGCTTGACCCGGCTAGTGATGAGTTCGCCGCCCTTAAGCGGTGTGAATTGTTCATGTCCTTTGTGCTTGCCGCCTTGGATGACACCATGGTCATGTGTGGTAGAACCTCGGCCTTGCTTGTAGCTATTCGGCGGTTGGTATGGTTGTGCCAGTGGGCGGCTGATTTTGTGGCCAAAAAGTGGCTTACAGCACTTCCCTTTGTGGGATTGCGGCTCTTTGGAGAAAGATTAGATTCTGTCACGAAAGGAGGGAAGTTACCTCAGCGGAAGAGGCAACGTCGTCCCTTTCGGGGGGCGGCCTCCTTTAACCCTTCCTTTCGTGGTGCCAGAACTGGCAGAGTTTTGGCCTTCTCTACCCTCCAGAGGTGATTCCTGGAGTAGAGGCAGAGGTCGTGCCCGTCCAGGTCACAATTGGAGTTTCAAACCCAAGCCCGCTGCTAAGCCAGCTCAGCAATGAGGGGGCGCCCTCACCCTTGCGGGTGGGGGGACGGCTGCGGCACTTCTTCCAGGTCTGGGACCAGGAGGTCTCAGACAAATGGATTCTGGAAGTGGTGTCTTCCGGTTACAAGCTGGAATTCGAGATCCGGCCTCCTCCCAGATTCTTCAGGTCTTGAGTGCCTTCGGATCCACTGGCCGCACAGGGGTTCCGGGCAGCAGTAAGTTATCTGCTGGACCTGGCTGTCATTTGCCCAGTGCCTTTCGCGGAAAGGGGCTTGGGATTCTATTCCAATCTATTCACGGTGCCCAAGAAGGACGGCTCCATTCGACCTATTTTGGATCTGAAGCTCCTCAATCGGTTTATCCGCTTCAGGAAGTTTCGCATGGAAACCTTGCAGTCAGCCGTCGATTCTCTTAGTCAGGGGGACTTCATGACGTCCATAGACATCAGGGATGCTTATCTGCATGTACCTATCTTCCTGGCACACCAGAGATTCCTCAGGTTCATGGTGGAAGATCAGCATTTTCAGTTTGTGGCCCTTCCATTCGGGCTTCGAGGGTGTTCACCAAGGTATTGGCGGGGGTGATGGCCCTCCTCAGAGTCCAGGGCATTCGCATTGTACCATACCTGGACGACCTTCTCATTTTGGTTTCCTCTCTCAGCCAAGTGGAGCTAGACACCAGAGTGGTGGTATCCACGCTGGAGAGGTTCGGTTGGGTGATCAACTATTCCAAGTCCTCCCTCTCCCCGTCCAGGGAGGTTTCGTTTCTAGGCATGACTCTGGATGCCTTTCAGGCCAGGGTGTTCCTTCCTCAGCCCAAGATTCTTCTGATCCAAGATTTGGTTCGGCTTCTGCTTTCCAATCCTCGCCCGTCTATCCGGCTAGGAATGAGATTGGTAGGTCTGATGGTGGCTTCCTTCGAGGCAGTCCCTTTTGCCCAGTTTCACGAGGACGCTTCAGCTCCATCTTCTAGCGACTTGGGACAAGTGTCCGCTGTCATTGGATCAGTCTTGCCTGCTGTCTCCCCAGGCTCAGCAGTCCCTTCAGTGGTGGCTAGTATCAAGCAATCTGTTGAAGGGCAGATCCTTTCTGACCCCTTGTTGGGAAACGGTCACCACGGACGCCAGCCTGTCGGGCTGGGGGGGCTTCTGGAGGGAACATCAGTTCCAGGGGTTATGGGGGCCTCGGGAGGCTCATACCCCTATCAACGTTTTGGAGCTACGGACCATTTGGTTGGTTCTGTCTCGCTTGAGTCTTCTATTGCAGGGATTGCCAGTTCAAGTCCAATCGGATGGCGGTCGCTTACATCAATCACCAAGGAGGGACTCGCAGCAGGAGTGCCCTCGGGGAGATATCTCTGATCCTTGTTTGGGCAGAGAGCAATGTACCATGCATCTCAGCCATTTAGATCCCGGGAGTGCATGAAGGCGGATTCCCTGAGCAGGAGATCCTCTCGCCGAGGAGAATGGTCTCTCAGTTCCAGGGTATTCCAGTCCCTTTGTCACAAGTGGGGGACTCCGGTGGTGGATCTCTTTGCCTCACGTCACAATCACAAGCTTCCTGCCTTTGTGTCTCTGTCTCAGGATCCTCTGGCCCTGGCAGTGGATGCCATGTCCCTGGCTTGGAGGGAACTAGGGTTTCCGTACCTGTTCCCCCCCCCTTCTCCATGTTGGGCAAGGTGGTGCGCAAGCTAACTCTAGAAGGGGCACCAGCAATTCTGGTGGCTCCAAGGTGGCCAAGACGAGTGTGGTTCGCAGACGTCGTGCGGCTGGCAGTAGATCAGTTTTATCTGCCTCTTCTTCCGGATCTTATCACCCAGGGTCAGCTACGCTACCCCAATTTACCAACTCTGGCTTTGCTGGCGTGGCTGCTGAAACCTCCATCTTAAAGGAGGAAGGTCTTTCTGATGCGGTGGTTCAGACTCTTGTTAGAGCTAGGAAGAGATCTTCCACTAACGTCTACTATAGGACTTGGAGGTCTTATATTAACTGGTGCGAGGCTATGGGCTGGCCTTGTAGGGTTTTTTCTATTCACAGAATTCTGGAGTTTCTTCAACATGGTCTGGACTCGGGGTTCCAGCTTAGTACTTTGAAAGGGCAGGTTTCTGCCCTGGCGGTTTTCTTTCAAAGGTCTTTTGCCCTTCATCCCCTGGTTAAGACATTTTTCCAGGGGGTTACTCATGTGCGGCCTCCTAGAAAGCCCTTGCTGCCGGTTTGGGATTTAAACTTGGTTCTGTCGGCTCCCCAGGGGCCCCCTTTTGAGCCGGTGCATGATATTGCTCTTTCTCTGCTCATTCAGAAAGTTGCCTTTTTGGTGGCTATTACCTCTGTTCGGCGTGTCTCTGAGTTGGCGGCCTTCTCTATTCAGGCTCCTTACTTTGAGAGGCACCTGGACAAGGTAGTTTTCCTCTTTAAGCCGGATTTCCTTCCTAAGGTGGTTTCGGCCTTCCACCTCAATCAGGATGTAGTTCTCCCTTCCTTGTGTCCTAAGCCTAGTAATGACAAGGAGAGGACCTTACATTCTTTGGATGTGGTTCGATGTGTGAAATATTATTTGGTGGCTACTTCTCCTTTTCGTAAGACGGACGCCTTTTTCGTGGTGCCCTCCGGGCCCAGGAAAGGTCTGGCGCCCGCTAAGTCTTCCATTAGACCAATACTAAGTACCCGTTGGGCTACGGGGAACGAGAATGGGCAGCACCAGCCAATATTTCTGTAGGTGCACTGCTCTGTGGGCTAATACCCAAGTAAATCCAATAAATTATTTTGGGGTGACCTCTGAACCCCCTGCCAAATAGCCACACAGAGACTCACTATTGCACTCAATGTAATTAATTCATAAATCCATTTTATTGTAGCATGTTTAAAACCAATTTAAAAACAATTTAACTGAACCATATGCATGGTAAGCCACCAGGGGGCACACTCCATTAATAATGTAATCTCATATCTATACAATTCATAGTGATTCCGTGTTATTTAAATAACACGGAATCACTATGTCAAATAACACGGAATCACTATGAATTGTATAGATATGAGATTACATTATTAATGAAGGAGTGTGCCCCCTGGTGGCTTACCATGCATATGGTTCAGTTAAATTGTTTTTAAATTGGTTTTAAACATGCTACAATAAAATGGATTTATGAATTAATTACATTGAGTGCAGTAGTGAGTCTCTGTGTGGCTATTTGGCAGGGGGTTCAGAGGTCACCCCATTAGTCTTCCATTAGTAAATGGATTCGACAGGCCATTGTTGGAGCCTATTCTGCCAAGGGGGGGTTCCCCCTTTTCGTGTTAGTGCTCATTCTACTCGTGCTGTTGGCGCATCTTGGGCTTTTCAGCATTAGGCTTCTGTTGAACAAGTTTGTAAGGCTGCTACTTGGTCTTCTGTTCATACTTTTTCCAAGTTTTATAAGGTTGATGTGCGGGCCTCAGCGGATGCTGTTTTTGGCCGCAAAGTTCTGCAAGCTGCAGTAGTTTAAGTTTGCATTATTGCCTTTTTGGGATCCCCACACATTATGGGCACTGCTATTGGATGTCCCAAGTGTCATGAATATTCGGAAGCGGGGTGTGTGACATACTGGGAATAATACCATTTTGTGATTACTCACCTGTAAAATGGTTATTACAAGTATGTCACACACCCCGCTTCATCCCGCCCTTTTTTGGTTTTCTGGGATTTTTTATATGGTGAACCTTTTTCTTTGCTGTTTACATTTGGCTCTTCCTGGTCCCTTTACTGCTGTCTTATACTGGGGAATAGTGGGAGGTCCCAGGTATTTATGGACCGGGAGGGGTTCCTTTTTTTCATGTCATCTCTGCAAGATCGCCCCCTACAGGACAGTTACCCAAGTGTCATTAATATTCGGAAGCGGGGTGTGTGACATACTTGTAATAACCATTTTACAGGTGAGTAATCACAAAATGGTATTTTTGCTTGCAACTCTAACTTGTACACTAGGACCCAAACTTGAGGACCCTCTCCCATACTTTCTTGGGAAATTACCACACCTACCTTGGTGTTGAGGGGTTAATAGTGAGCAGGTCTGTCTGTCTGTGTGTATGTATCTTTCTCTTTTCTATCTGCTGGCCAGCAAATCTTCATCTCTGTCCACTATCCTTTCACAGATAAACTAGTTCACTATTCCCCACCAACACACACACAGCATGACCAGCTACTTACCTGCAGAGACCAAACCAGAGCAGAGGGTGTGCTGGGTTTATATAGGATGCTGCTAATTACTGCCAGGTGAGGCAAAGCTGCAGCCAAACCTAGTGTGTTTATGTTCCTGTGTATAATTTGTTAATATGTATATAGATTATAAGCTCCTTTTTATTTTTAAAGGAGACAGCTGGATGCTTTGTTTCATGTGGTTTAATGTATGATTTATATGTAATATTTCTGTTTAAAAACCAGATGTATATTCCTTTAAGAATAAAGGGCTGTTGGAAACTGGTAATTGGTAGATAAGTGCACCTGTATATAGGTGGAGGGATTTTCAGTTCAGTTCAGTCAGGACGAGCTGAGAGCTGGGGTGCTACTTGGTCCTACGGTAGCTATAACTTAACCCCTTATTTTCATGAATTTTGTTTTTTGTTCACTTGTTTTCTGTTTTTGCTCAAAATAAACCTAAGCCTATTTTTGCCAAGACTTGAGTGAGGACTGTTTTTACCGGCAACGACTCCCACGCCCCAACACTTGGTCGATGATATGTGGCATTCCCTATTTGAGGGACCACAGTTGAGTCTGCCATTTGATTGGCAGTTATACAACCTCTGGTATTTCTGGTGATTACCCAGAAACTTTATGATGGGCCTAGTACATTAGGGTTGATTCAGAGCCTCCTCAAAACCATGTCGTATTTGTATCGTTCTGTGTATTTCCCTATATCCAGTCCAGGTCGTCCCAAAAGTGATGACATGTGGGTATTCCACCCCCAGGGGGCGCTCGACTGCAAGATCAAAAGCTGTCGCTCTTCCCGGCCCCCTATAAAAGCAGGTGTCTCACTATGATTTCCCAGTGTTCATCTTGCAGTCTGGCTGCTGAAGATCGTTGGAAACTCTCTCCTGGATTTTTGCAGCTGAGCGGGGCCTCCTAGCCCGTCGGCCGCTGCGACATTATTACCACTGTTCCCGTGGACCCACTATTGCCTCCTAGCCATGGCTGATCGGGACAGTGATGGTAGGGAGAACGCCGGGGTCAGGCGTTTGGCAGAGCTAGGCTCTGGGCCGCAGACCCTGTTTAATGGATAGTTGGCCATAGGCTGATGCTCACTTATGCCCACTGGCTTCATACCCTTTTTTCCTGAGGCCGCAGCTCCCCTGGCTGCGGAGGTGCGGTCGCATGCGCACGTGGCAGGGGCTTGTACGGGGGCCCCTCTGTGGGCCGCCCTATGTCTTTACTGCTGCGAAGGCTTCGTCCTCCATCTTGGGGGCGGGCGCTCCGTTTGCGTCATCAGGGGGGGCGGGCCGCACAATGGCGTTTTTCACGTCATTGCCGTGCGGCCCGCCCCTCAAGGAATGCGCCGAGCTGCTGGCTCTGCGCCATCTTGTGCTGCCTTCCCCTGCCACGCTGCCTGGGATCCCTCCGAGCTGAGCGGTGTTGTGAGTCCCTCTTGCTAATATCTATTGTTTTGTTTGTATTGCGCATGTGCTGTGGGATACTGATGGCCACTTTTTTGCTTGTGTCTTCTAGGTGGGCCCTTTGATAGGTTAAGGGTTGTGGTTCCTCCCAGTCCCTCGCCCCCCCACACCCTCTCCCTATTAAGATGGATCACAAAAGAGGGACAATTTCAGAGGGCTTATTAGGTTTGGGCCGTCAGTGCCTTGTAACCTGCATACCAATTATTCTAATCACCATAATGGAGGCATCTGGGGATAGTGAGCTAGGGGCCCCATCTGGGCAGGTGAAGCTCTACCCCTTGTGCAGTGCTACCCCTCTGGCCGGATTCAGCACAAGCTACCGTTGGTGCCTAAGGGCCTGGACAGGCGTTATCCCTTTCCTAAGGAGCTGGTCCGTTTATGGTCCCGTACCCCCAAGGTGGATTCCCCTGTGTCGGGATTGTCCAACACTACGGTGATGCCTTCGCCCGATACTGCTTCCTTATGTGATCCAGCTGACAAGCGCATGGATCAGATGGTCTGTCATGCGTTCACCTTTGCTGGTGCTCGCCCTGTGTGTGCCGCGGCTATTGAGGAGTATAAAGACCTCAAGGCTTGCGTGGATTGTGGTATGGCGATGGTGTCCGGCTCGGTGCCAGGGTTCGGCCCTGCTTGTTGCGCTTCGCCACTCGCTCTGGTTGCGGCAATGGTCGGCTGATGCTGCGGCCAAGAAGTCGCTCACTAGTATCCCCTTTGTGGGGCACAGGTTGTTCGGGGAGTGTCTGGACCTCCTGGTCAAGGATGGTAGACTCCCTCAGCGTTGGAAGCCTGCATGGCCCTTTCGGGGTTCATCTGCCTATCGCTCCTTTCGAGGAGGAAGATGCTCTTCATTTTCAGGTGGCCGCGGAGATTCCTGGGGTCAAGGTAGGTCCCGTGGCCGACCCAATCCTGCCTGGGGATCCAAGTCAAAGCCCCCTGCCAAGGCCCCCTCAGGCATGAGGAGGCGCCCTCTCCCATGAGGGTGGGGGGGGGGGGGACGGCTTCTGCTATTTGCTCATATCTGGAGGATCCGTCTCAGATCGGTGGATTCAGGAGGTGGTGTCCCCCGGTTACAAAATAGAGCTGGCAGTCAGGGCGCCCTCAAGATTTCTTCAGTCTCATATATCCCAGAACTCATTGAAGGCACAGGGCCTGAGAATGGCAGTGCAACACCTCCTGTGGTTAGGTGTGATTTGTCCTGTGCCTTGTCAGGAACAGGGTCAAGGCTTCTACTCCAATCTGTTCACTGTTCCCAAGAAGGAGGGAGCGCTGAGGCCTATCCTGGACCTGAAGGGTCTCAACAGGTTTGTCAGAGTCAGACATTTCCGCATGGAAACGGTGATTTCGCTTCGGCCCGGCGACTTCCTTACCACGGTGGACATCAGGGATGATTATCTGTACATCCCGATATTCCAGGGGCATCAGAGGTTCCTGACGTTTGCTCTTGAGGATCAGCACTACCAGTTTGTAGCACTGCCATTCGGGATATCCTCAGCCCCCGAGTTTTCACCAAGGTGCTGGCGGGCATCATGGCTATTCTGAGGAATCAGGGCATTCGTGTGCTGCCTTATCTGGACGATTTACTGATTGCGGCGCAGTCCCTTCAGCAGGCCGAGAGCGACACCTAGACGGTGTTATCCACTGTCGAGGATTTCAGATGGGTAGTCAATTACCCCAAGTCTTCTATCACTCCCTCGATGGTGAGGTCCTTCCTGAGCATGGCGTTAGACACCTCTCAGGTCAAGGTATTCCTGCCACAGCAGAAGGTGGTGGGCATCCAGGCGCAGGTGCAGGCCTTACTGTCTTGTCAGCGGCCTTCGATCCGTCTGGGAATTAAGCTGTTGGGCTTAATGGTGTCGTGCTTCGAGGCAGTGCCTTTCACCCAATTCCACATGAGACCTCTTCAGTTGAACCTGTTGACCGGCTGGGACCGGGTTCAGGAGTCGTTGGAACAGGAATTTTCACTGTCACCCCTGGCCAGACAGTCCCTCTTGTGGTGGCTGGACTCAAGAAATCTGTTGGTGGGCAAGTCCTTTCTGACTCCCCGGTGGGAGATTACCACGGATGCAAGTCTGACCAGCTGGGGTGGCGTTTGGCAGACGCAGAAGATCCAGGGTCAGTGGGGTCCACAGGAGAATCACTTGCCCATTAATCTCCTGGAGCTGAGGGCGATCCGGTTGGTGCTTCTTCGCTTGACTCCCCATCTAAGGGGTCGTGCGATCCAGGTTCGCTCGGACAATCAGACGGCTGTCGCCTACATCAATCACCAGGGCGGGACTCGGAGCAAGCGAGCCCCCAAGGAGGTGACCCAGATTCTGACTTGGGCAGAGGAGAATGTTCCCTGCATCTCGGCAGTCTACATTCCTGGGGTGGAAAACCAGGAGGCAGACTCCCTGAGCAGGAGTGCCTTGCGCTTGGGGGAATGGTCTCTCAGCAGCAAGACCTTTCACTCTCTGTGTCTCCGCTGGGGTCAGCAGGACGTGGATCTTTTTGCGTCCAGACACAATCACAAGCTTCCAAGGTTCGTCTCCCTCTCAAGAGATCCTCTGGCCTTTGCCATAGACGCTCTGGCAATTCCTTGGACGGAGTTCCGACTCCTTTATGCTTTCCCTCTGTTTCCACTCCTGGGCCGAGTGCTGCGCAAGATAGCCCAGGAAGGGGTACCAACCATCCTGGTGGCTCCTCGCTGGCCGAGAAGGAGTTGGTTTGCGGACATAGTTCAGATGTCAGTGGATCGCTACATCATGCCCGACGACCCAGGGCTTCTCACACAGGGGTCGCTGTGGCACCCCAATATACAGACACCGGCTTTGACGGCCTGGCTATTGAAACCTCAATCCTGATGGAAAAGGGGCTGTCAGCCACGGTTGTGCATACCATGATTCAAGCACGGAAGAAGTCTTCTTCCATGATATACTACAGAGTTTGGCATGCCTACATTGCTTGGTGTGAATCCAAGAGTCTCCCTTGTCGCAGATTCTCTATCTCTAGGATCTTGGAGTTTTTACAACACGGTTTAGACTTGGGTCTCCAGTTGAGCACCCTCAAGGGCCAGGTCTCGGCCTTGGCCATTTTCTTCCAGAAAGCCACGCATAGATTGATCAAGACTTTTTTCCAGGGAGTCACCCATGTACATCCGCCGCTTAAGCCTGTATTACCGGTGTGGGACTTGAATTTGGTACTTTCTGCTATCCAGGGTCCTCCCTTTGAACCTTTGTGCGATGCTGCATTGCCTATTTTGACCCTCAAGGTGGTCTTTTTGGTAGCGATCACCTTGATGCGTCGCATGTCAGAGCTGGCCGCGCTTTGTATGAAGCCTCCTTATTTTTTCGCTTTAAACCTGATTTTTTAAGGTTGTTTCTCCCTTTCTCTTTAACGAGGAAGTAGTCTTGCCTTCCTTGTGTCCAGCACCGACTAATTCTAAGGAAAGGACCCTCCATGCCTTGGATGTGGTCAGAGCCATTAAGTATTACCTGGTTGCGACTGAATCCTTCAGGAAATCGGGTTTGCTTTCCGTCCTAACAGAAGGTTCTAGGAAGGGCTTGCCACCAGCCAAGTCTACTCTTAGTAAGTGGATCAGATAGGCATTGGTGCAAGCATATTCTGCCAAGGGGAAGGAACCCCCTTTTCAGATCACAGCTCATTCTACCAGAGCTATTGGTGCCTGTTGGGCTTTTCAGCACCAGGCTTCTGTTGAACAAGTTTGTAAGGCCTCCACTTGGTCTTCAGTTCATACCTTTACCAAGTTTTTACAAGGTTGATGTTAGGGCCTCAGCTGATGCTGTCTTTGGCCGAAAGGTGCTTCAGGCGGTAGTGAAATGAACTACTTGCTGTTCCGCACTGGAGATCCCGCCCTAATGGACACTGGATGTCCCTCATGTCATCACTTTTGGGACGACCTAGACTGGATACAGGGAAAAATACAATTCTGTGAAACTCACCTGTAGAATTGTTTTTGAATATATCCAGTCCAGTTAGTCCCACCCCGCCCTTGTTTCATTATCTCTAGTTTGCCTGTTATGGTGATTTACCGTTTTTATATTGGACCGTTGTCCTTATGTTCTTTGTTGGAGAGAGTACATGCTGAAGCTATGTGAAGTAACATGGTTTCTTGGCCTCCCGGCCTGTCTCTTTTTCTTACTGCTGTTTAACCACTGGGAAATCATAGTGAGACACCTGCTTTTATAGGGGTCGGGAGGAGCGACAGCTTTTGATCTTGCAGTCGAGCACCCCCTGGGGGCGGAATACCCACATGTCATCCCTTTTGGGACGACCTGGACTGGATATATTCAAAAACAATTCTACAGGTGAGTTTCACAGAATTGTATTTTTTCACTTTTTTCCATATGCCTAGGTGCGTACGCATGATTCAGAGCCTCCATCGGAAGCCTTTCGTTTACTGCTCGTAGCTGCGTACGCCAACATTGCCTCCTCGAGAGGACGAAGGTTACGTTTACGTTACTTAGTAAACCTCGTATACTACCATTTTTCAGCGTTTTCCAACGAAGCATGCATCTTTCTCAAAATATACGTCCAGACGGAAATCTGTTGGAAAGCTGCTATGTTTACATGCATGTACGCATGCGCGCAGCTATTTAACTCATTCATGTCCCCCATTTCAACTATTCTCTCACGCACTTCTGCTCCAATGCTTGCCTTAACTCACTAGTGGTTCCTGTTTTTCTGTTCTCCCGCCATTCGTGCTTACCTTAACTCACTAGCGGTTCCTGTTTTTCTGTTCTCCCGCCATTCATACTTACCTTAACTCACTAGCGGTTTCTGTTTTTCTGTTATCCCAACATTCATGCTTACCTAAATTCACTAGCGGTTCCTGTTTTTCTGTTCTTTCGCCATTCATGCTTACCTTAACTCACTAGCGGTTCCTGTTTTTCTGTTATCCTGACATTCATGCTTTCATACCTTATTCATTCATGCTTTAATGTTCTGTATTCTCTAGTTATTTTTCTATTCCTTCTTGATGTCTTCTGATGTATGTTCTTTATTGGATGTGTTCATGCATTCAATTTTTGGTGCTTTACAGAAATTAATATATTATTGTGTTTTTTTTGGTTTCTGTTTTAAAATTTTTGCTTTGTCTTTTTTACAAATATATTTAGTATTGTTTTCCAAATATAAAGTGTTTTTTTTTTTTCGAAAATGTAAAATTGATTTTTTTTTTTTTTTTTTTTGCAAAATGTTTTTTTTTTCCTTTGAAAACATTTTTTAATCAACAATATTTAATTTTTTTTTTAAAACATATTTACAACATTTGGCAGGCCCCAGGAATCTATTCTTCACTGGTCCCCAATGAAGCTGCCAGCTCCTGGATGTCGCCCACCAGCCTATACACCGTCGCAGTCAAAACTTGCAGTCTCTCTTGTGGTGTTGCTGTGAAAAGGAAGCAAAAATGAATTTCTCCTCCATTTTACTTCAGGACATCAGAAGAATTCAGAGACGATTGGGGTTAACCTCTCCCGAAGGGTGTGGTCTGCAAGAACAAAGGTGTGTCTCCACCTCCAGGGCCTATAACCACCTGGCTGACTTAATGCACTTCAGTTTTCTTTCTTGCAGTGGAACTGCAAGGACTTATCTGAACTCCTCTCCCATTTACTTTTTGTTTTAAAGGAATTATGCCTTGGATGCGGGGAGTAATGAAAACCTGACTGTTCCTTGGCCCCTTTAATCCTTGGGTCTGAATGGACCCACTTTGCCTCCGCAGCTAAGCTGCATTTGGAACAGGATGGTAAGGTAAGCGCCAGGGTCTTGGGGCACTGTGGGGTGTCACCTTTTTGTTTTTTAAAGAAGAGTCACACTCCTGGCTGAGAATTCCACCACAGGAAAAAGCAGCCATAAGGCTTTTGTCTGGTGAACCTGATTGAGGGGAACCAGGGGAATTAATTTCCTCTTTATTGCTCTTCCCATGTGTTCTTAGTATACAGTACGTCCTGCTCCAGATAAGAATCATTACACTTGGGTATTACTCATTTGTGGCATTGCCTTTCGGTCTCACATCAGCTCCCAGAGTGTTCACCAAGGTGCTGGCAAGAGTGATGGCTCTGCTCAGGTCTCAGGGCATTCGCGTTCTGCCCTATTTGGACGACATTCTCATCACTTCTCAGTCTCTCCAACAGGCAGAGCTGGATACTCAGCGAGTAGTGTCCACACTGGAGTCATTTGGCTGGGTGATCAACCATCCCAAGTCTTCCCTGTCTCCCTCCTTGGTGACACCCTTCCTGGGAATAAATCTGGATACTGTTCAGGCAAGGATTTTTCTTCTTCAGCAGAAGGCAGACAGTCTACTGGTGCAGGTTCAGTCCCTGCTCTCTTGCCCTCATCCCTCCATCAGGCAGGGAATGCAGCTGGTGGGCCTGATGGTGTCGTGCTTCGAGGCGGTTCCTTATGCACAGTTTCACATGAGGCCTCTGCTACTCCACCTCTTGTCAGTATGGGACAAGGATCCCACGTCCCTGGACCAGGTCCTTTTTCTATCCCCCCTAGCCAAGCGGTCCCTCTCGTGGTGGCTGGACTCCAGGAACCTGTTGGCGGGCAGATCCTTTCTGGCCCCCTGCTGGGAGACAGTCACCACGGATGCTCAGGAGGCCCACACACCCATCAACATTCTGGAACTAAGGGCGATCAGGCTGGTGCTGGCTCACCTGACCCACCACCTTCGGGGCCGGCCTGTTCAGTTACGCTCGGACAACCAGACAGCGGTTTCCTACATCAATCATCAGGCGGGGACCCGGAGAAAGGGGGCCCTCAAGGAAGCGTCTCTGATCCTGTCCTGGGCGGCGGACAATGTTCCCTGCATATCTGCTGTGCACATTCCGGGGGTGGAGAATCTGCAGGCAGACTCTCTGAGCAGGGGGACCTCTTGCCTGGGAGAATGGTCCCTCTGCGAGATGGTGTTTCACTCTCTATGTCACCGTTGGGGCCAACCAGGTGTGGATCTGTTTGCGGCCCGTCACAACCACAAGCTCCCGGCCTTTGTCTCCCTGTCCCAGGACCCTCTGGCCTTGGCAACAGATGCTCTTGCAATGTCATGGCAGGACTTTCAGCTCCTGTATGTCTTTCCCCCATTCCCCCTGTTGGGCAGGGTTCTGCGCAAGATAGCTCAGGAGGGGGTGCCAGCTATCCTAGTGGCTCCCAGGTGGCCAAGAAGAGTGTGGTTCGCAGACGTGGTGCAGCTGGCAGTAGATCAGTACGCTTTGCCCAGGGTGCCAGACCTGCTCACTCAGGGTCATTTACGCCATCCCAATTTACAAACTATGGCTTTGATGGCCTGGCTGCTGAAACCTCCATCTTGATGGAAAAGGGGCTGTCTGCCTCTGTTGTTGACACCATGATAAAGGCTAGAAAGAAGTCTTCTTCCTCCATTTACTATAGGGTTTGGCGTGCCTACATTGACTGGTGTGAGGCTAGGTCTCTTCCCTGTCGTGTGTTCTCCATTCCCAGGATTCTGGAGTTCATGCAGCATGGGTTGGAGCTGGGGCTCCAACTCAGTACTCTGAAGGGTCATGTCTCTGCCCTGGCTGTTTTCTTCCAGAGGTTCTTTGCCCAGCATTCTCTGATCAGGACTTTTTTCCAGGGGGTTACTCATGTGCGTCCCCCACGTAAGCCTATGTTGCCTGTTTGGGATTTTGAACTTGGTCTTGTCTGCCTTGCACGGTGCTCCCTTTGAACCTGTGCAGGATGCTGCTCTGGTCATTCTTACTCTCAAGGTTGTCTTTTGGTGGCTATCACTTCTGTTAGGCGTGTTTCTGAGTTGGCGGCGCTTTCCATCCAGCCCCCCTACTTTGAGAGACACCAGGACAAGGTCGTGTTTCACTTCAAGCCAGATTTTCTGCCTAAGGTCGTGTCTGCCTTTCATCTGAATCAGGACATTGTTCTTTCTTCCTTGTGCCCTAATCCTAGTAACGCTAAGGAGAGGGTTTTGCATTCCTTGGATGTGGTTAGGTGCTTGAAGTACTATCTGGTGGCTACTGCACCTTTCAGAAAAACTGATGCTCTTTTTGTGGTCCCTTCTGGTCCTAGGAAGGGTTTGGCTCCTGCCAAATCTACTATCAGCAAATGGATCCATCAGGCTGTGATTTAGGCCTATTCTGCTAAGGGGAAGAATCCTCCCTTCCGCCTTACTGCTCATTCCACTCATGCTATTGGTGCCTCTTGGGCTTTTCAGCACCAGGCTTCTGTTGAACAAGTTTGCAAGGCCGATACTTGGTCTTCTGTTCATACCTTTTCAAAGTTTTACAAGGTTGATGTTAGGGCCTCAGCTGATGCTGCTTTTGGCCGCAAGGTTCTGCAGGCAGCAGTGGTCTGACCTGGCTGTTGTTACCTTTGGGGATCCCACCCTACTTTATGGACACTGCTATTGGATGTCCCAAGTGTAATGATTCTTATCTGGAGCAGGACGTACTGTATACTAAGAATAATACAATTCTGTGATTACTCACCTGTAGAATTGATATTATGAGTATACAATACGTCCTGCTCCACCCCACCCTTGGATTTGCATTATCCTAGGATCCCCTGTATGGTGATTATCATTGTTATAATTACTGGTTGATTCTGTTATCTTTCTCCCGGCTTCTCGTTAACTGCTTTTCAATGCTGGGGATTTGTGGGAGGTCCCGGGTATTTGAGGGGCCGGGAGGAGCCAATTTCGCGGTCTCTGCAGTCCAGCGCCATCTGGCGGAGTAATACCCAAGTGTAATGATTCTTATCTGGAGCAGGACGTACTGTATACTCATAATATCAATTCTACAGGTGAGTAATCACAGAATTGTATTTTTACTGGTTGAAAAATTAAAAATTTGTGTCCGCCTCTATGGAAACATTTTCGGCTTACCACAGCAGCGTGCGGCTCTTTTCTTAACCCACTCTCACTGGAACATTTGCGGCCGGGCGAAGCGGCAAGTACCGCTAACGTCGCTGTTCTCCTCCGGCCGCTCGCACTGCAACATTTTCGGCCAGGGCTAAGCGGCAAGTACCGCTAACATCGTGGTTCTCCTCCAGCCGCCTTCAATTGAAGATTTTCGGCCGGGTGAAGCAACAAACATGTTTAGCTGTGTGGAAAGACAGAGATTTGGTTGCATATATCTGCAGATACATGTGGAAGCCACGCCGCCCCAACAAGGCACTCTGTGTTTAGTGTGGTCCCTACTCTTAATTTTGAGTCCCCAACATTGGGACATGCAATGCAGACAAATATTTGAGAGCTACTCACCTGGGAAGCTGCCAGCCTCCCTTTAGAACACTTCACAGGGAGAAATCCATATTGACTGAATTCCTCCCTGCTTGTGCTCATGGCAATTCAAATGAATAAAGGGGGTGGGAGGAGCTCAATCACTCAATCACTGGGAACTAATTTACCGCCCAGTTTAACCCTCTCATAAACTAAATTTCTCCCTGTGAAGTGTTCTAAAGGGAGGCTGGCAGCATCCCCGGTGAGTAGCTCTCAAATATTTGTCTGCATTGCATGTCCCAATGTTGGGGACTCAAAATTAAGAGTAGGGACCACACTAAACACAGAGTGCCTTGTTGGGGCGGTTTGGCTTCCACATGTATCTGCAGATATATGCAACCAAATCTCTGTCTTTCCACACAGCTAGACATGTTTGTTGCTTGATATTTAGTTGATGAGAGGGTTAAACTGGGCGGTAAATTAGTTCCCATGCCCTGAATAATAATAATAATTTTGTATAAATAATAGTGATTGAGCTACTCCCACCCCCCTTTTTTCCAGGGATTTTCCAGGAAAATTATATATTGTTTTTTTTCAGCAGAGTCTGGGCTTCAACATGAAATGTCTTGTTTGGCACTTTTTTAGTGTATTCTCAATACTTTTGGGTGAAATATGTGCAAAAAAAAAAAAAACAATTTTTTTACAATTTGTAGTTTTTTTTTGTAATAAAAAAATGTAAGTTTGTTAATAAAATTTTATTGCGTGTGAAAGCCCAATTTCTCCCAGTTACAACGGTACCACATATGTATTGGTATACACCCTTTCCTGCCCAGGAAACTCCCCCAAACTGAAACAGCAGTTTAGGAGATTTCAGATAGGATATAATTATGCAATATGATTGCATAGTTGTAAGGGGTTAATTTAAAAATAAAAATGACATGGGGTCCCCCCTCCCAGCATTACCGACCCAGACCAGCTATGGGGGCTTGTAGAACAGGGCGCAGGGGCCCCTGGCCCTGCAGGCTACTAGCCCACATAGCCACTAAGTGGCCCGGGCCCTTCTGCCCCCCCCCTGGCCGTTGGGGAGGCAGGTAATGGGGGGCTGGGGGTTTTGGCAAGTCACCCGCTAGCCGCAGGTGATTGCCAGCCCCAGAGCCTTGTGAACTGGTATAAGGGGTCTCATGGAAGTAAAAAAAAAAAAGACACAGACACAAAATTCTTTATCTGTTCATTTTTCACTTATACTTACCTCTGATCCCGTGTCCCGCGCCGCTGCAGATGACAGTTGTCGGTATTGATCCGAGCAGGGAGGGTGGGAGGCAGGGAGATCAGAGCCTCCCTGCCTCCCACTCTCCCTGCTCCGATCGCTACCGACAAGTGACAGATCGGAGCCTGGGTGTGACACTATGACGCCATCCCGCTCCTCCCACAAGTGGGCGGGGCTAGGGGTGGGGCCAGCGCCGCCCGAAGAGGATGGTGAGGGCCAGTTTCTGGGTCCTCACTAGCAGCGTGGAAAGCCCAGGGGGGGATCGGAGCCCCCCCTGGTGAAGAGAAGACCCGGGGAGAGCGATCGCACTGCGAGGTGAGTACTGACATTTACCTTTTTTTTTTTTTTCTTGCAAATGGCGGCGGCGGAAGCGGGGGGGCTATTCCGGGCCCCCTCCTGAAGATCAGAGGCCTGGGGGCGGGAATCGAAATGATGATCCTTGTAGAGAATCGCTGGCACTTTCACACGAGGTAAGTCTGTATGTTTTTTACTTTTTTTTTATGGGGCTCTAAAGTGAGACTCACCTAGCTGGCACTAGAAGGGTTGAAAGATATATATATATATATATATATATATATATATATATATATATATATATATATATATAATTGTGGGAAAAGACTGGCAATATATTAATGTGGTTCACCTTCTGAGCTCTCAGAATAGTCTTGCGACTATCGGGAACTGTTCACATTCTAGGTTTTAGACCCCCTGAGAGGTAATCTAGTATTAATCTCCATGACGGAGGCATCTGGGGTAATCGGATCTGGTCCTTTAGCACAGTGGTCCCCAACCCTGTCCTCAAGGCCCACCAACATGTCATGTTTTTTGGATCTCCAAATAGCCAGCTCTATTGCTCTGCAGCTGCACTAATTACTCCACCTGTGCATCTTTGTGGAGATCTGCAAAACCTGGCCTGTTGGTGGGCCTTGAGGACAGGGTTGGGGACCACTGCTTTAGCAGATATTCACCCCATGTCCAGTATGCAAACAGACACTGGACGAGGATAGCACGGTGTGCAGGGTTATGCTACTGTAGTAGTGGATATGGATGACAATTGTCTCCTCCCTGCAAGGGCTCTGACCCTTGTTGCCGGTGCCTTCGGAGCTTAAAAAACCCCCTGACAGCCTTCAAGTGGACCTAAAACCTTTAACCCTTCTAGTGCCAGCTACGTGAGACTCACGTAGCTGCCTCTACTCCACTTAAGTGCCAGCTACGTGAGACTCGCGTAGCTGACTTTAAACCCCCACAGTAAAAAAAATATAAAAGTAAAATACTCACCTGACCCCTCGTTGGATCCGGCCGGGTCTCCCCTTTAATTTGGTGCCATCCGATCCCCCGCGGGAAAAGCGCCCCCCCCGACGGATCGCCTTTTCACTGGGGGGGCCTCCGATCGCTTCCCCAGCCTCTTCCGTGGCGAGGAGAGGGCAGAAATTGCCCTCCCCCCCCCCCCCCCCCCACTTCCTGGATCGGGTATTTTTTTTTTACTTAATAATAATATTGTAAAAAACTGAATTAAATTTACACACAAGACATTTCATGTTAAAGCCTAAACTCTGCTGCAAAAAATATATATAGAATTTTCCTGAAAATTCCAGCAAAAATGGCACAAAAATGGCGCAAAATGGGGAAAAATTGTCAACAGAGGGTGACAAAATCTCAAGTAGGCTGGCAATTATAAGTGGCTATGCATGTTGGGTATTGTTCTGTTTGGGGGACCTTGCGCTTTTAGATTTAGCTTGTTTTTTCTTGTTTGCATATTTATATTTTAGGAAAACATGTTATTTATTCAGCTTTTTTATAATTTTTTTTTTAGGGAAACCCTGCGCAACCAAATAATTCTTTGAGGGATTAATTTCAGAAAGATGAGCCCACTACAACAAGCTGGGTACGCTTAGAAAGCTAAACGTGTACTTTCAGGGAATATATGGTTTATGGGGGATATTCCAAATGTAAAGGGTTGTTTCGGTTGAAAAATCGCAAGGTGCGCACTTTGTCTGCAGAGCTGAAATTTTCAAGTAAAATTGCCGTTACGCACATGCTTTACTTTGGGGTGTTTGGAAACTCTTCCCTTGACAGTAGCTATGCATGTTGGGTATTGTTCTGTTCGGGGGACCTTGCTTTTTCAGATTAAACTTGTTTTTTCTTGTTTGCATATAGTTTTTTTAGGAAAATGTGGCTTTGATTCTGCTTTTTTATCCTTTTTTTTAGGGAAACTCTTTGCAACCAAAGATTACATTGAGGGATTACTTTCAGAAAACTGTGGCCACATCAACAAGCCTGGTACACCTAGAAAGCTTGAGGTGTGTACTTCCAGAGAATATATAGTTTGTTGGGGGTATTTCAAATGTAAAGGGTTGTTTTTCTGGAAAAACTGCAAGGTGCGCATAGCGCATATCGCAGTATTTTATCTGAAATTCCCCTAAAGCTCTGTTGCAGTTTGGGGGAGTCTCCTGGGCAGGAAAGGGTGTCTACCTATACATATGTGGTACCGCTGTAACCGGGAGAAATTGGGATTTTACACGCAATAAGATTTTTTTGACAAACATTTTTTATTACACAAAAACACAACAAATTGTAAAAAATAGATTTTGTTTATTATTTTTCACATATTTCACCCAAAAATATTGAGAATACACCTAAAAAATGACAAACGAGACATTTCATGTTAAAGCCCAGACTATGCTGAAAAAAACAATATATCATTTTCCTGGGAAGTCCCTGGAAATCCCTTCACAAATCACATTTGAACATGGGGAGCGCAAAATAGAGCAAAATGGTCTGGTGACAAAAACTCCAGGTAGGCTGGCACTTAACCCTTTAACCGCCAGCCTACCTTGAGATTTTGTCACCCTTTGTTGCCAGATTATTTTGCACTATTTTGCGCTCCCCATGTTCAACTGTGATCTTTGAAAGGATTTCCAGGGATTTCCCAGGAAAGTGATATATTGTTTTTTTTCAGCAGAGCCTGGGCTTTAACATGAAATGTTTGTTTGTCATTTTATAAGTGTATTCTCAATATTTTTGTGCAAAAAAATAAAAAAAAAACTATTTTTTACAATTTGTAGTGTTTTTTTGTAATAAAAAATGTAAGTTTGTCAATAAAATCTTATTGCGTGTGAAACCCCAATTTCTCCCGGTTACAGTGGTACCACATATGTATAGGTAGACACCCTTTCCTGCCCAGGAGACTCCCCCAAACTGAAACAACGCTTTAGGAGATTTTCAGATAAAATACAACTATGCTATGTAATATGCGCACCTTGCAGTTTTTCAAGAAAAACAACCCTTTACATTTGAAATACCCCCCACAAACTATATATTCCCTAGATGTATACACCTCAAGCTTTCTAGGCATACCAGGCTTGTTGACATGGGTGCAGTTTTCTAGAAGTAATCCCTTAATGTATTCTTTGGTTGCACAGGGGTTTCCCTAAAAATGAATAAAAAAGCAGAATCAAAACCACATTTTCCTAAAAAAAAAAAACTATATGCAAACAAGAAAAAAACAGAAAATCTGAAAAAGCAACATCCCCCAAACAGAATGATACCCAACATGCATGGGTTCTGTCAAGGAGAGAGTTGCCAAACACCCCAAAGTAAAGCATGCGCATAACGGTAATTTTACTTCAGATTTTCAGCTCTGCAGACAAAGTGCACACCTTGCTTTTTCTACAAAACCAACCCTTTACATTTGGAATATCCCCCATAAACCATATATTCCCTGAAAGTACACATGTTAAGCTTTCTAAGCGTACCCAGCTTGTTGTAGTGGGTTCCTCTTTCTAGAAGTAATATCTCGAATAATTCTTAGGTTGCACAGGGTTTCACAAAAAAATGTATAAAAAAGCAGAATAAAAAACACCTTTTCCTAAAATATCAATATGCAAATAAGAAAAAACAAGCTAAATCTGAAAGCGCAAAGTTCCCCGAGCAGAACAATACCCAACATGCATAGGTACCTGTAACCTTATGACTGCCAGTCTACTTGAGATTTTGTCACCCTCTCCTGACCGGATATTTTTCACCATTTTGTGTGATGTTTAACTGTGATTTTTGCAGGAATTTCCAAGAAAATGGCATATTTTCTTTTTGTGGCAGAGTTTAGGCTTTAACATGAAATATCTTGTTTGTATTTTTTCTACTTTTTTAAATATTTTTAAATAAATAAATAAAAAAAAAAAAATTATATATTTTTTAAATAGTCTCCTTTATTTTAACAAAAACATTTATTTTATTAAAGAAAACCATATTGCATGTGAAAGCCCCATTTCTCCTGATTACAATGATACCACATATGTATCGGTAGCCTCCCGTTCCTGTCCAGGTGATCCCCTAAACTGAAAAGGGCACTTTATAACATTTACAAATAAAATACAACTACTATCCACATAATAAAGGGTTAAATAAAAAAAAATTGGTGTGGGGTCCCCCTTCACGGGGGGGGGGGGGGGGACACCATTTCTTGGGGGAATTTTAAGGTTTTTTTTGGGAGGCAGGTAATGGGGGGTCTTGGGGTTAATGGCAAGTCACCCACTAGCCGCAGGTGACTTGCCAGACCAGAGCCTTGTGAACTGGTGCTGGAAGACTTTTATACCTACTGGGTTACAGGTAACAAATGGTTCATTAAAAAAATGACATAGGGTCCCCCCTCCCAGGGAGGGGGACCCCATTTTTTTTTTTTTTTTTATTTTTAAGGGTTAAAACCCTTAAAAATAAAAAAAAATGGCGTGAGGTCCCCCCTACCCAGCGTAACCAGCCTGTGACCAGCTATGGGGGCTTGTAGAACAGGGCACAGGGGCCAGCTTTAGTGGCCCCTGGCCCTGCAGACTACAAGCCGTCATAGCCTAGGGCCACGGCTCTTCTGCCCCCTCCCCTGGGCTTTGGGGAGGCAGGTAATTTGGGGGGCCAGAGGTTAATAGCAAGTCACCCGCTAGCCGCAGGTGACTTGCCAGACTCCCGAGCCCTGTGAACTGGTATAGGGGTCACATGGACCCCTTACCAGTTCACAAAGGGTTAAAAGTAAAAAAAAAGACAGACAAATGTTTTAAAATAACTTTATTAAAAAAAAAAGTTTTACTTTACTCACCTTCGAACTTCATTTCCTGTGTCCCGCGGCGATCTGATGTCAGTGACGGCTGGGCAGAGGAGGGGGGAGGCAGGCGATCGGACGATCGCCTACCTCCCTCCTCCTCTGTCCAGCCGGCACTGGCATCTGACAGCTGAACCGCCGGGTGCCCCGATGACACCCGAGGGTGACGTCACCGGCCCCGCCCCCGAAGATGGCGGCCGCCATCGGAAGAAGCTGCGGAGGGAGGAGGGCTGTTATGCCCCCTCCAGAAGACAGAAGAGCGGGGGGGATCGTGAAGAGGAGAGCCGGCGGGGACAAAGGTAGGTAACTCATTTTTTTTTTTTGTTTTTTTTTTGCAGGAAACCGGGCGGCTGCTGAAACGGGGGGGGGGACTCTATTTTGGGCACTCCCCTGCAGCCGGAGGACCCCCGATGGGCGATCGGAGCCCCTCTGGCTGAAGAGGAGACCCGGCCGGATCGAACGAGGGGTCAGGTAAGTGTCTTTTATTTTTACTTTTATTGTAATTACTGGAGAAAGTCAGGCACGTAAATTTTACGTGGCTGGTGTTTTTTTTTTTTTTAAGTTTTTATTTGCATGAAACGTAAATACATGACATACAATAACATAAGCATTACAGCAACACGATGCCACAGGTGCCTATAGCAATCAGGCCTACTTACACAATAGACGTCCGTTCACACTACACTACGACATTCACTCCGGACTCAAGCCTTACAAGATCGGGAACCCTACTGGGGAGACCCAGATGAGCAAAAAATTGTTATTAAAGACGCCTCCGGGTATTCATTCTCCTACATAGAGGCTAACGCTCCACCTCCCTCCACCTCTCCCCCGGGTCAGATGCCGGTCCACAATCCTATTCCTCTGCTCCACATATCGCCATAAGAGCAATTAGCACCGTGATGCGACATACTCTCGCCTCAGCCATCATCGGAGGCCGTGTCTTGGCACTGCAACCAGGGATCCCAGACCTTGGTAAATTTGTCTGGCACACCTCTCGCCTCATATGTCAGTTTATACATGGCAAGTTTCTGATTAACCAACCTTTTCCATGCCTGCACAGACGGCTTAGCCGGGTGCTTCCAGTTTGCACTTCCGGGCATAAAAGAGCAGCAGCCGAAGCAGCGCCCTCAATGTACTGAGCTCCGACAGCGGCTCCACCACTCCCAGAAGGCACACCGAAACCGACCCCCTTATGCGAAATCCCACTATTTTCCCAATCAGGTCCATTACCTCCTCCCAATAGCCAGTGAGTATTCCACATGACCAGATCATATGCATCCATGTGCCGCTACCACCCTCACATCTAGGACACGTGTCCCTATCCAGGAGCCCCATCCTGTGCAGACGGACTGGAGTAGTATATGCCTGGTGGATCCATTTGGTCTGGATCATTCTGTCTCTCGCCTCAACCACCGAAGAATGCAGATTATCCAACACCTCCTCCCAATCGTCCTGGTTCAGGCTCTGGTCTATAGCCTGCCATTTCATCTCAATCCCTTCCCTAGGGGACCCCAACTCACCCAGCAAACTTTTGTATATTGTAGAGACCGTTTTTTTTAGGTTCGAGTCTCTAACCACTTTCTCCACCTGCGAAACCGAGACCCTCGGACCCACCCTGGGGAACTGAGCGTTCAGGGCATGTCTAATCTGCAAGTATCGGAAAAAGTCCCGGTTAGACAAGTGGAAGCTCTCTTTGAGATGATCAAAGGATACCAGTACCCCCTCTTTGTAAAGTTGGCCTAGCAGATGTACCCCTCTTCTATTCCAGAACTGTGGATCCTGCACCGTCTCGAGCTCCGGAAGCCCAGGGTTAGCCCAAAGGGGGGTGAAGGGGGAATACGCCCTGCTCCCTCCCGGTGCCGCACATAGTTTGGCCACCCGCTCCCATATACTGCAGATCGTTCTCATACATGTGGTCGCCTCTCCCCTTGTACCCCTATAGGGCAAGGAGGATAGCCGCACGGGGGAGCCCATCACCGCCTCCTCCAGACGTATCACTGGATTATCCCTGGGATGGCTAATCCACCAATGGGCGTACAGCAGCTGGGTTGCATAAAAGTACATTTTCATGTGCGGCACAGCCAGTCCTCCAACGACAGTCTGCGCCTTCATGACCTGCCTATTTAACCGAGGAGGGGAGTGTCCCCAGACAAACCCAAAAATAATTGCTTCCAGCGCCTTGAAATGAGAAGTGGGGAGCAACATGGGAGAGGCCTGATAAACGTATAATAATTTTGGGAGGAAGATCATCTTAAATATGTTGATCCTTCCCATAACCGACAGTGGTAGACCTGCCCACTGATTAACCCTCTGTTTCAATTTCGCAATGACCGGTGATATATTTAGAGGCATAAATTGACTCGGCTGCCTTCCAATCATGATCCTGAGATACTTAAATTCTCGTACCACCTTTAGCTGGGATCTCGGGGAGATACCCTGGGTGTCACAGACATCGACTTGCATCAAGCTGGATTTATCCCAATTAATTTTCAAGCCTGAGAATCTTCCGAATGTATCAATGATGTCTAGGGCAGCCTCTAGAGATTTGTGGCAGTCAGCCAAGTATAGCAGGGTATCGTCTGCGTATAGTGAAATTTTCTCTTCCACCCTCCCTAGTGTCCATCCCGTGATTGCCGGGGAGTTCCTAACCAAAATTGCCAACGGCTCAATGGCCAATGCAAACAGCAGCGGCGATAGCGGGCACCCCTGCCTGGTTCCCCTGCTCAGTGTGAAAGGGTCAGAGTAACAGCCGTTGACCCGAACGCGGGCCGTGGGACGTCCATACAGTAGTTTGATATACTTCACAAAACTTTCGGGGAGCCCAACTCTAGCCAACACCGCCCATAAAAAGTCCCATTCCACCGAGTCAAATGCCTTCTCATTGTCAAGCGTAACAATCGCCCGAGCCCCACAGTTATCATGCACAATTTGAAGGTTCGACATCAGTCTCCGCAGGTTTATCCCCGTGGTGCGACCCGGCATAAAGCCCGACTGATCAGGCCCAATCAGTTGTAATATGACTCTATTTAATCTGATAGCTAACAGTTTGGCCAATATTTTGGCATCCTGATTTAAAAGGGAAATGGGTCTGTATGAGGCACAGGCATCGGGAGGTCTTCCATCTTTATATATAAGAACTATATGTGCCTCACTGAAGGAGGCGGGGAGGTTTCCATCATCTAACGCCATCTTGAAAACTTCTAATAGTCTAGGCGCTATCTGCTCCTGCGCCAGTCTGTACCACTCGGCCGGCATTCCGTCGGGGACAGGTGCCTTCCTTCCAGGTAGTGCCCCAATCGCACTTGCGACCTCTTCCACAGTGATGGGGGCGTCCAGGGACTCCCGCATCTCTGGGGTTAGCACCTGGAAGTCAATCCGGTCCAGATAGTTTTCCAGTTCCTCCACATGGTGACTGGATTTCGAGGAATACAAGGCGGAGTAATACTCATGGAACCGCTGAGCAATTTCAGTCCCCTCCGTTGCTAGTCCCCTCCCATCAGATATTCCCGCAATGCTATTGGATTTCGCCTCAGCCCTTGCTAGATAGGCTAACGTTTTCCCGTTCTTGTCCCCTTTATCAAATATCGTCGCCTGTCGGTTGAGGCCACAAATTTCTTCTCAGCGGCCACAAGTTTATTTTCAAGTTCAACCCTTTCCCTCCTGTTCTCCTCTCTAACCGCTTTAATGGCGCTAATGGCGCATCCTCTGGTGACTGCCTTAAAGGCATCCCATCTTACCCCCACAGACGTCTCATCCAAGTTACACTCCCAAAACATCTCTACCGAGGACGACAGGCTATTTTTGACGCCAGGATTCTCTAACCATAGGGGATTTAGGGTCCACCCCACTCTACTACACCGCACACGTGACAACCCAATCACCGTTAACAGTGACGAGTGATCCGAGATGCCTCTCGGGAGATAGCTGCAAGCCTCTACGTTAGCTAGTAGGTCAGAGGATGAGAACGCCAGGTCAATCCTGGACAGGGATTTGTGGGTGGCCGAGTGACAGGAGTATGCCTTTTCATTGGGATGTTTCCATCTCCAGAGCTCCTGCAGGCCAAGAGCCTCAGCCCAAGAGGCCAGCTGCGTTTTGGGGCCCGCATTCCTGTCCAGGCGATCTAAGGCCGCATCCAGCACCATGTTAAAATCTCCCATAAGAAGAACTGGAGCAGGAGGTAGGTCAACCACTCTCTCCATAACCCGACTCAGCACCTGACCACTGAAGGGGGGAGGAACATACACGCCAACTATGATCACATCCGTGTCCATGAGTTTGGCGTGCAGGATCACATAGCGGCCCTCCCGGTCCGTCTGCACAGAATGTAACACAAATGGCGTCCCCTTGGAGATCAGTACAGAGACTCCCCTGGAGTAGGCCGAGCAAGAAGCATGGTAAGAGCACTGAATCCAAGGTTTCTTAAGTGCGAGTTCTCTCCGCCCCACCAGGTGAGTCTCCTGCAGGATCACCACATTAGGTTTATATCTCTTGACAAATTGGAGGACCGTGGTCCGCTTAATTTTATCGTTAAGCCCCCGGACATTCCAGGAGAGAAATCTACATTCACCCATTATCAAATCCCTGAGTACATGTATCCAAACCGGGTGCGAGGTCTCCCACGCTCTCCAAGCCTCCCAACCAAGATCCTACCTCTTCTCGGGTCCCGCATTCACACCGCGCAATCAAACCAACACATAGACAGCGTATACAGATAAAACTATACATAAAACCAAACTAACAATTCCCAGACCCCTTCAAGGAGTGGGAGGGGAAGGAGAGAAAGAGAGAAGGAAAAAGGGGTGAGGAAAGGGGCTTGCATCACTCCCCGGGGAACCAGAGCCCCACCTCTCCCGCGACAATCAGGACAGGATACATTGGTGACTTGGGCAGTATTTCAAGGCATAACAACAACTTTTAACTTTCCAAATTGGCGGCTTAATCCAGTCCGACCGGGCCAAGCCAGGATGCATCCCAAGCCTGTTGGCAGGGGAACCCAACGGAGGTCGGCGCCCCCCGGCTATAAACCATCAGTAATATCAACCTAATAGATCTTAGCTCTTCTCTGATCCAGAGCCCAGTCCATCAGGCCCCAGGCAGAGAGTCCAGCCAAGCATTGGCCTCTTCGGCAGGGACAAAAAACCTAGTGGATTCCCCGTCCTGCACACGTAGCCGCGCTGGAAACATCATGGAATACTTGATTTTCTTTTTCCGGAGCCTCTCTTACTCCATTGAAGGAACGGTGCATCTTTTGGACTTCGGGTGTAAAATCCGGGAAGAAGGACAGACGGTTATTATCATAGGTCACCACCCCTTTCATTCTTGCTGCGGCCAGGATAGCGTCCCTGTAGTGGAGGACTTTAGATATGAAGGGTCTTGGTGGCGATCCCGGGGGGATGGGAATCCTGTGCGCTCTTTCCACAGTGAAAAATTTAGTCAGGTTGACCGGGGCCAGCGTCTCTCTCACGAGGTTCTCAACAGATTGTTCTGGGGAAGGGCCCTCAGCATTTTCGGGGAGACCCAGGATTCTAATATTATTCCTCCGATTGCTGTTTTCAGCGTCCTCGGCCCTTCCCATCAAAGTGGTCACCTGCCTCCTCAATAGAGCGATTTCCCCCGCGTTGGTTGAAAGCCGGTCCTCCGATTCTCCTCTCTGCCTCCCCAGTACGGTCCCAGATTTTATCCAGATCATGACGCACATAATTGAATTGCTCTTGGAGGGCGTCAAATTTGGATGTGAGGGCGCTCTGACATGAGGCAATAGCCGCCATTATGACTGCAGTATCCGGATTAGAGGGCTCCTGCCCCACGGGGTCTCCATCGTTTGCGTGCTGCAGGTGACCGCCGTCGACTTGCGTTTATTTCCTTTCATGTGTGGGGGGGACCCCGGATCGGTCCACTCAGTATAACAGCGGGGAGGTAGAGTAGTTCCGTGCGACCTATTTAAGTGGCCAGTTCTGCAGCCGCAGGAAGAATATTTTGTGGATCTATCAAGGGGCACCCCGTGTGGCCTCGATTCCTATGCCGCGGGACGCACTGGTTGCCAATATAGATGGGGGCAGCAGCCTCCACCACAAGCAGCATGGGGTCTGAGGATGTCCCAGGAAGCCTCCCAGCTGCCCTTGTCAGAGGAGTTTATAAGGCTTCCCCTAGTCCCAGCACAGACACAGCAGCAGGGAGTTTATGACCCACGGACCTGAGGGCCAGATGAAGCAGCCTGTCACCCCACCAGGTCGCCACACTTATCTGAGGCTCGCCGTCTCCCCCTCACCTCAGTGTAATGATGCAGGGATGGTGCCAGTCTCTCCTTGTCCCCACAGCAGGGATCCGCCAGACCCAGCGCACGCAGGAGTTGTTACACGTCCTCTCCCCTCCAGTGCAGGGGCTTGTCTCCCCTCTCGGGTCTTCCCCCGACACCGCCGCAGCCCGGGGCAGATCTGTGATGCGGCAGCTCACGCTTCCTCCCAGCCGCCCACAACCAAGATGGCGCAACCTCCCTCCGTCCCAGCAAGCCGGTCTTCAGCTGCCTGCGGGGATGCACAGCCCACCTCCCGGCCACACAGCAGACACCGCCGCAGCCCAGGAGAGGCCGATGCCGCCACCACCTTCCTCCGGTAAGCCGCCGCCTCCCCTCTCCTCTTCACGCAGGGAGCGCACGTGGCCGAGATCGGCCAACACCTTCAGCTCCGCTCTCTCTGTCTGTCACTCGCCGTCAGGGCCACCGCTGTTGCCGATCCCCACGCAGGCTTGATCCCTCGGCCAAGGGGGGGTCCGGGGGGGGGGAAGAAGAGCGATGCCCAGCCACCAGGAAGGGGTATTAATCAGGATGATATGCGGAGCCCAGCGCAGGTGCGTCCGCTCAGAACGCCATCTTGGCCACGCCCACGTGGCTGGCGTTTAACTGTTGGAGAGGCAGCCACGTAAAATTTACGTTAAAGGGTAAAGTCATATCAGCTACTAAGAAGGTCTTGGGGGGGGGGGAAAAAATTCCTCTGAGTTTTGAAGAGGATATTGTGGCTGCCATAGCCTCCTTCTGAGTCTTTAAACTCTGTTGGCAGCCCTCAAGTGGTCCTAAACCTTTATAAAGTTATTTAAAAGGATTGGCTACTAAAAGGGTTTTTAAAGAAAAGATTTATCCTCTAACTTGAAGAGGATATTGTGGCTGCCATAGTCTCCCAGGAAGTTATCCGTTGGGAGGATTTATCCAGGAGGGACTCCAGTAGTCGTCTTCGCAAGGGGGTGCTCAGTTAAGATGGATGGAAAGTTTGATTTCCTCCATTCTGGAGGATGTTGCAGGGCAATACACGTTATTCTAATCTGATCAATAGGGAATGGTAGAAGTCAGGTTGTCCTCCGACCATTCCTAAAGTACTAGATACTATGTATCCCTTTCCTCCAGATCAGATTGAATTATGGTCTAACCCTCCTGTGGTGGACGCTCTGGGCCAGGTCTTTTTAAGATTTTGGTTATGCCATCCTCATATAGTGCCTTTCCAAAGGATCCAGCGAATAAGTGCATGTCCTGCTTATTCTATTATGGGGTCGATCTTGCGGCCCGCCTGGGCTACATCCATAGCATTTTTTTTGGGAGCAGGACTCGAAGACTCGTAGGGGTTAATTATGGAAGTCATGCTCCCAGGTGATCAAGACCAGTTTGGCTACAACAGGTATATGATACCGGCTATGGAGGATTGAGCAGGATAAGTGCCTAGCTCTGGTGTTAGCCTTAAGGCGTGCTTTATGGCTTAAGCAATGGCCAGCTGACATAGCATCCAAAAAAGAATGACAGGACTCCCCTTTAAAGTGGGGTGTCTGTTTGGGGAGTGTTTGGTTGACATGGTAAAGCATGCTACTAGTGGTAAATCATCTAATCTGCCACAGAAGCCGAAGTCTAATACTGCTTCCACAGGGCCTCTAATACTCCGGGGTTCCGGCTAGAGGTTCGGCCTCTTCGGGATACCGAAGAGATTTTTTGGAATAAGACAAAGTTCCAAGTTAAGGCAACAAGTGTCTGGCAGAATAAAGCCAGACCCCCTTCAAAGCCTGCTCAGGCATGAAGGGATGCCCCCGCTCTTGCAGGTGTGGGAGGACCGCTTCTGCATTTTGCTCATATTTGGAGGCTTTATGTAACAGATATTTGGATACAGGAAGTTGTATCCTCAAGTTACAAGATCAAATTAGGAGCCAGACCCCCTTGTAGATTCTCTTGGTCAGGGGTATCCCGAATTCTGCAGAAAACAAGCATTGAGATCTGCCATATATCGCCTTTTTAGAGATTGGAGTTGTTGATCCACAGTGAAGTTACTCCAGCCGGGCAGTGTATATATAAGGATACATACCTACATTGCTGTAGGTGGCCTACATCTTCAGTTTGTGACGTTACACCAAGGGTGTTTACCAAGGTGTTGGCAGGTCTCATGTTTTCTTTAAGAAGTCAGGGTATACATATAAAACCTTACTTAGACTATCTGTTGATATGGGCCCCATCATGTCAGGGGGCCCAGAAAGATACACAGACTGTCTGATCAACATTGGATAATTGACTATCCAGTCGAATTCTTAAGTTAAATATCATATAGCTTCAAGAGTTATTCTTTTCCAACACAGAAGTGAGTCTTACTTCAGGCCAGGGTACAGGGTCTCTTGTCTTGCCCTCACCCGACGATTCATCAATGAATATGTCTGTTGGGCCTGATGATATCTTGCTTGAGTCAGTACCTTTTGCACTGTTCACACAAGACCACTGCAGATGGAATTGCTCACAATCTGTGATCGAGACCCACACACTCTGGATCACTCAAGGCAGTCTCTAGCCTGGTCCTCAGCCTCTTCAGACTGGCAAATCCTCCCTTCCAGTACAGTGGAAGATCATCACCATGGATGCCAGTCTATCGGGTTGGGGGAGTGTCATGGAGTCACCAATGCTCCAGGGACAGTGGAGTCTGAAGGAGAGCAAACTCTCCATAAATATCCTGGAACTGAGAGCTATTCTATTGTATCTCAGACATTGGACATACCATCAGAAGGGACATCCCGTCCGGATTCAAACAGAGAATCGGACAGAGGTGGTATATATCAACCACCATGGGGGCACATGAAGCAGTGAAGCAGAGAAACGGGTTTCATGCATTTCGGCTGTACACATAACTGGAGTGGACAACTTGCAGGCCGATCATCTCAGCAGAACGGTCCTGCATCAGAGGGAATGGTCTCTTAGTCAGAGGGTTTTTTCAATCCCTATGCATGCGCTGGGAGATTAGATCTCTTGTGCATCACAGCACAATCGGAAGGTTACAACGTTTGTGTCTCGGTCCAGGGATCCTCTAACTATAGCAACAGATGTCCTGACTCTTCGGGGGTCAGCATTCAAGCTTCTTATGCATTCCCTCCGATTCCACTCCTGGGTCAAGTACGAAGAAAGGTTAGCTCACAAGGGAGTCCCAACCATTCTGGTGACTCCTCGGTGGCCAAGAAGAAGCTGGTTCTCAGACACAGTAAGGATGTCAGAGGGCAATTCATGGAGGTTACCCGACGATCTAGATCTTCCCACACAGGGGCCTCTAAGGCATCCCAATTCACATGTTCTGGCTTGGACGGCCTGACTATTGAATCCTTTATTTTGCAGAAAGGGGGTTCTTCTAAAATAGTCATGCATACTATGATTCAGGCCAGGAAGAAGCGTTCATCAATGATCTACTATAGAGTCTGGCAAGCATTATTGCTTGGTGTGAATCCAGAAGGTTCGAATAGAATATTTGATTTTTTGGCAGAAAGGTCTTGATGAAGGTTTTCAATTGAGTACTTTAAAGGGACAGATATCTGCTTTATCTATCTTTTTATTCAGAAACCCATTGCTGTGAATAAATGTATCAAAACTTTTTGTATAGGGAGTCGCTCATGTGCGGCCTCCTCGTAAGCTACTTCTGAACTTAGTTTTATCAGCGTCCTCCTTTTGAACTATTGGCAGATGCATCATTGATTTTTTTGACTCTTTAAGGTTATATTTTTTAGTGGCAAAAACCTCAGTAAGGAAGGTTTCTGAATTGCTTTAAACAGGATGTTCTTCCTAAGGTTGTTTCCATCTTAATGAAGAGGTGAATTGCCTTCCTTATGTCCTACTCCAGTGTCCGAAAAGATCCTTCATTGCTGGATGTAGTGAAAGCACTAAGATACTATCTCACTGCTACACAATCTTTTCATTGGTTGGACTCCTTATTTTGTCATACCTGAGGGTCCACGGAAAGGTCTTCCACCATCTAAGTCTACCATCAGCAATGGATTAGACAGGCAGTGGTAAGAGCCTATATAAGGGGAAGGGTTCTTCTTTTAGGACTACTGCTCATTTGACAAGAGCTATTGGAGCTTCTTGTGCTTTTTAGCATCAAGCTTCAATAGAACAAGTATGCAAAGCCGCTACTTGGTTTTCAGCTCATACATTTACTAAATTCTATAAGGTAGAGCCTTTGGTAGGAAGGAATTACATACAGTGGTAATTAGATGGTTTTGGAACGTCTTATTCCTGAAAGGAATAAGGGTTTTTGGAAAGTCTTATTCCTGAAAGGAATAAGGGTTTTTGGAAAGTCTTATTCCTGAAAGGAATAAGGGTTTTTGGAAAGTCTTATTCCTGAAAGGAATAAGGGTTTTTGGAATGTCTTATTCCTGAAAGGAATAAGGGTTTTTGGAATGTCTTATTCCTGAAAGGAATAAGGGTTTTTGGAATGTCTTATTCCTGTAAGGAATAAGGGTTTTTGGAATGTCTTATTCCTGTAAGGAATAAGGGTTTTTGGAATGTCTTATTCCTGAAAGGAATAAGGGTTTTTGGAATGTCTTATTCCTGAAAGGAATAAGGGTTTTTGGAATGTCTTATTCCTGAAAGGAATAAGGGTTTTTGGAATGTCTTATTCCTGAAAGGAATAAGGGTTTTTGGAATGTCTTATTCCTGAAAGGAATAAGGGTTTTTGGAATGTCTTATTCCTGAAAGGAATAAGGGTTTTTGGAATGTCTTATTCCTGAAAGGAATAAGGGTTTTTGGAATGTCTTATTCCTGAAAGGAATAAGGGTTTTTGGAATGTCTTATTCCTGAAAGGAATAAGGGTTTTTGGAGTGTCTTATTCCTGAAAGGAATAAGGTTTGGGGATCCCACCCAAATTAGGGTACTGCTTTTGGAGGTCCCATTCGTCTCTGAATTCTTCTGATGGCCTGAAGTAAAATGGAAGTGGTAAGTGGAGTGGTAAATATGTAAATAGTTGCTGTAAATAATGATCAGCATTTAAAAAAAAAAAAAAAAAATTCAACGGAGAGAGGGGTCTTGTATTTTGTCTTCAGCTTTTTGTTTCCAACAGGATAGGTATGCCTCCCAGGTGGCTGGTTCTACTGCTTTTCAATTAAACTGAAGTGCATCAAGTAAGCCAGGTGGTTATAGGCCCGGTAAGTGGAGACACACCTTTGTTCTTGCAGACCAAACCCTTCTGGAGAGGTTAACCCCATTCGTTGCTAAATTCTTATGATGTCCTGAAGTAATAATGGAAGAGAAATTAATTCTACAGGTGAGTACTCACAGAATTCTCTTTTTTGCTATATACATTTTTAATAGCTGTGGAATGAAATATTTTTAATGTTCTAGGCTAGGGATGAGGCCATATATAATTATGCTAATTTAATAATCTAGGGATGAAGCCATAATTAATTATGCTAATTTAATAGACTAGGGATGAGGCCATATATAATAATGCTAATTTAATAGGCTAGGGATGAGGTCATACATTATTATGCTAATTTAACAGGCTAGGGATTTTTAATACCTGTTGATGAAGCCATCTTATAGAAAATCAACTAAGTAGACTACAAACTTACTAGGCTGGTGGGCGACATGATCTTGGGGGACCAGCCTCCTCTCTGGGGCCTGCCTCTGCTTCTGGTCTGAGTCTGTTGAGAAAGCAAAAATATGGTTACTTATAATATAAGATTTTTTTTTTTAGAATGTGTGTGTGTGTGACATCACCCACCTTTTCCATACACCTCAGGGGCTTGGTCATCTGCCCTCTGCAATCCAGGCTCCTCACACGCTACATCCTCATCTAAAAGAATAGAAGCAGGAAATGAGTGTGTGTTTACAGTGCATGTACCTGTGTGTGCTTCAGTCTGAGAAACATACCGGAGTGGTGTTGCTCCGCTATATGTACAGACTCCCTGGCGAGCCGCTGATGCCCCTCCTCTGTAGATAGGTCCAGTGGCTGGTCGTCCCCACCTACAGAGGAGGGGGAAGTTCTTGGCACTGGAGATGCACCACCTTCACTTGGCCCAGATCGATCCCGGCCGGACTGCTCGCCTCCGGGTGGGTCGGATTCGATAATACCATTCGCTCACTAGAAAATAATAGCATTCATAAACAGAGGCCTGGCTAAGGGCTTTTGTAGATCTAACATGTAATAGTAATGTACTTCCTTCGCTTCAGGTCCGACCAGTATTGGATGATCTGGGTGTAAGTGAAGGTGGTGTCACTATCTGTGGCTATTTTGGCCACTATCTCCAGTGCCAAAGTCTTCTTTAGGAAGTCACTTGCCAGGTAGTCGTACCTGTTCTCAGTCATCATCTAAAAGATACAAGAAAAACAGATGTGCTTAATTCAAACATCATACAAATCACAATGTAAATAATAGCAGTTTCATAAGTTACATTCCCCATAACATTTCTATCCCTCAGCTATCCTTCTAGATGCCATTTTGGTGTTGCGCACATGTGCGCACTAACTTTCGTTTGGCGCTGCTTTTAAAATCAAATTTTGCCCCCACTGTTTTTGCCTGCGCTGCCTAATCGCATATGCATGCATTTCGTGGGACCTTGAGCGAGCGCTTTACTGAGCCCCAAATTATGGCGTTGGCAAGTGGGGTATCTGACCACTATGATGAGCTGTATGGGAGAAATTCTAAAGTCACCAGCAAAGTGCGCGAGACCCAAATTTGGGAGGACATCACCAGACAGGTGAATTGTGCGGGGACTGAGAGGGTCTTCCACCATCTAAGTCCGAGAAATTCTCGGACCTAAAATATGCCGTCCGGCAGAAGAGAATTAAGCGCAAGCAGCACGGGTACAGATGGGTGTTGGAGTTGGGCAGGTTGTTGTTGTGAAAGACCTTGTAAGTAATGTTTTTTCTTTGTTTTAAAGGTTGCAAACAGGAAGTGGATTCCCATCTAAACTCCAGTACAGCTTGTCCTGGGACTAATACACCCCTCATCACTACAGGGCTCATTCTCAGTGTGTCACACACCCCGCTTCCCCTTTAATAAATAAAGTCTTGAAAAACGAGCCCCTTCCGGTCTACATATACCTGGGACCTCCCACTTAACACCCAGTGTTTTTCTCTCTGCAAGATGCGACAAGACAGAAGAATGAAGTCTCCTGCTTGCAGGTAGCCAGGGTCAAACCCCGGCACCCCCCTCTTGGTCTATTTCTGCCCAGTCATTGTTTGTATGCCTAGATAGATAACGGAAGCCTCCCAGCCTAGGCTGCTGGCTGGGCGATGGTAGATGGCACCCCATGGTGCCTAGGAGCTTATCTCCTCCGCTCGAACCGCGTGGGGCAACGCGGTTATCCGGCACGGTGATCCGGATTTGGGATGCCCCCGTCCCGGTGTTCCCCTTGGCCCCACCTTCTCCCGCTTGGTCCCTTCTCCCTTCGCGATGGGGGGGGTGGCTTGTGTGGGGTGCTTTACACTTTTGTGTGTGATTCACTGTGTGTTTGGTGCGAGTGCTGGCAGCTGGCGGGGTTGGCGCCGCGGCGTGCGGGCGCGTGTTCCGAGCTGCTGGGGTTCCATTTAGCTTATTTAAACTTTTCCTTCTCTTGTGTTCCATTTGTATTTTATTGTGGCAAATGCATTTTTAGCCTATGGTGGGGTGTCTGTTGGCGCCCGGTTACTTCACGCGGTGCCGCCATTTGGCGGGCCGCAGTGCTCGTTGTTTGGTGGGCGGGGCAGCGCTCCTTCGCGGCTCGCGCTGTATGGATCTCCGGCGGGGGGGCGGGGCCGGAGCGCTTCGCGCGCTGAGCCTGGCCCGCCTTCCTTCTCCCTCACTCCGGAGTTGTCGCTTACACGGGTCCCTGGCTCGGCTGAGGAGTGTGCCGTCATTGCAAGTATTGGTGTTTGCTTGATTGCCTTGCTTGTATGACTGTGCAGTGTGTGCTGGTGGTCAGTCGCTTGCGCAGTTATTTATATTTATGGCTCTTTTTCTTCCCCTCCTGGATGTACATATAATTATACATGTATATATATATATTTTTATTGGCTGTATATACTTCTCTTGCTTTTGTATATATTGTATATATATTTTGCCTTTACATTCTGAGTGGTTGTGTTGGGGTGTGTGTGTGTGTGTGTGCGCGCGCATTCTGGCAACTCTTTTTGTAGTTTCTTGGGTGCCTTGTTTTCACTGGGACTGATTGTGGTCTCTTCCCCTTACAGATCCTGGGATCCCCTCGCTGCAGTGGGTCTCCCGGTCTGATATACCTGGCTAGTCTTATTTTCCAATTGGGATTCTCCTAGGCTTAAAATCCTCCCGGGACTTTAATTATAAGGGGGCATCCCGGGTTGCATACTGCGTAATTCCCTGGGTTGTTGCGAATACCATAATTTCACCATATGGAGGCTTCCGACATTACCAGAAACTGCTCTTCGTGGCTATCCAGGCTGTGTGGGGGTTGTGGGGCTCCGCTCCCCGGCGATGATGTCATAATATGTATTCCATGTGCACAGCGGAATATTGCGCGCCAGTCCGGCACTCCGGCTTCTGGCTCCTCACATCCTCCGTCATCTCCTACACCCCCCCACCTGTTCCGGACCCCGTGTGACGTTGTCAAAGGTGGGGATTCGCAATCCGAGGTGTGCGCATGGTTGGCCAGCCTCAAGAAGATGTTTTCCGCCGCGGTGGCTCAGAAGGCTACGGCTAAGCGGAAGCACCTTTCTCCGGCGTCGCTTGTTCCGGAGGATGAGGTGTTGGAAGTGTTGGATTGGTCCGATTGTCCCCCGGCTGAGGAGGGGGAGCTCCTAGAGGAGTCGGACGAGCCTGCAGACCAGCAATTGTTTGGTACCGCTGGCGATCAGGCTGCGGGGGTGTTCCTTGACACTTCTTCTATTTTGGCTCAAATGTTTGAGATTTTGGCTTTGGATCCGCCTGAGGGTGAGTTGTTTGATGTGCCCAAGCCGCGTTTGGTGTTTCCCAGACAACAACACTTTGTGAGGGTTGTCCTTAAGGAATGGGAACAGCCTACGCGCCTTGTTGGAGTTCCTCCTAGTTGGGATAAGCGTTATCCCTTTCCGGAGGATTTGGTGAAGCTTTGGTCTGTTCCCCCTGACGTCGATGCCCCCGTGTTTGGGCTGTCCAACACGGCTGTGTTGCACTCCCCTGACACTACTACCATTAAGGATGGTGAGGATCGTCGGATTGATCAATTGGCTCGCCATGGTTTTATCAGTGCTGGATCGGCACTGCGGCCAGTTTGCGCTTCAGCGCTTCTTTTGATGGTTGTCAGGTCCATTGTTAGAGATTTGTACGCAGATCTTGATCCCACTTGTGATGAGTTCTTTTCTCCCAAACAGTGTGAGTCGTTTATTTCCTTTGTCATGACCGCCCAGGACGATGCACTTGCGATGTGTAGCAGACCGCGGCCCTGTTGGTTGATATTCGTCGGTCGGTATGGCTACGTCAGTGGACGGCGGACTTTAGCTCTAAGAAGTCGCTTACAGCTCTTCCTTTTGTGGGTTTGCGCCTGTTTGGCGACAAATTGGATTCGGTTACCAAGGGTGGTAAGTTGCCTCAACGCAAGAGGCCGCGTCGTTCCTTTCGGGGAGCGGCTGCTTTTAGTCCCTCCTTTCGGGGAGCCAGAGCGGGCAGAGGGGCCTCCTTTCCCGTTACCAGGGGTGCAGGTTGGACCCAGGGGAGGGCCTGTGGCCATCCCGGTCAATCCTGGGGCGCCAAGCCCAAGCCTGCTGGCAAGCCCGCTCAGCAATGAGGGGGTGCCCTCACCCGTGCGGGTGGGGGGACGATTGCGACACTTCTCCCAGGTTTGGGACCAGGAGGTTCCGGACAGATGGATCCGGGAGGTGGTGTTGTCCGGTTACAAGCTGGAGTTCGAGTCTTGCCCTCCTTCACGGTTTTTCCGGTCTCGGGTGCCCACCGATCCTTTGGCCGCGCAGGGGCTCCTGGGGTCGGTGAAGAATCTTCTGGAAATGGCGATCATCCGGCCGGTGCCGCACTTGGAAATGGGCCTCGGGTATTACTCCTATCTCTTCACAGTGCCCAAGGACGGGTCGGTTCGCCCCGTTCTGGATCTGAAGTTCCTCAACAGGTTCATCCGTACATGGAAGTTTCGCATGGAAACTCTGCGATCAGCTATCAGTTCTCTTCGGCAGGGAGACTTCATGACGTCCATAGACATCAAGGATGCTTACCTTCATGTTCCCATCTGCCAGGCTCATCAACATTTTCTTCGGTTCGTGATGGAGGATCGGCATTTTCAATTCATGGCACTTCCGTTTGGCCTTTCCTCGGCTCCAAGAGTGTTCACCAAGGTGCTGGCAGGGGTGATGGCCATTCTCAGAACTCAAGGCATTCGCATTGTACCTTATCTGGACGACCTTCTCATCATGGCTCCTTCTCTCAATCAATCGGAGACGGACACGCTGGAAAGCTTCGGTTGGATGATCAACTATCCCAAGTCCTCCCTCGCCCCGGCCAGGGTGGTGTCCTTTCTGGGAATGCAGTTGGATTCTTGTCAACACAAGGTGTTTCTGATTCAGGAATTGGCTTGGTTCCTTCTTTCCAATCCTCGACCGTCCATCCGTCTGGGGATGAGACTGGTAGGGTTGATGGTTGCCTTTTCGAGGCAGTTCCTTTTGCTCAATTTCACACAAGGACGCTTCAGCTTCATCTGTTGGCGTCTTAGGACCGGCGAACACGGTCGTTGGATCGGCCCTTCCAGTTGTCCTCCCGGGTCTAGCAGTCCCTTCAATGGTGGCTGGTCTCGACCAATCTCTTGAGGGGCAGGTCTTTTCTGACTCCTCTTTGGGAAATCGTCACCATGGATGCCAGTCTTTCGGGATGGGGGGGATTCTGGAAGGATCTTCAGTTTCGGGGGCAGTGGGGGCCTCGAGAGGCCCACTTGCCCATCAATGTTCTGGAACTGAGAGCCATCCGTCTGGTTCTTTTTCACTTGACTCAGCATGTTCTGGGCCTTCCGGGTCAGGTTCACTCGGACAATCGGACAGCGGTTGCTTACATCAATCATCAGGGAGGGACTCGCAGTCTGGATGCCCTCAGAGAGGTGTCCCTGATACTGACCTGGGCGGAGGCCCATGCTCCTTGTCTCTCAGCAGTTTACATTCCGGGTGTGGAAAACAGGGAAGCGGATCTGTTGAGCAGGTGCTCTTCCCGTCTGGGGGAATGGTCTCTCCATCCTCAAGTTTTTCGGTCTCTGTGTCTCCGGTGGGGGACACCGGAGGTGGACCTGTTTGCCTCTCGTCACAATTGCAGGCTTCCGACCTTCGTGTCGCTCTCTCAGGATCCTCTGGCTCTGGCGGTGGACGCCATGTCTCTGAGCTGGGGGGAACTGGGGTTTCTGTACCTTTTTCCTCCGATACCCATTCTAGGCAAGGTGGTACGGAAGCTGGCTCTGGAAAGGGTGTCCGCCATTCTCGTGGCTCCAAGGTGGCCAAGGCGAGTATGGTTCACAGACATCGTTCGGCTGGCGGTGGATCAGGTCGTTCTGCCTCTTCGGCCCGATCTGCTCACTCAAGGTCGGCTGTGTTACCCCAATTTACCAACGCTGGGTTTGACGGCTTGGCTGCTGAAACCTTCATCTTGAAGGAGGAGGGTCTTTCTGACTCGATTGTTAAGACTCTTATCTGTGCCCGGAAGAGGACTTCTTCTACCATCTACTATAGGACTTGGAGAGCTTATATCACTTGGTGTGAGGTTAGATCTTTGCCTTGTAGGGTCTTTTCAGTTTCCAGGATTTTGGATTTTCTGCAATCAGGGCTGGACTCTGGTCTCCAGCTGAGTACTTTGAAAGGGCAGGTTTCTGCCTTGTCTATCTTTTTTCAGAAGCCTTTTGCGCTTCATCCTTTAGTCAAAACTTTTTTCCAGGGGGTTACGCATGTGCGGCCTCCCAGGAAGCCATTGCTCCCTGTTTGGGACTTGAACTTGGTTCTTTCTGCTCTTCAGGCTCCTCCCTTTGAGCCCTTGTAGGATATTGCTCTTTCTACCTTGACTCAGAAGATTGCCTTCTTGGTGGCTATCACTTCGGTTCGCCATGTTTCGGAGTTGGCGGCCTTGTCGATTCAGGCGCCTTACTTTGAGAGGCATCAGGAAAAGGTGGTTTTTCGTTTCAAACCGGACTTTCTTCCTAAGGTTGTTTCTGATTTCATTTGAATCAGGATATTGTTCTTTCCTCCTTGTGTCCTAAGCCTAAGAATGACAATGATTTTGCATTGTTTGGATGTGGTACGCTGTGTTAAGTACTATTTGCTTACTACTTCTCCTTTTCGCAGAACTGATGCCTTTTTTGTTGTGCCCTGTGGGCCTAGGAAGGGTTTGGCTCCGGCTAAGTCTTCCATTAGCAAATGGATTCGTCAGGCGGTTGTTGGGACCTATTCAGCCAAGGGGAAAGTTCCCCCTTTTCGTATCACTGCTCATTCTACTCGTGCTGTTGGAGCGTCTTGGGCTTTTCAGCACCAAGCTTCTGTTGAACAAGTTTGTAAGGCTGCTACTTGGTCTTCCGTTCATACTTTTTCTAAGTTTTACAAGGTTGATGTGCGGGCTTCAGCGGATGCTGTGTTTGGCCGCAAGGTTCTGCAGACTGCAGTCGTTTAAGTTATACTTCATTTTGCTGTCGGATACCCACCCCTTGTGGACACTGCTTTTGGATGTCCCTATCGTCAGAATTAAAGGGGAAGCGGGGTGTGTGACACACTGAGAATAATACCATTTTGTGAGTACTCACCTGTAAAATGGATATTGTCAGTGTGTCACACACCCCGCTTCACCCGCCCTTTTTTGGTATCCTGGATCCTCTATATGGTGAAGCTTTCCTTTATTTTATTTTGAGGGTTACCGTTGGATTTCCTGGTACCTTGTCTTACTGCTGTTTGAATTCACTGGGTGTTAAGTGGGAGGTCCCAGGTATATGTAGACCGGAAGGGGCTCGTTTTTCAAGACTTCTCTCTGCAACGTCGCCTCCTGCTGGAGGATAACCCCTATCGTCAGAATTAAAGGGGAAGCGGGGCGTGTGACATACTGACAATATCCATTTTACAGGTGAGTACTCACAAAATTGTATTTTTATGTCTAGAGCCAATTTATCTCCCATGTACATGCTTTGAACCCCCAGAAACTCTGTGACCTGGACTTTATTTATCTGACCCCAGGTTCTGTGGCTCTTTCTGAAAGATTTTCCAAAGATAAAAGATAGTGGGGGATTATTAACACTGAACGCAGAAAAGGTAATGGCAGCGTTTTGGAACTTTTCTCTATATTCAAAGGAATTCAGGGTGGGTATCAAACAAATCTCTTCTTACCAATGTTAAATTATGGAACATGATGTAATGGGGGGTAGGGATCCCCTGGCCATCCAAAAAATGGACAGAGCTAAGGTGCCTTGTCTGGATAGATACTTCAGCACAGTGGTATAATAGTACTATAAAAGGTATTATTAAAGGTAATTAGATTCCATCAGAAGCTTTATTGGCTAATATAGTTATCCCTAAACCTGTCAACTATTGTCCAATATCTTTAATTAGAACCTAAAGCTACTTGCCAGGATAATGCTAATAGATTAAATTATTTTTTGGCAGAGATTTATCCAGATCAGGTGGTGTTTGTGCCGGGTAGGCAGGGGGCAAAGACCAAGAGGCCGATTCATTAATAGCGCCAGGTAGCGACAGATGAGCGACTGTAGCGTGATTTTTTCAGCGCCAGCCAGTATTCGCTGTGCTTGGCCGGCGTTAGCTTGATGACAGCGACTCAGTCGGTGTGCGGTAATGTTGAATACGGGCTGGGGGGGGTCGCTGTTTCACAGGTCCAGCGTTGTATGTGAGCGCCTGACAAAGAATGGCCAGAGCGAACGGCTAGCTTCATATTCATTAACAAATCACGCTCCGAATGTGCTGTCGCTGTCCATTCCTTGTTTAAACCCCAGAGCGCTGGCGGCGATGTGTATTAACTAGTTTTTAACCCTTAAACAACCATATTTTTGGAATGTAACATTATACATGTGTTTAGAATCATTTTGTAATATGAATACATTAATCTCAGACCTGTTAGATCAATTCTGCACAAATTTGTTTTTACATTTTTTTTTTACTTAAAAATAAATCCTAACATTGCAGAAGTGGTCTCCGAATTTTTGACATTAAAAAATAAAAAAAAAAAGTTAATACCAATTAATTATGATTAATTATAGATTGCTCCATTGAAATGCATTGGACATCGCCAGGGAGCGACAGCTCATACCTGGCGCTGTGAGGGAATTTGCAGCGGCGCTGTTCGGTCCAGGCGGCTTCATGATGAATGCCGCGCTAGCCGTCGCTCTCGCCGGCGCTAGCCTCATTTTGCTTGATAAATGCGTCATTGTGACCGCCGCCGGGCGTACTTGAGTCGGTAGTCGCCGCTACCTGGCGCTCGTCAGACACTACCTGGCGCTATCGCTTGATGAATAAGGGCATACGTTTTATGACTTGGTTTCACCTATAAAACGGGGATGGGGAGGGAATGGTGCGACTGGTGGATATGCAGAAGGCAGTCGATACCTTATCTTTTGTACGTCCAGTTCAGTCCAGAGATTTTTATAAATCTTTTCACAAGCTTGTACTCAACCCCAAAGGCAGCTATCCTGGGGATAATGGGTATAGCTCTAAACTTTTTGGAAATTCTCTGTGGCACCAGGCAAGGATGTCCTCTCTCGCTGGGCCTCTTTCTACTAGCAATAGAACCCCTGGCTGAAAAATTAAAATCTTTGAGGGCATTTAAGGGGGTTACATGCAGCAAGGAGGAACACAAATGAGGATGGATCTGCTCCTGTTCATGGCCAGCCCATCTACCTCATTGCCATCAATTATAGAAGTGCTTGTTTTTTGAGGGTGTCTGGACTGGAAATGAACAGGACCAAGTCACTGGCATAGTAACTTAAACCCTGAGATGCAAAGCAAATTACTATCAGCTGTAGGGATTCAATGGTCATCTTTTGACATTGTATATCTGGGGATAAAACAACGATTTAGATAATGTCTGTAAACGAAATATCCCCCCTTTATTTAAAAAAAAACCTAAAAGAGGACCTATTGAGGTGGGAAGAGAAGTCTCTTTCCTGGATGGGGAGAATTAGTGCAACTGAAATTGACTTGCTCGCCAACTATGCAGAAAGGGTGAACCAGATTTCCCCCAGATATAAGGACAGCCCTATATGGATATCATTAGAAGTGGAGGCCTTCAAACTCCATAGATTTCCTTTTCTGGATTACTGGGAAACATAGACTGTTTCTGTGCTCCACTTTGAGCGAGTCTTTGAATATATGGGACAGAGTTAATAGGGCTACTTCTTTGAAGATGGGAATAGCTCCCTTGACCCCCATTTCACCAACCCATCATTTAGACCTGGAATTGGAGGGGGGGATAATTGGTGGAGAAATTAGGGTTTGTATATAATTGGCCATTTCTTCCCCCAAAAGAACTTTTTACCATTTAAAACGCTAAACAATCTCTCTTCCATGCCCCCAAGGAAGAGCTTCAGGGTGGTGCAAATTTCACACTATATCCACTCTGGGGGGGGGGGGAGCGGAGAGCAATACACACTTTATGAAGAACATTGCTTAACATCTCTGGAGGGTATTTGCATGATTTACTTAAAGGATAAAGGGGACAAACACACTTATGGGGGCATGGAACAGAGATCTAGGAGATGACCTGCCAATTGAATTGTGGGGTAAGAAATAAAAAAAAAAAAAATTATTTGAAAAGTGTAGTGATTGAATCTAATTTGAAAATATTTACAAAATGTTATATGGTCCCAGCCAGGATATATAGAGATAAGATCACAGATCCAAATGTTTTAGAGACTGTGATGTGAAGGGAGGTCTATGGCACATATAGTGTACCTGCATGAAAGCTAGAAAAAATGTAAATAGGATATGTGAGCTGAAGGTGGCCTTTTGAGATCAAAGAACGTAAGTCTAGAAATAAAACCAAATAGATTGATTGGGCTGATAACTGCAGGGGCAAGAATGGTTCTGGCTGGATCTTGGAGACAGCCCGATATCCCTTTTGGTGCTTTAAAACAAAAGGTGAATTGGTTGATGTTGAATTAAACATTATGCACCAATCTGAGTGATCCTAGGATTGATGGATTCGCTACACTAAAGGGACGCGCTAGATCTGGACAACCCAGGGAGAGTTCCCCCGCACCTTTCTTTCTCCTCCTTTTTTTTTCTTTTCAGTATTGTTCTTTCTTCCCTAAGGGCAGACTTATAATAACGGTTAATGTTCAGCATATTGTTGGTAATATAGTTGGGTTGAAATGAGTAGTAATATGGTTTTGTTTATACATAACAGTGGATATATTAGTGGTGCTTTGAATAATGTAAATGTACAATATTCAGATATTCGCTTGTTTAATTTTTCTTGAAGAGACCTATTATCGACGATACAATAAGATGTTAAATATTATGACAGTTATTATGGCTATTTTTTTGTTTATAAAATGATTAATAAACACTTGAGAAATAAATCTATAGGAAGGATATGGAAGAACGCACCCCTTCTGTAAACTTCAATGCGCTCATGGAACCTGGATCTGGTAGTATGGACCTTGGATTTTTGAGAGCCCTCTGGGCAGTTTCCCGAAAGGTTACCTTCATGAGGGAGGTCATGGGGCTGTCCTGAATCTTGTGCAAAACTCTTGGAGGGATCACCATGTGGGGCCCTCTTATATGCATGCCTGGAGATAAGGGCCCTAGCCCTCATCGTTTAGGGCTTGAGTGTCTTCACTTACTGGATGTGGGTAAGGGCTGCTCATAAAGGTGCATTTAAAAAAAATAAAATATCCCAAAGCTGAATTATTTACATAATTCACAGTTTGACTATTTATTATGGCTTACAGCTAATTAAAAACACTTCTCAGATCTCAGAAAATAAGAATATCCTGCAATATCCTATGTAAAAATGCTTTTCTATACAGCATTGTTGGCCTACTAAAAAGTATGTACAGTATATTCACTCAATTGGTTGGGGCTAATATTGCATGTATTTTTGCAAAGATTAGGTGATCAGCCTGTGGTGTCATAGAGGCCCAGGTTGTTTTGATTATGGCCTTCAGCTTGTCTGTATGAGTTTGGTGTGATTCTTCCTCTTGATTATATTTCATAGATTCTCTGTGGGCTTTGGCTCAGACAACTTTGCTGGCCAGTCAAGCGCAGTGATACTGTGATTATTACTGAGTCTTGCTACGTTTGGCAGAATGGGCAGGTGCCAAGTCCTGTTGGAAAATAAAATTGGCATCTCCACAAAGCTTGCCAAGCATTAAGTATGTAAAAAAATGGCACACGGCTGGGTACACTGATGGTGAGTGGCCAGCTCTAGTCAATATTCAGTTGTTCCTGAGGTGTGGGTAAGACGTGGTGGGCATCCGTACCTGATGAAGCTAGCCAACACTTGGGCAGACAGAGAAGATTAAGCCCTATGGAAGGGATCTGCCAGACATGTTATGAACAGAAGTTACAGGGGGTGGGTAACTGTACAGTGATTTGTCTGAGGATAAAAAATGGTCATCTATCATGATGCCACAATTTGTAGAGCCTCAACTGAGATAGTGCCCTATGGACGGGTCTAATTGTAAGATATGCCAGTGGGATTCCAGGATATTCCTAAACCTATCCCAATGGGCCCCAAACTGGGTGATGAGTCGCACTGGTTGCCTATCAGTGTCTCCTCCTGGGCCCCCTTTCCTTCCCTTAGCTCTGGTTTTATATCTTCCTTCAAGTAGGGCATCCCGTTCTATTTCCAAGGCTTTTCTACTACATGTCCTTAACAACCTATGGGGATACCCCCTTTCCCTAAATCGCATTCTAAGGTCCCGCGCTTCACGTAGATAGTCAGAAACAGAAGAACAGTTTCTGCGGATTCGTAAAAATTGTCCAAACGGTATACCCCGCTTCAAGGGACCTGGATGGTGGCTAGAAAAATGGAGCAGCGTATTCCCTGCAGTGGGTTTCCGAAATGTCGTTGTAATTAATCTCCCTGCTTGTTTGCCTATTAAAAGGTCCAAAAATTCCACCTTTACGGGGTCCCATTTGTATGTAAGCCGAATATTCCGGGCATTTTGGTTGAGACTATCTACAAATCTCTCAAAATCATGTGCAGTTCCTTTCCAGACCACCAATATGTCATCTATGTATCGCAGCCAGAGAGCGACCCCAGCACCGAAGTCCGCCCGCCCAAACACCTCAAGGCTCTCCCACCGCCCCAGGTGAGCTATGCTAGCTTTTTAATTTGAGGGATAGGGGTTTTGTTCATATTTTTATGTGCCATATTTAATAAATATATTCAGGTGTTGCGGTCAAGCAGCCTTGAGTGTGTACGTTTGTTTGTAAGTGCCAGCCCTATGTGAACCACTTGTCTTGTTGGTGTTTCTTTATTACAGTACTTCTAGGTTTATGGGCGCCCATAATGACATAGGGCAGTGCACTAGACATAATAACACATGGTCTCCCTGTGGTTTAAAATTGTGTAAGTGTAGCTACACCTCTCACATGCAGGTCTATTTAAAGGGATTAGATTCTTTCCTTGATTATGGTAGTAGCTTCATTAAAGCAATCTAAAGTCATGACTGACTTTTGGATCACTAGTATTCTTTTTGTAGATGACCGCTTGTGAGAGCAGCTTGACATAAGTGTAGTGTGATAGAAGTGTAGTTTTAAAAACAGAAAACAGGAAAACAGGAGTACAGAATTTATTGATTTTCCAGACTTATTCTGATAAAGGGTACAGAGTATTAACTTTAAAGTATTATTTCTGTCCTTGACCACTTAGGACGAACTGGGGTTTTGGCACTTCTGGAAGCATGATTGTGGGTAGGATAGAGGCTGTGAAGATTAGCAGAAGAAAGAAGAATGCAATACCAACAACCTTTACATGATGTATACCAATGCCCACAGTTTAGGCAACAATCTCTGTGAGTTAATGGCTATCATAACCAGGGATAACTTGGATCTTGTTGCAAACACAGAGTAAATAGATCACGCAGAGACTTGGTTCAAGGATTTCAACGACTGGGAGAAAACCATATATGGATACACATTGTACAGGAAAGGCAGATTAGAAAGAAAGGGCAGTGGAGTAGCCATTTATATCAGGAATAATGTTCACTCAACAGTAATTCATAATTCAAACAAAAAAACTCTGAGTTACCACACAGACTAAGGTGGGAGCTGTGACCCGAATTGGTGTGATAATATAGGCCTCCTGGACAATCTGAGGACCTGCAAGAGCAGGAATGTATTGGAGGCACCCAGTGGAGCAGCTCTAAAACCACTGAAGTCACCAACCAGAAGAGATAACATTCTGGAAAATAAACAGATAAACTGACCATATTCATTGAGCAAGCAAACAAGCGTACAATTTGTGGGCGAGTGGATGACATGCATTTGGACGCAGAAGATTTATTTGCTAATTGTTTGTTAGAGCAATTGTTCATGAGAACGCTCGTGTTGTGCCTTTCATGTCCTATCTGTGGTTGATTTCTATTTCCACATGTCAAAGGGAACACCATAAAGACGACCAACGAATGCAACAAATGAATTCTCATTGATCGCTTGATCGCAGGGGGCATTTCCATGGATTGATTGTCTGATTGTGTTTGCTTTAAGGAACATATAAATCCTTCCTTGGAAATGGGCAATTAGTACTCACTAATGGGGATTTTGTGCCTGTGATTAGGGTAGGAGAAAATTTGGCTTCAGCATACGGGAATTGTCTAATCCTAAAACCAAAGTGCTAGATAAAAAATGAATTTCAAGGAAATGGCTTAGTATGTAAAAGGTGAATGAGGTGGATAGTACGGAGCAACAGGTGTGAGTACCCAGTGGTCACTATTAAAAATAGCCATCCCAATGTCAACTAAACATGTAAAGCAAAAGCAAAAATAAACAGAAGAAGAAACCACTTTAATAGGGGAACCAGCACTATAGTAAAAGAAAATAAGTTTGCCTAAAATAAGTATATAAAACTGGAATTGTAGCTGACCAAGAGGTATAAAATTAAACAGAGGGAAGCAAAATGTATTATAAATGCTGCTAAAGGGCAAAAAAAGGAAGAATGGCCAAATCCTCTGAGACGGGGACAAAGCATTTTTCCAACATATCTATAACAGAAAGATGAGATGTAAGAATAATAATGTCTGTTTGGTATAAACCAAGGCAGCTGCACTTTCACAAATCATCTGACTGGCTTTCTCAATTCAGAGTGACTTGTACAGGAATTGGGCAGCAGCAAAGGGTTACTCTAATCCCCATGGTCTGACTACCACAAGCAGTATGGAGGTGAGATGTTGGTTGTATTAGCATTACTGGAGTTACTAAGTAGCTGTCCTTGGTGTTAACGCGACATTATAAGTCCCAGGCAATAGGCTTGATTCAGCACATGAAGAAAAAAATAGTTTTGGTCGGAAAATCGGATCACATGCGAAATACGTAAGTAACTTTGGCTGATTCAGCAAAGCTGAATAATTCAATTCATCCAGTCTAATAGGTTTGCAAATGCGTTTTAAACATTTCAGTTTCTTTAGTAGGATCAGATGGCATCCCCATGAAATGTGTACTTCATTTCTCCCTGAATTTAATACATTCTTGTGAATCTGTGACCATTATTATTTTAATGCAATTGTACAACTAGTCACTTTGTTCTGAAGGAGCACATTCATACATGTAATGTTAGATATGTATGTGTAGTAATAGATCAAGGCAACATGACTTTGTTTTCTTTTGCTCCACGTGTTTTGTCATTCATGCCACTGGATGTGTGAATTCTACAGTACCTATTAGGAGAGGCAGTTGGATGACTTGTGAAACATCATGGTTGTATTTTTTTCACTTATGATAAAAACAAAATGCAAAGAAAAATAAAGCATCTTTTTTTTTTTTGCTGAAGGGAAAAATATAGTATTTTTATAAAAAAAAGAGGAATTTGTTACAAACTTTGCTAAATCGAGCCCAATAGGTGTAGCAGCCCCCACCAGTATTCAAGTTTGGCTTCTTTCAAGAGTAGTTTTAAATAGCTAATTTTGTTCAGTATTTTCGGAAGGTGGCTTTCAAACCCATAGCATGTATGGTTATAGAATTGCATCCAGCTGGGACAGTCCAGCTTCTGAGTTTTTGGAGACTGGTGTCTTATTCAGGTTGGCTACATTTAAAGGTAAATAAGGCAATGGTTCCGAATGGCATCCACCCCAGGGTCCTTAAAGCAGACCAACAGAACTATCGTGCATATGTATCCTTCCCCCGGGCAATTCAGATTTAACTTTTTGCAACTCCTGCTGTAATCTTATTTTCCCCCCTCAATGGCGTCCCATGGACATGCACGTGGCCTGCAGAGAGGAAGTGCCGCTGGGTTTCCTGCCACTTTGCATTGTGGCTTATGTTTGCTAAGCCTGGCAGCAGCCTGGTTGGGATGCTGGGAAAGGTAGTGCTCCAAGATGGCTGCGACCAAGAGAAAATCGGTGAGTTGGCATTTTAGCTTTGTGTTGATACAGGAGTAAATATAAGTGTTGAAAATAATTCAGCATTACATGTGCAGGTGGGGCAAATGTCTTTTGGGTATTTTTGTTATCCAACTGTACAAGGTTGCTGGACCAGTTTAGGGAACTCAGATTTGTGGCTGTGTCACCTCTGAATTGTATAACTATTCCCTTGAACAAGTGAGGTTTCAGAGAATGGCCAATGTTGAAATTATAAGGAGGGAAGTAAAGAAGTAACTATAGGCCAGTTAGTTAACATCTGTAATGGTGAACTAAAGGGAATTTTTTTTTTTAATTAACCAAATTAGCCAGCTTCTTTTGCAATGACCTTTTGTGGCCCGCAGGACAACTGTCAAGTCAACTGTCTTCTCCATGACTGTTTAGCCTATTGAACCAGTGGCAACATTTAAACATTTAAAGGCTGAGGAAACCTTTGCACTGTGACGCCGTAGGTCTACAATATTTTTTTCTAATATATATAAAAAAATTACCGTGCTATAACATCACAAACTGATAAATTCAAAGCTGTAATATCTGTTTTCTAAATGTGGGTGCATTATTTGTAATGAGATTTTACATTAAAACGGTATCACGCTAGATACTTTTTATATTGGTTTTCTTACTACATGTCATGTACCCTGAACCAATCTAAATATAATCTGTGAACTCTACTGAGGGGAAAGGATCTCATACCCAAAGGGAGCATGTTTGAGAGGCTGGGCAAGCCCTAAATTGAGGCATATGAACCCATCACTATTTGGTAAGAGAAAGCAGCACAGGTGATGGGCACAAGGCTGATGTTGGTCATTAACAGAAATATCTTCTACCACGGCTAATAGTGCATGCACTTTGGGACAATAAGGTTAAGGTTAATCATAATAATAATAAGTTAATAGAGTTATCAGAATAATAAAGTTATCAGACTGACTACATTTGAATTCATACTGTCACCTGAAAACCCTATTTGGACTTATCTAATTATTAATTACTGTTATAAGATCTAAAGTTTGTTACGTTTCTAATCTATTTTACTAATATCTTGTATCTTTGCTCTGTGTTTCACTATTGCTTGTTATGTTTAAAACCTATTTGGATAACTAGGTCAACACATGTGGAGCATTGTCATAACACCCCTGAGAGAGGTATTTACAAATTTTATACATAATAAGGAAATTAGCACGTTTTTTATATTTTGTATTAGTCCATAAAGATGAACAAATGAATCCCAAACACCTTCTGTGTGGCCCTTAACCATTTCAATAGACTCTTACCAGAAGTTGAATAATGGAAAAGCCTTGTTCAAACAATATCCACGTAGCACACTGATGCCAAAGGGGGTTTGCAGTCCAAATGCGGACACTTGGACAAATGGAAAGGGCAATAGAAACAATCCGGGACCAACTCCACCATGCATAAAAAGCCAGAGAGAGCAATCTAGTGTAATATTGTTTAATAAAGGAAGATTCCTAAAACTTGCCACTCACTTACATTAAAACATAAGAAGACAAGCATTTGAAGCAAGGAGCGACTCTCACCAATCCTCAGTACCACCTCAGCCGAAAATAAGTACAGGGGGGAGGACGCGCTGATCCAGATAAACCCCGGTGGTCAAGCCGCCCCTGCTGCCGCCAATGTGTTTCGCTACGGTCGCAACTATTTCAAGACTGGCATTGCGGCGACTAGTATGGCAATTTAAGTGTGTAAGCTCCCGGGGGCGTGGCCTAGCGTGCTGATGAGGACGTGAGTTCCACAAGCTCCGGCCCCCACGGGCTTTGAGAGTGATTTAAAAGTGACAAAGAGAGAAGATTTCAAGCAAGATGACAGGAAAGAAGCAGAGGAAGAAAGAGAAGAAGAGGAGAATACCTGGAGCGGCGACGAGGAGGGAAGATCTGCGGGACGGCGAGTTGGCTGAGATGGCGGTGACAGTTCAGGCGGCGTCATCGGGGACGTCCGGCGGCGGTGAGAGGTCTCCGGAGCGGCAGCAGAGGGGAGCGGAGGCAGGCCGGCCGGCGACATCTTAGGCGGAGGAAGCCGATCGCAGGGTGCGGAGGCAGCCGGAGGAGGCGGCGGAGGAGAGCGGCAAAATGGCGCCCGGCCGCGGAGCGCCCGAGGTACCTCCCCCTAGACAACGAGCAGGGGGGCATTCTCCTGAGGCTGCGGGGACAGTGAGGGAGCCTGAAATCACGGCCCGATCACAGCGATCACTGGAGGGAGTGGGCGATGAACCGCAGCAAGGGCATAATTGTTGTAGCCCCCAGGGTCAGGGACACAAGATGGCGCACCGTGGCACGTGGGGCCCTGTGGAAAGGGGGCTGGACAGCACGCCTGCACAGAGCCCTGTAAAACAAAGGAAGGGCCTTAATGAGGAGGGGGGGCGGAAAGATGGCCTAATCGGTGGCAAGCCATGTAATCTGCCAGGGAAAGAGGGATGGCCTGGATGGAGCAGTCGGGTGGAAGAGGAGATGGCCCCTCGGGCAGGAGTGGAAGAGGAGGGTCCGGAAATCCGTGACCCACATTGCAATACCGCATCCAGGCTGTCACACTATGCCTACACCCCGAGAGCGGACAGCAGGGATCCCCCTAATGAGAGTCCGGGAGAGAGAGGGAGCTCCGCGGCTGGATTCCAAGAGGCGATGGGCTGCGCCTCCCCCCCGCCCACCTGGTCCACAAGCAGATGAGGGAGAATCTGGCCTCCTGGAACTAAGCACATCGCAAATTCCACCTAACGAATCGACGTGGCTGTCTGGTGCGCTACATACCTTAGATTCTAGCCGCTCGCTATGGCTCCTGCAGCAAGATGATGAAAGGCTCGCAGAGCAGCCCCCCTGGTGGGAACCTCACAACCAGCGGTCTCACCCCCTTGGGGTTCCCTCCTTCAGACTAACTCAATTACCCTGCTGCCCCCAGAGGATTCTTCTACCCCGCTGCCGACCTGCTGGGAAAAAGCCGAATCTGGGCAGGACCCGGGAGCCGAAAATATACATAAAGAAACCCTATCGTTTCTGAAAGCCATCCCATCCAGAGCGGACTTTGAGGCGCTAATCGCCCGTTATGAATCAGCTTACAAAAAAGAGATCGCGAAAGTACGGGAGCAAATCCAAACGCTTGACTCCAGGATCACCTCCAATCAGACGTCCAGCAAAGCGGCGGTTGCGGCCCCGGCAGCGTGAGTGGAAGAGCAGAGCCAGCAAATCCTACAACTCCAGCTGCAGCATGATGACCTTGAGAACAGGCACAGAAGGAACAATCTTCGACTGCGGGGCATCCCGGAAGCTACCGCAGGGGAAGATGTGAGACATATTGTAACCACAATCTTTAACACGCTCTTCGAAAGGAACGTGGACACCCCAATTGAAATCGACAGAGCGCACAGAGCCCGGGGCCCGCGCAACCCAGATCCAGCGTAGTGCGAGAGACATAGTGTGCAGGATTCATTTCTACAACACTAAGGAGGAAATATTGCGCAAGGCTTGGCAGCATGGCCCGCTGGACTTCGACGGGGCAAGGATTACTATCTTACCAGACCTCTCTAGGCGCACACTGCAAATGAGGAAGACATTGAAACCTGTCCTGGAGCTGATCAGAAGCAAAGGAGCAACATACCGCTGGGGCTATCCATTCCACCCAATTGTGGCTAAGGAGAGAGGTACCTACATGCTCAAAACCTATCAAGATCTTGAGGGTCTCTTTGCTCTTTTGGACTGTGGCCCCATCCCTGTCCCCAACTGGCTCTCGCTGTTGACGGAGTTGCCTCCGCTGGGTCGAGGCGGCTTACCCCAGAGACGTCCCCGCACGAGAAGGTCCAAGATGAGAGGCGGGAGACGTGAGGGGCGACGTTTGTAGAGACCCTGGAATTCTGGTACCACCAGTCTCTAGAGAAGTAAGACTGTTTCAATTGTTGACGGTGGGGCGGAGGTGCTTGGGGCAGGCACCCTCTGAGTGCCGGGGGGGGGGCGGCGGGCTGGCGGTTACCCAAGCTAAGCCCGAACCGGGGTGCCTTACTGCGCCTCCTACTGTGCTCCATCAGTTGTGGGCCTGGCTGCTTCCCTGCTGGTGCTCGGGGGGGGCTGGCCGCAGACGCTCGGCTCTGAGAAAAAGACCTGGTTCCTTTTGCTGTTAACTTGTTAGGCAGTGTTCAGCTGTATTGTTTGATGTTTCTTCTTTCCTACAGTTGAAGTTTTTTGGTTTACTCGTTGTTACTCAAATGATGACTGTTGCCCTGGGGACTGGGGTGGTGCTGCCTCTGAATCCATTGCTGGACATAGTTCCCCCAGCTAGGCCGGTGTCAATCTTCACCCTTCTGGGTGGAGCTGAGACTTAGCGTAAAGCGCACTTTAGTTCTCCTCTGGTGGGGCGTTTGGTGGAACCCGACTGACAGTTGGGGGCCTGTCCGAAGGCTCTACCAGAGGTTTTTGTACACTTTCCTTAGCTCCTTTGCTTTACTTCCTTTTCTTGGCTTCTCTTCTCTTTTCTCCTCATTGACTTTCCCAGTTCCTGCTTAATCCCCCTTGACATAGAGATTCTAGAGTAGTGAGGCCCTAGCTACTACTGCAGACAGATGTGTTTTCCCCCCGTGTTCAACACGTTTGACTCGCTCCTCTACTCTTGGCGCTATATCTGAGCTCCTTACCAAGTGCTGCTATGGGTGAGACTAATCTGATTTCTTTTAATGTAAAAGGGCTGAACACCCCTGAGAAGAGGTCCATGATATTTTTTTTTTGCAATATATCTTTATTGAGTTTTATAGACATTTATGAACATATAAACACATAAAAGGTAACCAGTACAGGCATCGAAATGTCGGGATTATTAAGGGGTTTACAGCGATAGTAGTCGCATTAGTTATCCATTGAGGTCTTCCACCTCCTACTATACTTATAGTCTGGTGCCAACGTCGACAGTGTCATAGACTACACCAATAACGATAATGATCATCCCCTCATCTCAGATCTGTTGGGTTAGTACGTTTGTTGGTCTACCTGTTTCACTAAGAAGGGGGCCTGGGGGACACCTCTGTCATCAAGATCCTGACATCGGGGGCTCGAGAGTGGCAGCCCGGTGCCAGGGGATAACGCTCCTTGGCCGACCATCAACTGCGATCATTTCAACCTTATTGCTGAAGGCTCAGCCCGTCCCCAAGAAAGCGGAGGAAAAAAGAGATAGAGGGATCTAAGAGGAAGAAATGAATAAGTAAGAAAGAAACGAAAAGAAGGAATGAACACCCTCATAACCCCCCCCCCCTCCCCAGCATATCCTGGACCTCCGGGGAGCCCTTAGAAACCTCCCATATTGTCCATGTCCTGGAGTGTTTCTCGCCTCCCCCCTCGATTTCGTCAAGAGCCAGTTCCTCCATTCGTTTGATGTTTTCCAACTCCCCAAACCATCCTGTTAGGGAGGGTACAGTGTTTGTGCACCAGTGCCGGTGGAATTACAGTCCTGGCTGCCGTGAGCATATGCCTCAGCAGGCCCCTCCCCCCTGCTGCAACCGGGCCAGGAATCATCGATAGAAGAGCCACCTGAGGGGAATTAGGAATACTCTCAAGGGTCGTGTACTCAAATACTCTCAACACCCCCTCCCAGAATGCCTTAATAGAAGGGCATTCCCACCAGATGTGGGTCAAGGTTCCAGGGGCCCCGTTACACCTCCAGCAATTCCCCGTCTCTGCCCCCCCGAACCTCACCAAGTCTGCAGGGCTCCTGTACCACCTGGCCAGGATTTTGTAATTCCTTTCCTGGGCTCTGCAGGCCATCGAGATTTTGTGCGTCAGAGTAAAGGATTTTTCCCACGTCTGTCCCAATTCTTCTTCCCATCTCCTGCAGAATTGTGGGAGCCCCCCCTCCTCACCCTTGGTTAGATAAATCCTATATAAGGTTGAGATTGCTCGCGAGGGGGGGGTCTGGGCCTTGAAGATCATCTCCAGCTTCGTTAAGGACCGGGACAAGGCAGTTCCAGGGGCGACAGATCTAATAAAGGCGCTCAACTGGGCATACAGGAACCAGGACAGTTTCCTCCCCCCACCCCGCTCCCTCAACTCAGAAAGCGATGGCAGGCCAGATCCAGAGACAATCTCGCCCAGCCTTGTATCCTGTGCTGCATCCCACACGAGGAATCACTTAGCGTCCAGCCCTGGAGTGAAAGCAGGGTTGCTGAAGAGCGGGGTGAGAGGGCCAGGTCTATGCGACAAACCCCTCTGCTTCAAAGATCTATCCCACAGGGTCAGGAGAGGATGTGCTAGGTACGGGAGCTCCCGCCCCTTAGGGCGGAACTCAGGGTCCACCCAAGGCAAGGTGGTCAAGCTAACTGGAGAGATATCATTTTCCAGTGCTACCCATTGTTTACTCCCTTTGTGATGGAACCTCACTAAGACCGCTGCCGCGTGATACGATTTCATGTCCGGGACCCCTAACCCCCTGCGCTCTTAGGCCTACATAACGTCCTCCTATTCACCCTGAGCTTCTTACTATCCCACACAAACTTAAAGAAAGCAGCCTGCAGCTGCTTAAAGAACCCCCTTTCCGGCAACAATGGCAGAGTCTGAAAAATATATAAGAACCTAGGTAGTACGTCCATTTTCAGGATATTCGTTCTCCCTAACCAGGAGTATTGCTTTTTAACATACGTCTTCAAACTCTCCATTGTGCTGTTAAGGAGTGGTACATAGTTTAATTTATAGAGTTTCCCCAAATCAGTGGAGACCTGCACCCCGAGATATTTTAGCGATTCCTTTTGCCACTTGAATGGGAAATTTGTCCGGATTAAGTCTTGGGTCCGTTCGTCTAGGGAGATATTCAAGATCTCTGTTTTGGCCATATTAACTTTAAAATTGCTTAGCTTGCTAAACCTTTCAAATTCCCGAATGATGGAGGGCAAAGAGGTATGCGGGGAGGTTACGTACAGAAGAAGATCGTCTGCAAAGAGGAAGAGCTTATATTCCTTCCCCCGGCATGGTACCCCTTTGATAGAGGGATTGGCTCTCAAGGCGTTCGCCAGGTGTTCCATCACCAGAACATAGAGTAAGGGAGACAAAGGGCATCCCTGCCGAGTACCATTCTTGATATTAAAAGATCCGGAGAGGGTGCCATTCACTTTAACTTTAGCAGTGGGGTCATGATATAGAGCCATTATTCTATCCAACATAACTGGTCCTACACCCACCTGGGACAGCGCAGCCCTTAGGAACCCCCAGTGCACCCTATCAAATGCCTTCTCTGCGTCCACTGCCAGGAGGCAGGCTGGGACTCCCGCAGTTTGGGCATAATGCATTAGGGAGACAGTTTTAATAACATTGTCCCTGGCTTCCCTTCCCGAGACAAACCCAACCTGATCGTTATGTATCAATGAGGGCAGCAGGGGCTGGAACCTGTTTGCCATAATTTTGGCAAACAATTTGATATCCACATTGATCAGCGAGATCGGTCTATAATTACCCTGAAAAGTGCCATCTTTCCCAGGTTTCTGAATGACCGTAATGTGAGCCTCCAGGGTCTGCCTCTGGAAAGGACATCGACTCCACACAGAGTTAAATACTTTCGTCAGAAAAGGGGCTATCAGGGGCCCCATTGTTTTGTAGAACCTGGGTGTAAACCCATCCGGCCCCGGACTCTTCCCCGCAGGGGTCCCCTTTATGGCCCGCTCGACCTCCTCCTGCCTTATCTGATCCTCCAACGTCTCGCTTTCCTCTAGGGGGATGGCCGGCAGGGCAGTCTCCACTATATAGTTATCTAAGTCCCCCGCATTCCTGCCCTGTGCCTCGCGGGCTGGAACACTGTCAATGTTGTACAGGCTCGAATAGTAAGATTGGAATTCGTCCGCTATTTGGGGGGTCTTGTGGACCTCACTACCATCTACCGTTTTCATACTGGGGATATACGTACAGCCTTGCCTTGAGTGGAGTGACCGAGCCAGCAGCTTACCGCACTTATCGGAGTGCTCGTAAAGGCGTGCCCTCCACCTATCTCTGAATCTGAGGTAGCATTGATCGTAAAGCCCCTTTAGCTTCTGCCTAGCCTCCAACAACTCTCGTAGTCCCCCAGGGGATAAGAGGGCTTTATGAGTCCCCTCCAACTCCTGTATGCGCCCCGGGGTTTCCGCAATCAGTCGAGCCCTCTCCCTCTTGAGCCTCGCGCCATGTTTGATAAAAACTCCCCGCAGCACACACTTGAGCGCCTCCCACTGCATCGGCAGTGAAATACTGTCGTTGCTATGGTCAACATGGAAATTGGCTATCACAGCCTTGATCTCAGTCATGCACGGCATGTCTTTCAGCAGATTATCATTTAGGCGCCAAGTGTACTGCCTGGGGGTCGCATCCAACATCGGGAGGCTCAAGAATACAGGGGCATGATCCGACCAGAGCATCTGACCAATCAAGGACTCAGGGTCTATAGCAAGGGTGTGATGGCTCAGGAGGAAATAGTCTAACCTGCTGTACATATTATGAGTATGGGAGAAGTATGTATAATCCCTCTCCCCCCCCCCCATGGAGGACCCTCCAAACATCTACCACCTGTAGGGACTGAAGAGCTTTGCGGAATCTGTTAAGCTTAGAGTGGGGTATTGCGGATTTCCCCTGAGACGAATCAACCCTTGGGTCTAGGACTAGGTTGAGATCTCCTCCTATGATTAGCGTTCCATCCCCAAAGTCCTCCAATAAGCGTAGCATACTAATTCCTGCCTCCACCTGTCCCTGATTGGGTAGGTACAGGTTGGCCAGGGTGTATCTTGCCCCACACAAAGTGAATTTGAGGAACAGATATCTGCCCTTAGGGTCAATCATAGCCTGAGCGTCTTCTATAGGAATGTTTTTGTGTACGGCAATAGACACCCCTTTAGATTTATGCTCGGGATTAGGGCTGTGGTACCACTTGTCAAAGTATCTATTTTTAATTTCGGGGATTTTCCCTTGACAAAAATGCGTTTCCTGCAGGAGGGCTATGTTCATTTTTTCCTTATGGAGCCGTACAAAATTTTGGACCTTTTCTCTGGGATATTCAACCCCTTAGTGTTAAACGTACAAAGTTTAAGACTCATGAGTGCAGCTAAATGACGGGGGGGGGGCGCCCCCCTCACCAGACGATCTCACAGAGTCTAGTGCACCCTTCACTGCTCAGGTCCCGCGGGTCAGGACCTGAAAACCGCCCAGAGAGGGGGGCAGGCGGGCGATCAGAGAGAGATTAACAAGCTAACGAAGCCCTCCGTAAAGAGGGGGGCAATTGAGAACTAAGAGGGCCGTAGCCCTCAACACCACGCAAATCCCTCCGGCTCACAGCCAGTGGGATGGCGCGGAAACCTAGATGGGGCCTCGCTACTCAGGAGTATGCTCCCGCCGACCTTCTCAGAAACGTAAGAGGTAGCTTCCTACCCATTCCTAAGGGGGAGCCGGAGATACGGGTTGGGGAAAGGTCCACCCCGGATCCCCGGTCTGGTGCCCCGGGGGCTCGGCCGCCCCGGTTGGAGCTGTCGGTGAATCAGGGGAGAAGCGGGGGGGGACCCCAGCCACCAGGCCCTGAACCAACCCCGGCCACATGTCCCGCCCATATGGAGACTCAAGTAAACCGAGGTTAGCTAACTGGACCCATATAGATAAAAGGTAAAGCAGCAAAACACAGAGATTTAACAAACGTTAGTGGCTTTCCATAGGGATCCAAACCCCCATCAGCTCCACATGTATATAAAGAGAGGCAGAACAACAAAACTCAAGACTGTATCGGATCTTTGCAGCTTTCTATAAGGCTCCAGAAACGGCTCTACTGCTCCGGGTTCCCTCTGCGACCCCCTCCGCCCCGTTCACGAACCCATCTGGGGCGTCTAGGGGCACTTTGTGGGAGTGGGGGGGTGGGTTAAGGTCCAAGTCCAGCCAGTCTGGGATCGGAAAGGGGTCTAGGCCTAAGAAAGCAAACATATTTGACAAGTCCGCCTGACGGCGTAAAGCAAAAGCGGCATTGTCCTTGCGGATTATAAGGTGAAACGGGTGTCCCCACTTGTACGAGGCCCCTAATTCTCGGATCTTGTCGAGCAGGGGTCGGAGAACTCTTCTCATCTGTAGCGTGCGACGAGAGACATCAGGTAATATAGAGACCTGCGAGCCTCTCCACTTAATTCTGCCTCGCTCCCAAGCCCGCCGCAGGATGTCCTCTTTGACGGTAAAAAAATGGACGCTGCAGCTGGGCGGACCATCACTCTGTGGACCCGATCGATCAACAACTCGGCATATGAGGATCTCTCTAGGAGAGAGTTGAACAGTTCCGTTATTGAAGAGCGTAGGTTTTCAGCTCGGACCGATTCAGGAACGCCACGGATCTTCAGGTTGTTACACCTGTTCCTGTTTTCCTGGTCGTCGACTTGGAGCCGGAGGTCGGACATCTGCTGCTGGTGCATTTCTTGCATTCTCTCCAATTGCACTATTCGCGTCTCGTGGTCTGCCCGGGAGCCCTCAAGGGTGGCAACTTTAGCTTCCAGAGCCGAGGATTTCTGTTGTATGTCCTCGTTTTCCCTTCACAGGGCCCTCTCAATTCTAGTCGCCACGTCCTCTAGGTCAGCCTTAAGCTCAACTTAGGTAGGTACTGCAGTATTGCTTGTAGACCAGGATCTAGTGCATGGACCGGGGAGGGTCGGATGTTCAGGGGGCATCCCATAGGGGATCCCGGAGGGGAACCGGTCAGGCCAACAGCCGCGTGTCGGTGGACTTCAGGGTGGATAGATCCCTGGGTACCTCCGTCCGAGGGAGCCGCTGCCAGGAGACTCAATACTGGATCCGGAGGACCATTCCAGGTCAGATAATTTATAGGGGGTTTTTGCCAGACTGGAGGGAGGGCTGCTATTGTGGGCATTGGTGGAAGCGTCCATCGGAGCAGGATGCAGCTCCACTTGTATCACCCTATTAGTGCCTCTTGAAGCTCCGCCTTTGTTGCTGGGTGGGGGGGAAGCCCCCCGGTACTTGATATTCTGGGCCCCAGTTGTATCCCAGGGAGTTCAGCCCAGCTTCCACCCTTTATTGCAGGGATAGGGCCCACCGGGTGTTCCTCCCGTGTCTCCCGTGGTACCAGTCCGCCTCCCCCCTGGCCCCCTCTCTTCACCTCCTCCACGCTATAGAGCATGGCGTTGCTGATCTCATGGGCGGGCTGCGCTGCTGTCTCTGGTGCCTCCCCGCCGCTCTCTCTGCGCTTGCTTCCCCAGCTCTGACAGCTCACCTCCGAGCCGGCGTTGTCATCACTGGGGGCGTCGGTCTCCTCATCGCCGCAGCCGTGACAGGCAGAGCATGGCCTCACCTCCTCCCCACAGCTCGGCATCTCGCCGCCTCCCGACGCCGCGCCCGGGGCAGGACATACAGCCCCCGCCGCCGCACACGTCCTGGAACCTCCGTCTTCGTTAAAGGTGGGTGCTGCCTCTCCCTCCACCATGGTCGCCTCCAGGGGCCCGTGAGGTTGCGCGCTCGCCCCAGCTTGTTCTCCTGCCTCCTCCCGACCTCTTCTCGCGGCGGGCGCCATCTTGGCCGGAGGGTCCCCGGACCTTGGCATGGGCCTCAGGTGAAAAAAGTCCCCCATGGCAGACTTAAGAGGACCTTTGGCACTGCCTCCAGCCTTCTTCTTTTTGTTGCCCCTCATCTGGACAATTTGGATTGGGATCCGGATGCTACAATCAGCTATAAAAGATATAGTCGGCTGGGAGCTCTTCCACAAGCTTCCTCACTCCCGCATGTCGAAGCCACGCCCCCCCGAGGTCCATGATATTGAACAACCTCAGAGAGTCAAAAGCAGGCGTGGCCTTTCTACAGGAGATGCACTTTAAGTCATCCAATCCGCCAACCTTCCGCAGTGGGGTGTTTCCGGTGTCCTATCACAGCCTCTCACCGGACTCACGGTCGAGGGGGGTGAGCATACTTATCTCTCGATCTGTGCCCTGGGAGGAGGTGGGTTCTCTGAGTGGTGGAGAGGGGAGGTGGTTGTTCGTTAAGGGGAGGATCCGGTCGGAGCTCTTTACCTTGGTGAACCTCTACCTCCCAAACACGGGGCAGATCACATTCTTGGAGGGAGTCCTGGAGGGGCTCACTGAATTTGTGGAGGGCAGATTGATCATTGGAGGTGATTTCAATTTCTCCCTGGAGCCCTTAATAGACACCTCTAAGGGACATTCCTACATGTCCTATGCTAAATTGAAAAGGGTTAGAAAACTATTACATACCCACCAGTTGGTAGACCCCTGGCGGATTCTCAATCCTGACTCTAGGGACTATACCTTCTATTCTTCCCCGCACAATATGTACTCCAGGATTGATTTCTTTCTGGTCCAGCACCACTCTCTCCCCCGGGCCTCCTCTGGCTCGATAGGCAGTATCACTATCTCTGACCATGCTCCAGTTAGCATTCAGTTGGCCCCGCAGGAACGGGAGCCACGTGCATGGTCGTGGACACTAAACAAATCTCTAATTCAGGATCCCCAGATCAGAGAAGAGATGAAGCAGGTTCTGCAAAACTACTTTTAGGAGAATGATTCCCCGGACATAGGTGCTCTGGTCCTGTGGGCACTGATCCAGAGGGGGGCTAGGGTCGAGAGAGAGAGGTAAACAGATTGCTGATCTGTTGGAAGAAATTAGAAAGTTGGAAGCGGTGCACAAGCAATCACTGGCAGGAGCGCAAATAGCTGCACTTTCCGCCCTTAGGGACCGACTCCGGAAGGTCTACAGCGACAGGATCAAAACTCATCAAGAGCCGGAGGGTTTTTTATGAGTCTGGTGATAAGTGTGGGAGACTTCTGGCCTCGGCTCTGAGAGGGGAGAGGGCAAGAACGTATATTTCCAAAATCTCAGACCAAAAAGGGAAGATGGTTCACAGGGACAGGGAAATTGCGGCGGTATTCAAAAAGTACTACGAGGTGCTATACAACATTCCCTCCCACTCACGGGGTGACAAACTAGCAAAAATAGACGAGTACATTGCCCAGTCAGGTCTTCCTAGGCTACCGAGGGAACTAATTGAACAGCTGGAGGATCCTATATCTGCAGAGGAGCTGGCAGGGGCTATTCAGAATTCTGCGAATGGGAAAACTCTGGGGCCAGACGGGCTACCGTTGCTATACTATAAAACCTTTGCGGGGATCCTGTCCCCGCGCCTCCTTAAGGCACTAAACTCTATTCCCGCTGGAGCGTCCCTCCCATGTGGCAGTCTTTGGGCCCAGATCTCAGTCATACCGAAAGATGGCAAAGACCCGACACAGAGCTCTAGTTACAGGCCTATCTCTCTGCTTAACACGGATATAAAGCTCTTTGCTAAAGTATTGGCCACCCGCTTGTCCCCTCACCTACACCACATTATTCATCTGGACCAGGTGGGGTTTATGCCGTACAGAGAGGCAAGGAACAACACGATTAAGGTTTTGAACCTTATAGATCTGATTCACAAAAGAGAGCTTCCTGCGATCCTCCTTGCTACCGATGCTGAAAAGGCTTTCGACAGGGTTCAGTGGGATTACATGAAAGGGGTCCTGAGGCATGTGGGTCTCGGGCAGGAATGTTATCCTGGATTACTAGCCTCTATCAGTGCCCTTCAGCAGTGGTGAGAGTCAATGGTTTACTCTCTGAGCCTTACAGCACTGGGAAGGGGTTGAGGCAGGGTTGCCCCCTCTCGACGATCATCTTTATCATGACCCTGGAACCTTTTCTCTGTAGGGTAAGGGCTAATCCCAACATTCAGGGTGTGGCCCTGCCCTCGGGCCATTATAAAGTGGGGGCCTATGCAGATGATCTGATTTTCTTTGTGTCATGTCCTGAGGTCACTCTCCCAAACTTAATGCAAGAACTAGACGCATACAAGGATGTCTCGAATTATAGTCAATCTGCAGAAATCAGAGGCCCTGAATATTAACCTACAGAGAAGTAGGTAAGTTGCCCTCCAGAACGCCTTCTCCTTTAAGTGGGCGAGTGACCACATCACATACTTGGGTACAAAGATAGGTAGGTCCCTAGACACGATCTTTCCGCTTAATTTCCCCCCGCTGTTGCGGAACTTCACTAAAGACACAGAGATCTGGGTCCACAAGAAGCTGTCATGGTTCGGGAGGTGTAACGCCTTCAAAAAAGAATCTACTGCCGCGTCTGTTATATTTGATGCAGGCGCTCCCGGTAGATGTCCCCAGGTAGATGTCCCTCAGATTTATATGGCTGGGGAAGAACCCCAGGGTTGGGAAAGAACTCTGCGTAGATCAAAAGAGAATGGAGGGATAGGGTTCCCAGACCCTTGCCTGTACCACTCTGCCGCGCACCTATGCCGGATAATAGACTGGTGCAGACATTCGCAAGATAAGCAATGGGTACAGATCGAACAGAGCAACACTCCCCTCCCGTTAAAATTCCTACCCTGGTTGTTTAAGCAGCACATGGGGCCTATTGCGAAACACCCAACGATCGGGGCTACCATTAAAATCTTTCAGAGATATAGGTCACATAGTGACATTTCACCGGCTTTCTCTACGCTGTACCCGGTCCTAGGAAATCCAGCGTTCCCACTGGGAGTCTCGGGGAGGGTGGTGGAGAGGTGGCTGAGGGGAGGGGTGGGTAGGATCTGTCACTTCCAGAGTCAGGGGGCATGGGAGTCACTAGACGATCTGGCGGATACACGGGGTTTGCCCAGATGGGGTGCCTGGCAGGGCATGCAACTGAGACATTTTTTTTTAAACACTTCAGCGGCAGTCCCGGGAAGATAGAGGGCTCACCACGTTTGAGAGGCTATGTGAAGAGGAGGGCCCCGTAAGACATTTGCTCTCTTTCGCCTATAAGATGCTGATCAGCCCGGAAAACAAGGAAGCGCCGTCTTTCATCTCTAAGTGGGGGGATACTTTGGGCACTTCCTTTACCTCAAAACAATGGACTAAAATAGCTAGACTGGCTCATGAAATGGCGAGATGTACTAAATATAAAGAGTGCAACTATAAAATTCTGACCGGGTGGTACAGAGTGCCTACTTCCCTCCACAGATGGTTCCCGGAGGTGTCACCTCTCTGCTGGCGGTGTGGACAGGAGAGGGGTGATCTCCTGCACGTCTTTCATCTCTAAGTGGGGGGATACTTTGGGCACTTCCTTTACCTCAAAACAATGGACTAAAATAGCTAGACTGGCTCATGAAACGGCGAGATGTACTAAATATAAAGAGTGCAACTATAAAATTCTGACCGGGTGGTACAGAGTGCCTACCTCCCTCCACAGATGGTTCCCGGAGGTGTCACCTCTCTGCTGGTGGTGTGGACAGGAGAGGGGTGATCTCCTGCACATCTTTTGGTCTTGCCCGGGGGTGTGTGGTTTCTGCTCTACAGTTAAGGAAACGATGGAAAGGGTGCTGGGGTGGGAGATCCCGGGGGGTCTGGCCTTCTTCCTTCTCCACCACTCGGAGATACCTGCTAAAGGATACCAGAGGTCCATAATGGGTCAATTAATTAATGCAGCCAGGGCGTGCAATCCCGTGCAGTGGAAGAGATCAGACCCACCTAGCATTCTGCTCTGGCTCAACAAGGTCTCAGAGATGGAGCGATTTGAGGGCATCATTGCTGAGCACAACGAAACATCGGAGGCGCACCGTCTCAGATGGGCGGGTTGGGACGCATTTACATTTTCGCAGATTCTAAGCGGTTAGTAGAAAGAAATCAGTAGGAGCATTAATAAGGGATCGATATTACTCTACCTTTGCTTTTTCTTCTTTTCCCCTCTTTTCTTTTTTCTTTTTTCTTCTTCCTTTGGGTACAGTGCTTCTGGATTGTTTACTTCGTGCCCTGTGGGGCGAGAACAGGTCTCGAACCCTTGGGGGTGGGCGCCTTGGATGGGGGGGCGGGTCTCTGTGGGCGCCCCAGTCCCCTCTCCGGGCCTAGCTCCCTTGGTTGGGGGCGGTCTGGTGGGGGGGGCGCGTGGGGGGACCGGCCTCACAGGAGCAAAGTATATCTAGGTCTGGCGCCGAGACAAATAAAGAAAATGGACCAAATGGAATCTTACTTGATAATTCCTTTTTATTTTCATATGCTGTACCACTTTGTTGGTTATATCTTAATGCTGTCTTTATATACATTTTTATATGTATGTAAATCTATTTTGAACATGCAATAAATAAAGAATATATAAAAAAAAGTGTGTAAGCTCCCTCCATCAGAGGGAGGGGAGGGATGTCAACAGGATGTCAGCAATGACACTGTCCAATCCAGGAATTCGATGTCCAACAACTTTGGCCAATCAGGGGGCTGGGTTAGATAAGAGCCAGAGACATGTAGATGGACCAGGAGCACTCAGCTTTTCCCAGATCATTAACCACTGACGGACTTGTGACAGTGCCCTTAGCTGGCAATAACAAGATCTATTACCTGTGGGGCTGGAGATTACAATCAATAGCACATCAAAATAACATAGTAACATAGTATGTAAGTCTGAATAAAGACTTTAGTCCATCCAGTTCAGCCTGTTTATCTCCTTCCAGTGGTCTAGTAGCCATAGCTGGAAATGTTATTACATGCCAGGAAGGCATCAAGGCCACGTTCTTACTGCATCCACCATTACTACCTCATCTGGCAGCGAGTTCCATAGTCTCACTGCTCTCACAGAGAAGAATCCCCTCCTATGTCGGTGGAAAAAGCACCTTCCCTCTAACCTTATTATTGACCCCGAATATATTTATACATAGTTATTAGATCACCCCTCAAGCGTCTTTTTTCTAAACTAAATAAACCTAACTTTGAAAATCTTTCAGGGTACTCTAGCCCCCGCACTCCTTTTATTAACTTTGTTGCCCTTCTTTGAAACACGCTCCAGTTCTGATATGTCCTTTTTAAATACACCTGAGGTAATAATCGAGGGGCCAAAGTGGCAAACGCAGATAACCAGTTACTTCTAATAAAAAGGGGACATGTAAATACAGGCCAAGCTAGTTGGCCTAAAACACTACAGATGTAAAAATATGCATGAAAATACAAAAGGGGACATTTCGCAAAAGAGGGACAATTCACGATACTCAATAAAATCTAAAAAAAATTATTGTGATAATATGTACAGGAAAACGCTTCACAGAGGAGGAACAATTCATGATGCTTTTTAAAATCAGCACTCCCGCTCTGGGAAAAGTTGTAATGCTAATGGATATCAACCAAAGCGGTCACATATTATAAGGCGTAATTACACGCCTATAAAGCGGACCTACATGGGCACAAAAGGTTGTATTGCAAGAGTAGGTGAATGTCACTCCTGCTTGGGACAATCAAAGCATATTAAATAAATATAATACAAATACTTCATATCTTAAAAAAATCACAATAGGTTTAAAAAAGATAGAAGCAATACATATACAATGAATAAACAAATTAAAAATAGTGATAAATGATTAATACAGACAGAGGGGAAAAAACAGAAAAGAAGGGGAACTCAAGAGGTGTCAATAAAGCAATTAAGGTCAAACTCAACATTTAAACTGGTGGGTATCAAAGATTCCAGAGTATAAATCCATTTACTCTCCTTCCTAGAAACCTCATTAACCACATTAGATCCCCTCAAGTGTCAATCAACACAATCGATCCCAATGAAGGTCATCAAGTTGGGGTCTTGGGAGTGTATGGTTTTAAAATGTGATGACAAACTGTGTGTGTCCAGGCCCCTCCTGATATTATACAGGTGCTTGCTTATGCGGACCTTATGTTGCCGGGTAGTCCTGCCCACATACAGTAGTTTGCATGGACACCAGATGAGGTATACAACTCCTACTGAATTGCAAGATATAAATTTAGTAATCCTATATATCTTATCCGTCTTCAAATCAGAAAAAACCTCTTGGGCTTCTCCGTCAGGATGCAAGTTTTACATCCAGCACAAGAGCCGCACCTGAAAAAAACAATGGGTGGGTTATTCACCAAAGCCACGGGTTTTGGGGGTCCACAAAGCTCTTGGTCAATAAATCTTTGAGATTTGGGGCCTTGCGAAAAATAATTTTCGGATGCTCAGGTAGGACTGGCCCCAGAGTGTTATCACTTTTTTAAATGTGCCAGTGCTTGACAATCAGGCCCTTAATATCCTTATATTGGAGATTGAACCCGGTAATAAATTAAAAGTCCAAGCAGGCGGGGTCCAATACAATAATTTTTAGAGTTGGATTTTATTAAGTTATTATCGTGAATTGTCCCTCTTTTGCGAAATGTCCCCTTTTGTATTTTCATGTATATTTTTACATCTGTAGTGTTTTAGGCCAACTAGCTTGGCCTGTATTTACATGTCCCCCTTTATTAGTAGTAACTGGTTATCTGCGTTTGCAACTTTAGCCCGTTGATTATTACCTAGGATGTATTTTATTTTGTGATGTGCTATTGATTGTAATCTCCAGCAACATAGGTAATAGATCTTGTTATTGCCGACTAAGGGCACTGTCACAAGTCCATCAGGGGTTAATGATCTGGGAGAAGCTGAGTGCTCTTGGTCCATCTACATGTCTCCGCTTCTTGCCTAACCCAGCCCCCTGATTGGCCAGTGTTGTTGCTGACATTGAATTCCTGGATTGCACAGTGTCATTGTTGACATCCCTCCCTCTGATGGAGGGAGCTTACACACTTGCCATGCTAGTCGCCGCGCTGCCAGTCCTGAAAAAGTTGCGACAGCAACAAAACATGTTGGCGGGGGCAGTGGCGGCTTGACCACCCGGGTTTATCTGGATCAGCGCTTCCTCCCCCCTGTACTTACTTTCGGCTGAGGTGGTACTGAGGATTGGTGAGAGTCGCTTCTTGCTTCAAATGCTTGTCTTCTTATGCTTTAATGTAAGTGCAATGAGTGACAAGTTTTAGGAATCTTCCTTTATTAAACAATATTACGCTAGATTGCTCTCTCTGGCTTTTTTATGCATGGTGGAGTTTGTCCTGGGTTGTTTCTATTGCCCTTTCCATTAGCCCAAGTGTCTGCATTTGGACTGCAAACCCCTTTGGCATCAGTGTGCTACATGAACAAGGCTTTTCCATTATTCAACTTCTGGTAAGAGTCTATTGAAATGGTGAAGGGCCACACAGAAGGTGTTTGAATTAAATTAACCCCAAATCACTTGTTGGATAAGTGCATGCGCTTTCGGATTCGTTTGTTCATCTTTATGGACTGGTTCAAAACTTTCTGGATTTCAAATAATTTATAAAAGTTGCTCTGTGCCTGATTTTTCTAATCTTCTGATATTTTTGGTTTAATTAGCTGTAAGCCATAATAATCAACATCCCCAAAAAATCACTCTGTAATGAATCTAGAAAATATTCACTTTTTCCTTTTTTAATTCAATTTATAAAATGAATCAACTTTTATTGAGATGCACTTATATTGCTTCAGGATTTCTGATCCTGCGTGAGGACCCTATAATGGGAAGGCAGATGGTGGCACAGTTGTTAGGGGACCACTCACCTCTTCTGGATATTATAGACAATTGGTTTCCATCAGACTATTCATTGGCACAGTGCCCTCAGGCTTTTGGGGACTGAGTCCTTCACACCTCTATATTCTCCATATCTGGTCATTCTTATACCCAATGTTGACCTCGTAGATCTGCTGCTATTTTTCAATTTTTGGCCCTATTTGGCACTATTCTCAAGGCTTCATCTTTCCATTAGTAAAAGGGAATACCCTTGGATACCAGGCATGTTTTTTTCTCTACTTTCTAGCCCCAATATTGATGATCTACAGCAGAAGTCACCAACCCTTCCTAACATGTGAGCCTCATTCAGCTTTGAGAGATGGCCAGGAGCCTCATTCAACGTGGATAATCCGAATACCAACTAGAAACTCTTCCAAATATCAATGCAGTGTGGTATTCAAAAGCCTCAAACATACCTTTCTGCAATGTAGTTTGCAACTCAGACACCTGGGTTGCAGTTGGGTAAAGACAATGGTCTTTGATGTTGCAATGTTCGTAACACAAATGTTTTTTTTTTTTTAGAAATAAAATACATTTTTACCTTTTTTCAAATTCATGTGATTCAGCAAAGTAAAAATAACATGTTTTTTTCTACCTTTTTTCACTTGTCTTCTCTCATAAGGGAAGAAAAAAATGTAAAAAGGGAAAAGATACAACCAAAATTCACAAGTGTAAAGCATCTGAACATTTTTTTAGACCTGTCCTGAGCCCTGTACCCTCGATCTGGCAGTCGTCACACTGGTGATCCCCAGATTTCAGGCTGGTATACGCCTTCCCTTGGTTACTTCTACCTTGACTGGTGAGGAACATGAGATTGAAGATGGTTTTGGTCATTCTGATGAATGAACCCTGAACTAGCCAAAAAGGACATGGCTTACATACACAGACTCTGATTGGGGCTCAGAAGGAGTCCTCTTCAAGAATATGTTTCAGGACTTGGAGGGCCTTTTTAGCCCAGTGAGTGAGTTTTTATTTGCAAAGGATTTTCTATTGGGAAGGTCCTAGATTTTCTCCAGAAATAACTGGATATCCTCAATGGACAGGTTTCTGCCCTATTGGTGTCAGGGTGTATTTTTGTCTTAAATATGTTTTTTTTTCCAAGGCCTTTCATTTCAATACAAGCCACGTCCTTGTGTTCAAACCAATCTCACTGCAAAGAAAAGCTCACACATACCTTAGAAATTGCCAGGACCCTAAAGTGTGCTTTGTACTTACTTCCCGAGGGCCAAGTGAAGGCTCATGGAGTACACAGGTAGAAGACTTATACCTGCAAGGGGAGAGATCCTCCTCTGCGAGTCACTGCTCATTCTACCAGGACAATTGGTTTATCCTATTCTTTCTAACACCAGGCGTCTGTGGATCCGGTGTTCAATACGGGTACTTGGTCTTCAGTACACGCATTACCAAAGCTTTTTAATATGAAGCAATTGTCTCATTCCTTGTTCAGATATAAGTTATTACAGGTGGTGGTGAAACCCCTGACTGGGGTGTAGACTGCCTTTCACTGCTTAGTTTAGCTGTTATAGTTCTGGCTGATGCAGTCTGCTTAGGTTCTGTTAAATGTTGCGGTTGATTCCCTAATGTTGTGGTTGAACCGGAAGGGGAGTGCTACTAGACATCCCACGAGTAACGGTGTGCCAAAAAAGGAACTAAGATTACTCACCTGTAAAATTAGTTTCTCTTTTCTTAAATTCAGAGACCCCACTTCCACTCTGTTGTGACTGTTGTTTGCCCTTGATGCCTAAAAATGAGGTTTTATTGTATGCATAAGAATTATGTTTATGGGTGGTTCATTGTTTGTTTCTCTTGGTGCTTGTTTCTGCACTGCTTATCACCAGCATAAGTAGAACAGGCGCAGCTTTTGATGCTGCCAGTGCCCACCTGTCGGATGAGAGTTAACCCACGAGTATTGGTGATCTGCAATGTAAGATGAGAGAAACATTTTTACAGATCCACAAGAACTCTACAGACCAGTGACAGGGCCCTGGTCCAAACATTTAATGGGGCCCTTTCAAGGCTCATACAGTAAACTTTTTTTTTCTGTCTTCTAACTCAATTGGATGCAGCTAGACAACTAAAGACTGAAACAGCAGAGACAAATTGTACTTCCTTTCCCTAAATGATGCCAAGTGAGCGCACATATGATTACAAAGGTGGAGGAACAACCAATATGGAGCCCCCACTGACACTGCCAGTATATCCTATATATAGGCCTCTTGGAATAGGATATACTGGCCGTGAGCAAGAGTCCAACTAGGACTCGAAGCGCGTTGGTTCTAGCCCGGGGGGGGCGCCCACTGATTGATTCATAGTAAGCACTTGTCTGTTATGTGTTGTCTTTGTCTGCTCTCCTATATTGAATGCCCTTGATGAGTTTGCACAGGTTCTATTTGTGATGGAAGCACTGACACTTTAATAGATGTAGAGGTAGGATAGCATTTACTTAATGACATTATATTAGATTTATTTATGGCTTAGGACAGGTTATGCACATAAAATATATTTTTAGTAAAGGTTTATTAAATCACTGTAGATTATATATATTTTTTTTGATTGTATCACATTGTATTAACTATAAGGCAGTGCGCCCCCTGGTGGCTAAACATGCATATGGCTTGGTAATAGTGTTTTTAACATGGTTTTAATTTTTATCACAATAAAATGAATTGGTAAATTTACTTTTTGAGTGCAAGAGTAAGTCTCTGTTTGGGTAAACGATAGGGTATTCTGAGGTCACCCTACATAATATATTAAATAAATATATATATATATATATTGTGGTAAGGTGCAAGGGGCCGTTATTGACGGCAGGTATGTAGCACCAATGTACCTGGCATTGGTGCAGTAAAGCCGTGTAGTCTGATTTCCAGCATCAGCTGCTGGTGGCAGTTTGCTGCTGTTGCTTTAGAATAGCCGAAAGGCTAACCTGGGACGGCTTTACTGGGATGGAGTAGAGCAGGGTGGGACTCCATCCCACTACCCAGGTCCGGGTTTTGCGGGCTGTTTAAATAGCCTGGGGAATCAGCTGTGGCCTGTCCTTTGTCTAGAGCTCACATGGGAGTGAGACTCTGTGAGCCTGGCTGAAATCTCCTGTGGAGGCTGTTTCATGCGGACCTGAGGCCTATTTGGACTGTAAACAGGACTTTTGCTCAAGGACTAAAAGCTGTTTGCCTGATTGAATCATTTATGCTGCGGTTTCCTGAAAAGGTGATGTAACCTGTATGGACATATGCTTTTGTGGATTTTTTGTGTGAAATAAACACAGACTTTACTTTGAACTGTTTGCCTCCGCCTCTATACTGCTGACACCCGGTCGCCTACCAGAGCTAATCTCCACAATATATATATATATATATATATATATATATATATATATATATATATATATTAAGCTTTCTTTTCTATTTATTATTATAACAAAGGTAAAAATACGAGAAAACTTCACCACACAGTAATAAATAGCTTAAAACTCAGCAGGATTCATATAACCTCACCAGAAACAACCATTTCCTATGAGATTCATCAGCAACGGGAGCAGGGTAGCCCACAGAAAAGGTGTTCGTGGGAAAACAACACTATCCCCTCGATTCAAAGAGCAAAAGTTAATTGATTTCGGATCGAGAATCGTAAGTTTGGGTGGGTGTTAGTCATTTTTTCCTGTTTTTTTGGCCATTTACGACTCGCACGAGCCTACGTTCGAATGCGTATATGCTCTTACGATCATCGCAAGTTCGTTCCTAAATTTTAGGATCAAAACGTAAAACTTAGGATCAAATCCTAAAACTTAGGATCAAAACGTAAAACTTAGGATAATCGAATGGGTTTAGGTGTGATTCAGAGAACAGTTTTCAAACCTCTAAAGACGTTTTAAAAGAAAGCCACTGCCGACACCTTTTAGCAGTCGTATTGCTGTTCTTGAACAGGTTTTTTGGCTATGTGGAGGAGTCTGCGCGTCTTGAGCTCCAATGAACTGCATGTATCAGCATGGCCGAGGCCATAAATTGTATGGCAATGCATACCTGATTCATGTATGCCTTATAAAAGCATTTTAATGTGGACCTTAATTAGTCCTTTGCATGTAAACCTTTATTTTGCAATCTATTTGCGTTAATTAAAGAAACGTATGTCCTTTGGTATTTATTTTTAAATTGATGTACTAGAATAATATTTTTAGATTGCATTTATTGGTGTAGTTGTTTACCTTTGCTTTGTTTAATTATTTAAGCACATCTTTGGTCAGATGCATCACACTTACTGAGGAGAGGAGAGCGGGATAAAGTGCAGGATGTGGGTTACTGCTGTATTTTGCACAGACACAGCAGAGCTGGGGGCACGGAAAGGTCAGAAATCAAAGAATGCAGAGCAACACAGTCACAAGGCCCTTTCTGTTTGCAGGCTGCCCGATAATACCTGACCCGCCATCTTGGCTGTTTCTAGGCTCATAACATGCAGAAGTTGCTGGGTGTTTTTTTATATTTGAGAGCAATCTGTATGGAGAGGGTGTGGGTAACCACACACAAAATTTCAAGTTGTACCATTTGAAGCCAAAATATTAAAATTAAATCCACAAGTAAAAAATGCAAGTTAACTAAAAATTAAACAAAGTAAGATTTACTTATGCAAATGCATTCATTAATGGTTGGTTACTACAAAATGAATGAAATAAAGAAAAATAAGACCAACTATTTAGAATGCACTTTAATGAGGTAAGTTTGTAGTGCGCAGGCGCAAGATCAGAAGGATTTACGTCCAGACAAAAAAGGAAAAAGGGCAAAACCCCGCAACCTGAGAAATGAAACGGAAAATTCAGGATGGAAACTGACATAGGTCTGATTCCCGAACTGCCATACGAACGGACGTAGATTTTAGGATAGAAACGTATTTGCTTATAGAATCACTCGCAAGTTCATACGAACGCACGAGCGGACGTGAAAAATAGGATGATCAGCACCCAAATCAAAGCTGTTACATGTTTCTTTGAATCGACCCTTATGTCCCTGACACAGGTAGTGTAGCGCCTTCATTCACACATAGCATCACCACAGTTAACATCACCTTTCCTATGGGAACTTGAATTGGAATGGTATCTCCTTCCTGACACACACAAGGCAGGTCCTTGGCCCCCAAATGAGAACTTCCTTGTGGCACACCAAGTGGAAGCTTCCTTGTGGTGCAAGTGCTAAATCTAAATGCTTCTTAAATGCCTCTTTAAATAGGGTTTCAAACACAAATGAGTTACACATCTCTGTAAACAAGTTAGTTGAGACCCATTGTCAGAGATATACAATATAAACCTTACTTAAATATTCTAACCAGGGCCGGCGCCAGCACAGGGCAAACCTGGGCAATTGCCAGGGCCCCTGGCAGCTTCAGGGGCCCACTCAGACTCACCCTTGGCCATTTTACAGTGGACCTGAGCCACCAAATCCTGGGTGTTGTGTGCAGACCTACTCATGGCTGGCCTCGGCAACTGGGGATGGTCAGCAACATTGGAAAAGGGGGCGTGGAATGGAGGGCAATTGATGGAAGCTCAGAAGGTAGCGAGAACCAGGTGACAACTGATAGCAATGATGGAGTCTTTAGTGGCAGCAGAGCAAGCAGTAAGGACTGAAGGGTGCATGGTGGCAGTAGAGAATGCAACAAGGACTAGAGGACAATTGGTGGCTATAGGGAAGGCAATAAGGACTGGAGGGCGATTGGTGGCTATAGGGAAGGCAATATGGACTGAAGGGCGATCAGCAGCAGAAGATGACCCATTTGAGGAAGCAGAGCTGAAAGGTGACATCATGTGACACACTACTAAGACTCGCTTATCCAAGGGCCCCCACAAACCTAGAGCCTTCTCTAACAATGGATAGACCTCAAAGCTCGACGTTAACAACATGACAAAGACAGCAAAAAAGCAGACCACAAGGTTTCATTAAGCAAAGGTGGGATTAATTCAACACGGTATAACAATAGGTACACATCTTCCCCAATATTTCAATGACCGGTGTCTGTTTCTCAATCACAGAAAAGACAATTCAGCATAGGAAATAATACACTTCTTATAAAACCCAAGTCAGCAAATTAAAGCTTATACCATGTCATTTTTTCAATAACATATATACATTTATATATCAAAATTGTGTTGTTTGACAAGGTGTACACTAACCTGAAGCTGGACCAGTGCACCAGCCACTACCATATCATTACAGACATTGCAGCATAAACCTGTTTCTGAGGATGATGTGTGAATCTCTTTTGCTAAAGTCAGTAGGTGATTGACTGCTTCTTATAGAACCACAACCTGTTTTGCAGACTATGGAAGGCAGAACTTGAAGGAAGTACCATTCAGAACTGTACTTGTACTCTGTTGTGTCGGACTGATCATGGTGTCGGACACTGCATCATTTGGGCTTGAAACGTATCTGTTTAAATGTTGTGATCTCTCAATACCAGATTGCCCCGACCTGAACCAAAAAGAGAGATATCACCTCAAAAAAAAATCAGATTTTGTCAGTGGACTGGAGCTCATGCCAGAATGCCTCAAAAGCCAACAAACATTGATGGTAGTGAACTCACGTGGTGGAAACAGGTAAACAGACTCATTTCTTAGTTCCCTCCCAGTCCACATCAGACATGAAATATTTATCTTCACTACCATCTGGAGTAAGGTGACAAGCTCTAAAGGACACATCAAGAACTTTACCTGAAATCAGGAGAAGCAATCTAAAACTAACCTGGGATAAAGAAAATCCAGACCGTAGCGGTTCAACTGCTGATGTTTTGTTTCATCTTTTTCCTAGTTTCCCCTATTTTTGCACTGGTAGATTATAATACAACTAAGGCCCAGCATTTTTCACATGGTTTAGGTGTGATGTTTCAACTGTTACAAAGGTCCCTCCTGACCTTAGGATGGATCAGCGTGAGGACTGCTCCCCCAGGCCAGGCCATTGTGAATAGTTGCTATGTGAGGTCTGACATTTCAAAACTTATTGTAATGGTTTAATAGGCTTTGTCTAATTTGTTTGCACTAAGTTGTTTGGCTATGTTTATTCATTTATGAATCTATCTTTTATCTCGCACAAAAATGTTTACATTTTTTTTGTAGATAATTTTCGTGGGTTATTTTGCGCCAATCTAAAATTCACTCAAAAAAAAAAGTTTGCTGAATGGGGAGAGGGGAAAATGGGTGAGAACTGGTTTTACTCACTAAAAGCCGTGCAAGATTGCAATCTCAACTGGTGCTGTATCAACCCTTCTATCTTATTTGTCTCTACTTTCTGGTCTATTCTCTCTTTTATCCTTACCCCTTTACCCATACTTTCTCTTTCTATAACCTACCTTCCCTCACACTTTTGCTATGGCACACAAGGGAGATTTCTCATGATCCTCTGTGTAGCACTAGCTGATATGAAGGCATCTCACCTCACCACATGATGACTTGACTGCATGACCATTAAAAGCCTTACACTGATTAATTGTAACATGCAGGGCTTCAATTACAAAGCTTTTACTTATTCCAAAGCCTTTACTTATTACTAGTCTCCGGATGACATTTGTCTCCAGGAGACTGGGTTCTACACTGCATCACAGCCTTGTTTTATCTCGGGTCATTTTCCACATTCTCTGATCCTTCTCTGAGAAAACCAGTGTCCTCATAGCTTTTAAATAGAATTTCTTTTCATTGTAATATTGTAATTGTTGATCCTACTGGGCGATATCTGTTGCTACAGGGGCCACTTCTTAGACCCTGAAGTTACAATTGTTACGTATCATTCCCTTAAAACAGCACAAAAGCCTGTCTGCAATGTCAAAGGTGCTGTGTGGGTGTGGCCTTGGTGGTGAAAAAATATTTTTTTCCTTTTTTTTTTTTAAACGGGGCCATTGCCTGCATTGCCTGAGGAACTCGGGTAAGGAGGGCAGGTGGGGGAAAGGGTTTTGTGCCTCTTTAACTCGCACCAATTTTGCTTCTTTCCACACCTAATTAAAATTATCAACACATTCAATAATGGCAGATAGAATTGTACCCTACTCTAGACCTGTCAGGCCTAGTTAGGGGAAGCCCTAGACAGTCAGGAGACACCTCTGTTCATTCAAGAGTTGCAGTTGATCTCCGAGCCATCTTACAACAACACTCCCTGGTAGATAGCTGGAGGGATGTCTATTCATCTCAGTGGGACTATAGCTTCTTTTCCCCCTCACACAATACATTTAACCACATAAACCATATTTTTGTGACTCCCTAATTTCTGCCCAGTGTAGCCAGGGCTTCTACACTTTCATCCACTTAGTCTGACCACTCAGCTTTGTTCTTCTAGCTTCTTTGTTACCTTCATGTCCTCTCAGGACATTTTCGTTGATTGCTGCCCTATTATTGCCGTTTACAGTATCTGTAATGCCTTTCCCCATAACCTTTCCACTAACACAAGTAATGTTACCAAAAGATTTGCAGATTACCTTAAAATATTATACACAACCTCTGGATTGGCCCTGGAGTGAAGAGCAGAGAACTGTCCCTCTACTGTAGACATCCTGCTTTTGTCCTTGGAGCAGACAGAAGCCTTTGATGCTGATCTCTGCCATAAAAGCTCTAAAGCTTTCCAAAGCCCCGGGTTTGGGTAACCTTTCAGCATTATATTATGAAACATGTAAAGATATCCTAACTCCTCATCTTATCTGCATGACAGTAAACACAGGCCTGACACATGGGGGGCCTCAGCCTCAAAGGAAAACAGACTGGCCAGCCGCAACCTTGACCAGCAGGATACCCTTTGCTGTGCTCATGTGGAATTTCAAAGAAATCACTTAGACATATTGGATCCAGTACTGTACATGGAATTATGAAAATCCCATGCATATTACACAAAAACTGACCCATTTTTGGAACCTGGAAATAATGGACCTGTCTCCTGTCATCCTCTGACACTAAGAGGCGGAGTTCTGAAGAACTTAGTTTGGCCACATGGGACAGCGATGTAAAGATATACTGGGCTATTTCAAACAGAGCTGGTGGCATTCCTATGGGACTGGCAGGGCTCTATTTAATGGAGGTAGTGAAGGGGCTCCGCAGCCTGTCAGGGTCTTGTATCGAGGGAAAGTACTGTGTGATCTCAAGGGGCCAAGCTGTACAATTCCTCATGCCAACCTTGGAGGCCAGCTTACAGGGTGATGGGTGTGGTTTAGGGCCATGGCTTACTCGCTGGCTTTTCTGGAACAAATATTTTTGACAAATCCTCCAAAATTGTGCTTAAAATGCTCCTAACATTTAAAGTGGAAGTCTGAGATATGTCCATCCTGCTGCGTCATGGCCCCCAGTGTGAGATAATATCTCCTACTGGAGTAACCCCCTGGGGATAGCCTATGGAGTACACTTGTCACGGTGTATGGCTCGAGGGTTTGGTGGCTGGTAGTCTTGACCCCAGGGCTAGTTAACCATTGCAGTTCCCGCTGTATCCTAGTCAAGGCACCCACTGAAGAAAGCAATGCCAGGGTTCGGATAAACAACGTTGCTTTTATTGCTGGAACAAGTGTCCAAGTAAATGTCCTTTCCTCTGGATGCAACCAGGGTAACTTTAGTAACTTTAAACAGGACTTTAGTGGTTACTGATGCAGAGTGAGAGAGTCTATGCTGAAGCCTTAGGGCTGTAGAGGTGCTGGGAATAGTAATACTAGCTTGGGATGACGTTAGAAGACTTTAGAAGAGCTTACAGACCTGATCCTGGAGTCTGAGGCTTTAGCTGGAAGGACACGTCTGAGAGACAGCTGGAATTGAAGGAGACGCTGCCATGTGCTCTGAGGATCAGGCAATGGCGCAGTGGAGCTGACTTGGAAGTCAGTGTAGCTATGGTGGACCGGGGTGACCCTCTAACGTCTAGTTCCACCAGACAATGGGCGCAGACTGTAAGAAGATTGTCCCACTGGAGTAGGTAGCTGACGTGGGGGGATTCCTCCAGCTTGCAGGGGGGTCTGGATAAGGAGACAGGGCCTCAGGCCTAGGTCTAGGTACAGGGCTTCCTGCCTAACCATGCAAAGATGGTAGGAGGAGCTGGCTTCCTCTGTCCTGCCATTGGTCGGCATGGTCAGGTGACAGAGGAGTCATAGACTTCACTCTGCATCAGCTTAAATGACAGTTGGAGGAACAAATAAACACTTTACAATATGTGGCGTAGGCCTAACATGTAATGACAATTATGTGACCACTAGGGGCAAACTTGAGACAATACTTCCAATTGCATGGCACATGTACCTCAAGCACTGTGGTGAAACTGTGACAAACCCTCAGCTGTGTAGCAGCTGTTGCAGCATTCAGTGCTGGCCACTGCATACACCCCCCGAAAAAGATGAGCCATCCTCGGCGACAGTAAATGAGCAATAACATATGAATAACCGCTTGGTAACTGGGTTAACTGGATTGGGAAGTGTCTCTGCAGCACGAGAGTTCTCTGTGGCAATTAAACCATTGTCCATGACAGGCTCTTGCAGGCGCTTGGGAAAAACAAATAAAGCAAGGTAACAAAGTCCACTCAGTCCATAGACTGGGAATTGCGAACATGGTCAGGGACCAGGTGTGAGACTGACATGTTACTTAAAATACTATCTAGCTAACTAGGGCAGTATATGGCAAATATGTACAGACAATATATATATACACAAGCAGAAATATTTAGCACATAGGTATGTTACTCTCGGTAACGCATGGGAGGTGTTCCTTTCGTAGAGCGCTCTGACCGTCTCAGCGATGGGCTTTCTTCATCAGGTTCCGGAGCAGGATGATAGTGTTCCTCTCTCGCTGGCATGTGTACGGGAGCTGCAGTTGGGGTGACTGGTACAGGAACTTGCATGGAAACCCACTGATAAATGAGGTGGATCGCAGGGTTTCTTCCAGCGTGGGTTCTTTTGTTGGCATTACTGGTGCTGGTTGGTATACACGAACAGGTGTTCGTGGAGAGGCGGCAAAGGCTTGGATATCTTCTCCGGTGCACAGTTTTAACCGGTTACGGTGTACAGTTTGAGGTGCCATACCGGGCTTCTTTACTTCATATACATCTGACTCAGGATAAGGAATGGCAGTGACACTGTAGGGCTCAGGTTCCCATAAACAGTCCAATATGTCTGAGCGATGATATTTCTTTAGCCAGACTTTGTCTCCCACTTCGAGTGGCGTTGCGTTGGCTCTCTGGTTGTAGGAGTCTTCTTGGCGTCTGTGAGCTCCACTCATCTTCTGCTCAACAATCTCTCTAGAATCCTGTATTTTCCTTTGGTGTTCTCGCACCCAATCTGTGTTAGGCAGAGGATTGATGTCATCAGGAACTTGTACTCCTAGAGCACGATCTTGTGGAAGTTGGCCTTGGCGTCCGAACATGAGGTAGAACGGAGAATAGCCAGTCGAACAGTGGGTGGTGTTATTGTATATCTCAACTAACTCGTCAAGTAGGTGTGGCCATTCGATTTTCTTGGTGACGGATGCTGTTCTCAACATATTGATAAATACTTGGTTTATCTTTTCGCACAGTCCATTCCCTTGTGGGTGGTACGCTGTGGTGCGGAGTTTCTTGCACTCGTGGTAGGAGCATAACTCTTGGAACAGTTGGGATTCGAATGCTGGTCCACGATCAGTGAGTACAGACTCTGGACAGCCGTAGTGTTTCACGTATTCCCGGTAGAATGTGATGGCTGTGGTCCTGGCAGTTAGGTCTCTCACCGGAACTACCACTACCCACTTTGAATAGTGGTCGACCATAGTTAAGGCATACGTGTATCCGGACCTGGTTGGACACAGTTTCACGTGGTCTAAGGCAACAAGTTGGTTTGGTCTGCTGGAAGTGATGGGATGCAAGGGTGCTCTTGCTTCTTTTCTCCCAGCTTTGGATATGTTGCATGCAGGGCATTCATTGCACCAATTTTCTATGTCGGTTCTCATGCCGATCCAATAGAATCTTTGGCGGATTGTTGCTTCGGTGTTATGGACACCGAAATGACCGGACTGGTCATGATATGCATCGAGCACTATCTTGGCATCACGTCTTGGTATGAGTATTTGGTGGCGTCTCTCGCCTGAAACTGGATCCAATGAATTTCTCAGGATGAGGCCTTTATTGAGGAATAATCTTTTCCTTTGCCTCTAGAGACGTCTCAATTCAATGTCAGGATAGGGTCTCTTGATTCTGACTGGAACCCTACCAGTGGATAAGTAGTCGTAGATTCCTCCAAGAACTCTTGACTCGTCTTGGATGGTCTGCCATCTGGATGTATCTTGATATGGGTCGGACTTTTGTTGAGGCCCTCCATCTGCCTTGGTCGCAGTGATGGCATTTTGTGTGGCAAATCTTCGGTAGAAGGGAGGCATCTCAACATCTTCCCAATCGTCAGCTTCTGGTGGCTCTTCACCTTTTGGCAGACGGGACAGCAAGTCAGCGTTGACGTTTGTCCTCCTACTTCGGTATTTGATCTCGAAGGTGAAACTGGCCAATCGGGATGCCCAGCGTTGCTCAAGGGCACCAAGCCGTGCGGTGTTGAGGTGTGCTAGCGGGTTGTTGTCAGTGAAGACAGTAAACGGTGTGGCCGCGAGATAATCCTTAAACTTTTCAGTGATGGCCCACACTAGGGCTAGTAGCTCTAACTTAAAAGAACTATAATTGCTGTCGTTCTTTTCCGCTCCTCTTAGGCTTCGGCTTGCGTAGGCTATAACCCTTTCTTTGTTATCCTGAACTTGCGACAAGACTGCTCCCAGGCCTTGGAAACTTGCGTCAGTGTAGAGACAAAATGGATGGTTATAGTCAGGGTAGGCCAAGATTGGAGGCGAAGTCAGCAAGGCTTTTAGGGTTTTGAACGCTGTTTCTTGACGATCAGACCATTCAATAGGAAGCCTTCTGTTGTAGCTCTCTCGAGGGCAACCACGAAGTAGTTCGGTGAGTGGTTCCGCTACTTGCGCAAAGTGTGGTATGAAGCGGCGGTAATAGCCTGCAAAACCGAGGAAACTTCTGACTTCCTTTACTGTTCTGGGCGTGTCCCAATTCTCCACAGCAGATACTTTCTCGGGGTCGGGCTGTATTCCTTCAGCACTCACGACGTGTCCCAAGTAGTTTACTTGCGGCTTGAGGAGGTGGCACTTCGAAGGCTTGATTCTCAGGCCATGATCGATTAGTACCTGGAACACTTCTGCCAGATGATTAATGTGGTCTTCGTAGGTACGCGAGTAGACAATCACGTCGTCAAGATAGAGTAAGACGCTTTGGAAATTCACGTGACCGAGGCATCTTTCCATTAATCGCTGAAAGGTAGCAGGGGCGTTGCACAACCCGAATGGCATACTTGTAAACTCGTAGAGTCCCATCGGGGTGGTAAAGGCTGTCTTCTCTCTATCCTCAGGTGCCATTGGTACTTGCCAGTAACCACTGGTGAGATCTAGTGTCGAGAAGTAGGCAGCTGTGCCCAAAGCAGCGATGGATTCTTCGATGCGAGGTAATGGGTAGGCGTCTTTGTGCGTGATGTTGTTGAGTTTCCTGTAGTCGACACAGAAACGAATATTCCCATCCTTCTTGCGGACTAGGACAATAGGAGCAGCCCATGGACTCTGGCTCTCCTGGATAACTCCTGTATCCTTCATCTCTTTGATGAGTTTCTTGACCTGCTGATAGCTGGTAGGAGGAATAGGCCGATGCTTCTCCTTGATGGGCGGATGGTCGCCAGTATTTATCTTGTGCTGTATGAGGTTGGTTCTGCCAAAATCAAGGGAATGCTTACTGAAGGCTTCGTGATGTCTTTTGGCCACTTTGCGAACTCCATTAATATATTCAGCAGGAGTGTTAGAGTCTCCAATGTTAAGTTCATCCCACCAATGAGTATGGGTGCTGTTAGAGTCTTTTGAGGAAGCTCTGATAGATTTTTGGTAGGCGATGGTCTCTTCACTGACGATGTCATCTGGGTCAAGATGGTAGAGCATAGCCACTGTGGTGAACTTGTAGAGGTCAATGGAGGAGTCACTAAGATTAACAAGACGTACGGGAACCTGGCCATTTGTGACTGTCACGATGCACCTTACCGCTTTGACGAGAGGTTGACCATCAACTTCAGTGAAGTCAAGTAGAGCTTCGTAGTCAGCGTTACCCAGACCTGGACGTACTCTGCACCAGATAACTGTTTCACTGTTAGGTTTGAGTGTGATTGGGCGAGCATCTTTCGTGCAAATTTCTCCACGTTCATTCACAAACTTCTGCTGAGCAGTGAGCGCTTTGATTGTTTTCTGTATGGCCTGCTTATAGTGGGAGGAAGCATTGGGTAAAGAAGCATGTAAGGCATGTAACAATTCAGAGAATACATGACGTATGACATTCATGCCTAAGACTATAACAGTGCTATCTCCCTGAGCCTCAGTAACTATCACACCTTGTCTAGTAAGTTTGCGGTCACCAATGCGTATGGTAGGCTCCCAGTAGCCTAGTTGTGGAATGGGCTGACCATTGCTCGCAATCAATTGTAACTTGGACTTCCCAACCGGACATAATACACTAGGGTCCCAATGTTCCCCAAAGATGTGCCTGGGAATAGTGGTAACTTGAGAACCTGTATCCACAAGGGCTTCTAGTGGGACATTGTCAATCCAGATGGTTACATGCGGGCATTGCGATAGGAAACTTGAAAACCATTGCGGTTCCTCTGGGCCTGTGGTTCTACCTGCCGAGTGACGGCCCTTGGACTCGGGTAGCCCGTTTAACTGAAAGCATTGGGATCTATAGTGTCCAGTGTGACGGCAATAGGAGCAGTAAGGCCGTTCACGTGATGCAAACCTTGGTGGCGGGGGCCTATCAGGGTTTGGATGATCAGAACGTGGCTCAGGAGACAAAGTTCTGCTAAGTGATGACTCACGTAAGGAAGTAGAAGAGTGCCCCTTTAATTCTTTCAGAGCTTGGCAGAGTGAGTCGACTACTTGTGCAAGGGTATCAGTGGTGACAGCAGTGTTAACAGGTATAGTGGTCTGCGCTGCTTGTATAGCTTGCAATGGTGAAGCAGCGGGTAATGGTGCAATAACAGAAATCCCACCAGCCAGGTCTGGAGAATATGGAGTTGGAGTATAACTAGTACAAGGAGAGTCAGTTCCTATCACTCGCAATGCTAGAGCTTTGAAATCAAGGAAAGACATCCTGGGGTTCTGTGCGGCTAGCATGCGTAACTGGCTTTGGATAAGTCTAGAGTCCACTCCTTCTATGAAGCGATCAGTAATAATACTTTCAGCAGCTGAAGGGTCAATGTTGTCAACCTGCTGTAGTGTTCTGAACGCGCTTTGAAGCGCCAACGCGTACTCACGTAGGGTCTCTCCAGACCTCTGTCGTCGGTCGTAGAATTTTAGGCGGACTTCTGTAGGTGACTGTACCTCAAATTCCTTCCCCAGGCGGTCAAGGATCTGTTGCACACTGGTTTTCTCGGTAGCTGGCCATGAACGAACTTCTTCAGCAGCGGACCCTTCAAGTTGGCCTATGGGTAACTGTACCTGCTGATTGGGAGACAATGAGACAAGTTCAAGCGTGCGGGTAATTTTCTCCCTAAAGGCAGCCAGAGTATTTGGTTCTCCCCTGTAGTTTGGGAGGCCAGAGGTTCCAATGAAAAATGGCACTCCAACTGTGGGTGCAGGTACGTTGCTATTGACAACAGCCGGTGGTACAGCACCACTAGCAGATGAGGTAGAAGGACTATTAGCAGCAACAGGGTCACTATTATCAGTAGTAGACATTGTGAAAAAATTTTGTTTCTCTTTAAGAAAATTTTACTGTCTCTTTAAGAAAAGAATTGGTGCCTGTCGCTTTAAGAAATTTGTGGCTTGCAGAATACAGTTCTTGGTAAGGTGCTCCCCCTCTTTGTGATAAGCCCAGCAATAATATAATAGAATAGGCTACTTAGCTGGAGATGAACGCAGGCTGATCAGTCTGGAACACTGCAGAGCGGATGATGGAAGTAGCGGTGCTGGTTGCTATGGTACCGGTGCGGCCACACTGCGATACTAACGTGGGGAGTTGCAGGATTGCTGACAAGGGACTGGAGCAGTAGAGGAGCTGTGGATACAGTAACAGCAGAGCGGAGCGGGTGATGAGACTGACAGTGCAGCGCTAGGGTCAGCGCCAGTCAGCAGGAGTACAGAGCAGCCGGCACTTCCGGGTTCCTTTTGAAGCTTGTGCGGCTGTGTAATCCTTCCCCCCAACAACACAGACAGGCTTGCAGAATTCCGGTCGGTTGCGGTGAGCGGAGGAGGAGGACCCAGGCAGCAAACTCCACCCCCCGGTCTGCCTAGAGACTGTAAGCTCAGAGAGGAGCATTAGCCAATCAGGAGTGCCTGCAGTAAAGTCTATGGAGGGCTTAGTTTCCCGCGCATCGGCAGCTGTAAAATTAACTCCTTCAGGCCCAGGATGTTGCGCAGCATGAAATTCTAGTGCGGTTGCCCCTAGCAACGAGCAGAAAATGTCCTCCAAACTAGTTGAAAACATAGGGAAATCATCAGGCACACTTGTAAATCCCCTAGTTGGCTTGATAGTGCAGTACCTTGACAAAGTCCAACAATATAGTAGAAAATCAGAACGGCACAGAGGTACATCCTGTTCGTGACGCCAAAAATGGAGTAACCCCCTGGGGATAGCCTATGGAGTACACTTGTCACGGTGTATGGCTCGAGGGTTTGGTGGCTGGTAGTCTTGACCCCAGGGCTAGTTAACCATTGCAGTTCCCGCTGTATCCTAGTCAAGGCACCCACTGAAGAAAGCAATGCCAGGGTTCGGATAAACAACGTTGCTTTTATTGCTGGAACAAGTGTCCAAGTAAATGTCCTTTCCTCTGGATGCAACCAGGGTAACTTTAGTAACTTTAAACAGGACTTTAGTGGTTACTGATGCAGAGTGAGAGAGTCTATGCTGAAGCCTTAGGGCTGTAGAGGTGCTGGGAATAGTAATACTAGCTTGGGATGACGTTAGAAGACTTTAGAAGAGTTTACAGACCTGATCCTGGAGTCTGAGGCTTTAGCTGGAAGGACACGTCTGAGAGACAGCTGGAATTGAAGGAGACGCTGCCATGTGCTCTGAGGATCAGGCAATGGCGCAGTGGAGCTGACTTGGAAGTCAGTGTAGCTATGGTGGACCGGGGTGACCCTCTAACTTCTAGTTCCACCAGACAATGGGCGCAGACTGTAAGAAGATTGTCCCACTGGAGTAGGTAGCTGACGTGGGGGGATTCCTCCAGCTTGCAGGGGGGTCTGGATAAGGAGACAGGGCCTCAGGCCTAGGTCTAGGTACAGGGCTTCCTGCCTAACCATGCAAAGATGGTAGGAGGAGCTGGCTTCCTCTGTCCTGCCATTGGTCGGCATGGTCAGGTGACAGAGGAGTCATAGACTTCACTCTGCATCAGCTTAAATGACAGTTGGAGGAACAAATAAACACTTTACAATATGTGGCGTAGGTCTAACATGTAATGACAATTATGTGACCACTAGGGGCAAACTTGAGACAATACTTCCAATTGCATGGCACATGTACCTCAAGCACTGTGGTGAAACTGTGACAAACCCTCAGCTGTGTAGCAGCTGTTGCAGCATTCAGTGCTGGCCACTGCACTACCCCTATAGCTTCACACCTTACAGCTAAAGTTACTGATTCACATGTACAGGCTGTCAGGGCACACAAGCATGTGACACATGCCTCTTACTGCTGGAGACTGTGCTATGACATGTTTGAAGCCATGTGCAGTGGCCTCCAGTGTCCGGCCTACATAGATTGGTCAGTATAGCTGCTTTGAGGGTATTCTGTAAATGAGAATCCAAATCTGAATGGCTTAAAGAGGAACAACACCCAAGAAAAAGATTGGATGCCCCACTGTGTGTATCCTCACAGATTGACCTGCATGGGAACCAGGAAGAGATATGTTTTCAGGCAATCAGCGACACAAGATCATACATTGCTCAGCAGTAGCAATCAACACACAAGCTCACTGGCCATCAAAGATGTTTATTAGGTAGACGAGCTGCTCACAGAGATACTGAATATTAAGTGGGGCTCAAAGCTCAAAATCATGTCCCACATAAGGTATCTTGCATGGGACCCCCCCATGGCCATGTAACCTCCCTTCGTGCTCCCTAAAAAAACAAGGGCCCTCGCACCCCTCCCCACCATGGCCAAATTCCTAATTAAGATCCCATAATTCAAATGCTGGCCAGATGCCAGTCATGCAACAAAAAAGCCCATGCAGGATGTACCCCTCACCCCCTCCTCACCACTAATGTCTGTGTCTCCGCTGCCATATACATGATGGGGCGGGGCCTGCACTGAGCCACCAATTATTAAAGCAGCAAGCAGAGGGTCGCCGTCGGCAATCTCCACTGGCTCACTGCAAGGGATGGGTACGGAGGCTCAGGGGTGCCCAGCTGGCAGGCAAGAGTGAAAGCACCCTAGGATTTAAAAAATAACAAAATACTTGCAATAGCGGGGTGCACTTGCTGGGGACCCAAATGGGAGCACCCTAAGATAAAAAAAAGTTGGTTAATACAAAAAAAACCCCGTGTGACCACACACCTCGGCCACCCCTAAAGCTGGCTCTGGCTATGCTCACCTTGTGATGTCAGATGTGAACAACAATTTAATCTGAGATGTTACCCTGGATTGTGTGCCCTCCTTTACCTTACCCCTTCCTTCCTTTCCTACCTTTATTATTCATCTTTCTCTCTAGCTTAAACTACCTTTTCAGGCAAAACTAAATTTAAAAAAAAGCTATACTCCCCTTTTCTCCCATGCAGACCATCTCTAGGTGAGCTGCCATGTTTCCTTCCTATTACTGCAATGGAGGGGGGCGTGACATATCGCCATAACTGATTTGATTTGCGTTAGTTGTTTTGCCTGAAAATGTACTTTAACTCTACTCCTTCTTGTTTCTTTTGCATCTTAATCTGTAATCTTATATTGTAAGTAGTATCTGTCATACCTTTATATAATACTATATACAACAAGGAGGCTTCCACACAGCCCCCAAGACACAATCTGCACCACTCCGTTTAAATGATAATCACTTTTATAAATTCATCTAAACACTACACAGGTAAAAATACATTAAAAATGGACTATATGAACATTCCACTAAAGGGTGCTGGTGGTAATGCACAATTAACTAGGTCAGATATCAAGCATATGTCCCTATGAAAACCGACTGAATCCTAGTGTTCCAAACAAAAAGTGCTTTGTGCTATATATACAATTAATAAACAACTCTAATGATACTATAAGTGCTAAAGTGACCAAGTGCAAGAAAAATTTAAGCAGTGTAAACTTTCATATGCATTAAAGGTAAGAAAAAATGACCATACCAAGGGACACAGCAGGTTAACAAGAGGGACAACCAACCATAAATCTTACATGTGCCAGCCGTCACCGCGCCCCTCCCCCTCTGGGCTGGGGCGCGGTCACTTTAGCACTTATAGTATCATTAGAGTTGTTTATTAATTGTATATATAGCACATAGCACTTTTTGTTTGAAACACTAGGATTCAGTCGGTTTTCATAGGGACATATACTTGATATCTGACCTAGTTAATTGTGCATTACCACCAGCGCCCTTTAGTGGAATGTTCATATAATCAGTTTTTAATGTATTTTAACCTGTGTAGTGTTTAGATGAATTAATAAAAGTGATTGTTATCATGTAAACGGAGTGGTGCAGATTGTGTCTTGGGGTTGGGGGCCGTGTGGAAGCCTCCTTGTTGTATATATGTTGGATTCAGGTACCCAAGCCTGCACACTTCTTTGATTAATTGTGGTTGGTGCGGCCCTTTGCTCTGTATTTAATTTATATAATACTAATTAAAGTCTGAGCTAGACTCCACAACCCTTTCCATAAAAGGGTGTCCATGACAATAAAAATTAAGACTCAAATGATATATCTATCCCACTGCATATTAATATTTTCATTAAATATGTGAAATGTTAGATTTTTGTTAAAAGTATAGAAACATAAAGTGGACCCGCAGTTAGAAATAACATTTTTAGTACATTTCCAGAAAAGAAGTAAGGCACAGTTTTAATAAACATTTGCGCCCTTCTGGACAAATAACTGCACAGCCCTGAAATGTCAATCAAAGGCAAACCACCTCTCTACCTTTTGAATTTGAAAATGATTGTGACAGCCTCGGCCCTTCTGCTTGTACAGAGACTAGCTGGGAGGCATCCTTGTGGTCTAGACAGACATGTTTACCTGAAAGGAGTAGAGGAAACAAGCATGTCGCACACATTTGTACAGCCAGGAGCTATTTGAAGAAGGTCTGTGACTACTCATACTTGCACTGGTTCTTGTATGTGAGAAGCTATAAAGTAATATGTAGTATAGTAGAAGTATGTTTCCCGCATGAGTCACGTTCAATAGTTTCTTTAGAAATAGCAAATTTCGATTTTAGTATTGTGCTAATGCCCAAATGTGGCAAGTCTTGCTAAAAGCATTGTTGTGTTTTTACAAAGAAGTTGCAGTTTACAGCACAGGGTCTGGGGTTTTTATGCGAGACCATAGCCATGCAGGTCTTTTTCTGGCATTTATCTCGCTTAGTTGGCTTAATAGCAGCTGACAGAATGTAGCCCCATTCATTAGTTCTGTACAATCCTGCTGTACTGTTTGGAAAAAGCAGTCGTGCTGAACTGGTTTAATATCTTGAATGAGAATTAAAAATCACTGTGGCAATAATTAACCTGTTCTTAATGTATATTTAAAGAAATGAAACAAAAACAATTTCAAATGTCATCTTTTCTGCATTTCATTTGCATCTCCATAGGTGTACTATGGTAAAGTAAGTGTTAGCTAGCAGGCAGCATTCCCACCAGAGTCCTTTGTTCTCAGACACACAGCACATCATCTAGAAGCCAATACAGGGAAATGCCTGGTGTAAAGAGTACAGCTCTTTCTTTTTAGGTTTTGTTTTATAGCAGCTTACTGAGAATTGTGTAAAGAGGGGGTAGTCCAGGCACTGCCTCAGCGCATTCCCTCTGGATGAACCTGGGGGGGTGGGGTGCACTAGACATTGCAAGCAGGATGTTCTAAACAGGTTAGGAATAGTAATGGGCTCATGGTCCGTGTCAAGGTTCGATTTAACCTGGATAGGCTTGTTTTCCCTCCCCCCACCACCTCCCTGGGACACGGCAGAAGCTACCTCTTCCATTACCAGGCACTGCGGGATGGGCAGCACCCATCATCTCTGAAGGAGCCAGAAGTTGCATAGCAGAGAAGTGGGGAGGACTGGAGCGGTCATAAGTCAGTGGTAGATCACACTGAGGACAACACACAACAGGATTCTCCAGTCCAGATCAACACTGACATCAGTCAGTAAGGCATGTTGCTGCATAACATAGATAATAAAAATGGTCTCATGCGTTCACATCCTGACCCACCCATATACCTATTTGGTATCTGGGGTCCACATACAGTACTAGGTACAGTAGTTTTGAAACAGGAGCATGGCTTATCCACTCATGGTACAAACTAGTTTGTGTTTTGTTTCTTAGTGGCGTTGGTTACTGACAAATATTGGGACTGTATGTGTTGGTCTGATAGAGTACAGTGTTGTGATCATTAGAGTGATTGGAGCAATGATAGGAGTTGAGGATTTACAGGGGAGGAGCACGAGTTATCCACTCAATATGTGAAGTGAGGGATGTGGGACCTGTTGCAACATACATGCAAAACCCTGGCATGCCCCATCCATCGCAGTGATTAGAGTGTGCATGCCAGCATCACTGTGACTGATGGCAGAGGGGCAGCCTGGATGGCACAGAGCATTCTATATGACATTCTGCTAAATGTGCAAGTGCTAGACCACTATTGATCGGCTGCTGGGGGACAGCAGCATCTATTTTGTTGTTTCTCGGCTGGACTGTTACTCACATCGTTACCTCTCCTATAGTTAAGTGCCAGCTACTTGAGACTCACGTAGCTGACTTTAAACACCTATAAAAAAAGTATAAAAGTTAAAAACTCACCTGACCCCTAAATCGATCTGGCCGGGTCTTCTCTTCACTGAGAGGGGGGCCTCCAATCACCTTTTTCGGCCCCCTCCACCACTTCCGCTGTTGTGCGCCGCTAGCCCTGCCTTTTGTGGGTGGGACAGATGATGTCATGCCACACCTGTCTGAAGACGCTCAGTGATCGACGGGGAAAGGTTTGGAGGGTTGAGGGGCTGTGATTCCCTTGACCAAGGCCACCCCCTCCACCAGTCATCAGAGGTCTGTGTGTGTGTGTTTTTACTGTTAACCCTTGTGAACTGGTTAGGGATCCATGAGAACCCTATACTTGTTCACAAGGTTTGGGGGCTGGCAATGCTATTTATTTTTTTGTAGGTTCAACCCTTTATAGTGTGCATAGTAGTTGTATTTTATTTGTAAATGTTATAAAGTGCTCTTTTCAGTTTGGGGGGGTCTCCTGGGTAAGATACATTTGTGGTACCATTGTAATCGGGAGAAATGGGGCTTTCACATGCAATATGGTTTTCTTTAATAAACTAAATGTTTTTTTTTTTAATTAAAGGAGACAAATTTCTAAATACAATATTTTTTTTAATCAAGAATGCCTAGAAAGCTTGAGGTGTGAATATATAGTTTGTATTTCAAATGTAAAGGGTTGTTCTTGAAAAACTGCAAGGTGGGCATAGCAGTTGTATTTTATCTGAAAATCTCCTAAAGCGCTATTTCAGTTTGGGGGAGTCTCCTAGGCAGGAAAGGGTGTCTACTAATACACATGGGATACACAAAAAATATTTGTTTTGCACATATTTCACCCAAAAATATTGAGAATACACTAAATGACAAATAAGACATTTCATGTTAAAGAAATGTCTCTGCTAATAAAAAACAATATAGTTTTACCTCGGAAATCCCTTCAAAAATCACAGTTGAACATGTGTAGTGCAAAGTAGTGAAAAATGGTCTGGCAACAGAGGGTGACAAAAACTCTAGGTATGCTGGCACTTAAACGGTTAAAATGCATGTCCGGTGTCTTCATAACCCCCACCACAAAAAAAGCGTTACCTCTCCCATAATCCAGTGCTGTCGCACGGGCAGTGGCTGAACAGAGAGTGCATAGAGTGGCATCCACTGCTCTGTGCACACACCTGACTATCTATTCATGCTATGGACGGGTAAACAACATTGAATTCCAGGAGTAGGTAAGGCTTTTTTTTGTTTGTATCCTCCTGCCTCAGTGGTGGTGGGTTGTGCTGAAAGTAGAATTCAACTTCAAGGAATAAATATACTGTATTGGGGACTCCACCACACCTAATCCGGTCCTGTGCACTCAATAAGGTTGATTCAGAGCCTTCTACGTTACTTTTTGTTTTTACGCGTAAGTGCATTCACTACACATATTTGATTCAGAGCCTCCATCAGGAAAGTTTCGTACTGTTCCCATAGTTGCGCAAGCCATTGAGAGTGCTGTGCGTACGGCTCTCGCGGCCTATGCCATGGATGTATACGTTGAAGCGACTTGTCTTCAAGCGTTTTTATAGCGTTTTTCAATGTACCTTGCAACGTAATGTTGCAGTGTCCAGCGATGTTATACTAGTTCCCATTGAAAAATACCTGTTTTTACCCTTAATTTAGCCCTTAATTCCATTATATTTATGTTTATACAAAATGTATACGCATTTGTGGGCTTGTACGAATATGCGACCCTCTTTTTTTCCAATACCCTGACCCTGGTATCCCATTACTTACTTATTGCCGTGCCAAGTCTCTCCTGTTCCAAAGTACTTAGCATGCCATGCCATGCTTGGCATGCATTCTTCTTTTCTTCCTAATGCTTACCTTAAACACTTTCCAGTTTGGCATGCATTCTTCTTTTCTTCTTCCTAATGCTTACCTTAACCACTTCTTTCCATTTAAGCTCATTCTCCTTGATAGTTGTATATTTAGGATGTCCACATGGATCTAATATCAACATTACTATAATTATAAATTATATTAAATTAAAGACACCACAATGTTATATAAATCTTAATATTTTTTTATTCAGAATTATTTTTTGGATGTGTGTAAAAATATATATTTTTTTAAATAAATATTTATAAAAATAAAAACATATAAGAATGATAACATTTAAAAAATATTAACTATATACATTTTTTGGGGTGCAGAATTAAAGTAGGTGGCAGGCTCCTTAAGGCGGGTTTCTCCCTATAGCTTTGATCAGCTCCTCAATATCCCCCACCAGCCTATGCACAGAAGCTGTCAGTTCCTGCAGGCGCTGCTGTGTCTCTTGTGTGTGTGTGCTGTAAAAGAAAAAATGAAAACAATTAGTGTCTAGCCTCTGCTTCCTGGCAACTTGTTGAAGAGGGCATGTTAGTTAATAGTCACTTGGCTTGGCGCTTCTTTCTCCATTTGAGGTCCGACCAATGCTGGATAATCTGTGTGAACGTGTAGGTGGTGTCTGTTTCCTCCTCCAGAGTTGATACGGTGTCAAGTGCTAATGACCTTTTTGCATATATGTCGGGCAGGAAATCATGGTATGTCGTCATCATCTAAAATGTAGAAGCAATACATAGGAATTAAAAAACACCATCATATACCTATTAAAAACAAGCCTAGCAGGTTATTAACACCCCCACCACTGTGTGTTATTACCACCTGGGCTGCCCCCTGGTATCTTGCTGCCACACCTAGCTGGGCACCAATAGATCCAATAGATCCACCTTCCCCCAAACAGTCCCTGCATGGTTCACATGTGTGCACTAGCTTTCACTTGTAGTATGTAGCAAATGGCGGAGTTGTTCCCACCCGACCCTCCTCGACACTTGGGCCCCTGACTAGCTATGTCTGATCGGCCTGACTGGCTATGCAACCCTGATGCACAATGTATGGCTTTGGCAACCGCTGTGTTGGACCATTTCGATCAGCTGTATGGCCACAGTTCTAGAGCTACCCCAAAATCAGTCATATACCACCTCTGGGAGGCTATCACCAGGCAGGTGAATAGTGTCGGACCTGAGCAAGTGCAACTGAGGTTTTGCAGATGTGAAGTATGCTCAATGTGAGTATGTTCTCAAAAAAATTAACATGCACAAGCAACAGGGGTAAAGATGCTTTGTGCTGTTGATGTTGGGCGTGACCTTGGCATGACAACATTTTTTTTCATGTTTTTTAAGGTTGCAAACCGGAGGTGGAATACCACTAAAACTCCAATTCACAGCAGCAGAGAAAATAGTTTATGGGCTATTAAACCCTGCAACATTTCAGGGTTTGCCAGGGACAATCAGTTCAGACCTGAATGCTGCTGCAGGTAAGTAGTTCAAATGTTTGGATTGCTTTGTATCCAAAGAAATATGACTCCTTTCAATTGTCTAGTTTACTCCTTTCAATATGCCATCATGGCATAAGTGATGTTGGTGGACCTTGAAAAGCCAAGATAAGAGAGAAAAAAAAACATGGCAACTCATAGTTAATCAATAAACTTTTTAATAATGTGTCCAATACTATCATAACTTGTAAAACATGGAAGCAGATGGGTTATCCATTGCTTAGGGACCTAAGTTATGTGTCTAGAATAACATTAAGTTATATTACCATTGCAGGCAAACAATAGCAAATGCGCATGGCCACCCAAGAACAACAACTACCAAGTACTGGTGTAAGTTCATCAAGGAATGTATATTCAAGTAGTGGACCAAATAAAGATTTGGATATGGTAAGTGTAATGTGGACAAATTGTTGATAAATGGGACACCATGCAGTTTATTTTAATATTCTTTATTTTGGCATGTTTGAAGTACAATATGACAAGTACATACAAAGATCAGGTTCCCAACCCTGTCCTCAAGGCACACCAACAGGCCAGGTTTTGCAGATCTCCACAAAGATGCACAGGTGGAGTAATTAGTGCAGCTGCAGAGCAATAGAGCTGGCTATTTGGAGATCCAAAAAACATGACATGTTGGTGTGCAACAACAAAAGGGGAGGAAGGAGGACCGGACTACATGTCTACAACATACACTTAATTTGCCATCTCACAGTGTCAATTCGTAATATATCCAACCGTTACTCCATAGCCCCTGATGCGGGCGCTGGATATCCTCTTAGTGTTATGGATGTTATAGATCTCTTTATGCTGTGAAATTCCAGATGGCTCTTCCCATTCTATTTTCTGGATCGCCCCGGGAACCCGTCCTTCCTGCTTTTGCATAACACAGAAGGGGAGGTAGGGGGGAAACACAGGGGGTAACGGGGGTGGGGTGAATGGATGGGAGAGGGGGCAGGGGGGGTGTGGCAAGCGATCGGCAATGTGGCAGATCTCCGCCCGCAGCGGGCACACCAATATTATGGATGTGGTCCTTTCTCTGGAGTTTCTCCACCTCCTTACACGCTTTGGACCCGCCGGACAACACCATGCAGTTTTAATTAAATATAGTATACATAATAACAGCAAACTACTGGCTACCATACAGGATCTTGAGGAGGATGAGCCACTGCAACACCCTCTGCAGTGCCAGATGCCTCCATAGCACCCTCACACACAACATTCGACATCCTAAAGCAAAGCTAAAGTCCCCTCTGGCCCTCGGCTGGCTGTAGGAAGAGGGCAAACTGGGCTTCAGCACCATATGCCCGTACAAAAGATGTCTGTTGTATCTTCATCAGACATTCTTTGCTATGGAACTTAGTTAGCACACAGTGGAGAATGTCAGGCACTGGACACATGGGGTATCTGAGCAACAAATACTAGTACCAAAACTAGCAATAATGTTATTTAATTTAGCGCCGCCTCTTGTAGATATATACAGTATACAAATATATAAGGCATTACATATATAAGTGAAATACCCCAATGAAAACACATTTACTATTAAAGAGAAAATAATGTAAGAAAGCTAGAGAACCAATACATATCTGTACTGGTTCAGGGTAAGAATGTACTTTTATAAGCACATTTTAACATTAATTATAGGGTTTAAATGGCTCATTATTTCATAAAAGCATCCCTTTCCTTGAAACTGCCTGTGAACAGACAGATATTCAGTGTTCCACACCGTAATAACATCCAGTTATTATTTTATATTTGTCATTTCAACTGTATGTAATTACTGTGTCAGGCAAAGAATACATGTCTGCACACAAGGGTTGTTTGGGGATAAAAAAAAGTGTTTCGGTAAAAGGCCAACTTGTAGTCTCTAAAAGATGGTACATTTTGGAAATAAAATTGCTTTTGTAACCGAAAAAAACAACAAAATTGATCATGTTTTACTAAGCATGAACATGGGGTTAATTAAAATGAAGCTGAATGAAGCTATCCAAGCAACATTGGTCTTTGCCATGTACTAAAATACCAGCCACTGCCCCTATTTACTTTCTAAAAATTCCAGACTGAGCGCAAGTTGGAGAACCACAGAAAGACACACACCAATAGCCAATGCATTACCAGACCAATATATCAAAAGAAAGAAGGCGCCAGCCCTTTAAGAGAGGCGGTCACATGACTGGCTGAGCTCCTATCGGGAGCTGGACCAGTTGGCCAGTGATTGTTGGGGGGAGGGACGAGGGTAAGGCCTATATAGAGGCTAGGAAGTCCCTCCCTCTTCCTCTTTGACCCTCGTCCTCCTCGGCGCTGGACCGGTCTGTCTGGCGCTCGTCCAGCGCCAAAAATCCCCTCATCCTGCGGGTCATGGCATCCAGGGGGGACTGGGTAAGTGTGCCTCCCAACCCCTTGCCCCTGATTGCCTTCTGGCCCGCATGATGACTCCTTCCTCCCCGCTTTGCTGGGTGGAGCCCTTCCCTCCCTTCTGTCTCTTGGGCCCCTTATCCCCAGCCCCCTACCTCCCAAGGGTGCCTGGATCTCCCACTGTCAGTGTTGGGGGGGGAGCCATCTCACAGCCCCCCCCCTCCTTGCTGGCGGCCGCCTCACATGTCAGGGTGATCAGCCGGCTTCCCCGCCGGCTGCCAGTGTGATGCGGAGCCCCCCCCTACCTCCCCCCCCTACCTCCCCCCCCACCTCCCCCTTCTACCTCCCCCTCCTACCTCCCCCTCCTTCCACCTTCCCCTTCTCCCATCCAGGGCAAGCAAGCGTCGCACTGGCCAGACACGCGTCTGGCCACGCGGTGCGGTGTGGGGACCTCCCCCCACCCCTTTTTCCTTCCTCCTGTCAGCGGAGCAGGCGTGGGCCTCTCGGCGGCCACCCTCCTGTCATGGCCGCGCAGTGTGGTGCGGATGTGTATTCCCCCCCCCCTTTCTCTCACCTCCTGTCAGCAGAGTAGACGCGTGCCGCGCCGCGGTGGCTGGGCGGCTCCCCCGCCTGTTGTCGGTGCGGTGGGGGGGGAGCCCTTTCTCCACTCCCCCCTGTTGTTCGGGCCCCAGCTAGGGCTGGCCGCCGCGTCACGGTGGGCCCCCGCTCCTCACCTCCGTCGGGGGGAACACTGCATTGGGGAGCCTGGAAGGGGAACAAATTATATCCCCTGGCACACAGGCTGGCTCGGTAGGCCATGCGGGGAGCCATTGTACGCCCCCAGTGGCCTTTCTTGAGGGGTGGGTCACCTCACACCTTGCCTCGCGGTTTTGGTGGGGGGGTGCAACCCAGTTGGCTAACACTGCTGCTTCCCAGCCTGCAGGCCGGTTGCCCGCCTGGTTCGGGGGGACGCATCGGAGGGGGCGGGGGTCAGAGCCCCACCCACTGTTGAGCGGGTGCTTGGGCATCCAGGCTAAGTGTTCACGCATCTATCCCTGGTGTGTGCCCCCCCCCCCCGTGCTCCTTACCGGCAGCCGGCGGCACCCCCCCTCACTCCCACACCTAGGCCGGGTGGCGAAGGTTCGAGGTAAACCCCCTGCTCGGCCCCATACGGGGGCCGACACACACACCCCCCACGGGGGGGCCTCATGGAGTTCGTGGCAGCGGGCCACTAGGCCAGGATGGGATTAACTAGCAGCAAGATGGCGGTACCAGGCAAGGCGGTATCAGGACATCGCTCCAGCGGCACGGGATCACGATCATCGGGGTGGCTAGCCGATACACCCGTGCACCTTTAAGGTATGCCCAGCAGGTTGTCGTTATTGTTTGTCATCTGATTTATGTAGGAATTATGCGTTCGGGGGGAGTTTTGAAGCAGGCAGGAGGAGTTTTTTGAGGGTAACAGGGTGGTAGAGGGAACGATGGGCCAAGTCAACGGCAGGGGTTTGGGGCTCAGGAGATAGCGTGATGGGGTATGGTGAGGGGGATTGGAGGATTAGCGAGTTGGCAGTATCTTTTGGGACGACGCCTAGCAATCTGTTAAAAGGGCGATATGACGGGGGGGTTGTGAGAGGTGGTGATCATGGGAAAGTCAGGAAGGGCCACCGAAAAGGCATGGGTGAGGTCTTGCCAGGGGATGTTGGCGGCGGGTGAGTCACATTCCTTAATGACTGGGTACTTGCAGTTGTTGCCTCACTAGGCTGCAGGGCAGGAGGAAGAGATTTTGTGAGGACCTTCAGGTTGGCGGGATCGAATGGGGGTGGTAGGGAGCATTGAGGGGATTGAGGTCAGAGCGTGGCTTTGGATAATCCCCACTAGATATGGGATTGGTAACAATCGGGGTGATCAGTGGCGTGAAGAAAAAATGACAAGTTCTGGCTAGGAGGCATCTGGGTACTTGAAGGCAAGCAGACAGTACGCTGCTGAAGGTGCAAAGGTTATGGGGGATGTGGCGTTGTTGGAAGCTGGTGACTCCAGGATATGCACGGCAGGCTTGGACGAGGTAAGGGCAAGCCCCGCTGCCGGTTGGGGGGTGTTGGAGGAGCAGGGATGGGTGACTCTGCTGATAGTTTTCTTGGAACTCGGAGTGGGAATAGCTACACAGGTGGTTGGATGGGTGTTGAATTCACCAGGTGGGGCTTATCAGGTTTGGTTGGTTTGAATGTTTGATTGGGGTGGAGATTTGGAGACTGGCCGCCATTCAGGCAGGTTATCAGCATCGGGGAGATGGGCCTTGGTATTGTAGGCCCGGGAAAGGCAAGGCGGAATAGGGAGGGGTAAATGATCTAAGGGGAAGGGAGCAGTGGGCTGCTCCAAGGTTGGAACTGGAGGCGTTGGTCCCGAGGGATAGATATGATCTTATTGTGAAGATGAGCACCGTGGCAGGGAAGCGGCTTGCGTCTGGGGTTATTCAGGGACAAAGGGGGGGGCCACAGTCGGAATGTGGTCGGAATGCATGGCCTACAGGGAAGAAACGGTGCGCCCGCAAAAGGGGGGAGGTGGATTGCTTGGTTTGAAAGGTAGAGGTCGGAACCTATTACCGGATCCGGGGAGCGCAGCGGCAGGAAGCAGATCGAGCTTAGAAGTTACCGTTGGTGGGGAGGGAACGCTGGCTAGTGTTGCCGGGGGTCAGTGCAATTGGTTACCAAATGGCAGGAGGGCTAGAATTATTGACTCGATTAAGGGGTTTGGAGATTTTTTGTTGTCTTGAATTTATTTGTTCAGCTGTGGCCGATTAAATCATTCCAAAGATATATATACGTTGTGCAGTGTTTTATTGAAGGGAGTTGGGGGGAACAGCGGGAGATAACATGGAGCTCTAGTCCAGTCAAGGCATGTTGATCATGTTTAATTAGGCAGATTTTTTCCTGTCTGCAAATGTAGTTATTAACCTTGGTCCACAGTGAGGATTTGGACCATGTCTGAAATGTTAAAGTGTACTTATACATAGATAGAAAGTTTATATCATCACCTTATATCCCCTGCCCAGTGCCTCAAAGCAGACAGTGTTCTTCTTTTATTAAAGCCTTTGCCCAATATTCATTAAAATATTAACAGGAAGCAGTATGATGTTGTGCAGTTGTATGCTAATTAATTCAGTGCCAAGGTAAACCACACATAATCACAGTTATTATAATTAATGATGCGAATTCCTAATGCTGAGCTGTGTTTAACTGAATGTATAAATGTATTGCTGGAAAGCACCAGGGAGCAATATGGTCAACCATTCAAACAGCAGACTGCATCCGGTTTGTGTTTTAATGGATACTGCGCAAAGGCATTAGCAAAAAGAAAGGAAACAATGGCTGTTTTGAGGCACTGGGCTGGAGATGGAAGGTGATGAAACTTCCTTTCTGGGTATAGGATCACTTTAGCAAAGGCCAGGACCCCACCCCATTCTTTTGCACCTCCTGAGGTCCTAATACACACATCAAGTATGTGTTACAAACACACACATCTATTATTGATTACTGGATGCTTATTGGATGCTTACACTACCAAAAGAAAAGGGAGGGAGCATATTTACAAAGCAGAGAACCCCACTTCAAGAATTCACCAACGTTAAAGCATAGTTGAAGGCAGTTTTTCTAAGCACCCAATTGGTTATTCAGAATTAAAGTGCTTTCCAAATTAAAGTTCAGATAATGTTAAAGCTGGAGGTCCACTTGTAGTCTGAACAGTATGTATACATGTTTTATACAACCTTTAAAGCAGATGGAAGCCCAAAAATGGCTCCGCTGCTCACCTGCTGGGAACCCCCCTCCCCCGCTCGGGTGCTACTGTTGGCTCGGTGGTGGCACCGGTTTTCAAAGAAAACTGGGCTTTTCCATCACCAAAGCCACACTCCACAGCACTTTTTTTTAGAGAGCTCTCTCAAAAGGCCCACTGTGATGATGGTGCAGCCAGCTGGCCACATTCCAGGCACGCCGCCCTCAGCCATTCAGAAAGACTAGGCGTGGGAGCGCACGCGACTGCAGGGGACCTGGGGATGCGGCCATCGGAGGAATTGCGTTGTGATCAAGTAAGATCACCGGTGCCCCGGGGGGGGGGGGGGGCTCACACAGTGGAGCATCGAGAGTAGGATGCCCTGAGGGTGTACACCCACCCAGTGGATAAGAAGATGTGGGAGTATTTTGCCTGATTTTCAATCATCCTAGGGAAAATACCTGGGTTTTTTTTAAATGAAAAATAGAGATGGCGCTGGACAAATCTCACCCAAATATTTCTAAAATGTTGTTTACACTTAACTAAATTTCTAAATTCAATGCAAATTTAACTTTAACCTAAATACAAACAGCAAGACAAACAATGTCTACAAACATGGTGGGTAAATGTGGGCCAAATTTGAGAGAAAGAAAAGGGAATCCATAATCATGGGGGTCAGGGACAAATAATATGTGGTGGATGCCCCCGTCAGTAACTCAATAGCTCAAAAATATAGCATCTCAACCAAGACAAGCAACACATTTAAAGCAGATCTAAAATCAGGTTTGCCCTTAGGCATGAGATACCCCACTCAGTTTCCAGTATTGCATATCTCCTTTCTTCAATCATCACTACCTTATCTCCCTTTTAGCCTTCCCTTCTCATTTCTCTTCTTACTCCCTTCCTCCTTCCCTCTCTCCTTACTTCCATTATATTTTCTCTCTCTATTATTTCTTTATTATTATTATTTTATTTCTTATTATTATTTGCCCCCCATCTCACTATGCTCTTTTTTTCATTCCTCGATTCCTTCCTTTCTCTTTTCTTTCACTCTCTATTTTACACATTTTCTTCTTTCTATACCTCATATACATTTTATGTTTCAATCTTTTTATTGTAATTTTGTTATAACAACTGGAGTGTACAATATAATAAAGTGTTGCAGAAAAATACTTGAGGTACAAATATCTGTTCTTTGAAAAATTTCCAATCACACTTATCTTCTTACGATTATCAACACTCGCGTAACTTCAGTTATCAACACTATTAACCCTTATCAAGTGCTGTCATTCAAGAGATCGGATTGACGCTGTCTGTTGCGTGATGGTCATATCACGGACCAGTGGGTCAGGGGGTAAGCCCCGTCTCCTCCAGTCTTAGATTCAGCACATCACCGCCCCCCCCTCTTTAAATTGAGGGGGAGGGGGGTGCACGGGCCGGGAGTAGGGGCAAGGAAGAGAGGGAAGGGAAGAGAGGGAAAAAGAGGGCGGGAAAGAGGAGGGATCCAAAGCCAGAGAAGGCTAGAGCCATCCCTCACTGCAGCAGGGCATTCCCTATATCTGGGAACGAGTATTCCACCCACGGGCCCCAAACTTTCATGAATTTTATGTGTGAGTCCTTTAAAATACTGGTCAATTTTTCATTGATAAAGATCCCATTCAGCCATTCTTTTACCACCTGAAACGGAACACTGGCCTTCTTCCAGGAACTTGCAATCGTCAGTTTTGTGGCCAACATGACCTGGGTCAATAGGGCGTGTTGGGATTTGGTAATGCCATCCGGTTTTACATGCCACCCAAGGGTCCCTGCGCACATTAGTGTGCAAAAGGGTGTATAGCAAGCCAAAGACCCTTGACCATAACCTACTGACCTTCAGACACTCCCACCAGATATGCATGACCGAGCCTTCTACGGGACAGCCCCTGAAGCAGGATGCCGGGTATCCAGGGACTGCCTTAGCTATGCGTGATGGTACTAAGTAACATCTTGTAAGCATTTTATACGCTGCCTCCTGCGTGGTTATATTTATGGAACATTTGTTGTTCTCATCCCAGATTTCCGTCCAGCCCTTTCTATCCCTCACTAGATTTAAATCTGTCTCCCATCTAACCATGTACCCGTGCTTCGAGTCAGGAGGTAGCGCTGTGAGATGGGCATAGAGCAAGGATACAAGGCCAGGCGTGGGGGTCCCCCACAGGCAAGCCCTCTCAAATGCAGTAGCATCTGCTCCTGGGGTTTTATTTTTGAGTAAGGGAGTGAGCCAGTGGCGAATCTGAAGGTACCTGTACTGTTCAGTCGCTGGAGCATTTACCTTCACTGTCAATGCGGGCCAGGAAATCATTCTCTCCCCATCCATTAGATTAGACTCTGCTGATGCCTACCCGTTCCCACCACACAAACGCTTCTGGGTTCTCATTTCCTGGAGGGAACCACGGGTTCTTGACCAATCTCATTACCGGGAGGTGCGGTGAGATCAGGCCCCCAGAGTACTTTATTCCATCCCACACTCGAAGGGAGTGACACAAAATCGGGCTCTCTATACGAGGTCTGAACTGTGGTGGGATCCATATTAAGCTGTCGACTGGAGTGGGGTCGCATGCAGGGGCCTCCAGAGATACCCAAAGGGGGATTTCTGTCGTAAGGTGCAGGTTATGGAGCTGAGCTATCTGCGCTGCCTGATAGTACCTGTTTATGCATGGGACTCCCAGGCCACCCTCCCTCCGATGTCTGAACATAGTGGTTTTTGCTACCCTCGGCCTGGTGCTTCCCCATATAAACTTCATAATACTATTTTGCATACTGATCTGATGTGGGGGGATATGCACCGGAAGCGCCCTGAAATAATACAGCATTTTGGGTAGCAGTGTCATTTTTACTGAGTTTATCCTCACGATCCACGAGATTACATGTCCCTGCCATGAGTCCAACAAGGATTTCAGGGTTCGAAAAAGGGGGGGTAATTTGCTCGATATAACGAGTGGTAATGGGGTGTGATGTTGATCCCCAGATACGAGAGTGCCTCTGGAGCCCAGCGAAAGGGGAAATTAGACTGAAGAATTCCCCAGGCCTGGGTGGGGATGTTCAGGTTGAGCCCCAGCGACTTCTCCTTATTAGCCTTAAGTCCCGAGATCTTAGAGAAATCCTCCAAGAGCCTGAGTACATTAGGTAGGGAGGTGTGTGGTTGCGAAAGGATCAATAGAATGTCGTCAGCAAATAAGCATGCTTTGTGATGGTACCCAGCCAATTCTACCCCCTTGATATCCGGGTTTGACCGAATGGCGATCGCCAGCGTTTCCAAGGCCAGTACGAACAACACAGGGGAAAGCGGGCATCCCTGACGCGTACCCCTGCCAATCTGGAACGATTCTGAGAGATAACCCCCATATTGTACCCTAGCTGAAGGGGAAGAGTATATAGACCGTATCCACCCAAGGAAATTATCCCCAAAACCCCATCTTTGAAGGGCATGTCATGTAGTCTCATGATATGGAATCAAAAGCTTTCTGCATATCCAGCGATAGGAGAAAGCTATGAATTCCTCTTCGCTGGACTAGCTCGATCAGGTGAAGTAACCTGCGAATGTTGTCCGAGGCCTGTCTACAGGGAACAAACCCGACCTGGTCCCTGTCCACCAAAGTCCCCAGAAACCCATTAATTCTGGTGACCAGGACCTTCCCCAGGATTTTAAGATCAACATTGAGAAGCGAAATGGGCCTGTAGTTCTGTGGGTTCGAGTGATCCTTATCTGGCTTAGGGATCCTGCTTATAAACACTGCCAAAGAGGTCTGATTAAGTGTACTTTCCCCCCTAAGGGAATTAAACATTTTAACTAGATGTGGGGCTAATTCGGCCGCATATTTTTTATAATATAAGGCAGTGAAGCCATCAGGCCCCGGTGCCTTAGATACTTTGAAGCCTTTGATCGCCTCCAGTACCTCCAGGACAGTGATTTCCGAGTCCATGCGATCTTTGTAGACATCAGGCAGCGGGATTGAATCGAAAAATGTGGTCGCTAAGTCCTGGGGAAACGTTTGTGGCACCTCATAAAGTTTGCTTAGTAGCCTCCTAAAAAAATTGATGATTTTAGGGGGATTGGGTGAGTGTCCCTTCAGGGGTCTTAAGTGTGATCGGAGATTGATTCGACCCAGAATATCGCAACATATTTGCTAGAGGAGCATCAGATTTGTTGGCCCTTGCGTACATCCTCTGCTTACCCCACCTGAGATTCATTTCAGCTATCTCATCCAACGCCAAGTTGAGTTGTATGCTAACCTCGTCCACTTTTTTCTTGATTGCCCTGGTGGGATTTGCTTTCCAGTCCCTCTGTAACCGCTCTAGGCTGGCTGTCAGATGGGCTATTTTTTTCGGTTCTATGCTTTTTGATGGACGTGGCTAGAGAGATCAGGCTACCCCTTCCTCATATACATTTTATTATTTCTTCTTTATTCCTCTTTTTTCTTTCTTTCTTCATTAACTACCTGCCTTCTGTTTTCCCTTTCTTTATTGCTTCACTCACACCCTTTTTTTCTTTTCCCTTCTATCTTTTTCATACTTTTTTTCTTTTCTCTTCCTCCTCCCTTTCTTCTTGCTTTCTCTTTTCTTTCCCACTTACTTTCTCTCTGTTCCGCCCCCACCCTTTCTCTTTCTCTCTTTCTCTATCTTTTTTCTTTTCTTTCTCCCTCTCCTCAGGTTATTCCTCTTCTCTCTTTTTCTACCCTGCTTTCTGCCTTTTTTCTTTTTGTCTCTTTTTCTTTCTCTTCTTTTTTTTCTCCCACATTCTATTTCTCTTGCCTTTTTTTACTTTCCTTTTTCATTTCATGGCATGTGATGTGACACAAGGGGCCCACTAAGACTCTGTCGCCCGGGGGCCCACAAAACCCTGGAGCCGGCCGTGGCTGGAGGCCCCCCTTCAGCCCTGATAGTGGGCCATGCAATTAGAGGTGTACTTTATCATCAGAAAAATACCACTTGCAAAATGAAAAATGATAATATATGTAACATTCATAGAACACCAGCCAAAATGATCCATTGATTGTCACACACAAAGGAGTGGATTGCTCAGAACAAAACTGTGCTACTGTTTGTCTTATGGAATGTAACACTTTGTTAAGGGTAAATATATAGAATATTCCTTTTAAATATATGCTTTATTTATTAAGGGATCTGTACCTGTTCATCATGCAGCTGTAATGTATAGGGAGAAGAAGAGCTACTTTCCCCTGTCATGACATGAAGTTCCCTCGGGCTAGGATATTCAGGTAACCTTTACAATTATCTCCTGCAATGTTTAGTCAGAGAACACATTTAGGAAACTGAGGTTAAAGTTTAGAGAAAAGTGGTGCAACCAGAGATGAATGCCACTGTTATAGTGAGAAAAGTGTAGCCAATTAAATTTATTCAAATTTCAACATTGTTAGTTTAAGTGATATTAAAGGAAATTGTTACACCACTGTGTCAGGCTACAATTGGAACTGTCCTAAAGTGTTTTCCATTTTTAAATTGAAGAAGAAATGGCCGAGATATGGACGGTTACATTTTAACCATATGAGTTCTAGTAGGAAGCATAATGGCGGGGTCTGTAAGAGCTTCCGATACCCTGGCTGTGCGCCCTTCCTCTCTCCCTTTTGCTTGGTAACATTGGACACCTAGACCCGCACTCCTAAACACATACATGCACTCTCAAACACATGCCAGCACTCCCAAACAGGGTAGGTGGGCATGCAGACAGAGGGAGGGAAGGAGGACTCCAGCAGTGGTGGTTGCAGTGCTTCAGGATGGGCATTCCTAACTACAGGCAGCTCCATGGGCTCGTCTGGTGGTGCTGGCTCCTATCTGTGGCATAACATTCCCATCACACTGTAAGTAAATTCACCATTAGGAGCAGCCATTCACAAACAAAATACACACTTACAAAGAGCCTGTACTAGGAGGTACCCAATAGTTCAAGCCATAGGCTTGTGGCAGAACACAGGACCCTCGGGGGGCTCTTGAGTAAGTAATGACCATCTGCATGCCTATTGCAAGTACCAGCACGGAAGGAGACCACGGGCTTTTTTAAGAGTGTAAGGGGCAAGAGGTGCCTGTCAAAGCATGAACCGGGACCAAGTTTTGCTAAATGTGGGTTACGCCTCCAGCAGGAGACAGAGTATAGGAGGGGAAGGGGGGTGGGAGGAGGAGGAGGAAGAAAAGTGAGAGGGTATAGTAGAAGCTTGGAGAGTCAATTCCTTATCACTTAGCCCTGCCTAATGCATAATAAGCGTGTCATATCGGGGCCTAGGTGATTGAACCGCATTCCTACCTACACATCAATTCGCTTGGAGTAGGGGGGGAAGTCACGATAAATGATCCAGCCCGAACAAGACCACAGGTATAGTTCACTGGTGCCCTTCAGGTCTGAGATCAGGTTTTCTATGCGGCAAAATTGATACTAATTCCTGCACCCACTCCATCTGTGTGAGCGCATCCTGTGTCTTCCAATGTCTGGGATGATTGCCCTCATGGAGTGACGTAAAACTCCTTTCTTAAGGGTGGACAGGGGGCCAGGGATGAGCGACAGGAGGGCCACCTGCGGCGTATTGTTTATCCTAGTACTAGACACTTGTTTATATATGGTTAGGGTTCCCATAGTGCTTTGATCGCAGGACATTCCCACCAAATGTGGGTCATGTTGCCCACCGCCGTCACATCTCCAACACCTGTCCGACTGGGAGTACGCGAAACGGCTGATGTCCACTGGGCATCTGTACTACCTAGAAAGAACTTTGTAGTTTCGCTCCTGTGTGGTTAAGGCCAAGGACATTCCGTGAGTGCAGGCATACATTTCGACAAGGTCAGTCAATAAGTGTATAGTTTATATGTAAATACTAGAGGCCACTATAGGGTAAGACATAGAATACGTTCTGCAGTGTAGTGTAGTTACTTAGGTTTTGCCATTAAAGGCAGTAGAGGGATAGACTATAAAAGGGGGAACTGAGGGGATTCTAGAGAGTTACAGTTCCAGTAGGCATGGGAATAGAGCCCTGCAGAGAATCCATCATGTAAAGCTAAGTTCCTGATCCGTGGTATGCCACTGTCTGGCTGGACCTGTGAGAAGGCGAGGGGCAGGTGCAGTGTGCCCCTGAAGTATAGCTTCTGGAGATCCTGTGGAGTGGATTCTCAGAGAGGAAGGCCCTAGTGTACGGGACCCCTATAGAGTTACAGGCAAGGAAGAAAAACTGACTTGGGACCTTGGAGAGGGTCAGAAAAGGAAGCCCTGGTGTGCAGCTTGGTGAGATCCCTGGCAGTGGGATGGATGAGGGTTTAGGCCCTAGTGGCTGATGCCCCTGTTGAGTCTTCACATGAGAATCGAGGAAGCCAGCTGAAGACCTGGAAGTTAGGGCTCATGGGAAGGTGCTCCTGGTCTGAGGCTCATTGGGATCCCAGGAGGAGATGTCTAGAAAGGAGAGAGAACAGGAGAAGACTCCATTGAGATGTAATGGAGAATAACCGGTGTTTTTCTGTTGAACCGTGAATAACAAGAATGTGCTGGAAAGTGAAAGTGTTTAAAAAAGAAGGGGCATCCCATAAAGAGAACTGTGTGTTTTAATGTCTCTGCTGTGCTCTGGAGAATCATGGTGGTCATCATTCCATGGACTGTGTGAGCACAATGCCCCCTCCCTGGCCTTCCGCCTGGGCCCAATTTGAAGAACTTTAACCCTTTTTAGTCGGGCATCCCCAAATTCACGCATCATTCCCCATGTGATGTTTACACAGGCAGTGTGCGACATTGCCCCATTACAGGCAATGTGTGGCATACTCCAGTAAAGGCAGTGTGCGACATGCCCTAATACAGCAAGTGTGCAGCATGTTCCATTACAGCCAGTGATGCTATCCCCCCCATACATCCTTTCACCCACCCAATTTGCCAGCGGACGGCCTCCTGTGTGTGGGGATATATATATATATATATATATATATATATATATATATATATGCACCAAATAGGCCCAAAGAATGGCTGCACTTTTATATAACAGAGCATACATAAACACAATAGACAAATTAAAATACACACACAGGCTGAGCTGCTGTAATGCGAAACATGTCCTAAAACATTGTATAGAATAACTCTGATAGCCAGCCCCCCTCCATACAGTGGTACACATATAGTGATATCAAAGTGCCTCTAAATATTAATCATGAATAAACACCTTAATAATAGATTTAAATAACTATGTTCAGTATAAAGTGTCTAGTGCTAAATCATTGCCTCTATCCTAGTGGATGGTGACAGGTTTGTGTTGCTTTCTCAAATTAATAAATGGGTCAGGCAGAAGACCTCTTTAGGGATGGGACCCTGGACAATTGGCCACTTTGCCCTCCCCAACCCTGTGAAGAGATCAACTATTATAACATACGGCCTAATTCAGAGCCTGCCCGTGAATGCTCATTTTTTTGGAACTGATTTTGGTAACTGGGAAATTGCGAATGAATGAGAAAAGTTTGTTCATGTGTAATATTTGCTTATGCATATGGTTTAGCAGAGCATGTATGGTATTTGCAGCCGAAGTAGTTTCAGAAGCCGAGGTTTTACCTGTTTTCGAACATAACTTGCTGTCTTGATGTTTTGTTGTAACCAGCTATTTTAATGTGCTTCCCACCGTCCCCGCCACTGTACCCATGGTAGTCTGCATGTCCTTGCACATACTTGCCTTTTACCCCTTGCTGGCATCTAGGGCACCCCATGGTAGTCTGCAAGTCCTAGTACATACTTACCTTCTCCTGCCTGCTGGCATCAAGGGCGACCCATGGTAGTCTGTATGTCCTTGCACATACCTACCTTCTACCCCTTGCTGGCATCTAGGGCACCCCATGGTAGTCTGCATGTCCTAGTACATACTTACCTTCTCCTGCCTGCTGGCTTCAAGGGCATCCCATGGTTGTCTGCATGTCCTAGCACATACTTACCTTCTCCTCCTGCTGGCATCTAGGGCATCCCATGGTAGTCTGCATGTCCTTGCACATACTTACCTTCTTCCCCCTGCTGGCATCTAGGGCATCCCATGGTAGTCTGCATGTCCTTGCACATACTTAACTTTCTCCCCCATGCTGGCATCTAGGGCATAAACGCATTGATCAGATGGCTTGCCACGCGTTTGCTAGTGTCGGTTCAGCCTTGCGGCCTGTTTGTGCTTCGGCGCTATTGGCAGTGGTTACCAGGTCTGTGGTTAGAGACCTGTTGAGTACCTCCAGGCTTGACCCAGCTAGTGATGAGTTTGCCGCCCTTAAGCGGTGTGAATTGTTCATGTCCTTTGTGCTTGCCGCCTTGGATGACACCATGGTCATGTGTGGTAGAACCTCGGCCTTGCTTGTAGCTATTCGGCGGACGGTATGGTTGCGCCAGTGGGCGGCTGATTTTGTGGCCAAAAAGTCGCTTACAGCACTTTCCTTTGTGGGATTGCAGCTCTTTGTAGAAAGATTAGATTCTGTCACGAAAGGAGGGAAGTTACCTCAGCGTAAGAGGCAACGTCGTCCCTTTTGGGGGGCGGCCTCCTTTAACCCTTCCTTTCGTGGTGTTAGAACTGGCAGAGTTTTGGCCTTCTCTACCCTCAGAGGTGATTCCTGGAGTAGAGGCAGAGGTCGTGCCTGTCCAGGTCACAATTGGAGTTCCAAACTCAAGCCCGCTGCTAAGCCAGCTCAGCAATGAGGGGGCGCCCTTACCCTTGCGGGTGGGGGGATGGCTGCGCCACTTCTTCCAGGTCTGGGACCAGGAGGTCTGAGACAAATGGATTCTGGAAGTGGTGTCTTACGGTTACAAGCTGGAATTCGAGATCCGGCCTCCTCCCAGATTCTTCAGGTCTCGAGTGCCTTCGGATCCACTGGCCGCACAGGGGCTCCGGGCGGCAGTAAGTTATCTGCTGGACCTGGCTGTCATTTGCCCAGTGCCTTTCACGGAAAGGGGCTTGGGATTCTATTCCAATCTATTCACGGTGCCCAAGAAGGACGGCTCCGTTCGACCCTTTTTGGATCTGAAGCTCCTCACTTCCTGAAGTTTATCCACTTCAGGAAGTTTTGCATGGAAACCTTGCGGTCAGCCGTCGATTCTCTTCATCAGGGGGACTTCATGACGTCCATAGACATCAGGGATGCTTATCTGCATGTACCTATTGTAGCACTGTTTTGAGGGGGGGTGATGATAAACGCCCCACTCAAGACAGGCTATGGCGCTGACCTGTTGGTAACAAAATGAAGCTGAGCCTTCGCTTAGTGGAAGAGTGGGATAAATGTTCTGTGTGGCAGTGCCTCCACCCAGAATAGGGCCCTTGTAAGTGTTGGGGAACCTTTCTGGGAAATAGATCAATTCTAAACAAAACCATACAATGAGAGCAGAGGGACTACTGCTCCCAGCAATCTCTTAAAGCAATCACTGGCACAGCTGAATATAATAATACTACAAACTTTATATAGCAAACGGTAAAGGCACAAGAGAAATACAGCATACACAGCGTAATATATATATAATGCAATAATTAAAGGCCTAGCTTCAGTCCGTGCACATATACCCGGGTATATAGTTACTCTATAGCCCAAATACCTCCAAGAGAAAGAGTCTGCACAGGATGAAAGCTGCAGGGGCCCCTGATCTTGATAGCTGATCCACTCTTGACGCGTAGAAGTCGATCAGACAGGTGAAGCTTCTCTACTGGATACACTGTACATGCAGGTCAGCAAGCTGGGAGTAAGAAGGAGTTCCAAAACAGACGATCTCCTCTAGGCAAAGTCATCTGAAATGGCAGGTGAACAGTCTGATGGTCGGTGGAAGGATCCAGATGCCAATGTGAGGCTCTGGATACAAGAAGCAGCAACACAACTTCTGACAGCAAGCCGTGTGCTCAGGTCTGTCCCTGGATGCAGGAAGTATGTACTCTACTTATAGTCCAGCACAGGGCTGCAAATCCAAGCTAGCAGGGGCAGGAAGTATACTGTCACTGGTTAAGGAGGGAGTGCTCTATGATTTCCAGGAGACATGCAATGTTCAGAGCAACTTTGTGGTAAATCAGCACTTCCCTACATTATCTTCGTGGCACACCAGAGATTCCTCAGGTTCGTGGTGGAAGATCAGCATTTTCAGTTTGTGGCCCTTCCATTCGGGCTTACCTCGACTCCGAGGGTGTTCACCAAGGTATTGGCGCGGGTGATGGCCCTCCTCAGAGTCCAGGGCATTCGCATTGTACCATACCTGGACGACCTTCTTATTTTGGCTTCCTCTCTCAGCCAAGCGGAGCTAGACACCAGAGTGGTGGTATCCACGCTGGAGAGGTTCGGCTGGGTGATCAACTATCCCAAGTCCTCCCTCTCCCCGTCCAGGGAGGTTTCGTTTCTGGGCATGACTCTGGATGCCTTTCAGGCCAGGGTGTTCCTTCCTCAGCCCAAGATTCTTCTGATCCAAGATTTGGTTCGGCTTCTGCTTTCCAATCCTCACCCGTCTATCCGGCTAGGGATGAGATCAGTAGGTCTGATGGTGGCTTCCTTCGAGGCAGTCCCTTTTGCCCAGTTTCATATGAAGACGCTTCAGTTCCATCTTCTAGCGACTTGGGACAAGTGTCCGCTGTCATTGGATCAGTCTTGTCTGCTGTCTCCCTGGGCTCAGCAGTCCCTTCAGTGGTGGCTAGTGTCAAGCAATCTGTTGAAGGGCAGATCCTTCCTGACCCCTTGTTGGGAAACGGTCACCACGGACGCCAGCCTGTCGGGCTGGGGGGGCTTCTGGAGGGAACATCAGTTCCAGGGGTTATGGGGGCCTTGGGAGGCTCATACCCCTATCAACGTTTTGGAGCCACAGACCATTTGGTTGGTTCTGTCTCACTTGACTTGGCGGTCACTTACATCAATCACCAAGGAGGGACTCGCAGCAGGAGTGCCCTCAGGGAGGTATCTCTGATCCTTGTTTGGGCAGAGAGCAATGTCCCATGCATCTCAGCCATTTACATCCCGGGAGTGGAGAACACGAAGGCGGATTCCCTGAGCAGGAGATCTTCTCGCCGAGGAGAATGGTCTCTCAGTTCCAAGGTATTCCAGTCCCTTTGTCACAAGTGGGGGACTCCGGAGGTGGATCTTTTTTCCTCTCGTCACAATCACAAGCTTCCTGCCTTTGTGTCTCTGTCTCAGGATCCTCTGGCCCTGGCAGTGGATACCATGTCCTTGGCTTGGAGGAAACTGGGGCTTCTGTACCTGTTCCCCCCTTTCTCCATGGTGGGCAAAGTGGTGCCCAAGCTGACCCTAGAAGGGGCACCAGCAATTCTGGTGGCTCCAAGGTGAATGTGGTTCACAGACCTCGTGCGGCTGGCAGTAGATCAGTTTTATCTGCCTCTTCTTCCGGATCTTATCACCCAGGGTCAGCTACGCTACCCCAATTTACCAACGCTGGCTTTGACGGCGTGGCTGCTGAAACCTCCATCTTAAAGGAGGAAGGTCTTTCTGATGCGGTGGTTCTGACTCTTGTTAGAGCTAGGAAGAGATCTTCCTCTAACGTCTAATATAGGACTTGGAGGTCTTATATTAACTGGTGCGAGGCTAGGGCCTTGCCTTGTAGGGTGTTTTCTATTCCCAGAATTCTGGAGTTTCTTCAACATGGTGGACTCGGGGTTCCAGCTTAGTACTTTGAAGGGATAGGTTTCTGCCCTGGTGGTTTTTCTTTCAAAGGTCTTTTGCCCTTCATTCCCTGGTTAAGACATTTTTCCAGGGGGTTACTCATGTGCGGCTCTGTCGGCTCTCCAGGGGCCCCCTTTTGAGCCGGTGCATGATATTGCTCTTTCTCTGCTCACTCAGAAAGTTGCCTTTTTGGTGGCTATTACCTCTGTTCGGCGTGTCTCTGAGTTGGTGGCCTTGTCTATTCAGGCTCCTTACTTTGAGAGGCACCTGGACAAGGTAGTTTTCTGCTTTAAGCCGGATTTCCTTCCTAAGGTGGTTTCGGCCTTCCACAAGTATGTCACACATCCTGCCCTTTTTTGGTTTTATGGGATCCTTTATATGGTGAACCTTTTTCTTTGCTGTTTACATTCGGCTCTTCCTGGTCCCTTTACTGCTGTCTTATACTGGGGAATGGTGGGAGGTCCCAGGTATTTATGGGCCAGGAGGGGCTCCTTTTTTCATGTCATCTCTGCAAGATCGCCCTCTACAGGACAGTTACCCAAGTGTCATGAATATTCGGAAGCGGGGTGTGTGACATACTTGTAATAACCATTTTCCAGGTGAGTAATCACAAAATGGTATTTTCACGGCCACTGTAACCAGTTTGCACCTTGGCAGGAGTGTAATGCGGCACACATGAGTAGGCATGAAAGTGTGACTTACCATCATAATGTCCTCCTACTGCTCAAGGGTGAACACAGTGGGTGCTGTCTGCATGACGCACCCCTGCACCAAGGTACCCTAGCGGACTCTGGAGGTGTGCTTGCATCCATACGCACATGTAGCCTATAAGTACAGCTTCCAATACAATTAGCCACAAAGTTACGTATAAAAGAATACACCTGAGGGTCAGCTGTCCAAGGTGGAGCCCCATGTTGAGCCAACAGGGGAGCCATAGGCTGAGCAGCGTTGCCACAGCCAGGCCTGCTCTTTCCCTGGCCAGTTGTCTAGAATCCATCCATTCTGGGCATAGTGACTCCCTCTTCAGCCAAGACACAACCCAGCAGACCACAGCTTCGGCCCTCACCCTGGGCACAAGCTAACAAGTTGAGTGGCCTATTTAATGATTTTATGATGCCCAGTATGCTGGATGGTGTTACCAAAAATTATGATCGACTGGCAGGGTCCTGGTCCCGCTCAACCCCCAAAGCGTTGTGGGAGTAGTTATGGTTGGAGATTGCCTGCAAAGTGATGGGGGTGGGGCCGGAACCCAAGGATGGTGCCCAGGTTAAGAAAAATTGGGACAATCTGAAGATGAGGGGTAGGTGCTAAACATCCAGAGGGCTTCCTGTACAGGAAACATTGCACAACTCACTAAATCCACCCCAACACCTACCATGGGGTGTTGGGCACCATGGACACTGATAGGTGGCATGTGCTCACCAGTGGTAAGACTTGTTTGCAAATTGTGGCTTGGCACAGGGGGGTATAGGTCAACCAAACATGCACCCCAGCCACCTTAGTTCGCACATGAACAGTCATCTTTGAGGGCTTGCCTGCGCAACATATATTGTGCAGCTGCACACACCAAGGGTATTAGACAATATTATATGTAACCCTTAACATAAGTTTGAGCAGACCAAAATTTGGGGACACACGGTCGATGTGGGATCCCTTGTAATGGATTTTGAAGGGGCACATATACTATTAAGAGGAAACTATCAGTGCAATTATCTTGACTTTGCAGCAACACCCCAGCCAGCAGCACCTCGTCCAGAAGACACGCCACCTGCAGCCACAGCTGGCCCCTCTGGTTTGGCTACCACCAAGACAGCATCAAGACGGAGCCCACTCACCAGCCAGCCACCAAGGGAGCAGAGTCCAGACAGTGATGAGGTCAATGAGTGATCTTAATAGGCAAAGGGCAGGGGCCAGCGTGGAGTTTGGGGCCCTGGAGGCTGTGTGGTAACATTGGGAACAACTAACACTAATGTTGATCTTTCTCCACACAGACAGTACCTCTCCTGAATGAAATTAATGAGCTGGAGGAAGGGTACTCTGAACATCTGGATGAGACCCCCAATATTATCTGGACAACTCCACCAGCTGCTGGCACCACAAACACTGGCCATCACCACTCCTCCCTGCAGCACCAGCTCCAGTTTCATTTTGCCAGTAGCAGCAACACTAGATCCACAGATCACCCAAGAGGAAGACAGTCCAGGCCTGCAGCCAGGCATCACCTGTCTCTGGAAGGCCAGTGCCAAATCATGGAGGCAAACTGGCGGGCTAACAACACCACTTTTCTGCAAAATGCTAATACATATTTTAAAGTTGTGCGACAGACCGCCAGTTTGCTCCATGAAGTCCTGGCTGCAGTGGTTGTGGAGCAGCAGCACCACCACCACCAGCAGATGGAGTTGCTGTTTGGGGCTCTGGTGGAGGCCAACCAGGTTGGAGAGGCTTGAGGCACAGCAAGCAGCAAACACCCAAAGCCGTGCTACGTCCCCCTAACCTGCCATGCTGGGCTTTGGGTTGTGGGGGGAGGTCCCAAAGCTTTAGTTATGCCAGACAGGCAGATTTCTATCAATCAATTTTCTGTTGACCAGCATCCACAGTTGTGCCATAACCCAACAACTTGTGACAATTAACGTAATTAGATAATAAATACCAAAAAAACAGTTTGCATGTTATTCAATCACACCCAGACAAGGCAATGGATATAATTAATCAAAAATAATATAAGTGAAGAAAAAAACTTTCATGAAAAAGAGGAGTCCACCAAATGTGGCGAATGGTTTGTCCCGCATGGCTCTGGGTGGCCAGGAATCTCTGGAGCAGAATCAGGGGTTGTCTCTTTCAAATATGCTGACACCCTCTCGCTCAAGGCAAAGTTATTCAGGCTGATGCACGCCATGATAATTTGCACAACCTTCTCTGGCTTGTATTGAAGGGCGCCCTCTGTGTTGTCCAGACAGCGAAATTGGCCCTTCAACAGCCCAAATGCACGCTCTACTACAGCCAGTGTGTGACGATGGGCCCCATTATAAGCCTCCTGGCCAAGTGTCTGGGGAAGGGCGTCAGGAGCAAGGGCAGCAAAGGATAACCGGAGTCACCTAAAAGACAAATGAAAATGGAAATTAAATTACTAACAGGCAACACAACATCAAAACAGCCTAGACCAAAGAGTAAATATTACAAATGAGTAGGGCCAAACAAGCAAAAGGTAAGGCAGGATGCTTGGACTAAACATTTGTAACTGCAACAGGGAGAAGGGGACATTCAAAGAGGGTCATGAGCACAGTCGAAGTGATGGAGGGTAGGGAGAGCAATTGGTTAACACAAGAAACTTGGACCAATTACAAAAAGAGGGCACATAACAAAATAAAAACACATTGCAAATGCAACATAAACAATAAACAGGCAGATCCACTCCTGCAATAAACAAACTTACCCACAAGCCAACCGCCAGTCAGCTGGCCACTCTCAAAACGGGTGTATAAACCAGAACTCCTCAAGATAAATACTTTAAAAAGAAAACATCTGGCCCCACGACACATCTGTGTGAAGAGAGTGGCCCATCTTACGGTTGCTAAAAAGAAGGCACAAATAAAAAAGGGTCACTAGACTGGCAACAGAAAATGAACAGCTAAAATAAAGCAAAACAAATGCCACATAGGACACAGTGAAGCTGTTTGGGGGTAAGGGCAGCTAGGCTAGTCCCAAGAGAGGAGAGTTGGCTACAATGAGGAGCTATGTGGACCTAAACAGACCAAGACACAGGAAAGCTGTATGGGGGAGGGGAAGCTAGGCTAGCCTTAAGAGAGGAGAGTGGGCTACAAGGAGGAGCTATTTGGACCTAAACAGGCTGAGACACAGGAAAGGGGGGGAGGGTCAATGCTCAAATCAATTTCTATCTTTTCTATGTATGTGTCTACCTAATTCTATTCACCTCAAGCTTGCAATCCCAGTCCTTCCACTCAATTTCTAGGCCACATCTCATCTTGGTTCACCCATTTTCTCTCCACTGACATCCCTGAGATAATCATGGTCAACAGTACTGTTGAAACTGTTGTCTCTACCCTACTCTACTCACTCTCACGCACAAAGACAGCCTTACACTTGACCTCCTTTTCAATAACCTTTGCACTGTAACGAACATTACTTCATCACAGCTGTCCATCTCTGACCACAACCCTTTTTCACTGGCATTTTCAACTCCCCCTATCACTGCCACACACAGAAACCCAAAAATCTTCAATCTCTGACTCTGCAATGTATTTACACCTTGGTCTCATTTACCAACACAGACATTGCCACAGTACACTGCCTTCACACAATAACCTGGACTACACTGCCCTCCTCAACCACAGCCACCCTTTGTGCACAAACCGACAACCCTGGCTCAGACAGCACTATGAAGTCAATGAACGTCAATAACAAAAGCCAAAACCAAAGTGGACTTCCTTCTATATATACACACCCTTTAGAATCTCAGGAAATGTCATTCTTTAAACAAGCATACTTATCTTCTCTCATATCTGCATAAGTCTTAAACCCCAAAAACTGTTCAGTAATTTGCCTCATTCAAGTCAAAATTAATATTATCTGAAATAAATTTCACCCCACCCATCACATTTTAGCCTTCTGTCTGTATAAAGACTGTCCTCATTGATCTCCAAAGCCAAGGCCACTGAACTCCTTGCTTCCTTGATTCTATTCCATCCCACCTAACCCTACAGTTGTCCTCAACTGTTACTACAATAATAACAAATCTATTTAACTTTTTCCTCTCAACAAGTACCTTTCATTCATTAGTCAAACACATGGTCATATCCCCAATACTCAAAAAACCCTGTCTGGATCCATCTGTCCTTATTAGTTATTGCCCTGTCTTTACTAACTTCTTGAACAGCAGTGTCACGGCAAACTTACCTGGGTCCCGGTCCCGCGGCGTCTCCAGACGCCTGGCCGGGACTCTTCCTGCCCGTCTGCCGCCGCCTCCTCCTCTGCTTGCCCCCGCTTCCTTATACGTGCTCGCGCATGCGAGCATGTCCCTCATATGCCCTCCAGCGGCACTTAACCCTTTAACCGCCAGCCTACCTTGAGATTTTGTCACCCTTTGTTGCCAGACCATTTTGCACTATTTTGCGCTCCCCTTGTTTAACTGTGATTTTTGAGGGGATTTCCAGGGATTTCCCAGGAAAATGATATATTGTTTTTTTCAGCAGAGTCTGGGCTTTAACATGAAATGTCTTGTTTGTCATTTGTTAGGTGTATTCTTAATATTTTGGGGTGAAATATGTGCAAAAAAAAAAAAATAAAAAAAAAATTTTTACATATTGTAGTTTTTTTTGGAATAAAAAATGTAAGTTTGTCAATAAAATCTTATTGCGTGTGAAATCCCAATTTCTCCCGGTTACAGCGGTACCACATATGTATAGGTAGACAACCTTTCCTGCCCAGGAGACTCCCCCAAACTGAAACAGCGCTTTAGGAGATTTTCAGATAAAATACAACTATGCTATGCAATATGCGCACCTTGGGGTTTTTCCAGAAAAACAACCCTTTACATTTAAAATACCCCCAACAAACTATATATTCTCTGGAAGTACACACCTCAGGCTTTCTAGGCGTACCAGGCTTGTGGATGTGGCCATAGTTTTCTGGAAGTAATCCCTCAACGTAATCTTTGGTTGCAAAGAGTTTCCCTAAAAAAAGGATAAAAAAGCAGAATCAAAGCCACATTTTCCTAAAAAAACTATATACAAACAAGAAAAATCAAGTTTAATCTGAAAAAGCAACATCTCCCGAACAGAACGATACCCAACATGCATAGGTTCTGTCAAGGGAAGAGTTGCCAAACACCCCAAAGTAAAGCATGCGCATAACGGTAATTTTACTTGAAAATTTCAGCTCTGCAGACAAAGTGCGCACCTTGCGATTTTTCAACCAAAACAACCCTTGACATTTGGAATATCCCCCATAAACCATATATTCCCTGAAAGTACACACGTTAAGCTTTCTAAGGGTACCCAGCTTGTTGTAGTGGGCTCATCTTTCTGGAATTAATTCCTCAAAGAATTCTTTGGTTGCGCAGGGTTTCCCTAAAAAATTTATAAAAAAGCTGAATAAAAAACACCTTTTCCTAAAATATAAATATGCAAACCAGGAAAAAGAAGCTAAGTCTGAAAGCACAAGGTCCCCCGAACAGAACAATACCCAACATGCATAGGTACTATTAACCCTTTTAATTGCCAGCCTACTTGAGATTTTGTCACCCTCTGTTGACAGGCCATTTTTCCCCATTTTGCGTCATGTTTTGCGACATGTTTTGCGCCATTTTTGCTGGAACTTTCAGAAAAATTATATATATTTTTTTTTGCAGCAGAGTTTAGACTTTAACATGAAATGTCTTGTTTGTAATTTTTTTTTTTTTTTTTACAATATTAAGTGAAAAAAAAAATAAATAAATAAAATTTTTTTTTTAGAAAATTGACTCCTTTATTTTAAATAAAAAATGTATTTTATTAAGGAAAATCATATTGCATGTGAAAGCCCCATTTCTACCGATTAGAACGGTACCACATATTTATCGGTAGCCCCCCGTTCCTGCCCAGGAGACCCCCCCTAACTGAAACAAGTATTTTATAACATTCACAAAAAAAACACAAAAACCATCCACACTACAAAGGGTTAAATCGAGAAAAAAAATGACATAGGGTCCCCCCTCCCAGGGGAGGGAGACGCCATTTTTTTTTTTTTATTTTTAAGGGTTAAAAACCCTTAAAAATCAAAAAAAAAATTGACGTGGGGTCCCCCTTACCCGAAGTAACCAGCCCGGGACCAGCTATGGGGGCTTGTAGGCACAGAGTGGGGGGGCCAGCTTTTGTGGCCCCCCCACCCTGCAGCCTACGAGCCCACATAGCCCATGTGGGCCCGGGCTCTTCTGCCCCCCCCTGGCCTTTGGGGAGGCAGGTAATGGGGGTGCCGGGGGTTAATGGCAAGCCACCCGCTAGCGCAGGTGGCTTGCCATCCCCCCAGCCTTGTGAACTGGTATAGGGGTCATGGACCCCTTACCAGTTCACAAGAGGTTAAAAGTAAAAAATGACACAGACACACAAAAGAGAAAAAATATTTTATTAATTTTTTTTTTTTTTTTACACTGTACTCACCTCCCATCCATCCTGGAGCACTCTGTCCCTCGGCGATCACTGGCTTCTGCTCACTTGCTAGAAGCCTTTTATAGCTGCTGGATGACAGAACACAAAGGGTTAATCAAAAAAAAAAATGACATAGGGTCCCCCCTCCCAGGGGGGGCGGACCCCATTTTTTTTTTATTTTTAAGGGTTAAAAACCCTTAAAAATAAAAAAAAAAATTGACGTGGGGTCCCCCTTACCCACAGTAACCAGCCCGGGACCAGCTATGGGGGCTTGTAGGCACAGAGTGGGGGGGCCAGCTTTTGTGGCCCCCCCACCCTGCAGCCTACGAGCCCACATAGCCTATGTGGGCCCGGGCTCTTCTGCCCCCCCCCCTGGCCTTTGGGGAGGCAGGTAATGGGGGTGCCAGGGGTTAATGGCAAGCCACCCGCTAGCGCAGGTGACTTGCCAGACCCCCGAGCCCTGTGAACTGGTATAGGGGTCACATGGACCCCTTACCAGTTCACAAAGGGTTAAAAGGTAAAAAAAAGACACACACGTTTTTTAAAAAAAGTTTATTAAAAAAAAAAAAAAAAACTTTTACTTTACTCACCTCCGATCTTCATCTTCTGTGTCCCGCGGCGATCTGCTGTCAGTGACGGCTGGGCAGAGAAGGGGGGAGGCAGGCGATCGGAGGATCGCCTACCTCCCTCCTTCCCCTCCCAGCCGTCACCGGCATCTGAGAGATGAACTGCCGGGTGCCCCGATGACACCCGGCGGTGACGTCATCTGGCCCCGCCCCGTGACGTCACCAAGATGGCGGCCGCCATCGGAAGACAGCAAGGGAGGAGGGCTGTTATGCCCCCTCCAGAAGACGGAAGAGCGGGGAGGGGGGATCGGAGCCCCCCCCCCCGTGAAGAGGAGAGCCTGCGGGAGCCGGCGGGGACAAAGGTAGGTGACTGTTTTTTTTTGTTTTTTTTTTATTTGATAGGAAACCGGGCGGCTGCTGAAACGGGGGGGGGCACCCTGTTCCGGGCCCTCCCCTGCAGCCGGAGGAGCCCCGATGGGCGATCGGAGCCCCTCTGGCTGAAGAGGAGACCCGACCGGATCGAACGAGGGGTCAGGTAAGTGTCTTTTATTTTTACTTTTTTTTTTATTTCTGGGGAAAGTCAGGCACGTAAATTTTACGTGGCTGGCGTTTAACTGTTGGAGAGGCAGCCACGTAAAATTTACGTGGCTGGCGTTTAAAGGGTTAAAGGGACCAATCCCTTTAATTTATGTCCTGTGCGTAACGCCCCTATTGGGCATCCAGGCCAAAGTTTTTGAATGTGCACCAATCACTACACACTCCCTGTAGTGCTCAGCCCTATAAAGGTTTTACCCCTCCAGTACAGCAGTGCATGTGATAGCGTTTAGCTGGGTGTGCCTTTGATCCTGAATATTCCTGTTTGATCCCGTTGCCGATCTCGCTTTGTTTGACCATTCTGTGATTGCCACTTGGACCGACTCTTGCTTGTACCCTGACCACGCCACTGCCTTGCCCCTTTGGCTTGCCCTCGACTCTTCTATTGTCTCTTCCTTGGTGCTGCGATATTTAAGAACCGACTTCCAGTGTATGACCCCGGCTTCTCGACATTGCCCAGTCTGGCCTTTGGTTCACCCGCCTTCACCCCCTGTAAGCTCACATCCTTTGTGCTACTAAGTCCTGGGGGCAACCGTGTCCAGTGAGGCATGTATATAGTCAAACAGGGGCTTGAGTAAAGGTGAAGCTAGCAGCGGAGATTGTGGGTTGTGGACTTACCTTGAAGGCAGGTGTCCCACGGGGCCTGACAAGCAGTTTGCATAGTATATTGCTCCAAACTCATTACAAGATCCTATCCAATCTAGATTTCTCCCAAATCACTCTACTGAAACTGCAATCAGAGCAGTCACCAATGATCTACTAACTGCCAAGTCTAAAAGCCACTACTCCATTCTGATTCCTCTTGACCTTTACTTTTGGTATTGTAGGCTTTTCTCTTTTTATACCACTGTACTCATCTTCCTAAGATCTTGCACTATCATAGACATCCTCTTAACTTTTAGGTTGCGCAATCATTATATTCTACTCTAATACAGTTCCCTGCCCTCGTCTGTTTGTGTACCACAAGGTTCCATCATGGGACCTCTACCCTCTAAATATGGTCTCCAACATTTTTTAAATAAATTTGGCTTTCAGCATCACCTATTTGCAGATGATACTTAGATATATGTAGGTCCCCAGCAGAAATATCTCATCCCTTCTATCTCAAGTACAGATATTGTCTGCCAGGTGTCTATCCAGTCATGTCATATCACCTCCTCAAGCTGTACATTGAAAAATCCAATGTCAATAACAGCAACACCTTTCACAGATAAAATCCATAGCACAAGTGACTTGAAAATCAAAAATGACCCATCGTGATTATTTCACCTACCAATGTAAGATGTAATTGTCGGCCAAGCTCATGAAGAACCCGAGAATCCAGGTTTGAGTCATGCGATAATTGCTTCTATATTATTCAGTGACATAGGAGAAGGCTTGGTAGGAAAAGTTTGTCTGTTTGCTGATGATACAAAGGTTAGTAATAGGGTGGATATTCTAGGAGGTGTCTGCAACATGGAAAATGATTTAGCTTTACTGGATAGATGGTCAAAACTGTGGAAACTAGAGTTTAATGTCTCGAAATGTAAAATCATGCACTTGGGTAGAAGGAATCCCTGCTCTGAGTACCGTATGGGCAGCACTGTGTTAGCCAGGACCTCTTAGGAGAGAGATTTAGGGGGACTGATTACTGATAGCTGCAAGATGAGTGGACTGCATAGCTTGAGGCATCACCAGTAGGAAGAGGGAGGTTGTGATGCCGCTGTATAGAGCCCTGGTAAGGCCACAGCTAGAATACTGTGTGCAGTTCTGGAGACCTTACCTGCAAAAAGACATTATTCAAATAGAACGTGTCCAAAGGCGGGAAACGAAAATGGTGGAAGGACTTAAAACTTATGAGGAGAGACTTAAAGAACTTAATTTGTACAGTCTGGAGGAAAGAAGGGAGAGGGGGGACACAATTGAGACCTTTAAATATGTTAAAGGATTGAATAAGGTTCAGGAGGGAAGTGTTTTTAAGAAGAAACTTAATGATAGAACAAGGGGCACAACCTGAAGCTAGTCGGGGGGGGGGGGGAGATCAGGAGCAATGTTAGAAAATATTATTTTACAGAAAGAGTAGTAGATGCTTGGAACAAACTTCAACAGTCACTGAATTTAAACATGCCTGGGATAAGCACACATCTGTCCTAAGATAAAGAGTACATACAGTATACACATAAGGGCAGACTAGATGGACCGTATGGTCTCCTTCTGCCGTCAACCTTCTATATTTCTATGTTTCTAAAAAGCACAACTTTCCACTATCCAATTCTGCTCCTCTCATTAATGTATCTGTTAACAAACTCACAATCACTTGTAGCCCCGAAATCAAAGCCTAAGTATTATACTACACTCCTCTTTTCCATTCATACTTCACATATAATCATTAGCTACCTCCTGTCATCTTCAAATCAAAAACAACTTACGTATTTGTCTCTTTCTCACGTATGACACCACTAAAATTCTAGTGCATACTATAGTTCAATAATCTTCTAGCTTGACTACCGTAACACCGTTCTTTGGTTTACCAGCAAACGGGGTGGCATCTCTCCAGTCTATTTACAACTCTACTGCCTGCCTCAATCAGCTCTCCTTTTATATCTCCAGAGCTGTTCCCTTTTGCCTCCACTGACTTCCTATCTGTCTTTGAGAATTCAGTTTAAAATGCTAATTTTAATCAGCAAAACTTTCTCTTACACTCCCTACATTTCATTGTTAATCCAAAGATGCCAACCTAGGTGTAGCCTCTACTCTGCCTTCTACTATCATTTCCTTCCACTCTTGTCTTTAAGGCTTAGTAGGCCTGGAATTCCATATAATTTATCACTACCTAAACCACCAAGCCTTTAAATGTGCCCTCAAACCTATATTAATATTAACTGACTTTAGCCATCTACTTAACTGTCTTCAATTCTGGCCCTGTTCCTAAAGTGGATCAAAAACCTGTGAAGCCAATTCCTTACCCCTGAGGCATCCCAATTTAGTGTGCACTGATGAGTAAAACACCCCGGGATTGCCAAAATACATTGCCAGTGATCCAACGGTGCATGCACAGGCCAATGCACGATGCACACTCCAATGTCCAGCCAGCCAGAGGAGGATCTAGGAAACACCAATCCCCACTCTCTATGTCGGGCTCAGTGTGTAAACAGAGCTATATGTCGTGCATTAATATGGATGCTGTGCTGTGCTTTCATCCCGGGATCACCAGAGAGGTGAGTTTTGACGGCATTTTACTGGAGTTTCACACAGACAGACATCCGAAATTGGGATACTCCACTGGAATTGGAAATGCAATAGTCAAAATCCCAATTTAAAATTGCAGTCTAGTCTATTTAAAGGGGAACAGGACCCAGCAGCATGGAATCTAAAATATTTTATTGTATATTACAAGAACAGGGTCTTTACATCTAGGTGTCTGGATAATGGTAATTGTTTTACCACTGTCTGTAATTCTTAGCTTCTACAGTATCATGGACTATAAAGTCACTTTATAAATATACAATAATACACATACCCCCCAACTGTCCCGATTTTTGCAGGAAAATCCCGCTTTCGTGCTCTTGTCACATTGTCCCAGGCTGCTATGATGTGTCCTGGCTGCTGTCCCATTGCTGGCACTACTGTCTGCCCTGGCCCTGAGCGGACACACATCTACACTGAGTGTCACTGGCTGCTGCATTTTTTTTCAGCTTTATTACTTGGTGGACCAGTAGGTGAGCAGACGCCAAGCTGTTGCTAGCAACTCCACCCCCTGCATGAGCCAGCGGAGCCACCAAAAACATCAATGGAACAGCACCGGCTCAAGTGCAGAAGCATGGCAGCTCGGGCACCCTGATTCCTGTCGTCACGCCGCTCATCCAGCTGCCACTATGAGAGGAGCCTTTGTGGAGTCGCCTGGACTGTCACCTGCCCAGCCACTGACTGCTGCCACCATTGTTTCCAGGAGGGCGACCTGCCATGCGCATTTGCTGACCACAGCTATCCTTCTCCTCCCCCCCCCTCCTGCTGACAGCTCACCGGGGGTTGTGGGCTGTAGCGATCACCCTCGGCTCGGGGGCTGGCATGGCTGCTGCTGCCTGTCACAGGCTGCTGGCTTCACCGGGCGGAGGGCTGAGGGCTGAGGGCAGAGGCTTTCCCCACTCATTCGGAACTGAGCCTTATGGAGCTCTACTGCATGTGTGTGAATGCGTGTCCCCACCCCTGTCACTCAGAAGTTAAATATCACCCCCCCCCAATTCACAGATGAGTGGCCTCTTTATATCATCACCCAATCTACAATAGGCCCGGTCCTGCCTATACACTGGCCCACCTGCTTGACTGGGAACTATGGTGCCCAATGTATGGCCAGTGCTATCAATGCTCTTGTATAGAGGTGTGGGGGGCTTGCCTGTGTGTTTGGGGGCTTGCCCGTATGTGGGGGGTTGCATGTGCATGCAGGGGGTTTCCTTTATGGGCTTGCCTTGGTGTGGAGGGGCTTGACTGTATGTGCGGGGTTTGCCTGTGTGTGGGGAGGGCTTGCCTGTGTGTGCAAGGTGCTTGACTGTGTGTGGGGGGCCTTTCCTGTATGTGTGGGGGGCCTTTCCTGTATGTGTGGGGGGCTTGCCTGTGTGTACGTGGGGCTTGCCTGTGTGTGCGGGGGGCTTGCCTGTGTGGGCGGGGGGGCTTGTCAGTATTACTATTATTGTTAATATTAGTATTTTCTTTACTTTGAATTAGAGCATAAAGGGGAAAGAATGAAAGCCATAAAAGGTACCTGATTACAAGTCTCTTTGGGACCTGAACATAGGAGCTTACTCTTCAGTTAGTCACTCCGCTTTTATCTCTCAAGCTAAATCCTGTTAGCCCACGAGTGGCAAATATTTGGAAGGTCCCTAAAGGCCATCTTTGTGAGCTACCAGGAGGTCTGACCAAAACCCTCAACTAATTATGGCGCAGAACAACTGGACAAGTTGCAATGCAATTATCTCAGGTATCAAAAAATGACATACAGCCCTCAGCCTGTTTGAAGGGGCTGCCAACCATTCAATCTTAAACCGGACCTTCAGCTTGATTTAATGAAAAGCCCAAAGTCTTAAAAAACAGTTTTTAGTCACTAACTTATTATTCTTTCCCCCACTGGGCTGCAACTCTGTTCAGGAATTTAGGATACGGGCGCCGCCATCTTGACTCAGAAGCATCACACTTACTGAGGAGAGGAGAGTGGGATAAGGTACAGGGGGGTGGGTTATAGCTGTGCTTTGCTCAGACAGAGCAGAGCTGAGGTCAGGTAACGGTCAGCAGTTCCAGAATGCAGAGCAGCACAGTCAGGAGGCACTTCCTGTTTGCAGGCTGCCTGATAAGATGGCGGCTTCCATAAGCCGCCATCTTGGATGTTTAAAGGCTCATAACATGCAGTAGATGCAGGTAGGATGATTTTTAATGTGGACAATCTGTATGTACAGAGAGTGGGAAACATATAAGATAGACTCTTATTCAGAGTGAAGGTCCGCTTTAAACAAGTGTTTAACCAAAAAAAAGTTTGGATTCTGATTACCTGTTGCCGACTTTTGCTTTGTCTGACCCGCCTCTGATCACTGCCTGGACAGATGCCTGTCTGCCTGACCTCGAGCCTGTCTACTCATCTGTATTGTGAACCCTATGACAACCCGGCTTGACCCTTGACCATTCTCCTGTTTATCCCTTTGGAACCTTGAATCGGAAGGACGTGTATGACCTCAGCCAGCCAGACTTCTGCGAAGCCTCGTCCCTGGTTCATCTGCCTTCACCCTGTAAGTCTGCATCCTTTGTGCTATCTAGCTATAAGTTCTGGGGGCAACCATGTCCGGTGAGGCTTATTCACCGTCCCAGCAAATGGGTGCTTGTCTATAGGCAGAAGCAGCAGCGAAAATTGGGGGTTGCGGACTCACCTGAAGGCAGGTATCCCACGGGGCCTGACAGGGGCCATGCACTTATGACAGCCAAACCGGGGGTATAGGGAATATAATTTATGAGTAACTTGAGGCTGTACTTGATCACCAAATGCCAAAACTTATTCATAATTATACAGTCCCAGAATTGGTGGCTATCTATACTAGCCCCACATTTCAAACAGTTTTCAGAATCCGAAAGACCCATCAAGCTATCTTGTCCATCTTGTTTCCCTCTTCTGTAATTAGATATTGTTTGCAGTTTAATATGGGTTTTTCTGCAGATCTTGGAGAATTCTGTTTTGTTTACTATGTGTGTTGGTGACAAACAATATAATACTGCCCCTGAGGACCTCCTTAGCTGTGTCCCAAACCAGGGCCGGGGTATCCCATCAACATAATTAGACCATTCTCTTTTCAAGAACTCACTGAATTCTTGAGATTTTGCCTCATAAACAGAAATCTCCAGTTATGAAGTTTGGGAGGTAGATCAGTTGCCATAGGTTTAAGGAGTGTGGAGGCATGATCAGATACAATTAGGTATCTTATAGAGAAAGGGTGCTCAACCTTTTGAGGAGCGTGGGCCACTTAAGTGCTTTGGAAACTGCTCACAGGCCACAAGGACTAGATTCAGAATTTCAATGTTTTCATTTTGAATAGCCTAATGAAGATTTTCTATCAGGATACTAACTGTCTTCAAAGACACCAGTGATTTTCTGAACTTGTATGTCCTTTCACCACACCACCCCATTACCACATTCATATGTAATCTCCACATGCTACCAATACACCTGATGATTACCTCAACCCTCCCGATATATGGGACCTGTATTTATAGCCCTCCATAGGCACAAATCTTATGAATGTTCCCACTATTATACCCATTTAAGCTCCCAACAATACTAAGCATACAATGAATATATAAAAAAATTGTTATCTTTTTATTGTGCCTCTCCCATTTCACTCTCCCAGCAACCTCTCATGTTTTCTATTCCCTTATGTAACTACCTTTACATGCCAGTTCTATTTACTTCTCCCACTTTCCCCACAGCAAGTCAGGGGCCACAACACATGGCTCCAAGGGCCACAGGTTGAGCATATGTGCTGTAGAGCATGCACGCTCAACCTGTGGCCCAGGGGCCACATGTCCTCAGAGCCATCCAATGTGGACCCACAATAGCCCTCTTAAGTGAAGGTGAAAAGCAGTTTGGATACAGTAGAAACATTATGTAGGGAAAGATGTAAGAACTTTGCTGTGAGAAAAGTGGGAGAGGTGGACAGAACTGGCACTTAAAAGGAGTTAAAGTGGACCAAAACCCAGGATTCTGATTATCCTGGGTTTTGGTCCTTTTCCTCTTAGACCAAGGCAAGCGGCTCAGAGCGCGCTGACGGCCGCATCCCACGCTACCCAACAGGGAGCATGCCTGCGCCGGCCATTCACAAATACCTGCCGTGGGCACACACCCTGATAGAGGGAATCCGGGGAGGGGGGGGAGGGAATCGATCAGCCAGGAAATCTTTATTGAAGAGTGATCTAGTAGGGGGAACACTGACAAAAAGACATGGAAGTGGCTGGTTGTAGGAACACAGTAAATTGATTAGTGATGGTATCCTGAGGCAAGCACAGAAATAAATCAAGGGGGAAGCCCTTTATACAAAACCACCAGAGTTCCTTGGTGAAAGGACCTAAGAGGGAAAAATATATTTAAAGAAAAACTCCCTTTTTGTCAGCTTTTTCTGTTCTGCCTCATTGTTTTCCTCTTGTGGAATACAAAATAACCATATGTGTGAAGATTGTGCTTGCCAGATCTGTGATTTACTTTCCAAGATTGTCATATGCCTGTGTGTCTTTGATCCTAAAGCGGGAGTGATTATCCTGAGTAAGAACTACTGACTACAAGTCCCAGAATCCTTCCATTGTGAACTTTGGCAAAATCACGCAGCAGTAATGATCTCCCCAGGGGAGAACACTGCAAGTAACCCTGTAACTAATGGTACACAAGATTGTGATCCCTTTATCTGCAGAGTTTGTATTAGAGCAGATGGGGGGTTAAACCTATTGGATGATTAGCTAGTCAGAGTCAGGAAGTCTTCAAAGCGGTCCTTCACTCTGAATAAGAGTCTATCTTATATGTTTCCCACACCCTGTACATACAGATTGCTCACATTTAAAATCATCCTACCTGCATCTACTGCATGTTATAAGCCTTTAAACATCCAAGATGGCGGCCCATGTAACATCAGGCAGCCTGCAAACAAGAAGTGCCTTCTGACTGTGCTGCACTGCATTCTGGGATTGCTGACCTTTTCCGGACCCCAGCTCTGCTCTGTCTGAGAGCTATAACCCCGCCCCCTACACTTTATCCAACTCTCCTCTCCCCAGTAAGTGTGATGCTTCTGAGTCAAGATGGCGGCGCCCATATTATTATATGACTTTAAATATATTAACTTTAGATGCTGGGGAATTGTTTTTTAAGGGTTTGGGCTTTTCAATAAATCATGGTGAAGGTCTGGTTTAATATGTACTCTAGTACACCACTTTGGTGTACGTTGCAAACAAAGGACATCATTTTGGCACACAATAACGGAAACTTTGAAAAATACCATCGAAAGAGGAATTTCTCTTAACGGCTAGCCTACCTAGGGATGTTGTCATGCTCTGTTGCCAGGCCATTTCACCTGTGATTTTTGCAGGGGTTTCCAGGAAAATAATTTATTGTTTCTAAACAGAATTTGGGATTTTAAATTAAATCTCTTGTTTGTAATGTTTTCAGTGTTTTCTCAATATTGTTCGGTAAAATTATGTGAAAATAAAATAAAAAATGTTGCTGATGCTGATCAGGAGGAGGACCCCGAAACACATGTCCACAGGTTGGAGTAGATAGCTGTGTAAAAATGTGCAGCTATACCCAAACAGCAATCTAAATTGCCCTGTACAGGGGTTCATATAAGCACTGTTTGTTGTGTCTGTATGATAGTCACTGGACTTTAGGTTGCTTAAAAGGGACTGGGGAATTAAGGCCTGCTACATTCCAAGATGACAGTTTAAATGTATTGGGCGTCATAGGGGAAGTTATGGATGAGGTGGATTCAGCCATGGGACTGTGGGAGAAGGACAGGACCCATCGGACCTTGTCTGTGGTCTGTGTTCCACATATTCCACAAACTTCGAAACAGCCTTGGCAGTGGATTTGAGTCTGTTCCATTTGTGACGGGTGGAGGTGTCATGGGACCTGGCTTCCACTAAAAAGGAGTTGTGTAAGAATAATTCCAGATCAGGAGCAGGGGTTCCCTTGTTTTTAGTTGTGTTTGTTTTTATTGATTTTGTCAGTAGAAACTTTTTAGGGCAGAGTTTGCTTGTCTAGGGACGTATTTATTATTATTATGGGTATATGGTCGTGTTGTGTTAACAGGCCAAAGATTTATGTGGTAAAAATATTACGGGCCTGACTTATCAAGAACTATCTGGCAATCTATACCACATCTGTGCAAACTATAGTGGTGCAAAATATAATTTACAATTTGTTTCCCTGGCGCATGTTGCTGCACTAAAAGAAACACTTTTACGAAAACGAGAGCGACAGGAAGGTGAGTGAATGGGCGACCTGGGGGGTACACACGGCAAGAGGAACACCACCCTGAAAAGTGAAAATCAAGTGTGTTTCACTTTAAGATATGACATTTTGTGGTATGGGCTTCCACCACTAGGAGGCAGCACCAGCTCCATGAGTTACTAAGGAGCCATAGTGATTAACAGGTTCAGTCTTGAGCTACTCACCAAGAGACTTGTTTGGTTAGAAATATAGATAAATCAACTGATTTGGATGAATCAGAATATGCACAAAGCCGACATTCTTGGGATTCATGCCAACAGAATTTTTCCCTGAAATAGTTAAAAAAAACAAACCAAAAAACCTGCTGTCCTGGAGGAGCCTTTGGGCTTTATTCATCAAGGGATAGCGACAGGTAGTGACTTGTAAGCTACAGGTAGCGGCAGGTAGCGCCAGGTGAACGCCGGCCGTGGCACGCAATACCACATTTATGAAGGCGATTCTGGTGAGCATCTCTTACAGCGACATGAAGCGACCGATTCATCATCACAGACGGCTCAGCGGATCCCAGTGGCGCTCTGGCTTCAGAGTGCCTGGTATAACTTTTTGCTACCTGTCGCCCTCCCATACGTTTCAATGGACGTTACTTTTCTTCTCTTTTCTTAAATTTTTTTTTTTTTTATCTAATCGTGTGACCTCTCCTGGCCTATTTAAAGTCATTTTCGAATTTTTTTTTACATTTTTATGCAGAATTGTCATTAAAGGTCTGGTATTAAAGTGTTAATGTCACAATGTAATAACAATGTAATTCCATAAGTTTTCGCTTTGTTAGTAGTGGATATGTGTTCAAAAAAGGACTTTAATCACACAGCTTCTGGCGCTCTGGGCTACAGCGACCCAATTTTGAGCGCCAGCGCTGTGTGAGGCTGTTTTTTTTTATGAATATGGTTACGCTGACCAGTCGCTACCATTCGTTCCCATATAGCTCTGTACTGGTGTTATAGCGACTCACACATCAAATTCATCAATGCCGGTAATGTTACTACAGCAACTGAGGCACTCTGTAATAGCGACTCACGGCCAATCAGAGCGACCACTAGTGGTCACTCTCAGTGCCGCTGTACAGATGCTCATCTGCTGTTACCTGGCGCTAGTAATGAATCAGCCTGTTAGTATTATGCAAACATCTCAGGTAGAGCTGGAAGTCGCCATATGATTTTTTTTAAATGGAAGTACATTTTCTTACCTTTGGAGGTATAGATCTAAGCGTTTGTATAACAATGTTAATGCATACAAGTAAAGTAAAATAGCAGAATGCAGGCTCATATTGGAAGCGCAATGATAGCGAGCAGTACCTGGTGGCATTGGGTTAAAGTGGATGAAACTTCTTGCTTATGTATTTCTAAAGTTTTTCAGTAAAGTCAGTCACTCCATGCTTGCTTCCACTCCACTTGTACATTATAAAGGCTTATGCAACACTAAAGACTATCTGCAGCACACTGGTACCCTGATATTGCATTCTTGCAATGTCATAGGGCTGTCCAGATACTGTGACATTATGTCTTTTCTAGGGCTCATTATAGCTTTCTTTTCAAGATCTTAGCATTAAAGGGGACCAACATATATGAAACCCCCCAGAAAGCCCTAAAAACTCACCTCACCACGCTCCCACGTGACCGCGCCGTCCAATCCCCGCCGATGGACAAGCGGGTGACAGCGATGGACAAGACAGCGCGTCCGCCGCCGCCTCCCGCACGTCACTCTTACAGGGCGCGCCCGCGCCGGCCATTCACAAACGGCCGGCGCGGGCACGCCTAGAGGGGTATATAAGGTAAGGTGTTTTGGGGGGGTTTCACCCCGCGGGACATCCCGATCTCGGATGTCCCGCGGTGAGGGAGGTGATCGGCCCGGGAATCTTATAGATTCCCGGGCCGATCACCCCTGGGTATTGGTCCACTTTAAGTGCGGCAGTGGGTAGTGACTACCCCTGAAAGCTGCTGACTGCTGTGGTGAGTTTGCAAAAGGAATGAAGAAAGATAAAGGAATGTTAAAGGCTGCAATATTTATTTTGTAACAAAGACTCAAATGTATGGTTATGTAGTGCCCTGTCATGGTTTAAAGCCTATTTGCAGGTTTTTTAAATAATAAAAATAAATAATGACCTTGCCCCCCCCCATATACATGTCAGCACACACTACCCAGGGTGACACCAATGTCCCTCAGGAATAATGAAGCAGGTTCTTTGCTGACTGGGGTGCGGGGGGCAAACCTTGGTAGAAACCCCTTTAATCCCCCCTTACTTTAGGGCAGTGTTTCCCGACCCCTTTCCCTGCATGCCACTAACAGGTCATGTTTTGTGAAGCTCCACATTGCTTGCTTTATAGCTTGCCTAAACACTAATTACTAATCTCTACATCTGGGTGGAGATCCTCAAAACATGGTCTTTTGATGGTTTTAACAGAGAGAATTGACAAAGCATTCTCTCATGGACATTTTCGTCCTCAGGTGGGCATAGCTGAAAGAGAGACAGCAAGTGTCTGTATTTCTAGCAGCTAAAGTCAGCACAAAATAGCATGGGCTTGTTGTCTTCCTGTGTCTGGCTCACTGTTCATTCACTAACACCCCCAGAGAGCACATCAAAACCTTCACCTCACGCTTTCTTGTGTTCTCTGTTGTGGTTCTTGTGTTTTGTGTTGTGGCAGCCTACGTGTTTAGTGGACTTAAAATAGCCTGGCGTACTAGAGGCCTTCTTGATGAGCTTCCACTGCATGCTAGCCAGTCCTGCTTTGCATCGATGCAGGAACAAATTATCAACAGATATGTGCTGCTTGTACATAGACTAGCTTATACAAGGTTGAATTTGAGCAAATAATTGCGTCTAAAACCAGCACATAGAGGGATGGTTCTTCCTATTTCTAGGACAAAATCTAAAACTTTCAAGGTGACAAACCAGGCATATATTTGTTTTTGCAAGCTGGGACAGGGATGTTAATTCTTCAAGGGGCAGGCTCTGAACCTGCAGTACAACATGTCTACATATGACATTGCACAGGCTATAGTTTGGCTTTTTACAGTGGGCAGAGTTGGGCCAAGTAGGTAGTTTTTGAGGAAGGGTTTGCAGGAATAGAGGGTCATATTTGGATAGCTTTTGTATGTATATGTTGTGTTTATGTGGCTTTCCTCTGGGCACTCGGTTTCATGTTCCCATAGGTACTTATAATTCCTTCCTCTGTATTCCCTACAAAGAGATGTGTGTAGCCCCGCCTTCGTGCTGGATTACTGCATCATTTTGTCTTGTGTACTTGTACTCTCCAGCCCTCCAGGGCCCTGATGTCCTTGCTGCATGAGCACTCTGAGGTCAATGCTGCCCTTGCAGCATGAGGACCCTGGTGCCCTTGATGCCTCTCAGCAGCATGAGGGCCTGGTTTTTGTCACCCATGCAAATCTGTAAGCCCACTTCCATGCCAGAGCCTGCTTCCATTTGTTTCGTCTGAGGTTGAGGTGCCAGTACAGACAATGGATGGTCTGGTCCCCAGTACAGTCAATGGATGGTCTGGAAAGCCCCATTACAGATAACGGAGGGTCTGGGCACCAGTACAGAAAACGGAGGGCAGACCACGGAGGGCCTGGGTCCCAGCCCAGTCCAGACTACAAAAGGCTTGGATCCCAGTACAGACTATGAAAGGCTGGAGTTCCTGTACACAACGTTAGAAACATGAGTCAAAGAGCTGGACAGCACATGCACTCAGACTAAGAGACACAATGATCTAGCCTGGAAGTGGAGCTACACACATACATTTATAGGGGAAACAGAGAAGGGAATTACAAACACCTGTGAGAGAGCAGGAAGCATGAGGACCCAGGGGAAAGCCACATAATCTCAGTAGACATGTACAAGCACAACAGCAGGTGGATTAAAGCAGAACAAACCCACCAGCAGCCAGCCAAGAATCTAATCCCCAAATTGGGATGCCCCGCTGTGTGAAACCCTCCAGGAAGCCCCAAAAAACTCACCTTGCCATGCTACAATGGCATGACAATGTCAGGGAAATGCAGCAGTGTAAGCAAACAGCTCACCTGATGGCTGTTCCATGTGCCTCTCCACCATTTCCTGCAGTGCCGGATAGAAGCAGAAGTAGGCCTTCAATGTCTGCAATTTTTTTCTATTTTATTCCACCAGGACCATGCAAAAAAGTGGTCCTACAGCTACTCTGTCCCTTGATGCTCTCAGTGTGAGAGACTTTAAACACAGTGTGGATGCATCGGGAAGGTATTTGCAGGGCAATCCCAAGGGGTTCACATTGTGAGAGGAAAAAGCCTTTTGCATTCATAGAAAAAGTCTTAATGTGGACCAAAACCCTGGATTTTGACTATCCTGGGTTTTGGTCCTTGCCCTCCGGGGGACCTCGCTGTGTGAAGCCCCCAGGTTGACAAACTCACCTCTTCCCGGTCCTTTGACGCAAGCGCAGTCGCTCAACCAATCAGCACGCTCGGATCCGCTCAAGTCCCTTGGTCCAGGAGCTCGTCTAATATGAGCAGATCCCAGTGTGCTGGTGGCTACATCCCCAGCTACCTTCTAACAGGGAGCGTGCCCACACCAGCCATTCACAAATGCCTGGCGCGGGCACGCATCCTGCTAAAGGGATAGCAGGGATGCAGCAGCTGCTTGCACATGTGCTGATGGACCAAAAACCAAGGTGAATTTTCAGGCGACCTGGGGGGTTTCACACAGCGGGACACACCCCCAATCGGGGTGCCCTGCGGGGCGGCAAATATGCCTGCCCTGGAGTCTCATAGACTCGAGGAAGGATTTGGATCCACTTTCACCTGGACCAACCGCCTGGCACAGCTGGAAAAAATCTCCCCCAAACTCACTTGCCCCACTTGCACGCATGATACTGAAGCATTGTCAGCATTTACATTTTTTCCTGCATCCACTCAAAGCTGAAACACTCACTGATTTTCAGCACCTCAGCAATGCTGCTACCTGGATTCAACGGACATAACTGACAATGCATAGTAAAAGAAAGCCCAGCAGCACTTACTGTTTGCAGGTGGATACATGAGCCGCCATTTTGTTTCTAAAATTTACCACAGCAGCAGTTAGAAAAAGGTAAATTAAGTTTTATGTGCAGAATATATCCCTGGGGAGGGGTGAATATGAGCACTGTTTGTTGTGTTGATCTGGTCATTGTTGACTGTTGGTCTGCTTTAAGTATCTTTGAGTATAGCTCACGAAAATTCGGAGCATAAACAAAAGTGTTATGTTTAGATTCTTCGTTAAGTATTGTAAGAGATTGGGTAGTGACTTAGACAGTTCTCCTTCAAATCAAATGTAGTTTAATGAAAATAAGAATTCCACAGCCAAAGCATCTCTTAACATCAGAGATGGTTGCAGCACAAAATGCAGTATAAGCGGTTACCTCACCGGCTCTTAGCAAAGTCCAGGGAAAGAAAATGCAGCAAGCTGAAAAAATCCTTGTTCGACAAGTTCCACTTTCAGGGCACACAAGCCCATGCTGTTAATCCCCACAAGTCCACGTTTGGGGTGACAGAAGCAAAGTCCTTCAACTTTAATCCAGTTCTCTCATTCACATTGAGCATTACGGCCTGGGCTCCTTCCTCCAGGCTGGTCAACAGCCAACTGAAAGGCTCAGCGGCTCCTTTTATTTAGGTTTCCCTTGCAATCAGCCTCATCACCTGTGCAAGGCCTGGAATCAGGGAACAAACCTGTAGAGGACTGGGGAATGTGAACTGGGTCCTGAAAACCCGGCATGGATCGTGCCTGATAGAGCATAGCAGGGGAAAAATAGACACCATTTATTACTTTTCCATACACCTTACCACATAACCCCCCCCTTCTTCAGACCCAAGGTCTGACAATTTTCACCGACCATACAGTAGACTCTAGACAAAGCATCTGCATTCCCTTGTAACTTCCCCGGCCTATGTTCCACTTTAAATTTAACCCTTTAAATGCCAGCCACGTAAAATTTACGTGGTTGCCTCTCCGTCACTTAAGTACCAGCCACGTAAAATTCACGTGCCTGGCATTTACCCCTGCTAGCGGGCAAAAAAAAAAAAATACTCACCTGACCCCTTGTTGGATCCGGCCGGGTCTCCTCTTTAATTTGGTGCCATCCGATCCCTCGTGGGGGCTTGGATGGCTCCAGGAGAGCCCCCGGAATAGGCCGCCCCCCCCCCGCTTCGGCAGCAGCTGCTAACCTTTGGGGGCGGGGCTAATGACGTCATCCCGGCCCCGATCACCGGCTTCAGCTCTCTCAGCTGTCAGATGCCGGTGATCGGTGCCCGGGGAAGGAGGTGGCAGGAGATCCTCTGATCTCCTGCCTCCCCCTTCTCTGGATGCCGATCACTGGCATCTGTCATCAGAGCGGCGAGGGACAAGAGCTTACAATCGGAGGTAAGTACAGTAAATTTTTATTTTTTTTTTTTAATAAAATACTTTTGTGTCTGTGTTTTTTTTTTTTTTTGAACAGTTAACCCTTTGTGAACTGGTAAGGGGTCCAACGAGACCCCTTATACCAGTTCACAAGGCTCTGGGTCTGGCAAGTCACCTGCGGCTAGTGGGTGACTTGCCATTAACCCCCAGCCCCCCCATTACCTGCCTCCCCAACGGCCGGGGGGGGGCAGAAGGGCCCGGGCCACTTAGTGGCTATGTGGGCTAGTAGCCTGCAGGGCCAGGGGCCACCGACGCTGGCCCCTGCACCCTGTTCTACAAGCCCCCATAGCTGGCCCGGGTCGGTAATGCTGGGTAGAGGGGACCCTACGTCATTTTTTGGGGGGATTTAAGGGTTTTTAACCCTTAAAATTCCAAAAAAAATGGGTCCCCCCCCCTGGGAGGGGGGACCCTATGTCAGTTTTTTTTTTAAATTAACCGCTTATGTCCTGTTACACAGCAGGTATAAAATGCTTACAGCATTTTGTGGTGTGGTGTGTTTGTGTTTTGTTTTTACATTTAAAGTGGACCAACACCCAGGATTTTGACTATCCTGGGTATTGGTCCTTTCCCCTGGGGCATCCCGATCGAGGATGCCCCGCTCTGTGAAACCCCCCGATCACCCACAATAACTCATCTCACCCCGATCCTATGGTGCATGCGCGGCCGCTCGTCCAATCAGCGCGCTCAGAGCGGCTGAGTTATGGACGTCTAAAAGACGTCGAAGCTCAGCCACTCTGAGCGTGCTGGAGACCGCATCCCCCACTTCCCTCTAACAGGGAGCATGCCAGCGCCGGCCATTCATAAATAGCCAGCACGGGCACGTGCCCTGCTAGAGGGATAGTGGGGATACGGCCCACGCATGCGCCGTAGGACCGGGATTCAGGTAAGTGGTAGCGGGTGTTTCACACAGAGGGGCATCCCGATTTTGGATGCCCCGGGGGGAGGGAATAGAACGGTCTGGGAATCTTATAGATTCCCGGGCCAATCAGCCCTGGGTGTTGGTCCACTTTAACCCATTGTGAACTTGTAAGGAGTCCATGAAACCCCTATACCAGTTCACAAGGCTGGGGGGCTGTCAAGTCACCTGTGGCTAGCGGGTGACTTGCCATTAACCCCGGCCCCCCTATTACCTGCATCCCCGAAGCCCAGGGGGGGGCAGAAGGGCCCGGGCTGATTTAGGCGGTGCGGGCTTGTACCTGGCAGGGCAGGGGGCCACCAAAGCTGGCCCCTGCACCCTGTTCTACAAGCTCTGCATAGCTGATCCCCGGGCTGGTTATGCTGGGTGCTGGGTAGGGGGGACCCCATGTCATTTTTATGGGAATTTTTAAGGGTTTTTAACCCTTAAAATTAAACAAAAAAAATGGGGATTACCCCCCCCCCCTTGGAAGGGGAACCCCATGCCAATTTTTTTCTTGATTTAACCCTTTATAGTGTGGATTGTATTTGTATTTTATTTTTACATGTTATAAAGTGTTCTTTTCAGTTTGGGGGGGTCTTCTGAACAGTAACGGGGGGCTACCGATACATATGTGGTACCGTTGTAATCGGGAGAAATGGGGCTTTCACATGCAATATGGTTTTCTTTAAAAAAAAAAAAAGGTTTTATTTGAAATAAAGGAGACAATTTTCTAAAAAAAATATTTTTTTTTGTTTTGTTTCTCTTTCCACTATCGCATAATTTCTCTCTGCTGGGGTCAGTTTCCTGCTCAGGTATAATGCTGGGTGTTCTTCCCCATTCACCTCTTGTGACAGAACTGCACCCAAACCTGAATCAGACGCATCTGTCTGTACCAAAAAATTGTTTACTGCAATCCAAGGATACCAGGACAGGCTGTTTACACAGGGCAGATTTTAGGCTTTGAAAAGCCTTTTCTGCCTCTGGGGTCCATTCCACCATTACTGACTTACTACCCTTTGTTAAGTCAGTTAATGGGGCAGCCATTGACGCGAAATTGGGCACGAACCGACGGTAGTACCCGGTTATACCAAGGAAGGCTCTCACTTGTTTTTTTGTATGTGGTCTGGGCCAGTTCTGTATTGCCTCCACCTTATCTGAGTTTTTTTTTTATATATTCTTTATTTATTTAGAGTAATTCGGGAAAAGAAACAGCGTTACAAGACACTCAGGCATTTTGCATAAATTTAGTCCATGAACTTTTGCATGAAAAGAAAGAAAAACACAATAAAAGTTAATACCTGACAGACTTCCCTGCGTGTTAATTGTTATGATCATCAGACGCGACCTGCTAATTGTCAACCTGGTGGGGCAGCCTAGGAAGGGCCTCCCCTAAATCAGACTCACCGCAGCGTCCGGCATCTTTTATTCAGGATCATCTCCTGTACTCTTAAAGCAGGCAAGTCATCTAAAGAAGGGAGAGGGGAAGGAGGGGAAGAGGTTGAGGAAGGGAGGGGAATGCAGCAGGGGGGATAGCTCCATCTATCTAGTTTGACTGAACTGCATCGGTAAGGGCCTTATATTCAGGGGAACACACAAATGAGTCCCAACCGCTCTGCCATTATGCCCTCGTATCTCTCCATCTCCGAGACCCTGTTGAGCCACAGAAGGACGCTAGGTGGCTCCGTCCCCTTCCACCGAGCCGGGATACATGCCCTCGCCGCGTTAATCAACTGACCCAGGATGGATTTCCGGTACCTCTTTGCGGGCACCTCCGAGTGGTGGAGCAGAAAAAAGGCTGGGCGAGAGTCTCCCCCAGAACATGCTCCATGGTCGTCTTGACTGTTGACCAGAAGCCGATTACCTTTGGGCAGGACCAGAAAATGTGGAGGAGGTCCCCCCTCTCCCGGCCACAGCGCCAGCAGAGAGGAGACACCCCCCGGAAACCATTTATGTAGCGTGGCGGGCACTCTATACCAGCCAGTGAGAATTTTATAGTTACATTCTTTGTATTTGGTACATCTGGCCGTATCGTGCGCCAAGCTCGCCATCTTGGTCCATTGCTTGGTAGTAAAAGAGGTATCTAGAGCCTCCTCCCACCTCCGAATAAAGGAAGGAGCCCCCATCTCCGTCGGGCTAATCAACATTTTATACGTCATAGAAAGGACATGCTGAATCGGGCCCTCCTCCTCACATAGTCTCTCAAACGGGGTGAGCTCCCTAGCTCCAAAGGCCTGTCTCTGGATAGATGATAGGAAGTGCCTCAGCTGTAGTTCCTGCCAGGCGTTCCATCTAGGCAGACCTCTAGTGTCTGCGATATCAGCGAGCGGCACCCATGCCCCCCTGCGCTGAAAGAATCTAACCCTACCAAGGCCACCTCCCAACCATCTCTCTGCCGTCCCGCTCGACAGTCCCAGCGGAAACGCAGGGTTTCCCAAGATCGGGTATAGTGGCGAGAAATCAGGAGAGATGTCACTACGGGACCGAAATATTTGGAAGACTTTAATGGAGGCCCCTATGGTCGGATGTTTTGACATTGCTCCCAAGTGCTGTTTTGCCAACCAGGGCAGGAAGCTCAGGGGGAGAGAGGTGTTTCCCTGCTCGATTTGGACCCACTGTTTGTGCTGCGAGTGTCTACACCAGTCAATTATTCTGCCCAGATGTGTGGCGGCATAGTATAAGCTGGGATCTGGGAGACCAATTCCTCCGTTCTCCTTTGACCTCCTAAGGATCTTTTTGCTAACCCTGGGATTTTTCCCGAGCCAAATGAACTTGGCGAATAGGGCTCCCACCTTCTGCAGGTAGGAATTCGGGATGTCAAGCGGGAGTGCTTGCATCAGATACAGGAGGCGAGGTAATAAATTCATTTTCAGGGCATTACATCTCCCGAACCAGGATAGGTTCTTAAGGGCCCAGGCCTCTGTGTCTCTGACAAAGCTCCGCAGCAGCGGGGGGAAATTCAGGGGGAATATTTTGTCTAGTGTTTTACCAATCTTAGTACCTAAGTAGGTGATGTGTTCGCTAGCCCATTTGAAAGAAAAAGTATTTTGGAGGTTAGTCTCCCTGTGTCTCTCTAAGTTAAGATTCAGGGCTTCAGATTTTTGTAAGTTAATTTTGTAGTTCGACACGTCCCTGTAGGCATCCAGCTCTCGCATCAGGTTAGGGAGGGTAACTTCAGGACAGGACACAAAGAAAATCAAATCGTCCGCATATGCTGCCATTTTGTAATGACCGGAAGGCAGGGAGACCCCCCGAATGCTGGAATTTGCCCACACTCTACAGGGGAAAGGCTCTAATGTCATGATGGAAATAAGTGGTGAAAGGGGACACCCCTGCCTTGTCCCGTTCCCGATGCTGAGAGGCTCCGACAGGAGGCCATTAACCCTCACCACTGCCGAAGGGTGGTGATAGAGACTGGTGATCCAGGATATCATATTGGGCCCTAAACCCACGTGCCGCAGGACTCCCAACATAAAGTCCCATTGCACCCTGTCGAAGGCCTTCTCAGCATCAGTGGCAAGGAGAACCGCAGGGAGCCTTGTCTTGTGTATGTTGTCCAACAGATTTAAGACCTTCACTGTGTTGTCCCTTGCTTCTCTAAGTGGCATAAACCCTACCTGATCTAGGTGGATGACGTGATGTAGGTGCGGGGCTAGGCGGGAGGCCACTATTTTGGCAAACAGTTTAACATCTGTGTTAAGGAGAGAAATTGGTCTATAACTAGAGCTTTGCATAGGGTCTTTCCCCTCCTTCGGGATCACAGATATTTGGGCTCGGAGACTATCCTTGGGGAGGGTAGTGCCTCTCGCAAGGGAATTGAAGACTACCTGAAGCCGAGGTAGTAGGAGCCCAGAGAAAACTTTATAGTACAACAATGGAAGCCCATCCGGACCCGGTGTTTTCCCATTAGCAGACCCTTTAATGGCCTTACTCACTTCGTCCGCTGTAATGGGATCCTCTAGTTTTTCTATCAGGGCTGGTGGAATTCTAGGGAGGCCTGATTTCTCAATGTAGTCATTAATTTTCCCTGCCTTATCTCCTTGAGGCTGGGGCGAGATATTGTAAAGTGTTTCATAGTATTTCCTGAATACTTCTGCTATGTATCTCTGTGAACTACCTTCCCTGCCTGGTTAAGGATCTTAGGGATATAGGTTCTAGCCCTCTCTCCTCTCAGAGCAGAAGCCAGGAGTCTCCCACATTTGTCCCCCGATTCGTAAAAAATTCTCCGGCTCTTAATGAGCTGAAGTTTGGTTTTGTCACTGAGTAATTTCCGGAGGCGGTCTCTAAGAGCGGTCAGGGATGCCAGGTGTGTCCCTGCCAGTGACTGCTTATGGGCTCCCTCTATTTTTTTTATTTCGTCTAGTAGGTCCTTGATCTGCTTGCCCCTCTCCTTTTTAACCGGTGCCCCTCTCTCAATCAGCGCTCCTCTGATGACACATTTATAGGCTTCCCAAACCACAGGGGCGCTAATCTCCGGTGAAGTGTTATCCTGAAAATAGCATTGCAAGACCAGATTCAATTCTTCTCTTATCAACGGGTCCTGAATTAGGGACTTGTTTAGTGTCCACGACAAGGGCCGAGGCGTGTGCCCATTGGATGCTAACCAGATACCCACAGGTACGTGATCCGAGATGGTTATGTTGCCTATGGTGGCAGACAGAATCATGGGGAGTGAATGGTGCTGGATCAGGAACATAACGATCCTCGAGTACATATTGTGGGGAGGGGAGTAAAATGTATAATCCTGCCCGTCAGGGTTTAAAATCCGCCATGGCTCTACCAATTGATGCTTGTGCAGCAGCTTCTTGATTCTTTTGAGTTTTGCGTAGGACATATAGGAGTGGCCCTTGGAGGTATCTATTAGAGGTTCCAGGGAAAGGTTGAAGTCCCCACCTATGATCATCCTCCCCTCTGAGTAATCCGCCAGGTTCTCCAAAACTTCCTCCAAAAAATGAATCTGTCCCACATTCGGGAGGTATAGATTGACCAGGGTAACAAGCTCGGACCGAATCTTCCCTTTGACAAAGAGCCAGCGACCCTCTCCACCACTCAGAGAGCCCACCTCCTCCCAGGCCACGGATCTGGAAATGAGAATGCTCACTCCCCTAGACCGTGAGTCAGGGGAAAAGCTGTGATATGACACCGGAAATACCTTATTCCTGAAGACAGGAGGGTTAGCCACCTTGAAGTGGGTCTCTTGTAGGAAGGCCACCTACGCCCTCTGCGCTCTGAGGTTGTTCAGAATCATGGACCTCTTTTCTGGGGTGTTCAGCCCTTTTACATTGAAAGAGATTAGGTTAGTATCGGCCATATTAATGGACAGTGAACGCCAAGTGACGTCTAAGTATTAAGAGAATCAGACCGGGTGAGTCCACCGGAGAGGTCAGACAAACTACAACTATTGGCAGACAGCAACAGGCTACGGTAACTGTCTAATCAGCCCAAGGTCTCGGAGATGGAAGAGGGGGAGGGGGGGCAGAGGAAGGGAAGGGGGGATTCAAAGGTAGGTTTTAGGGGTAGGTGTAAGTGAGTAAAGGAGGGGTGAAATCGCCAGAGGGGGGAGGGGGGGAACACAAAAAGACTAAAAGGGTCCGGTGGATCCCAGACCAACCCCAGACTGGGCCCCCCGTCGGGACCCAACCACAAGAGCCAAGTCCCACCGGGGCACCCACCCGCGGGGAAAACCTATTGTGCGTCTGCACTAAACTTCAGCTACCTCTAATACAGAGGAAAGCCAACTCAGGCCTAATTGGGGGAAAAGTGACTGACTCCGAGCTCAACGTTGGCTACTCCGGGGGTCACAGGGCAAGGAGGGGTCTACTGAACAGCCGGCATAACAATAAAACCGTCAGGCGGGGGGGCTGCCAAGCCGCGCCCCCGTCGAGGGTAGTAAAGGGCATTAACAGAACAACTCACACTATACTCAACAATGGGTCAGTAATAATAAAACTGGAAAACAGGAGAACAAAGGAACCATGAAACAAGAAGAGCGGAAGGTACTTCTAGGGGGGATCTCCATCTCACGGCTCTCCACTTTACAGTTCATTGTCGGTTGGTCTTGACCTCCTTGCGCTCCTCCCTCTAGGCCTCTCCGCTCTGGCGCGTCTCACCGGCGTGCCGGGGTGTCTCCGTTGTGGGAACTCCATCTGCGGGGTTAGCCAGTTCGGCACCGGAACCGGCGCACAGCCAAGAAAGCCGAAGAGACCCTCCAAGTCCCGATATGTCTTGAGAAGGTAAATGTCTCTGTCCTTGGACACAATCAAGTGGAAGGGGTAACCCCATCGGTACGATGCTCCAGAGTTCCTGACTAAGTCCAGGACCGGCTTAAGCAGCTTCCTCATGATCAGCGTGCGTCTCGAGAGGTCAGGAAGGATGGTGATCCTGGCCCCGTCAAAGTCCACTGGTCCGTGCCTCCAGGCACACCGGGCAATTTCTTCTTTGACACGGTATAGATGTATTCTACATACCACATCTCTTGGGTACGCAGGGTCCGGGTTGTGGGGGCCAAGGGCTCTATGCGCTCTGTCTATCTCTATGGGAGTGTCGAAGCTCCTTCCTAGTACTGTGTTAAAAATGGTCGTTATAAGCTGCTTCACATCTTCCCCAGCAGACGCCTCCGGGATGCCCCTCAGTCGCAGGTTGTTCCGTCTGTGTCTATTCTCTAAGTCGTCATGTTGCAGCAGGAGTTGTTGGATCTGTGAGTTTTGCGCATCGATACGAGCCGACATAGCTGCCAACGCGGTCTCACTGGCTTCCTGATTAGCTGAAACTCTAGCGTCAAGCGTCTGGATTGGGGTCCTAACTTCCGCCAGGTCTCGCTTGAATGCTGATTCATAACGTGCTATGAGAGCCTCGAAGTCTGCTCTGGACGGGATAGCTCTCAAGAATGATAGCGTTTCTCTATGGATATTTCCTCCAGCTGCTTCTAGGTTGGCTGTTGTAGGGGTGGATGAGTGTTCCGGTGGGGGGAGGGCAATTGAACTGACTGGCGATACCAGCAATTGGGAGGGGGGGTGCCCGGTTGAATTTCTCCCGGTGGGGTATCCGGAGTCAGGATTGCCACGTCCGCCTCCCGTACTGCCCCAGTGTCACTGCTATCTTGCATGGAGTCAAGGTGGGCAGGAGGCCAGGGCCCGCTGGGAAGAAAGCCCCCTGTGCATTTTCTTGTGGACCGGTGACAAGTTGCTCCTCATAGCGTCCCCAGGTGCGGGGCGTTCGCCGTGGCAGCCCCTGGACCAGCACAGGCTCAGTAGCTGACGTCTGCTGCACTCCAGCCGAGCTTCCAGCCAGACCTTCCCCCCGGGTTCCTGGGGTAAAAGCATATTTACTAAGGCTGTTGAGGGTGGTAGTAGTGGGCTTTCTAGTCTGCTGGCTGTGCCTATCCATTGCAGTTGACTAATTTCCCACCTCCGGGGGCATCACATTAGGGGCTTGCATCCCCCTCTCCCCTCCCAGGACAGGTGCTTTGCTTAGGTCCTCGCCTCCCCCACTCACCGATGCTGTCTCTGTTTTGGCTCCTGGGTACTTCGTCCAGGTGGTGCCTCCTGCGAGCCCCGACTGGGCTCTAACCGGCTGACACTTCGCGCCGGCTGCAGTGCCGCTCCCCGCCGTCTCTGCCGCCACCCAGGCTCCGGCGGGGGGGGGGGGGTCTGATGACGCGACCCACCTGGCCGCACTTCTCCCGTGGTCTCCGGCGCTGCGGCCGCCATTACATCGCCTGCCGCCTCTCCCGCCAACTTCCGCGCCCGCTCTTCAGACACCGCTGGGCGCCGCCGGTCCCGCTCGTCCACCGGGTCTCGACCAGCCGATTGTTCCACGGTGAGAGGTAAGACTTCCTCTCCACTGTCTGAGGCGCTCGCAGATGGCGGGGACGCCATCTCCTGCTCTCCCACACGTGTTTGGTCTCTGACTCCCGGCAACTGCACCTCGCGCCGTGCTTCTCTCTCTCTCCGGCTCCTCTCCTTCTTGTGCTGCTTCTTCCCAGTCATTTTGAATAGAGTCCTTTGTCGATTGCTTGTAAAAATGGTGTTTTATTGCCCTGCTAGTCCCAGAGCTCGCTCTCTCACGTCTTCATCACTCCAGCGCCAGGCCACGCCCCCCCTTATCTGGGGTTTAACCAACCCTCTACCAATAATGTAGCCCAGGTATTTTGCCTCCTCCAGACCGACTGCACACTTCTCAGGGTTTATGCATTACTAGAGTCTAGGACAGCCTGTACCTTGCAGAGGTGACTCTTCCAATCAGACGATAAAATGACCACATCGTCCAGGTAAGCAGCGGCATAATTCCGATATGGTCTCAAAATCTTGTCCATCAGCCTCTGAAAGTTAGCAGGGGCCCCATGTAACCCAAAAGGCATTACCAGGTAGTGAAACAGCCCTTCTGTGGTGGCAAACGCGTTGTTTTCTTTAGTGTCCTCAGACAAGGGTATCTGCCAATACCCTTTTGTGCGATCCAATGTTGTTATGTATCTTGCCCTCCCGAGTTTCTGAATCAATTCATCTACCCGGGGCATGGGAAATTTTGAGACCTCATTGAGTTTTCTGAAATCGTTACAGAATCTCCAGGTCCCATTGGGCTTTGGTATTAGTACAATGGGACTTGATCAGGCACTAGAAGACTCCTCAATGATGCCCAACTGTAACATGCGCTTTATTTCCGAGGAGATCACCTCTTTACGTGCTTCCGGTATCCTGTACGGTTTAAGGTTAACCTTAGTGCAGGATTCCGTTTTGATATGATGCTTTATTAGGTGAGTTCAGCCCGGTAGGTCAGAAAACGTATCTCTATTTCTCTGTAGAAAAATTCCCTGACCCCCTGCGTTTGGTGTTCTGACAAGGACTCACCTATTTTGACTGGGGGAACGGTCTGCACCGCCTCTTTAACTCTAGCCGGGGTGACTACTAAGGCCTCACGATCCTTCCACGGCTTGATCAGATTTATATGGTAAATCTGGTAGGGCTTTCTTCTACCAGGTTGATGAACCTTGTAGTTCACCTCACTCACTTTCTCTACGACCTCATAGGAACCCTGCCACTTTGCAAGAAATTTACTTTCAACTATGGGCACTAATACCAGGACCCAGTCCCCAGGATAAAAAGCCCTCACACTGGCAGATCTATTGTATATTCTGCTCTCAGCCACCTGAGCCCTTTTCATATGCCCTTTAACTATCGGCATTACCTTTTTGATTCGGTCCTGCATCTGGGCCACATGTTCAATTATACTCTTGTATGGGGTGGCCTCAGTCTCCCAGGTTTCCTTGGCTATGTCTAACAAACCTCAGGGGTGCCTACCATACACTAGCTCAAAAGGTGAAAACCCTGTAGACACCTGGGGTACCTCCCGGATGGAAAACATGAAATATGGCAATAAACAGTCCCAATCATGGCCATCCCATTCTACAACTTACTTTAGCATGTGCTGGTTTTGTTAAACCTCTCTACTAAGGGGGCGTGGCTGCGGCATGGCAGCATAGAGACGCTAGTATAGGAGGCTCCTGCACAACCCCAGCCTAAAATGTGCTTTTGTGGGGCTAAAACCCCCCCCCATCGAGTTCCCCAAGGAGATGGGAAAATGTGGAGGACCATGGAAGATCTCCAAAGCCAGCGAGGGGCAAGCGATTACCCTCTTTTTGAAGGCTGAGGACGCCGAGACCAAACGCCTGCCCAACGTGGCGCCGGACCAGGTCGAGAAGGGAGAGTGTGGTGAGCGGCGGGATGTGCCTCCAAAGAAAGTGAAGCCGCATGCTGAGGAGAACCACCAGCATGAGGAGGAGCGAGTCGGCACTTCCCTGCAGTGCCCCCGACTGAGACAGCGGCGTCCGGAACAACCGAGCGGGCGGGGAGCGGAGGGTCAGTGACCACTGCTCGCAGCGGTGGCAGCGGCATGGCGGGCGCACGGAGGACAGTGTGGAGGAGGGGGTCGGCATCCCCCCGCTATACCCCCGACAGAGCCAGCGGTGGCCCGCATCTATCGAGCGGGCGGGGAGCGGAGCAGCATCAACAAGATGGCGGCCACACAGAAGACGGAGTGCGGTGGCCGGGAGAAGCAGACAGATGAAGAGCCTACCCACATCAAGGTACAGCGGGAGGTGGGCGGGCGCTCTCCCTCGTGCAGGAGGGGAGACCACGGTGCAGGGAACTCAAAGAGCCCGGGGGGCGTCCCGGGGACCGGGTGGGGGATCAGCTCACACCCCCCTTGCCTGGGAGCTTCCAGTGCATGTTCGCCCCACAGTACAGGGAGCTCAGTGTGCGAGGAGGAGATGGAGGTGGGTCTGCTCCCCGGCCCACAAACAAGCCCAACTAGGTGGGAGCCTGGCCTGCAGAGCTCAGCATGGAGCAGCAATATGTCACCTATGGAGCTGCCACTTAAAGGGCCGGAGACCCTCCTACGCGGGGCCCATGCACACAGTCCCTCCCCCTGAGACCATGCAATGTGGGACAGGAACTCGGGAGGACCGCCTGGAGGCCAAGAGCGGGCGGAATGGATCGCACAGTCAGATCAGAAGGGCATCCCGAACCCGTGGTCCTTGCCAGAGCAAGCCGCCCCAGAACCGAGTCAAGATGAGAGAAGAGGGGGCCAGCTTTCTTCAGCAGCCCTGACACGGCAGATGTCATCTCCGGACGGGCCACTTACCTGCCCGATGCCACTTCAGCTCAGGGAGGGAGGATGCAGTGCAGGTTCCTGGTATTCGAGAGGGGCAGTCCTCAACCCTTACATGGGAGGCCCGACTCCCCAGCTAACACTGAGCTGAGGTTTAGCTCCACAAGTACGTGAGGCAGAGAGTTAGTACACCAGGCAATGATACATGCTTCCCAGCAGAGCCCGGACCTCGATCTGCGCTCGGTCCTCCTCTCCCTTCCCACTAAAGCTGACCTTGAGGCAATCCCCACCAAAGCAGATATGGAAGCTGTTCAACACAACATGGCAGTGGAGGATCGGGTTTCAGCTTTGGAGAATGCAAGACCCTCGACAGAGGAGCGCCTAACCCGTCTGGAGCGGACGTATGATATGCATGCTGCCCAGATTGCCAACTTGAAATTACACTACGACGATTTGGAGAACAGAAACAGGCGAAACAACCTGCGCCTCAGAGGGATCCCCGAGACGCCCCCGTTTATGGACTTGGACTCTATTGCCACCTCTGTCTTCAATGGGCTCCTAGGGAACCCTCCGGATAGCGTCATAAAGATGGACAGAATACACAGGGTAGCAGGCCGACTGCTGGGCATCCCGGACGCCCCCAGGATGTCCTATGCAGAATACATCACTTCAAGATAAAGGAGGAGATTCTAAAGAAGGCATGGGAGGCAAGACAAATCGTACACGACTCTGCATATATAACCATCTTACCGGACTTAGCCCGGTCCACGCTCTGGATGCAAAGACTGAAACTGAAACCACTCCTACAGAAGATAAAGGACAGTGGAGCAGTTTATAGATGGGGATACCCATTCTATCTCATCGTTAGGAAGAACGGAGGTTCCTTTACACTTCGGGTCCCCAGAGACCTGGACAACCTTTTTGCGTTTTTGGACACTACTCCTCTGGCGGTCCCGAATTGGCTGGAATTTCCTACTTTCCAGCCTCTGCCGCAGAGGATCAGGCGCCGGAGACCCTCGAATGATCGTGACAGACCACGGCGGGGAAACGTCTATGGTGTTGGCTGGCTCGCGGCCTGTTGGTGGGGGGGGGCTGGGCGATAGCCCTTGATTGCACGGGCCTTGTTGGTTTGCTGGGTCTAGCGGGTGTGGGGGAGCTGCCTGGGGCCCCAGGACCATGATTTTCTGCCACGGTCGGAGTTGATGGTGGACTTCTTGAGTGCTGGCCGGGGACCCGCGGGTGACCCATGGGTGGTTCTTGCCGGGTCAAAAAAGGAAGCTAAGAGAGAAAATAGGGAGGTCCCCCCCCCCCCCGGGGTTGGATCCTGCCCCTTTCGTTGGCGGGTGCTAATGGGCCCCGGTCTGAGGCCAACCCCCCGGGGGTGCTTGGGCTGCCCGGCCAAATGGGTGTTGGCCCTGGAATGGTGGGTTGCTCGTGCGGGGGCCGGGGGCGCTGGCCTAACAGGACATGGAACTACCATGGCCTAACCGTGAGACTCGGTGGGCTTGTGATTGCCGAGGCTCCGGGCCTCTGGTGGGGGGGGCATCAGGGGGCCCTCGACTGTCGGTTGGCCCTTGGGATTGGTCGCTTGGGCCTCCCGGTGCCCGTCACTTGCCTATCTGGAGTGGGGACTGAGGGTGGGGACTGGAGAGGGGTGATTGTTCAGGACGGGAAGGGCTGTGTATTATGTAATATGTATTATGTGGTTCTTTGGAATGCCATATGTTAACAAGATAGTTGAGTGTCATTTTGAAGTCAAGAAAGACTCAGGATTCTTTTTATGCTGTTCTCTTCTTGTTCCCCTTGGGGAAAATAAGTCTTGGACCGTCCCTCAAAAGAGGGGCTGAATCGGGCTGGGGAGGCAGGAGTCCTCCATAGCCTTGCAGCGCCAAAGTTTCTTTACCCCACGTAGGCCAGCGTGCTAAGGCTTATTTGGCCTAAGGCGGGCGTTTTTTCTTATTTCCTTTCGTACCTTTTTCTGCTCTTTTCCCATTCTCTCGGGTTCTGGTAGCCGGCCCTTACCTGGGCCTTTCTCCTCCCTCTCTTGATCGGGACTGCGCTCCCTCCATAGTCCCTGGTTTCGGCTTTAGTCGACTGGGTCCCCCCCTTCCCAGGGTGTTGTGCGCGGTCTGGGTAGGGCACCGGGGGCGCAATGGATCTCAAGATCGTCTCCCTGAACACCAAGAGTCTCAACGTACCTGAGAAATGGAGAATATGCCTGAATCTATATAGTGTTCGTGCAGGAAACGCATTTTCAGAAAGGGAGAGCCCCAAAATTCCAAGACAGGCGCTTCCTTGTTGGATGGCACTCCTATTCTCCTGACTCAAAATCCAGAGGTGTGGGTATTCTGATTTCGGCCACCCTCCCATGGACCTTGATAGATACTAGGCTGGATGAGGAGGTTCGTTTCGTCTTTGTTAAAGGGAAAGTGGGTAATCAGGTATTCACATTCACTGATATTTATGCTCCCAACTCGGATCAAATCAGCAGATCTTTGGCGGGGTCCTTAATGTGGCCCTGGACCCACTGCTAGACGCCTCCAGGAAGGCTTCTCACATGTCATTCTTGGCCCTCAAAAAACTAAAAACTGCCCTGCGACTCTCTCAGCTGATGGACCCGTGGCGTCTACAGAACCCCCGAGGCCGAGACTATACCTTTTACTCGGCACCTCACGATTCTTACTCGAGGATAGATTACCTTCTAATAGAACATAGATTCATCCCATCAGGATTTCGGATCATGCCCTGATCTCACTGTCTGTGAAACTTCCCGAGCTGCTGGCTAGACTGGGTACCTGGGTGCTCAACGAGTCGCTACTCCAGGACCAGGTTCTAAAAGAGGAGATTAGAAGAGAGTTGAAGACATACTTCGAACTAAACGCTAACCAAGAAACGACTCCCCTAAACCTCTGGGCAGCGCACAAATGTTATATTAGAGGTATTATACTGAAGATGGCCTCCAGAAGGAAGAGAAAAACTTATCGGAGATCTGGTGCAGAAAATTACTCGGTTATATTCAGAACACAAAAAGCAGCAAGTGGAAAAGGTTAGGCAGGAATTGGCGGCGGCGAGGGACATCCTGCTAACCAAGGCCAAGGTCACACTTTTAAAGGCCAGGCGCTCCTTTTACGAATATGGGAACAAATGCAGCCGCATGTTAGCTAGGGCAATAAGAGAGCAGAGGGCCAGTAATTTTATCCCACAGGTGTTGGGGAGCAGTGGTCGGCTTCTTTCTAGACCGGCGGACATTGCCGAGGCCTTTAGGGTATTCTACCACAAGCTTTATAACCTGGGGGGGGTGCCGTTTGGACCGGCTGCAGGAGACTCGGAGATACGTTGCGGCGTCGGGCCTGCCCACGCTGAGTCGGGAGGTGGCAGAGGCCATGGAAGAACCCATAACTGCGCAGGAATGGTCACAGGCAATAAAGTCCTCCCAGACGGGAAAGTCCCCGGGTCCTGACGGTTTCACCTTATCTTATTACAAGTAGATGGCGCACGTCCTGACCCCAAGAGTAGTGGCGGCTTTCAATTCTATATCTCCCGAGCAGGCTATACCGACGGATATGCTGAGGGCACAAATAGCTATAATACCCAAGCAGGTAAGAGATCCACTTCTTTGCTCCAACTACAGGCCGATATCGCTCCTAAATGTGGACCTCAAGATATTCGCGAAAGTTCTGGCGATTACCATACCTCGGCAACCTAATAGACATGGACCAAGTGGGGTTCACCCCAGGTAGAGAGGCAAGAGACAATGTGACCAGAATCCTTAAGCTTATTCACCTGTCACATGAGAAAGGGATCCCTGCCATGATGCTCTCTACGGATGCTAAGAAATCATTCAATAGGGTCCATTGGGAACTTATACGGGCCTCTGTGGAGCATATAGGTTTACAAGAGAACATGAGATCTTGGATGTTGGCCCTCTACTCCTATCCCTCGGCGTGCGTCAAAGCCAATGGAATTTTGTCTGACCCTTTTCCGATAACGAACGGCACAAGACAGGGATGCCCACTATCACCGATCATATTCATCCTGATGCTGGAACCCTTCCTCAGGAAGATCAGGGCGAACCCAGACATAAAGGGTTTGGTGGTGGGGGGAGGCGCGGAACATAAGGTGGCCACATTTGCCGATGCATGGAAAGACAGGGCACTGTCCTGGTTTGGTAGATGCAACATACTGAAGATGAACGTTTTACCTCGGTTACTTTATCCAATTCAGGTACTACCCATCCACCTACCATCTGCCTTTCTGAGGGATATTCGTTCTGAATTCATAAAATTCCTATGGGGAGGCAGGAGCCCGAGAATTGTGCAACAAAACACTCACACTACCGAAGATGAGGGGGGGAGTGGGACTCCCGGATATCACGATGTACTATGCAGCAGCGCACCTCAACAGGATTGTGGACAGGAATAGGCACAGGGGAAGCAAAAGATGGGTACAATTAGAGCAATTGTGGGCTCCGGTTCCACTGGCGGGCCTCCCTTGGTCTCCAGGCGAAATCCCGTGAGTGCTTAAGTCGCACCCCACAATTGGCCCGACCCTCAGGGTATGGGCAAGACATGCGATTAAAGAGAACATAGCCCCCGCGCCCTCCCTGCTTCGGCCGGTTACGGGTGCATTGGACTTTATGCCAAACCAGCTGGACACAGGCTTTGCAAGGTGAAGAGCCCCTGGACGAGGGGCTGCCTGGAATTTCCTGAGCGGCACTAGTTGGAAATCCTTGCAGGAATTGCGAAATTGGGGTGATCCTCCCCATTTGTCTCACTGGAGGGCATTACAGGTGATGCACTTCTTGGCAAGCTTGCCCCCGCCTGGGAAGTTCGGCAGAGAGCTGACACCATTCAAGCATATGTGCGCAACGGATGAAACAACCAAGGGCGTGCTATCCACTATATACAAACTGTTGGTAGACCCAGGAGAAACCTATGTACTTAACTTCATAAAGGCATGGGAGACAGAACTCAAAATCACATTGGCACCAACTCAAGTAAAGAAGGTCCTGGAGCTGGCACAGTGGGCTTCAATAAGCAACCTGTACCAGGAGGCGGGGTATAAAATACTGAGTCAATGGTATAGGTCGCCACAGGTATTGCATCATTTCTACCCGTCAGTACATTCTCTCTGTTGGAGATGCAAGAGGGCCCCGGGGTCCCTTGCACACATCTAGGGATGCGAAAAAATAAGGGGCTACTGGGAGGAGGTTGTAAAGTGGATTCTCAAGATAACAGGAGAGCACGTCGAACTCTCCCCGGAAGTTCTTCTTTTGCACTCCACCAAAAGCTCGGTTGGAAAGTACAGGAAATCCTTAACAATACATTTAATAAATGCAGCTAGGGCATGCATACCCGCCAGATGGAAGTCACCTGTACCGCCTACAATTGGTTCGTGGATACGGAGGGTGGAAGACATCAGTCGAATGGAGGACTTGACGGCTCTCCTCCAGCGCACAGAGGAAAAAAATAGACTCTGGCGGATGCAATGATCGTTGTTCATAGAATCAGATTGGCCGGGGCCTGTGAGCTGCATGCCTTTCCTGTTCTGTGCGCCCTGCCTTGTTCCTCCTCCCCTTCCTCCTCTCCCTCCCCCCCTCCCTCTCTCAACCCTCCCCCCTCCCTCTCTCAACCCTCCCCCTCTCAACCCTCCCCTTCTTTTCTTAATGTTTTCTTCCTTCTCCCCTATCCCCTTTCCCTTGCTCCTCTCTCCCCTTCCATACTCTTCTATTTTTCTCTATCTGTTCAGTATTGGAAAAATGGGGGGCGGAGGGTGGTGAGACACGATCTCAAGCCTGCCTACAAGTGGTGGACAGGCATTGGACTAAAATATCTGTGTCAATTGTCATGGTGAAAGATTCAAATAGTATGTTTGCAATACTCAAGAGATTTGACTCCCATGTTTAATCAATAACTGTGATCTGTCTTACTGCTTCTGCTCTTCTCAATAAAGATTTGCTTAAAAAAAACAAAAACCTCTCTACTAAGCTGTCTGTTTGAGGGTGGTACACTGAGGTGCGGAGATGGGTAATTTTAAAAAGCATGCACAGCTCCTTCATGACCTTTGACATGAAGAGCATGCCCTGGTCAGTTAGGATTTCCTTCGGAATCCCTACACAGGAGAACATAAGAAACAGTTCCTTAGCAATATTCTTAGGGGCCAAGTTTCTTAGCGGAACTACTTCCGGGTAGCGGTTAGCATAATCTAATACCACTAGGATGTATTGGTGGCCTCGGGCAGACTTCACAATGGACCTCACCTAATCCATCGCAATTCTCTCGAAGGGAACCCCAATAATGGGAAGTGGCACCAAGGGACTCCGGAAATGTGATGTTGGGGCACTTAACTGACACGTAGGGCAGGACTTGCAGTACCTTTTTATTTCCTCATACACCCCAGGCCAAAAGAACCTTTGGAGAACTCTCTCCTGAGTCTAATTAGTCCCCAAATGCCGTCCAAGCACATGCCTATGGGCGATCTCCAGCACCATGCGACGGTATGGCTTAGGTACCAGAAGCTGTTCCACAATTTCATTATTAATTTTGGAGACCCGATATAACAGATCCCCATTCATGGCGAAGTGTGGAAATTTCTGGTCAGCTTCAGGTTCCTGAGGCACACCATTCAACACTGTGACATTTGCTCTTGCGGTCCCCAGAGTGGGGTCTTTTAACTGTTCCGACCCAAAATTACCCCGAGCCACTTTGAGGTCTAAGACCCGCTGATCAGGGAGGCAAGTCTCGTCATCCTCACCTGCCAACACCTGTAGGGGAAAACGGTTGTCACTGCATAATTCAGGGGTACACACATTTTCAACCGACTCAACGATGGGGAGGGTTACAGGTTCTGCCATAGATTCTTTGCTACCGGCAGAAGTGTTACCCCTTTCCCACAACTCCCAGAACAAGAGAAAATCACGTCCGACTATCGCTTCGTACATCAGGCGTTTTACCACCCGGCCTCATAGTCCAGTGTACCAGTGGGGGTCTCAAACTTACCCACGGCTACCTCCTCGCTTGGGCATCCTCCCTAGGATTAGGGGGCCCTCTGGGGGTCGAGGTCAGTCTTTTTCCCTCTTACACCCTTCCACACACCTCCAACGGGAACTCGCTTACCCACAGTAGTCACAGGTCTGCTGGTCTTGGTGGGTGCTGGTACTGTAGGGGCATCCCAAAGGTAGTCCTCCGTCGCAACAATTCTTTCAACCATGTTGACCAGCTGCTCAGCAGTCTGAGGGTCGCCTTGACCAACCCATCGTTGTAGATTTGGCGGCAGGGTTCGGAAGAAATGGTCCACCACATCTTTCTCGACCATCTGCGCAGGTGTGGAACTCTCTGGCTCCAGCCATTTTTGGACTAGATGAATTAGGTCATACATCTGCAACCGGGCAGGCTTATCAACGGCAAAAGTCCAATGGTATACTCTCCTGGCCCGGACGGCCGGCGCAACACCTAGGCGAGCAAGAATATCCATTTTAAGTTTGGCATAGTCCCGGATATCCCTGAGGTTATAATACGTTTTTTGGGGCTCACCGGTCAGGAACGGTGCAATCACGTTGGCCCACTCGGCCACAGGCAGCTACTCTCTCTCAGCCAAGCGCTGGAACACAGTGAGGTATGCCTCGACATCATCCTCAGGGGTCATCTTTTTTTAAGACCCGCTACACAGCTCTCCTCACACCATCAGACTCAACTGGGCCTCTCTCCGGTTGTGAGACTTTTGCCATAACAGTCTGAGTGCATCATTCTGCTCCATCAACAGGCAGTTTGTCTCCTGCTGTGTTTGGTACTGTTGTGCCAGGGCCTGCTGCTGGGCTTGGTGCTGTTGTGCCATGTCCTGCTGCTGCTGGAGATTAGCCTGTACTAGCTGCTTTATCACCTCCTCCATGTGAGACATCTTGGTTGCCGCTATCACCCAGGACATCCACTGTTAAATGCAGTGTGTTGTCACTGTGCCCGCATCCTCCACCAATTGTTAGAGATTGGGGCGAACGGTAGTGACTCAGATGACAGTTCTCCTTCAAATCAAATGTAGTTTTTTGAAAATAAGAATTCCACAGCCAAAGCATCTCTTAACATCAGAGATGGTTGCAGCACAAAACGCAGTATAAGCAGTTACCTCACCGGCCTGGGCTCCTTCCTCCAGGCTGGTCAACAGCCAACTGAAGGGCTCAGTGGCTCCTTTTATTTAGGGTTCCCCTGCAATCAGCCTCATCACCTGTGCGAGGCCTGGAATCAGGGAACAAACCTGTAGAGGACTGGGGAATGTGAAATGGGTCCTGAAAACACGGCATGGATCGTGCCTGATAGAGCATAGCATGGGAAAAATAGACACCATTTATTACTTTTCCATACACCTTACCACAGTATATATTTGGTTACTTTTTCTTTTCTTTTTGGTTTGGAACTACTACGTCATATATGTTGGTAATGCAGGCATTGGTGTAAAATGTACACATTTTGTACACAATTCACAACGAAATTCATGGAAACAGATATTTAGTTTAACTTTTACATAGATATGTTTTTGCACAAAATGAATAGATAGATATAGATGTAAGTTACTGCACATGGGCATAAAATGTAGTATCCACATACAGTAGATACATGTACAGTTCCCCCCCTGGGGCATGTGTGCACTCATTTCCCCCTATTTTGTTTACTGGTGCGGTTTACTTTGTGTGTGTGTTGCTTACTGCTCAGATGGCTCAAAAATGGAGAACAAATTCCTATGTATGCGTAAGCATACAATGATCATCTGTGAACAATTATACCCCCGGTTTTGGTCTGTTTTCTTGGTGCATCTGTTTTTGGAATGCTGCACTATGTGAAACCCCCTGGAAGCAAGGCATATAGCTCTGCTTAGAATCAAAGCTCTTACACAGGGAGCAGCCTCATCCCCATTTTCCCTGTGGAATGAGGCACTCCTGCCCCCAGCGTATCTGAATGTGCTGGGGATGCGTCCTCACATGTGCTGTAGGATTGCCAGAAAAGTTAAGATTGAGACCATACACAGCCCACAGAGATAGGCAATTGGCTGGCCCTACAGTATTTTACGTTCCAGGGCTGCCAACAAAGGGTTTTGGTCCACTTCAAGCCCAGGCTCCCCAAGGAAGGTGTACGTGAGTTTACCATGGAGGTGATGGTCATAACCCACTTATTTTAATTTAAACCTTTTACAGTCCTGCCCAGGCACACACTTCCTCCCACCTTATACCTCCTTGAGGGTATTTTAAATAATCAAAATAAACAATTTTACACCATCTTAAAACAGAACAACGCCCCTTTCTTTACAAAATGGATGTTGTTTCAAGTCGTTTTTATTGTTTGAATCGGTTGAGGCAGGGTGCTACAAAAAACTTGACAGAAGAGAAGCAGTAAAGGCTGCCATTGCTAAGAGACTTCTAAAACACGTTGATCCACTCAGGATCTGTATTACCTTTTCTATATGTATATAACCAGAAATTGCGGAGCATGGTCGGATGGGCCTGCTGACATTACTTACATTATCACACCTCAACCCATAACCTAAGGGCTAATGAAATGGACCATTACCAGCGGTGTAACTAAATGTGATGGGGCCTTGGTGCAAATATTAAAGTGGACCAACACCCACCGGTGATCGGCCCGGGAATCTATAAGATTCCCGGGCCGATCACCTCCCTCCCCGCGGGACATCCGAGATCGGGATGTCCCGCTGGGTGAAACCCCCCCAAACACCCCAAACTCCTTACCTCAGTTTCCCTCGCGCCCCTCCAGACGTGCGCGCGCCCGCGCCGGCCGTCTGTGAATGGCCGGCACGTGCACGCGCGCGTCAAGAGGGACGCGCGGGAGGCGGCGGCGGAGGAGCGGCTTGTCCGTCGGCGCGGGGAGAGGTGAGTTCGGGGGGTTCGGGGGGGTTTCACACAGCGGGGCACCCCGATCGGGGGTGCCCCACCGAAGTGGACCAAGACCCAGGATAGTCAAAATCCTGGGTGTTGGTCCACTTTAAATGTGGACCTTTCAAGGCTCTTGCAATAAACTTTTTTCTGTCTTGTATGTCATCAGATCTTTGTATGATTTGTCTTATGTGAAGATACAAATAAAATATTATAACTTTTATCATTGGCTGGCGGTGACTGTGTTTTTTCAGTTTCATATCTGAATGCGTTTATATATATATATATACGTAATATATGTCTGTAGTGTAGGACACTGACAGAACTATTATACTGTCTCTTATGTACAGTATAACACTGGCACAGAGGAAAGCACACTGTTTCATAGGAAGGGAGCATGTGCAACCATGGGGGGGGGGGGGTGTGATATCCCACCAAAGTTGGATGCAGCTAGACAACTAAAGACTGAGACAGCAGAGCCAAATGATGATTCCTTTCTCTAAATAATGCCAAGTGAGCACAAATATGATAAATAAGGTGAAGGAGAAACACTGATGGAGCACCCTGACTTTCTGGCCCCCGGGGAGGTTGCACTCCCTATAGTTGCACCCCTAACCATTACTTAACAAAATTGTTATTCCTCTCATTCCAGAGGAAATAAAAGAATACAAATGAAATAGCCAAATCCCAATATTTCTGATGCATTTCAGAGAACCACTGATTGTAGTCAAATCCAAATTACCACTGGGAAATAGTATTGCGAGAGCCACACTAAGCTGACTCGGTTGGTAAACAGTAGCATTTATTAGGTTACGTATGTGGCCCATCAAATGGAGCTTTGCTAGTAGGGTTGCCATCTGGCTGGTATTTTTTTTTTAGTTTAATGGCCAATGGTGTCGGTAATTGTATTTTTACTGGTAAATGTAATGACAGATATACTTTCCCCATCCTCGATTACCAATAAAAAACAAATACTGGCACCACCAAGCTAGTGTCCAGTAAAGTAAAAAAAAAAAAAAAAAAACACCAGCCAGATGGCAACCCTATTTGCTAGGAAAAGGTGAGTTTATCTCTAATGAAGTGGTAGGCCCACTATAAGTAATAATGGAGCAGCTGCAGCCTTTGTTAACATAAGGAGGCCATGGGGCCGTAGCCCTGGTTTGACTCTTTGTAATTTGGCTCTGTCTACTTCTAGACCAGACCAGTAGTGCAATTACAATATGAGGTAGAATTGCTTCAACTCATATTTCAGGCAAGGGCAATCCTATTGTGTTGGGCTACATTTGGCACTATCTTAAACTGTTTTTCATGTTTAAACTGAAGAAGAAATGGCTGAGATATCAAGGTTTACAGTTTTGCCTTTTGCTGCTGTGATGCTGCATAATAATACTAGGTGGGGTTTGCTGGGAGCCAGTGCACTTGCTAAGATGTGGCTAGGTGAGGGGGAGGGAGGGGTTAGCTGGGCATGAATGGCAGCTCTGAGGGGGCGTGATCTGGACTAGCTTTTTTTGCATTAAAAATCCCTTTAACTCTTGTTTCTGCTTCTAAAGTGTCTTTCATTGTACATGGGACCTGTCGCCTTAGTGAGCTCTCTGAAGAGTCCTAAGCTGCGTGGAGTTTACAGTGATGCTGGGTCCCGAGTAATCCAGCTGGTGCAACAGGAGCGGTGCAAGGTAAGTAGGTCAGCCTTCTGCCACAATGGCATTCCTGGCTAGGGGTCTGCAGCGAGACTCCACAGAAGAGTTTCATTTTAAAGCAATGTTTATGCTGCCTTTTGATCATTTTCTAAATAAAAGTAGCACAAAATCCATTGCCACTGAAATATTGTAATATTCTAACTCGACCTCCTAGTTAGGGGTTTCAGTACCTGCAGGCTGTGGCCCAGAAGCTCAGGGCGGCATCATTGTTGCTCCTCCAACTTATTTATTATATTTGTGCTCACTTGGCATCATGTAGATCAGGGGTGTCAAACTCATTTTCACCAAGGGCCACATCAGCATTTTGGTCGCCTTTAAATGGTCAGTTAATAACAGACAAGAAACAAAATGCAAACATGACCATTAAAGTGGACCAACACCCAGGATTTTGACTATCCTGGGTATTGGTCCACTTCCGTGGGGCACCCACGATCGTGTGAAACCCCCCAGAAAGCCCCGAAAACTCACCTGACCCCACTCCCACGTGACTCGCTCGTCCAATCGCCGCCAACGGACAAGGAGAGGCAGTGCCGGACAAGCTGATTCACAAATGGCCGGCGCGGGTGCGCGCCCTGCTAGAGAGACGCGCGGTAGGCGGCGGTGGCCCGCGCATGCACCGCTGGAACAAGGATCAGGTAGGATGATCGGGGTGCCCCGCAGTCAGGGAGCTGATCGGTCCGGGAATCAGGGGAGGGTGTTGGTCCACTTTAAAATGTATGGGTACTGAATGATTTTGCTCAGAACAGACAGTGAATTATTTTGCCCAGCATAGCATAGCAAGAGATGCAAAATTGTTTTTCCCAGGACAGCACTACAAATGTTATTTCCCAAGAACTGCTGCAGCAGATGTAGGATCCTTTGCTGTGACAGTTTGTTGGGTTGGTTAGGGACCCCCCCCCCCCCCATGTGGCGAGAGCTGGTTGCAGAGAGACACAGAACATCTACTGTCTTCTCCCCCAGTGTGTACCAGTCTCTTTTATAAGCACTGCACCTGGGATTAGAGGTGGTACTGTGCTCCAGAGTGGAGCATACTAGTGCATCACTTTGCAGCACCTCAGACAGGCGCGAGTATGCAAACCTTCCAAGGGTGGGAAAGAAGGGAAATTGTTAAATTAAGCCACATCCCCTCATTGAGGGATGGATATGATATAGGTTGTTACAGTTACAATACACACTTTGAATAGGCAAATCATTTATTGATGCAGATCTATCTGCATGTTACACCTCGGGGACAAATAAGAACATTGAGGGACAGGGGGACATTGACTCAAAAGTGGGACAGTCCCTCCAAATGAGGGACAGTGGGGAGGCATGAACTGTATGTGAGGCCAATGTCAGAAGACTTGGAGTGACCGGGCCAGCTAGAAGGGATGCCACCTAGCCACACTGTCTGTTACCTGTCAGTGGGCCATATAAAAAGGTTTGGAGGGCTGCATCTGGCCTTCAGTTTGACCAGGGGCGTACATAGCCCTGATAAGACCCCATACCAGGACCCTTGCTGTTGAAGATGCGGGGCCCGCACATGGCACTAGCAGAGACGCTGGGCAGAAAGTAGGCTAGGTAAGTATTGCTAAGGGCAGGTACATACTGCAGTGGCAGTGTACCACAGGCCCGGGGGCACGTGCCTGCACTGCCCCTATGGTATGTACACTCGCGTTTGAAACATGTAATTTAGATAAAGGAACCAACATTTGTCTGTTATTTGGGTCTTTAGTTATCTAGCTGCATCCAACCGACTTAAAAGAGAGAAAAAAGTTTAAGCTAGGCCACTGCTTGTATGGCAGCCAGTCAGCCCCAATTGCCTTGGATTAATACAACAATCATATGTTCTCCTGTAGATTGCTAGCCAAGCAATTTGCTTGTAGAATGTAATGAAATTATGTATGAGGAAAATGGGGTCTATTCTACCATGGTAAGTGAATGATTTACTGCCCATTGTTACACCGTTATTTGAGCCATGGAAGCCTTGTAGCCGTTGCTTCTCCCTTCATGTCCTGTGTGCTTGAGAGGCAGCTCAGCAAAATGACTTCTAATGTGTCAGCTGCACTGCCACCATTTTAAACTTTCGCAAAACATGGCGAATAAGCCGAGAACACGAGCCCCTCACATACACCCCTACTCTGTGTCCAGGGAACTGCTTTGCAGCCACAGAAGCGAGGGGACTCGTGTCCACTAGCGTGTCTGCCCACACTCCCGCGGCTGCCGCTGCCTCCTCCCTCCTTTGTCTGGAGACCCAACCGCCCGCCCCCGCTCTCCCGAGCAGCTGCTCCATGTCGGGTTTTGCGAGCGACACTGGCAGTCGCGATGCATTGTGGTCCTCCCCGGCCAGTCAGTGCGCCTGAGAATGAAGATCCGGGCAAGCCAGCGGCCCCTCCCCCCCTTAGCGCTCTCCTTTGTGCCTGGGTCACACGGGGAGCGGTTAGGGGCTTTACGCGGGGACAAGCGACTGCTCAGCCAAGAGCGTGCAGAGATAGCGCGCGCCTATCATGGTGTGTACTGTTGTGGACAGGAAAATGCTACTAAGTGTACATGACGCGGTTTCAGACGCCCGCTGATGTGGTTGGAGCACACAAACCCACGAGTCCCCCCCATCCCCATATACAACATAAGCAGCCGCTCCGACGGGCTACACAATGAGCCTGGGATAGAGGACACAACACCTTGTGACGTAGGCGCGCTTTTAGACGCCCCACGGCGTCACGTGACCTGGCTCCCTCCGGGTTCCCGCGCTCCTCCCCGGGTCTTACTGCCTTAATTTTCCTTTTATGTCGAACTGTAGGAGGCCAGCGCGTGAGCCCCGGTTCCCCGCACCCCTTCCGGGTCTTAGTGTCCGGCGCTGCCGGTGCGCGGAGCTCCCCCTCCCCAGCCTGGCTGTCACGGCTGTCATTGTGCGGACACAGCCGTGCTGACTCCACACTCCGGGCTTTGCGCTGCGCCGCCATCTTGAATCCAGCTCCGGGTTTTCCCCGTTCAGCCGGCCCTCCCGTCTTGTGTTTGAAAGCGCTCCAGCCCGACACCCGCTCCCCATCCCCCCTAAGTAACCCGGCAGTCCCCGCGCGTCTTCCGCCTCTCGAAGGGCTCATGGCCGCGGCGCCTGTGGCGGCGATTTTACGGCGTTCCTGATCCGGGTCCAGCGTGCGATCCAGTTCCGGGCCTTGCGACAGCAGCAGTGGCGGCGGCAGCAGCAGCACCTCTGTGAGTGTGAGCCCAACCAGTGTCCGGCCTCTCTCCCGTCCGGCGATCCGGCCCGTGCTTTTCTGTGTGTGTGCAGGAAGCCGCCGGCTCCCCTCCTCCCCCCTCCTCGTGCTCCAGCAGCCGGGTCTTGCGGCCTCATCCTCCACCCCCCCTCCCCAGTCCAGGACTCTCAGCTCCGGGCTTTGCGGCCTGTCTCTCCTCCTCCTCTCTCGGTAAAATGGCCTCTCCTCCTCCTCCTCTCCACCGCCTCGTGTCCGACTAAGCGGCTCCCCCTCCCCTCCTGCCCGATCCTAGCCCGACACCCGGGGGGGGAGGCCACCTCCATCCCCACCTTCCTCGCAGCGCTCCATGGCCGCCCAGGTAGCCCCGGCCTCAGGCCCCAGCCTTGGGGGAACCCCGCCCGCTGCCACTGCTGCTGCCTCCGCCGGTCCCGAATTAAAGAAGAGCCCCGGGGACCCGCCTCCGTCTTCAGCCGAGTCTCAAGGCGATGCCCCGACCCCGGTTTCGACGGATTCTGAGCCGCCCGAGGCGGCCAACGGCACCCGAGCAGCGTCGGCCTCTTCGCTTCAGGAGCCCGGAGATGCGGCCTCGGCCGCCTCCTCGCACCCGCCCGGTGGATTCGGTTTCTCCTCCTACGGTCGGGGAGTCTTCCAGCCCGGGGGCCTCGGCTTGGACTATCCGTCTCCCAACGACACCTACAACTCGTATCCGGCCTACCCGAATCGGGCCTACCAACCGGGCTACCCACCTCCTCGGGCCGCCGCCGCTTCCACAGGCAAACCGCCGGCTCCGGCCTACCCGCCCCCTCCTCCCCGATTCGGCCCCGCGCAACCTGCAGCCGCCACCCCGACCCTGAACCAGCTGCTAACAGCGCCCAGTCCTGGTCGCGGGTATCCGGCCTACCCGGGAGGAGACTACTCGGAGCAGCACAAAGGAGCCGAAGGCTACGCCGCCAGCTGGGCCTCCACGCAGAGAGCGGTGCACCCGCCCGGCAGCCCCGGGAGCAGCGGCCAGGCCATGCCGAGGAGCTCGCAGGTAATGCTCGCCGAGTGAGGTGGGTGGGGGACGGGGCCTAGCACCATGCTGCACACACACAATGTGCTGCGTCCCCTTGCCTCATTGTGTGCCGGCCTGGCAGCATGAGGTGGGGGTTCTACCATTTCATCTCTTTGCCCACACTAGAAGAGGGGATGTGGCAGTGGGTATTGTGTGCTGCACACAATGACTTCACTATGGCTGGTCTCTCACTTACCCAATTTCACCTCTGTATTCAGGAGGACCCCTCACCAATGCCATGCACACAATGACTTCACTATGGCTGGTCTCTCACTTACCCAATTTCACCTCTGTATTCAGGAGGACCCCTCACCAATGCCATGCACACAATGACTTCGCTATGGCTGGTCTCTCACTTACTCAATTTCACCTCTGTATTCAGGAGGACCCCTCACCAATGCCATGCACACAATGACTTCACTATGACTGGTCTCTCACTTACCTAATTTCACCTCTGTATTCAGGAGGACCCCTCACCAATGCCATGCACACAATTACTTCACTATGACTGGTCTCTCACTTACCTAATTTCACCTCTGTATTCAGGCGGACCCCTCACCAATGCCATGCACACAATGACTTCACTATGACTGGTCTCTCACTTACCTAATTTCACCTCTGTATTCAGGAGGACCCCTCACCAATGCCATGCACACAATTACTTCACTATGACTGGTCTCTCACTTACCCAATTTCACCTCTTTATTCAGGCGGACCCCTCACCAATGCCATGCACACAATGACTTCACTATGGCCGGTCTCTCACTTACCCAATTTCACCTCTGTATTCAGGAGGACCCCTCACCAATGCCATGTACACAATGACTTCACTATGGCCGGTCTCTCAGTTACCCAATTTCACCTCTGTATTCAGGAGGACCCCTCACCAATGTCATGCACACAATGACTTTGCTATGGCTGGTCTGTCACTTACCTAATTTCACCTCTGTATTCAGGCGGACCCCTCACCAATGCCATGCACACAATGACTTCACTATGGCTGGTCTCTCACTTACCCAATTTCACCTCAGTATTCAGGAGGACCCCTCACCAATGTCATGCACACAATGACTTTGCTATGGTTGGCCTCTCACCCAATTTCACCTCTGTATTCAGGAGGACCCCTCACCAATGTCATGCACACAATGACTTCACTATAGCTGGCCCTCTCACTTACCCAACTTCACCTCTGTATTCAGGGGGACCCCTCACTTCTGTATTCTGGAGTGCCCCACATCTACCTAATTGCCCCTTGCCTCTATTCTGGAGGCCCCCACATCTGTATTCTGTGATTAGGTTAGTGAGGGGGATCCTCCAGAATACAGATGGTGCGATAAGGTGAGGGGTCTGCAAGAATTCAGAGGAGCACCACTCACCTAATCACACCTCTGTATTCTGGAGGACCTCTCATTTACCTAATCACCCCTCGTCCATGCCCCCTGCATGACAAACAGTGATCAGTGTTTTGTCTGAAGGGTCAGCAGCTGTGAATGAAATGTCTTATAATAAAGAACTTCCTGCTTTGCAAACAATAAGAGCAGCTGGGGGATCATCTTATGAATTACTGGAGGCTTTCTTTTTCAATTCCCAACTGGACACTATTTTGGGGGGGGGGTAGATTGTGGGCCATATCATAGCAACCGTGTCTGTCTATGCTAGAGTAAAAGGCATACTCCCCTGTAGTTCTAATATAGCTGTATGAAGCTTACCTGTCTATGCCTGGTCTCTTACCCTATTGCTTTGTAAGTGTAATGGCACAAGTGATCTGTAGCCTCTATCACCATAATATGGTATACTGCAGTCTCCATTGTCTTGGGTAAAGAACAGAGGACACTGGGCTAAATTAAGACTGCAAATAAATTACATTTGGAGAGTAGCAAATATATGTACCTCCTGGATTATATCCCGGGCATGGATGAGCTAGATACAAACAGACCTGTGAAGGCTCTCTCATCCAGGTCATGGTATATTCTTTAGGAATAAATCAAGGCAGCTGGTCCTTCCGTTTTGCTAGTCACTCCCAAACTTGCTTGCTCAATTTTGATTTGAGGAAGCCTGTCAGGTGCCTAGCAAAATGCCTTAAAATGTAAAGACAGGTCTAGTTACTTTCATTTATTCTACCAGAATGACACAAGGATGTTTATCGTCCATTGTTTAACATCGTACCCCCTAGATTTGTTGTCCTTAGACAGAGCGGCCTCCTTTCAGGATCCTGCTGGGCTTTAAAAAGTCAGGTGCTTCTGTTTTTTTTTTCTTCATTGTTTTCAGTACACGTGCAGCATCCCAGACTCTTGAAATAAATCTTTCGCAAACTGCCCCCCCCCACCCCCCATTTGTACTGGCCTTAGATCTTAGTGGGTTTGCTCCTTTGTATGTTCTTCACCCATTGTTTTTTCATTTCATTAACATAATGGCAGTGTGTTTCTGGGAAAAGCTTATAGGCTTAATACGTAGTTCATTTTGTCTTGTGGTTTTAGAGCAAGAAGCATGGACACATTTAGTTTGCTCAACTTGAATATGATAAAGGGCAGTGTTCGGTTATTTCTATGCTTGCCATATCCAATAAGGTTAAAAGCATTGTGATCTGATTTTTAAAGGAGTGACCAATTTATTAATACTACAACACCTACTGTATGTTGGAGTTCCTACATGTGCTTAATGTGTAAACATTTTACCATGTGCACTGCAGGCTCTATTATGTGACGTAGGTTATTGTACATGAGGATTAGTGGGCAGGGGCTGGCCGTTGCAGATACAATTACAGTCTGTCACACATCTTTCTTGTCATTTTCTAACTAATACATTTCAAAAACTGAAATAAATATCACTTTTTATTTAGCATTTAAGTTAAAAAAAAAGCTTATTTTTTACATTGTCCAGTACATTTTAATAAACAAAAGCTTTTTTTTTCTGTACGTGTCCTGAAAATGGTTAGGTTTAGGTTTGCACTGTTTGTTGCAGACTTTGTTTTTAGTAACCCCCTTTTTTAAGTCTTCAATACATGTACAGTTGATAATAAAATTGGAATGCTTTATGGGAATTTAAAGCATTTTATCTGGGAAATTAGAGCAGTAAATAGACCACCTCTGGTGTTATGTAACCTGTAAAAATATGAAACGGGCATTGTAGCTGTTACCAAAAAGTGTCAGTGATAGATATATAGATATAATTATACCTTGAGTGAGAAAATAAAGTGGCATTTTAAACTGTATTTATAAACTAACAATTAACTGTCACCAGGAAGACTCACTTTGTCTGTTTTTATATAGTAGTAGGCCCTTTTAGAGTTAGCAGGTCTATCTTTTTCAGATAAAAAGTGACATTGATGCAGACTTACTGGGGTTGGAGCCTAACTTAAAATTAAGCCAAAATTGAAACTGGTTTCATATGGATGCTTCGTCAGCCAGGCAGATTTGGTAACTTTAACTATATTTTGTGAATGTAAGAAATCCGTCTCAACTGTTACCAACATCAGTGTACATCCATATTATTTGGGTGGATATATGCTGTTAATCCTCTACCAAGCAATGCATCAATATTGTGACTCGCTAGTCGGGTAGGACCCTACTGTGGGTGGTTTGAGTAGCCACTTTCCAGGCTAAAATGTGAGGGGGTGACGTGGGCCAATCGCGTCCCCAGCCATAATTTGCCGGGGGCCTGGCATCCTTGTAGATGTGCGCGCTCCTGCACCCAGTCATATAAGCAGGGCTGCCGCATCCTATACAGGTGCTCAGTTAAAACTGCTTTATGCTGTGCATTAGTATGTACAGCATAAAGCACTGATATGGACAAGCTAGCGTCATGGGAATGGCAGAAAGTAGAGTTGATCGATCTGTGGGGTTTCACACAGAAGGGCCTCCCAAATTGTGATGCTCTTGTGGCAAGGACAAAGTGCCCGGATGGTGTAAATGCTAGTGATCTACATTAAACGGGGCCAAAATCCACCCACCCACTATAAGATGCCCTGCTCTGTGAAACCCAGCTTTCCCCACCCCGGAGTCTTCCTTAAATATTAACTTTTATCAGAGCCAATGGTGCATGCGCGGGCAGCAGCACAACCCTTCTTGGCTCTGCGTGGACCCGCCCGCCACAACTGAATGGTTGTGCAGGTCCACGCACAGCTGAGTGATCCTGCACACCGCTCACAAGTGCATTTAGGATTCTAGTCTGCTTTTTGGCGTCCTGGGGGGTTGCACACAACAAGGTGCCCCAAACCAGGGTCCCCCAGGGAGAAGGACCGGAACCCAGGATAGTGAGAATCATGGGTTTTGGTCCACTTTACACAAAGTACACAAAGAAATGCTGCTACTGCCTAAGACGATAGCAATTGGTTGTTCTATTGTGAATGGCAAAATCATAAATGTATGCCAAAAAAGGCACCAAATGTGCCACAACCATCCACTTGAATGAAATACTACAAGATATATCCAGTAAATATACACTTTATTTGTACGTCGAATGACAGAATATACAGTTAAAAACAAAAGATGCAGGGAATTATATAAGTATCTCTGAATAACTATATATAGATATGTTTTGTAAATGTCCCTCTAATGCCTCAATATAGAGAATATGTGAAATATTTGAAATGGACTGAAGCTAAACAGCAATATACAAATATATCACGTAATCAACAAGGGTGCAAGTCCCTAAAGCCCACTTTATGTGCAAATACAATATCAAATATAGTATAAAGAGTATGTACAACACAAATGCCAAGCTGCCCAATCTTTAGCAAAGAAAGGGTTCTTATCCAGTATGCTGTCAAAAAACTGAGGGGCCAGGTTGTTTTTTTTCTTTTCCTGTAGAGCTGTATGTCTTTAGCAGATCTACCTTCAGCAGTCAATGCTTCCATACAGCAACCTCTTTCGGATTGGCAACCTGATCTAAAAAGATTCAGCATTGCATGGGAGCCTTTCTTCTTGTGACTGAGAGGCGTACACATGCTACTGAAGACTTAACCCGGATCAATGATACATTTTCACAAATAGGTGTTATATGGGGCGATATGATTGGCTGCCACAGTCACAAGTTTGCTGGAGACCGCATACCAGGAAGAAGCCTACAGACCACATGACCACAGCGGCCAATTTGCAGCTGAGGCACTGTGGAGAAGCAAAGATTTCTCATGGTTAATGTGCAGGGTGGCATCGACACCCAGGATGTCCCAATACTTAGGTGTGAAAAAATGTCTGTTCCGATTTAAAGTGTAAGTCCAGTCCTGGGTGAGGATTTTTATTGTAAACATCCCTCCCCCACTTTAAAGCAGGTGAGGTAAGGATGTTCTTGTAGTAACCCCCCTACATTAAAGCGGGACAAAACCAAGCTGGCTTGCAGTGCAAGGCTGTCCAGTCCCCAGCCACATTATGACAAACATCTGACCAATATTTATGTAGACTTTTTTTTTTTTTCTCTGCCTTGGCAAGAATATACTAGCCAAAATTCCCATACAGCTGATTCGCCCTATAGCGGTAGTAGTAACTTGCAGGCATCAGTGAGCTTATCCTGAGTTGTGCAATGAGGTAGCCAGGTGACCACAGATCGTGGGTGTTTATGGTGCGATCTGGTTCTCCGGGTAAATGTATTTATTTATTTAGAGGGATGGTTAGCTGTATGGAACTACTAGTTAGTATGTATACATGTTTTTTTTTTTTTTTCCCTGGACAGTCCCAATAAATCTAGTCTCGAGCATTCAAAATACCCGTAGTCATATGTTGTTGCCTTACTGCTCCTGGGTATTTAGCAGTGTGGTTATATATATATATTATATATATATTTTTTTTTGAATGAGAAAGATGGTCTCCAAAGCTACCTGGTATATGACTTCTTAGTGGGACATTTTTCTAAACATTGCATGCAGGATTTGGGCACATCTCCACACTCAACTTGGCCTGTGTATCTTGCTTGGTTAATTGTTTGACTGCTGGCAGGTGCTTGGTTGGAGGAGCACTGCACAATCTATTCATGTGAAGGTGATCACATTGCAATAGTCCAGTGTTTTTATTTATTTATTTATTTTTTCCCTTATGGACCTGTAAGAACAATTTGTAACCAGCATGTGTTTTACACAGACCCCCAGCTGGCAAAATGTACTAGTGGAAAATGCATCTAAAAATGTAAAGGGCATGGCTTTTCCCCCCTTTTTATGTACTGTAGAAATAACCCTGAAAGTGTTCAAAGGCACAGTCATGGTGTTGAAGATGCATGTTTCTCTGCAGAATTAATGAAAGTTGAAGTACAAACACATGACTCCTTCAAAATGGAAATAGACCATGTGTGTTACATCCTTATACTTTACAATGCTAAGCTAAAACAAAATTGGGTTGGAATCTTGTCCACGCACACTCTTCCTCCAACCTTAAAGTGGGACAAAACACAATGTGACGGTCCCTGAAATCCAAAAGAGTCACCTACTCTGGACATATTGTCCGGGCAGAGACAGGTGCAGGTCCAGTGCTCCTATGTAGCATCAGCATCTTCATACTGACAGCTGGCTGGGAGCCAGCAGTTCTGTCATCTTGCACCGGTGGTTATCCGTAGAGCCTTGTTTACGCCCCCCACACACCTTCCCCATTCATTGCAACGAAGGGGGCTTGCCAAGGAGAATGTGGCACACCTCGCCTCGGCACACCCCCTACTCTGCAATGAATGGCAGAGGCGTGTTGAAGTGAACAGCCAAGCTGATAAATGCTGCCTGATGCTAGAGGATGGATGGAATAGCTCAGTCATTCTCAATCGGTAACTATGAAGATGCTGGCAACAAAAGGGGAGTTTAGACTTTATGATCTATGTAAGTAGCCTGACTACATTTTATGTAGCCCAATGTTACCATTTTACTACAGTACATTTATTACTAATTATTGGCCATTTATAAATCGGAACCAGATAAGAGTCAGGGCTTTGGCTTCAGACTCCACCCAGTCCTGGTGCACCTCAGGTACTTGGTTCCACTTGATCTTTTTTCCAGCTTTGGGTTGTAAGTAATGAAGCAAGATCTCCACTGCAGTCAGCCTTGTTTAGAAGGTGTTTAGCAGTTGCAGCATTCATGTTTCTCTGGCCACAGGTTTACTTTGTGTTCAAACGCATAGAAATCTTTCCATTCTATCCTTAATAGGTGATTGTTACTGGTTAAAATAGATCTGACCCACTTGTTGACTGGGGGTGAGCATTTTCTGCCCAATGGGCTGCTTTAATAAACCATCACAAAGTTCTGCACTAGGTGCCACCCTAAGGCCTGCCCTGTGTAATGTAATAAATATATATATATATATATAATTTTTTTTTTTTCATACTGCAGGACTAAGATAATCATTTGCAGAGGGACAAAAGAGTAGGTAAGGGTTTATTTGCAAGGGCAAAGCTCAGGATTTTATCTATCCTGGGCTTTGCTCCTGGGTGTGAGCCCACCCCCCCCCCCCCCCCCGCAGCTCCGAGCACGCTGGCGGCCGCATCCCCCCGCTTCCCTTAAACAGAAGCCCTGCTAGAGGGATAGTGGGGATGTGGCTTGCACATGCGCCTTTGGCTTGGGAAATTAGGTAAGTGTATGGGGCATGCTGGGAGTTTCACACAGCGGGGCATCCCAATTTGGGGCGATTGGCTGGCCTGGGAATCTAAGATCGTGGTGGGTTTTGGTCCACTTTAAGGTCTCCATTGATGCTGGCCAAATGTAGCCTTTGTTAAGGGCATGCAGGTTCCTGGGACCAAGAAAACCATGGATCACTTTGATGGAGAATAGCATTGAGCTCACTGGAGGTAAACATATTACTCACTGGGCCCCAGATAGGCGCTGTAGGGCTGGGTTCGTTGTGCCCTTTTGCAAACCAGGGACCCATCTACCCCCAGCTCTGATTAAGGAAATGGGCAATCTTGCTGCAGTTGCTTTTAAAGCAGACCTAACTGCTGAGTTGTCTGGGTAAAGTCACACGCAATAGTCTCCTTCCACAATATCCTCTTTGTAGAGTAAACTGTTTCAAAGCATTGAAACATGTATTATATGTCAATGGCTTCTATATTCTAAGTAAAACCACTTTCTTCAATCTTTGTTGTGGCTGAGCTGGGAAGGGCATGTCACGGTGCAGCTTTGAGGTACACTTGCATGCACTTCCACAATTCATGAGCAGCAAGCAAAGCTGAATGGAGAGCACAATGCATACCTGCTTCAGTCTTTTCTGCATGGCTTGCGCAGGTACGTGCATATTGAAGCTAGTGGGGATGCCGTCTGTAAGGCTGCCCTTCTATGTGCTCATAGAGGTTCAGGATAATCTGTTTGGTGCTGGATTCCTTGGTGAGTCATGATGAAGGAAATTGAGCTGCCTTAGACCAATAGCCTTGCACATTTTGAAAAGCTAGAGCTTCTGACACTTCTTGCCCCATCTTTATGCAGGATACTGAATTATTGTCAGCATTTAAATTTGCCCCAGCATCCAATTAAAGCTACTGGTTTTCTCATGGTCATGGCAGTCTTGGAGCACTCGGGGTGGGTCAGCTTCCTTTCCCAGTATCCAAGCCATGCTGCTGCCTGTATTTAACCTACATAACCCACAATGCAGTGGCAGGAAACCCAGCAGAATATCTTCTTTGCAGGCTATGGGCCACATCCCTGCGGCTCTGCACACTCCCACATCTAAGTGCTGCTTCTATATATCTGAGCCAGCAGAATAAAATGGCTTATACCTTCAAAATCCACATGTTCAGATAGGCCTGATGCGTGAGAGTGTTTACACCACAGGGGAGCGAGGGACCCGGCTGCTGTATTCCCTATGCTAACACTTTGGTTGGATGAGCGCCCATGCTTGAGCCATGAGAACAGCTGAAAGATGGAGTGGGTGATCTGGGAGGTATTGCGCAAACACCAGTCGTCAGGTTAGTCAAAATTTTAAAGACTGATCCACTTTTTTACCTACTTGGGCAAGGGACACTAGGGGGCTGCTTGTTAAGTAGTCTGTGGGGGCAGGAAGAGATTGTGGCTAATTGAGCAGCTTCGATTACTTAAACCGGACCAACAGCTTGGCACAGTTGGAAAAGAGAACTCACTTGCCTTATCCACGTGCATGATCCTGAAGCATTGTCAGCATTTACATTTGTCCCTGCATCCACTCAAAGCTGAAACGCCTTCTCTCAGATTTTCTAGTGGTAGCGGGCATTTTGGAGCTTCCACTCCCAGCATCTCAGCCATGCTTGTTGCCTGGATATAACGGACAATGCAACAGTAACCCGTAGTAAACCAAGCATCCCTTCCTGTTGGCAGCCTGCAGATGCATGAGCCGCCATTTTGTTTTTAATATTTACCACAGCATGAGTTAGAAAAAGGTAAATATTTTTTTTTTATGTGCAACAATCTGAATTGCCCTGGTGAGCATGGTTTGTTGTGTTGGTCTGGTTTAAGCCATTTCTAGCTATTGGTTCACTTTAAAGGGGCTGTAAACCTGAGAGGGTTTTCACATTTTCCCTTCCCCCTTTAGACTAGGTAATATGCAGGCCCACTCTATTCACTGCTCTATTGCATTGTCCCTCACACTATAAGATACGGTTATCCCTATCCAGCTCTGTCAAGTGAGCCAAGCCTAATAAGTGTTGTCTATGTCCCCAAGGTAGTATTGAGAGAAAAAAGTTATTTTTTTTTGTCAGAACCTTCTGGGATTTGCATCTCCTTTTTGATTGGGCTATTTAGTATTTCTCAATTTAAGGGCAGCCACTTGGTTTGCTCAGATTTGTCATGTTTGAGGAGCAATTCAACATTTTGTTTTAAAGAGACCATTTTTAATTTTGGACCCTCAGAAGTGGGCGCTAGCTTACCCCCCAGGGCATCCTATATCTGATGCCCTGATGTGTAAATCCCCTCCCCAGCAGAGATCAATAGGGATACTTTTTGGAAATTGCCTTAAAGTTGACAAATCTGGATTTTCACTATCCTGATGATTGTCCCTTGGGCATTTTGATTTGGGATGCTCTACTGTGACCCCACTTGACTCCACGTTCTTTCATTCCCACGGCGCATGCACTTGTCCAATCAAGCCCTGCATACTAATGCACGTTATATAGCGGACAGGAGTTTTAGAGGACCAACCAACTAATAGGTGGCCCTGGGGTCTGACTCCAGGAGCCTGGCTTATGTACCTCTCCCAAATTGGGATGCTTCTGTGAGCCCCTTTGTGGTTTCCAGATTGCCGACCACACCTGCTCTAGTTTAGTTATGCCAAAGCTCTGCTCCTAGCAGGGCTGTATGCTGTACAATAATATATAGCAGCACTGATTGGACAAGAGACAGCACGTGCTGTGGGACCCTCGGTGAGATTTTTGGGTGGCCCAGAGGGTTTTGCAGAGTGGAAATTGGAGTAATGTAGAAAAGTGGACCAAAACCAGAAATGGTGAAAATCTGTAGACTATAGCAGGTTCAAAAATTTATATGGCTGTCTATGGAGCATTTCAATTGTGTACTGTTCAGCTGATGTTATACCAAGGGTCTGTGTAGAGGATTGCCCATCATTACTTAAAGCGGACCTTCACCCTGAATAAGAGCCTATCATGTTTCCCACACCCTGTACATACAGATTGCTCACATAAAAAATCTTCTTACCTGCATCTACTGCATGTTATGAGCCTTTAAACATTCAAGATGGCGGCTCATGGAGCTTCAGGCAGCCTGCAAACAGGAAGTGTCTTCTGGCTGTGCTGCTCTGCATTCTGGGATTGCTGTCCTTTCCCTGACCCCAGCTCTGCTCTGTCTGTGCAAAGCACATCTATAACTCCACTCCCTGTACTTATTCTAAGTATGTCGCACACCCCGCTTCAAGACATTCATTACACTTGGGTATACTGACCTGTAGATGGCGATCTTGCAGAGATGTCAATAAAAAAAGGAAGACCCTCCCGGTCCATAAATACCTGGTACCTCCCACTCATTCCCCAGTCTTTCATCTCTGCAGATGGCGAGCAAGTCAGAAGATGGATGTCTCCTCGCAGGTAGCTGGGATAACTCCCGGCCCCTCTATTGAGTCTATTTCTGTCCGGTTCCCTTTTTAACTGATTTTACTTTGCCTCCCATCACAGGCTGCTGGTTCGGACAATGGTAGATGGCACCCTATGGTGCTTAGGAGTTACGCTCCACTGTGAGACCCCATACCAAGGGGTAGGCGGTTAGCCAGGTTGATGATCCCGGCTTGGGATGCCCTGTCCCTTGGCCTCCCACCCTAGCGCATGGATTCCCCCTCTCCCGGATACCCTTGGGGGGGCTTTGTCCCTTGAGGGCTTAAATGTTGTTGAGTCCTTTATTGTATGTGTGGAGTTTGTGTGGGCACTCGGTCACAGTGTGTGTGGGTGCTTGTTTTGTGTCACTGTACTTAAGCACGGCGGTACCGCGGCGCCGGCCGCCTCGTACGCTGATGGCGGCGGGGGAGCTTCTTCCCCTCAGGTGCGGGGGGGCGGGGCTGGGCGTCCGTGCGATCGCCTACGGCCCACCCCCGTGTTGCTGGCGCCGCTGTTTTTAGTTCCCGGCTACTGGCTGGGAGCGAAGGGGGAGGGGCGGGACCGCGAACCGCGCCTGCCCGCCCTCCTACCACTGATTACTCGCTTTTCTCCTTCCTCTGCTTGTGTGCGTGTGTGACGGTCGGCGGTCTTTTTGGTCGGTGAGTGGCCCTTGGGGGCCCCCATTTGTTTTTGTATATATACTGCAGGGGCACACAGCTCAGGTTGCCATGCTGAGCTCTCCGCTCTGGAGCCCACACTGAGCCCTGTATCCTCTGTGCGCGCCGCTCACCCTTAAAAGAATAAAGTTGTGGTCTCCATTAGTTTTTGTAGATATCCATGCCCCTTGTGTGGTTGTCTGCAATGCTTGTCTGTTGACATTATTGGACATTTACTTGCATGGGGACTGATTGCTGTGCCTGTCTTTTGTCTTCCAGGTGGACCCTTGTTACTATTAAAGGGGGGCTCTCCCGGGCCTGGGGTCCCTGGTGCTAAAATTGTTTCCTGTGAAATTCCTCCCACGCGGGACTAAAAGGGGCATCCCGGGTAGCATTGCTGCGTAATTCCCTCTGGTCATCGTGACCAATTATATAAAAAATCACCATATGGAGCCTCCCCCGGATACGGGACCTGGGCTCCCCTCGGGGCAATCCAGGCAGTGTTTGGGGTGTGGGGTATCCCTTTCGGGGGATGATTTCTTTGTGTACCATGTGTGCAGCGGACTATTACGCGGCAGTCCGGATCTCCGGCGTCCAGTTCTGCTCCGCAGGTCTCTTCTCCTACCCCCCCGTCTGATCCGTACCCCATGTGACGTCATGGGCGGGGAGTCGCATTCTGAGGTGTGCGCCAGATTGGCCAATCTTGAAAAATTGTTTTCTAGTGCTGTGGCCAGAAAGGCCCCGGCTAAGAGAAAATATTTGTCTACAGCCATGCAGGCCTTTGATTTGGATGAGTTTGACTCTCTGGACTGGTCTGATTGCCCCCCGCTAGTGGAGGGGGAGCTGTTTGAGGAGTCAGATGGGTCTGATGATCAGCAGTTTGTTGGTGCTGATAGCGAGCAGGGTCAGGGGGATTCGTTGGATACCTCTAAGGTCCTGGCTCATATGTTTGAGGTCTTGGCTATTTCTCCTCCTGAAGCGGCTCCTCCGCAAAAGGGGGAGTTCTTTGAGGCGACCAAGCCACGCTTGAAATTCCCTTATCAAAAGCATTTTGATGGCATTTTTTTCAAGAATGGGAGAGGCCTACTCGACTTCCAGGTGTTCCTCCGGGTTGGGATAAAAAATATCCCTTTCTGGTGGACGCGGTGAAGCACTGGTCATCCCCTCCTAAGGTGGATGCTCCTGGTTTGGGGTTGTCTAGCACCTCCATTTTGCATTCTCCGGACTGTACTACCCTCAAGGATGGTGAGGATAAACGCATTGACCAGATGGCTTGTCATGGTTTTACCAGTGTTGGGTCGGCCTTGTGGCCTGTTTGTGCTTCAGCGCTCTTATTGGTAGTTGCCAGGTCGGTTGTTAGAGAACTGTTGACTACTTCCGGGCTTGACCCGGCTAGTGAGGAGTTCACCACCCTTAAGCGGTGTGAGTTATTTTTGTCATTTGTACTAACCGCCTTGGATGACACATTGGTGATGTGAAGTAGAACTTCGGCCTTGCTTGTGGCTATCTGGCAGTCGGTTTGGTTGCGCCAGTGGGCGGCTGATTTTGTGTCCAAAAAGTCGCTTACGCCCCTTCCCTTTGTGGGGTTGTGGCTCTTTGGAGAAAAATTTGGATTCGGTTGCAAAGGGTGGTAAGTTACCTCAGCGTAAGCAGCAGCGTCCTCCCTTTCGGGGGGCAGCTTCCTTCACTCCTTCCTTTCGTAGGGCCAGAGTTGGCAGGGGGTTGGCCTTCTCCTCCAGAGGTGATTCCTGGAACCGGAGCAGGGGTCGTGCCCGTCCAGGACACAGCTGGGGCTCTAAGCCTAAGGCCGCTGCCAAGCCGGCTCAGCAATGAGGGAGCGCCCTCACCCTTGCGGGTGGGGGGGCGGCTGCGACACTTCTCTCCGGTCTGGGACCAGGAGGTCTCGGACAGACAGATAATATAAAATAACACTGTGCTGAATTAAACTAAAATTCTTAAATAGTTCTTATAATAAGGGTGCTCAACGTGCAACAAACTCCTTAATCTGCAGAGAGTCAATAAGCATAAAAAAGGACTAGCACAGAGCTCCCTTCCCTCAGATCATTCGATCCCACGGTGCATGCACTTCAATTGAAGTCCACCTGAGTGTCCACCAGGTCCAGTTTTCAGGTCTCTTACCAAGCTTCAACAGGATAAAGCGATCACTCCACAGTATTATCTCCAAAAGTTGGGCATACAAATAACAGCATTTGGCCCAAAAAAAAAAAACTCCTAGCGTAATATTGCACAGACAGTTTATTCCAATAAAAACGCCACTGGTGGCAGGCGGTGCATCTATAGTCGCATGTGTTTTTACGGATCTGGCCAGTTCTGATGGTTTTGGAGTGGGTAAGAGCCACCTAACTTTTCTTAAAGCTGTACATGCGTATTTTTAATGTGAGTGCGTTTTTATTGGAATAAACTGTGCAATATTACGCTAAATGAGTCTTTTTCATTTGGGCCAAATGCTGTGATTATTTGTATGCCCAACTTTTGGAGATAATACTGTGGAGTAATACCTTTATCCTGTTGAAGCTTGCTGGTTTGGGATTAATTCTATGTGGAGCTATTCCAGAAGGATTCGGAATTACTGACAACAACTTTATTAACATTGTGCCTGGTAAGAGGCCTGAAAACTTGGTGGTGGACTTGGATTGAAGTGCATGCACCGTGGGATCGAATGATCTGAGAGAAGGGAGCTCTGTGCTAGTCCGTTTTTATTTTTAATAGTAATCAATAGCCTGCCAGAAAACTCTTTAATTTTGTTCTGAACACCTTCAAAACTTGCAGCGCTTTAGAAATTGTCGTAATTGTAATGAAGCACACTATATTATACAAAGGGCATGTCTGGGTAAAAAAAAAATCTAACTTCAATACTGCCCCCCCCCCATATTGATGGCTTGATCGGTGCTCAAAGCTGCCATTCAAGGTCAGCTAATCCCTCCCTCCTTCCTGCCCACCCAGCTGCCTCCTAGCAAGTGTTTTCGCTCCCAGCATCACCCCAGCCATTATCCTGATTATTATGCAGCATCACAGCTCCAAGGGCCACACCCACATTCTTCAGGAGGGGAATCGTGAGGTAAACTTTGATATCTCAGCCATTTCTTCAATTTAAAAATAGAAAGCCATTTAACTCTTAAGTGCCAGCCTACCTGCAGCTTTTTTCACCCTCTGTTGCCAGACCATGTTTCACAATTTTGCGCTACACTGTGTTCAACTGTGATTTTTGAAAGGATTTCCCAGGAAAATTATATATTGTTTTTTTCAACAGAGTCTGGGCTTCAATATGAAATGTCTTGTTTAGCCTTTTAGTGTATTAATACTTTTTGGTGAAATATGTGCAAAAAAATAAAAAAAAATCTATTTTTTGCAATTTGTAAATTTGTCAATAAGATTTTATTGCCTGCGAAACCCCAATTTCTCCCGGTCACAGCGGTACCACATATTTATTGGTAGACACCCGTTCCTGCCCAAGAGACTCTCCCAAACTGAAACAGAGCTTTAGATTTTCAGATGGAATACAACTGCGCTATGCGCACCTTGCAATTTTTCCAGAAAAACAACCCTTTACATTTTGAAATACCCCCAACAAACTATATATTCTCTGGAAGTACACACCTCAAGATTTCTAGGCGTACCAAGCTTGTTTATGTGGGCTTAGTTTTCTGAAAGTAATCCCTCAATGTATTCTTTGGTTGCACAAAGTTTCCCAAAAAAGGAATTGAAAAAAAAAAAGAATCAAGCCACATTTTCCTAAAAAAAACAAAAAAACAAAAAAAAAACTATGCAAACAAGAAAACTAGTAAAATCTCAAAAAGCAACATGCCCTGAACATGATACCCAACATGCATAGGTACTATTAACCCTTTTAATTGCCAGCCTAGTTTTTGGCAGAATTTCCAGGAAAATTGTAGATATATTTTTTGCAGCAGAGTTTAGTCTTTAACATGAAATGTCTTGTTTGTAATTTTTCTACTGTTTTAATATTTTTGCGTAAAAAACAAAAAAATAGTCTAAAAAATATTTATTTCAATTGTCTCTTATATTTTAAATCATTTACTTTATTAGAGAAAACCATATTGCATGTGAAAGCCCAATTTCTCCCAATTACAACGGTACCACATATGTATTGGTAGCCCCCCATTCTTGCCCAGGAGACCCCCCAAACTGAAAATAGCACTTTATAAAATTTACAAATAAAATACTACTACTATCCACACTATAAACATAAGGGGTTAATTAAAAAAAAAAAGACATGGGGTCCCCCCTCTGGGAGACCCATTTTTGGGGGGAATTTTAAGGGTTAAAAACCCTTAACTCCTCCAAAAAATATGGGGTCCCCCTTACCCATCATAACCAGCCCTGCACCAGCTTTTGGGGCTTGTAGAACAGGGTGCAAGGGGGCCAGCTTTGGTGCCCCCCCACCCTGCAGGCTACAAGCCCACATAGCCATGGCCTGGGCTCTTCTGCCCCCTCCTGCCTGGGCTTTGGGGAGGCAGGTAATTGGGGGTGCCAGGGGTTAATGGCAAGTCACCCGCTAGCCGCAGGTGACTTGCCAGCCCCCAGCCTTGTGAACTGGTATAGGGGTCTCATGAACCCCTTACCAGTTCACAAGGGGTTAAATGTAAAAATAAACAGACATAAACACTTATTTTTTATATTCTTAGTATACAGTACGTCCTGCTCCAGATAAGAATCTTTACACTTGGGTATTACTCCGCCAGATGGCGCTGGACTGCAGAGACAGTGAAATTGGCTCCTCCCGGCCCCTCAAATACCCGGGACCTCCCACAAATCCCCAGAATTTCTCTGCAGTCTGGACTGCGAAGGACAAGAAGGTGGCTCTCTCTTCTTGCAGGTGAGCGGGGCTTTTGGCCTGTGGCCCTGTAGGACTAGTCCCACCCGTTCCATTTTTAATGTGCCTCCCAGCCTTTGCTGCGCTGGTCAGGTGATGGTAGGCAGCACCACTGTCAAGTGCTTAGGAGCGCTGCTCCACTGCAGGCCCCCACCAAAGGGTAGGCGGTATAGGCATATGGTGAGCCTCTATGGGATGCCCCTCCCACCCTATTGCCCCTGTCTATCGGTGGGCCCTATGTTAAGTGGCCGCTGCCCTCCCTCGCTCTCCCTTGTAGCTCTGGGGGGGGGGTGTTTGTGTGTGTGTATATGCCTTGGTGCTTCACTGTATTATGTGCTTCTGGCTGGTGTCAGTCTCTGCGCTGACTTGGTTGCACCAGTTGCATTTTTTGAATATGCCGCCGCTTCCACTGTGCTCTGTGGTCGGTGGCGGCATTATCTCAGGCACTGGTGCGCTGTCATTGGCTGTGTGTGCTGCTTCACGCTCTTCGGGGGGGGGGGGGCTCATGGATGGCGTGTTCCGCGTCGCTGTCTCCCCGGCCTGCCCCTCGAGGTATACCCGGTGCCATTTTTCTCTGGTTTCGGCTGCTGCGTGACTGGCATCTACCTACCGCGGTCCGTGAGTGCCCTCGTGGGCGGCTTTATTTACTCTTTGTCATTATACATGTCACTTATGGGGTTCTTTTCGCTTATGTCTTTCAGACGGGCCGACCTCTATTGGTTTCTCCCGGCCCTACTCCCTCTATTTAGTTATTTAACCTGTAAGGCCTAGTGTGTAAATTACTCCCGCTTCCCTAGTGGGCTATTGGGGCATCTCGGGTTGCTGTTATAGCGTGAATCCCTATTGTGACGGCCTAACGGCCTATTGTGCCGCTATAATCACCATATGGAGGCGTCTCAGGATAATGTGCTCTGGGTTCCTTCGGGAAAAGCCCGGCTGTGTGTAGCTTGTGGGGTGTCCCCTACTAGTGCTGACAATGTGCGGGTCTGTATACCTTGTGCCCAGCAGGTGCTTGCGCTGCAGCCTGGTTTACCAGTAGCTGGGCCTGCGCCTCGTATGGCGTCGCCTATTAAGCTTAAATTTGACTCCCATTGAGTTGCATACCAGTGGGCAGTCTTCTAGACTGGCTAATGTTGAGAAGTTGCTTTCTAATACCTTGGCTCGTAAGGCCTCTGCTAAGAAGCGTCACTTAACGCCTGATGTCACTCTCTTCCCTATGGAGGCTGATGAGTTTTTGGAAATGTCTGGTTATACCCCTTTGGAAGAAGGGGAGTTATTCTCTGACTTGGAATCATCTGATGAGAGCCCAGGGGATCATGATGATTCTGGCTCTGACCCTTGGGCCCCAGATGATACTGATAGGCTGTTGGCTCAGATTTTTTAGGTACTGTCTATCTCTCCCCCGGTTGCGGCCCCCAGGCAGCAGGGGGATCCGTTTCATACTGCTAAGCCACGTTTAGAGTTCCCTGAGCAAGCCCGTTTTAATAATATCGTGCTCCAGGAATGGGAGCTTCCCAGCAGGCATCCCGGAGTCCCTAAGAGTTGGGATAAGAGGTATCCCTTTCCTGCTGATGTGGTGAAGCGTTGGTCATCCCCTCCAGAGGTGGATGTCCCGGTCCTAGGGTTATCTAACACCTCTGTCATGCATTCCTCTGACTCTACTACGCTGCGGGATAGTGAAGACCGGCGTATTGATAACCTGGCGTCCCATGCCTTTGCCTGTGTGGGGACGGCTCTGCGCCCGGTCTGTGCCTAGATGGTGCTCCTGATGTTTCTAGTGAGGAGTTTAATGCACACTCTCGTTGTGAGGTTTTTGTGACATATGTCCTCTCTGCCTTGGATGATACCATTAGGATGTGTGGCAGAACCTCTGCCCTTGTGGTGGCTATACGCCGCTCAGTTTGGCTGCTCCAGTGGGCTGCTGACAACGCTGCCAAGAAAGCTCTCACTGGGTTTCCCTTCAAAGGACTACGCATGTTTGGGGACCGCCTGGACCTGTTTGCTAAGGAAGACAGGTTACTCCAGCGGCAGTCTCGGCCCTTTCGGGGACAGGGCTCCTTTCTTCCCCCCCCCCCCCCCCTACTGTGGAGCCAGTTGCCAGGGCCCGAGGAGATTTCTGGGGTAGGGGAAGAGGACGTGGACGCCCTGGTTCATCCTGGGGCTCCAAGCTTAAGTCTTCTCCCAAGCCCCCTCAGGCATGAAGGGGCGCCCTCACCACCCATCCGGATGGGGGGTAGCTTCAGCATTTTGCTTACGTCTGGAGGCTTCATGTCTCAGACCGGTGGATTCAAGAGGTAGTGTCCTCCGGTTACAAGATAGTTTGCCTGCCCCCCCCCCCCAAGATTCATCAGATCCCGGATCTCTCAGGACCCTATTACAGCTCAGGCTCTAGTTCTGGCGGTGCAAAGCCTTCTGGAGCTGGGGGTCATCTGTCAGGTCCCCTTACGAGAAAGGGGCAAGGGTTTCTATTCCAACCTTTTCACCGTGCCCAAAAGAGATGGGTCTTGAAGATCCTCAACAAATTTGTCAGGTGCAGGCGCTTTCGCATGGAAACTTTGCGCTCTGCCATCAGTTCCCTGCATCCAGGGGACTTCATGACCTCTGTGGACATCAAGGATGCTTACCTTCATATTCCTGTTTTTCCTCAGGTTCGCTCTGGAGGATCAGCACTACCAATTTGTGGCATGCCCTTCGGCCTCACTTCAGCTCCCAGAGTGTTCACCAAGGTGCTGGCAGGAGTGATGTCTTTACTCAGGTCTCAGGGCATTCGCATGCTGCCCTATTTGGACGACATTCTCATCACTTCTCAGTCCATCCAACAGGCAGAGCTGGATACTGAGCTGGTAGTGTCCACTCTGGAGTCATTTGGCTGGGTGATCAACCATCCCAAATCTTCCCTGTCTCCCTCCTTGGTGACTCCCTTCCTAGGAATGAATCTGGATATAGTTCAGGCAAGGATTTTTCTTCCTCAATAGAAGGTGGACAGTCTGCTAGCGCAGGTTCAGTTCCTGCTATCTTGCCCTTATCCCTCCATCAGGCAGGGAATGCAGCTGGTGGGCCTGATGGTGTCATGCTTCGAGGCGGTCCCTTATTCCCAGTTCCACATGAGGCCTCTGCAACTCCACCTCTTGTCAGTATGGGACAAGGATCCTGCGTCCCTGGACCAGGTCCTTGTGCTGTCCCCCCTAGTCACCTCTCGTGGTGGCTGGACTCCTGGGAACCTGTTGGTGGGCAGATACTTTCTGGCCCCCTGCTGGGAGATGGTCACCACGGATGCCAGCCTGACAGGTTGGGGGGGGGGGTTTCTGGAAGTCCCTGCAGTTCCAAGGGCGTTGGGGCCCTCGGGAGGCCCACACGTCTATCAACATTCTGGAACTGCGGGCGATCAGGTTGGGTCTGACTCATTTGACTCATCACCTTCGGGGCCGGCCTGTTCAGGTACGCTCGGACAACCCGACGGCAGTTGCCTACATCAATCATCAGGGAGGGACCCGGAGCAAGGGGGCCCTCAAGGAAGTGTCTCTGATCCTGGCCTGGGCGGAGGACAATGTTCCCTGCATATCGGCTGTGTACATTCTGGGGGTGGAGAATCTGCAGGCAGACTCTCTGAGCAGGGGGACCTCTCGCCTGGGAGAATGGTCCCTCAGCGACAGGGTGTTTCAATCTCTGTGTCACCGTTGGAGCAAACCAGATGTGGATCTGTTTGCGTCCCGTCGCAATCACAAGCTCCCGGCCTTTGTCTCCCTGTCCCAGGATCCTCTGGCCTTGGCCACGGATGCCCTAGCAATGTCATGGCAGGACTTTCAGCTCCTGTATGTCTTTCCTCTTTTCCCCCTGTTGGGCAGGGTTCTGCGCAAGATAGCTCAGGAGGGGGTGCCAGCTATCCTGTTGGCCCCCAGGTGGCCAAGAAGAGTGTGGTTCGCAGACGTGGTGCAGTTGGCATTAGATCAGTACGCTCTGCACAGGGTGCCAGACCTGCTCACTCAGGGTCGCTTACGCCATCCCAATCTACATTCTCTGGCTTTGCCGGCCTGGCTGCTGAAACCTCCATCTTGATGGAGAAGGGGCTGTCTGCCTCTGTTGTGGTTACCATGATAAAGGCTAGAAAAAGTCTTCTTCCATTCACTATAGGGTTTGGCGTGCCTACAATGACTGGTGTGAGTCCAAGTCTCTTCCCTGTCGTGTGTTCTCTATTCCCAGGATCCTGGAGTTCCTGCAGCATGGGTTGGAGCTGGGGCTCCAACTCGGTACTCTGAAGGGTCATGTCTCTGCCCTGGCTGTTTTCTTCCAGAGGTCCTTTGCCCAGCATTCTCTGATCAGGACCTTTTTCCAGGGGTTACTCATGTGCGTACCCCACGTAAGCCTATGTTGCCTGTTTGGGATTTGAACTTGGTCTTGTCTGCCTTGCAGGGTGCTCCCTTTGAACCTGGGCAGGAGGCTGCCCTGGCCATTCTTACTCTCAAAGTTGTCTTTTTGGTGGCTATCACCTCTGTTAGGCGTGTGTGAGTTGGCTGCGCTTTCCATCCAGCCCCCCTACTTGGAGAGACACCAGGACAAGGTGGTGTTTCGCTTCAAGCCAGATTTTCTTCCTAAGGTCGTGTCTGCCTTTCATCTGAATCAGGACATTGTTCTTCCTTCCTTGTGCCCTAATCCTAGTAATGCTAAGGAGAGGGTCTTGCATTCCTTGGATGTGGTTGGGTGTCTGAAGTACTATCTGGTGGCTACTGCACCTTTCAGACAAACTGATGCCCTTTTTGTAGTCTCTTCTGGTCCTAGGAAGGGTCTGGCTCCTGCTAAATCGATCAGTAAATGGATCCGTCAGGCTGTGATACAGGCCTACTCTGCTAAGGGGAAGAATCCTCCCTTCCGCCTTACTGCTGCTGATCTTCTGTTCATACCTTTTCAACGTTTTACAAGGTTGATGTTAGGGCCTCAGCTGATGCTGCTTTTGGCCACAAGGTTCTGCAGGCAGCAGTGGTATGACCTGTCTGCTGTTACCTTTAGGGATCCCACTCTACTTTATGGACACTGCTATTGGATGTCCGAAGTGTAATGATTCTTATCTGGAGCAGGACGTACTGTATACTAAGAGTACAATTCTGTGATTACTCACCTGTAGAATTGATATGAGTGTACAGTACGTCCTGCTCCACCCCACCCTTGGTTTTGCATTATTCTGGATACCCTGTATGGTGATTATCATTGTTATAGTTCCTAGTTGGTACTGTTTTCTTTCTCCCGGCTTCTCGTTAACTGCTTTTCAATGCTGGGGATTTGTGGGAGGTCCCGGATATTTGAGGGGCCAGGAGGAGCCAATTTCGTCTCTGCAGTCCAGCGCCATCTGGCGGAGTAATACTCAAGTGTAATGATTCTTATCTGGAGCAGGACGTACTGTATACTCATAATAACAATTCTACAGGTGAGTAATCACAGAATTGTGTTTTTCTTACTTTACTCACCTCTGTCCCCCGGCGATCTCCGATGACAGCTGACTGTCTGCTCGGGTGTTTGGAGGAGAGAGCCTGGGGAGGGGGGGGGGGCGCGATCACAGCCCTCCCCACCTCTCCCCCTCCCCACCTCCAAGCACCCGAGCAGACTGATTCAGAGTCTCGGGTGCCGGTATTAAGAAGCCGGCTGCTGGTGACATCACAATGTCACCTGGCCCCGCCCCCCACCTTACTATCTGGTCATATAATCCAGCACTGCTTGCCCACTTTACAATCTGGTCGTATGATGCTGCCCCGATGTACAATCTAGCACTACGCTGCCTAGCCATAATACAATCTGGCCATTCAAACCAGTGCTGCCTACCCACTGTAAGCTCAGGTTGCTGAATCCAGTGCTGCGCTACCCATCAAACAATTTAGCTCTGTACTGCCCTTCTTTTGCACAATCTGGGCATAATCTAATGCTGCACAGCACACCCAACTTACATTATGGCTGTACAAACTGGCGCTACATGGTTAAAGGTTATAGAAAGGTTTCCTAGCACTACACAGCTGGTGTTTTAAGACTGTGAAACCCAGGATTTTTGCACTCCTGGCATGTGGTTATTTGGAATGCCCCTGTGTAAAACCCCAGGGATTACCTGTTTGCTTACCTTGCAAGTGGGGAGTGACGTTCCATGCAGATCCCAGATGTAGACATCCCAAGTGGGGAGTGACTTTCCATGCAGATCCCAGATGTACAATACATCTGGGATCTGCATGGAACGTCACTCCCCATTTGGTATACCCCTTGGCCCTCTAGCATCTGAATCATGAATTGAATGATCCCCCTCTTGGAAGCCCAGAAAGACAGGACCACCAAGTCAAGATTGGGACTCTAAAGCGTGCCTGCATATTTGGCCCGGGAGTCTTAAGGTCTGGACGTTACAATCACCCTGGAATATATGGGGACCATCCTTATGATCAGGGGAAAAAAGATGCCCCCGATTCAGTGTTTTTATATATTTGGCTGGGTGATTCTATGACTGGATGTTATATTCATCCTGGGAATGATGCTTATATCTATGATCTGCATGGAACGATATTCCTCATGTGGGATACCCATCTGGTCTTTTTAGACTTGAATGACCCCTCACTTGAATCATGAACCAATGTATATAATCCCTCCCCCTGGATAATTGATGATCTCTCTATTCTTAGTATACAGTACGTCCTGCTCCAGATTACTTACACTTGGGTTATCCTCCGCCAGATGGTGTTGCACTGCAGTGACATGTAAAACGGGCTCCTCCCGGCCCCTCAAATACCCGGGGACCTCCCACAAATCCCCAGATTTCTCTGCAGTGCTTACTGCGAAGACATGAAATGATCACTCTCTCGCAGGTGAGCGGGGCTATTAAAGCCTGCGGCCCTGTTGGTCTATTCCCACCCGTCCTTCGTGTGATGTGCCTCCCAGCCTGGGCTGTGCTGGTCGGGTGAAGGTAGGCGGCACAATGAGTGCTTAAGGAGCCCTGCTCCACTGCAGTCCCCCACCAAAGGGTAGGCGGTATAGGCTGATGGTGAGCCTTTATGGGATGCCCATCCCGCATTATTGTCCCATGCCCCGGTAGCGGTGGGCCCTGTACAAAGGGCCGCCATTCTCCCTCACTCTCCCTGTAGCCTTCGGGGGGAAAAGAAAGGGGGGGGGGGTGTGTGTGGATGTCAGTGTATTGTGATTACATGCATATAGCCCTTTTTGTAATGTCTGCCTGGACTGGTATATGTGGTGTCAACCGCCGCGCTGACTTGTCTTTTTACACTGTAAATGCCGCTGCCGCATGCCTTTTCCTTCATTTGGATGTTCCGCGGCAGCGTTACCTCAGGCACTTCTGCGTCCTCATTGGCTGCTTGTCGGTTGGACTTCGCGCTCTTCAGGGGGGTGGGGCGTGGCACGCCCTGCGTCACGGCTCGCTCTGACCCGCCCTTCGAGGTAGACAGCGCCATATTGTCTGGTCGCGCGCGCGTGTGGCGTTCTTACTTACCGTGGTCCGTAAGTGCCCTCACGGGCGGCTTTATACTTCACTGTAGTGTGTTTCGGTTCTGACACCCTTCTTCTCATTGTGTCTTTCAGAGGCTGAATCCATTGGCTTCTCCTGGCCCGGTGTAATTGATAGCGGGCCTTGTAATATTACTCCCACTTCCCTAGCGGGTCATTGGGGCATCCAGGGTTGCTTTTATAGCGTCAATCCCTACTGGCATATTGTGCCTAATAATCACCATATGGAGGCATCTAAGGATAATGGGACAAGACCGGCGGTGTATGGCGTGTGGACAACCTCATGCTGATGCTGACAAGGCATGGGTCTGCGTACTTTGTGCTGAGCAAGCGCTGGCTTTGCAATCTGGCCTGCCAGTGGCTGCACCTCGTTTCACTTCACCTTCTCCCCCAAGCTTAAATCTCACTCCTGCTGAGTTGCATACAAGTGGGGATTCTCAGCCTGATGTGTCTTCTGAACTACCTACTGCTGAGCAGATTATTGCGAGGTCCTTGGCGCGTAAGGGCCCTGGTAAGAAGCGGCACCTGACGCCTTATGATACTGTTTTCCTTATGGGATCTCAGGAGTTTATGAATCTGTGTGGCTATACCCCTTCTGATGGAGAGCTCTTTTCTGACTCAGGCTCATCTGATGAGAGACCAAGGGGTCATGACGATTCTGGCTCTGACCCCTGGGCCCCGGATGACACTGACAGATTATTGACCCAGATCTTTGAGGTTCTGTCTCTCTCTCCCTGGTGAGGCTCCCAGACAAAGAGGGGAGCGCTTCCATACAGCAACATGACGTTTGGAATTTCTAGAGCAGGCACATTTACATTCCCTTGTGCTCAAGGAATGGGAGTGCCCCAGTAAACTTCCCGGGGTTCCAAGGGATTGGGATAGGAAGTATCCTTTTCCACCTGAGGTGGTTAAATGTTGCATTCCCCCCCGAGGTGGATGTCCCGCTTAAAGGGCTATCTAACACCCCTGTCATACATCCCCCTGACTCTACTACCCTGCGGGATGCTGAGGACCGGCGCAATGACCTGCTGGCCTCCCACGCCTTTGCATGTGCGGGGACGGCGCTGCGCCCGGTCTGTGCCTCTGCCATTACTGCAGTCGCCACTAGAACCCTCATCAGAAATATGCTTGATAGTGCCTCTGATGATCTCCCTTGTGAGGTGTTTAATGCACTCTGCAGTTGTGATGTGTTTTATAAATTTTGTTCTAGTAGCATTGGATGACACCATCAGAATGTGTGCAAGAACTTCTGCCCTCGTGGTGGCTTTACGTCGCTTGGTCTGGCTGCGACAACGGGGTGCTGACAATGCGGCTAAGAAGGCCCTTACTGGGCTCCCCTTTAAGGGGTTACGTCTGCTTGGGGCCCGCCTAGACCTGTTTGGTAAGAGAGGTAAGTTACCCCAGCCCTTCGGGGCCAGGTCCCCCCTTCCACCCCCCGACATGGTGTTAAACGGGAACCAGGGGTGTCCTTCGCGGGGGCTCGCTCAGCTCCCTGTCCCAGGAGCAGAAGACTACACCCTGGCTCTTCTGGGGGGGGGGGGGGGCTATGCCCAAATCCTCTCCCAAGTCACCCAAGTGGGTGAGGGGACGGCTGCTGCACCTTGCTTAAGTCTGGAGGCATCAGACAGGTGGATTTAGGGGGTAGTGTCCTCCGGCTACAAGATGGTGTTTGCTGCGCGGCCTCCCCTAAGATTATCTGGTCCCGGGTACTCCTGGTCCCTGCTTCTACTCCCACTTCCCAGCAGGTTATTGGGGCATCCAGGGTAGCTTACAGCGTCAATCACTACGGGCAAATTGTGCCGATTAAATCACCATATGGAGGCATCTCAGGATATTGTGAATGGGGTTCCTTCGGGACAAGCCCGGCTGTGTGTAGCTTGTGGGGTCTTACCTAGCAGCGGTGACAATGCACGGGTCTGTGTTCCTTGTGCACAGCAGGCACTATTGGTGCTTCCTGTCTCCTCTGAGGCTGGGCCTGCACCCCGCCACACTTCACCTACTCCCCCAAGCCTGAGTCTAACCCCCAATACCAGTGGGGATTCTCATCCTGATCTGGCCACGAGGCTGGCTAGTGCTGAAAACTTACTTGCTAATTCCCTAGCGCGTAAAGCCACCGCCAAGAGGCGGCACTTGAACCCTGAATCGACCCTCTTCCCTGTAGAACCTGATGATTTGTTGCATTCCTATGCCCATATCCCCTCGGACGAAGGGGAACTGTTCTCTGACTCGGGGTCATATGATGATGAGTCCAGGGGTCAGGCAGAGTCTGGCTCCTCGAATGATGTCGATAGACTGCTGGTTCAGATCTTTGAGGTTCTGTCCCTCTCTCCCCCCGGCTGCGGCTCCCCGACAAAGGGGTGATCTTTTCCATACTGCTAAAGCTTGCTTGGAGTTCCCCGAGCAGACCCATTTCAATAGCCTCGTGCTTAAAGAATGGGAACATCCCAGCAGACTTCAAGGGGTCCCTAAGAGCGTGGATAGGAAATATCCTTTTCCTGCTGACTTGGTTAAGTGCTGGTCATCGCCGCCCGAGGTCGATGCTCCTATTCTAGGGTTGTCCAACACTTCTATTATGCACTCCCCTGACACTACTACGCTACGGGACTCTTGAGGACCGGCGTGTTGACCAACTGGCATGTCATGCCTTTGCATTTGGGGGAGCGACTCTGCGCCCGGTTTGCGCCTTAGCCATTACGGCGGTAGCGCTCAGGGCCGTGGTTAGGAGTGCTCTCTGGCACAGATGAGTTGCCTCCTGATACTGTCAATGCTCTGTCCAGCTGTGATGCGTTTGAACTTTATCCTGTCTGCATCGGATGATGCCATTAAGATGTGTGCCAGGTCATCTGCCCTGGTGGTTGCTATACGCCGCGCGCTCTGGTTGCGCCAGTGGGCCGCAGACAATGCCGCCAAGAAAGCCCTCACGGGGCTGCCATTTAAAGGGCTGCGCTTGTTTGGGGATCGATTAGACCTCTTTGCCAAGGGAGGCAAGTTACCCCAGCGTAGGCGACAGATCCTCGGCCCTTTCGTGGCCAAGGCTCCCTGTCAACCCCCTATCGGGGGGACAAGCAGGGTAGAGGGGCGCCCTTTCGCAGGGGCCCACGTTGATTCCTGGAACAGGAACAGAGGACGCCGTTCAGGTTCCTCCTGGGGAACCAAACCCAAAGCCCCTCCCAAGGCCCCCCAGGCATGAGGGGGTGCCCTCACCCACCAGGGTGGGGGGACGTCTACAGCACTTCGAGCTCGTCTGGCGACGCCACGTGTCAGACCGGTGGATTCAGGAGGTAGTTTCCTCCGGCTACAAGATACAATTTGCTGTACGGCCCCCCACCAGGTTCATTGGGTCTCGAAATCCCTCAAGACCCTGCCTCAGCTCAGGTCTTGTTGCTGGCCGTACAGGGTCTCATGGACCTAGGGGTCATTTGCAAGGTCCCCCCTGGAGACAGGGGCGCGGGGTTCTACTCAAACCTTTTCACAGTACCCAAGAAGGATGGGTCAGTCAGGCCCATTCTGGATTTAAAAATCCTCAACAAATTTGTCAAGAACAGGCACTTTCGCATGGAAACTCGGCCATTGGCTCACTGCGCCCAGGGGACTTCATGACGTCCGTAGACATCAAGGATGCTTACTTGCACGTCCTGGTGTTTCCGGGACACCAAAGGTTTCTCAGATTTGCACTAAGAGATCAGCATTATCAATTTGTGGCCCTGCCATTCGGCCTAACGTCGGCTCCCAGGGTGTTCACCAAGGTGCTGGCAGGGGTGATGTCCCTGATAAGGCTAAGGGGCATACACGTGCTGCCCTACCTGGACGATATTCTCATCACCTCTCGGTCTCTGCGACAGGCAGAGTTGGACACTCGTCTGGTAGTGTCCACCCTGGAGTCCTTCGGCTGGGTGATCAATTACCCCAAGTCATCCCTGTCCCCCTCCTCCTTGACTCCGTTCCTCGGAATGATTCTGGATACGGTTCAGTCAAGGATATTCCTTCCTCAACAGAAGGTGGAGGCTCTGACAGCGCAGGCGAGGTTCCTGCTCTCGAACCCACAGTTCTCCATCCGGCAGGGAATGCAGTTGGTGGGCCCGATGGTGGCGAGCTTCAAGGCGGTGCCCTTTGCCCAGTTCCACTTGAGACCTCTGCAGCTTCACCTTCTGTCGGTGTGGGACAAGAACCCTACGTCCCTGGACAGGTTCTGTGTGCTTCCCCCCCTCGGTCAGACAGTCCCTTGCGTGGTGGTTGGACCACAGTAACTTGACAAGGGGCAGGTCCTTTCTGACCCTATCCTGGGAGACGGTCACAACGGATGCCAGTCTGTCAGGATGGGGAGGATTCTGGAAGTCTCTGCACTTCCAGGGGACGGGGGCCCTCAGGAGGCCCATTTGCCCATCAACATTCTGGAATTACGGGCAGTCAGGTTGGTACTGGAGTGATTGACCCAACACCTGAGGGGTCTGTCGGTCCAAGTTCGCTCAGACAACAGAACGGCGGTTGCCTACATCAATCATCAGGGCTGTTTACTTTCCGGGGGCGGAGAACCTGCTGGCGGACGCCCTGAGCAGGGGAATGTCCCGTCAGGGGGAGTGGTCCCTCTGCAACGAGGTATTCCAGTCCCTGTGCCACCGTTGGGGTCTACCGGATGTAGATCTGTTTGCTTCCCGTCACAATCACAAGCTCCCGGCATTTGTCTCCCTGTCTCAGGATCCTCTGGCCATGGATGCCCTGTCCATGTCTTGGAGGGAGTTTCGACTCCTGTATGTGTTTCCACCGTTTCCCCTTCTGGTGAGAGTTCTACGCAAGATTGCTCTGGAAGGGGTACCTGTGATACTGGTGGCCCCCAGGTGGCCAAGAAGAGTGGTTCGCAGACGTCGTTCAAATGGCAGTAGATCAGTACGATCTGCCAAGCGTACCGGATCTGCTAACCCAAGGGTCATTACGCCATCCCAATTTACAAACGCTGGCTTTGACGGCCTGGCTGCTGAAACCTCCATCTTGATGGAGAAAGGGTTGTCTGCTTCTGTGGTGGCTACTATGGTGCAGGCCAGGAAAAAGACTATTATTATTACTGCTATTTATTATAGAGTATGGCTTCCTACATTGACTGGTGTGAGTCCAGGTCTCTTCCCTGCCAAGAATTCTCCGTCCCTAGGGTCCTGGAGTTTTTGCAGCATGGTTTGGACTTAGGTCTCAAACTTAGTACTCTGAAGGGTCAGGTTTCTGCCCTATCTATCTTCTTTCAGAAGACCTTTGCTCAGCATCACCTGATTAAGACCTTTTTCCAGGGGGTCACTCACGTGCGTCCCCCTCGAAAGCCTACAGTCCCTGTTTGGGATTTGAATTTGGTTTTGTCTGCCTTGCAGGGGGCTCCCTTTGAGCCTATTCAAGAGGCTGCTCTGGTCGTTCTCACTCTCAAGGTTGTCTTTTTGGTGGCGGTTACTTCGGTTAGGCGTGTGTCAGAACTGGCCGCTCTATCTATTCAGCCTCCATACTATGAGCGACACCAGGAAAAGGTGGTGTTCCGCTTCAAACCGGACTTTCTGCCAAAAGTGGTTTCGGCTTTTCATTTGAACCAGGATATTGTTCTGTGCTATTTATAGGTTATTAGGGACTATTATTGATAGGATTATTTATTTAATTCACAACTATTATGATCTATCTGGTTTAGTACTGTACCCGTGGCTTAGTAATATGGGATGGTCTTAGGAGCCTGTTTTAAGCTGTGCCCGTCTACTTGGGTTTTATGTGCCTATTGTCTGTTTCCAATATGTGCCGTATGTCGTGCCCTACTTAGATCACCATGGGAAACTATTGTGTAGGGACCATCGTCTCAAACAAGAGCCTAAAATGATCAGCTAATCCACAATTCACTGAATGAAGAATGTGACCCCAACAGTGACTGGCACATGCCTCTCCTTTCTGAGGCCTGACCTCAGCCCCCTACCTCCACCACTGAAGCATGATGGATGGGTTGCCTAAAACGCTTACCTGGCCTGCAATCATCAGGACATTTCCGGCATGTGCTTGTCACCATCTTTGCTTTAGCGAGTCTGTCCACTGGCCGCGTACACTCACCTGAATGATCGAGCAGGAGCGCTGGCTCAGCATGGTGTTTTTCAGCCGCCTTACTCGCCTCCCTCGCTCCCTCGTCGTTCACCGGCGCTGCGGAGTCTCCGCACCCCACGTGCCCACCGCAGCGCTGTCTGTGACGGGGAGAGGGGGGGGAATCATTCGCCGCTACAGGCGCGGTGGGCCTTTGGCGCCACCGCAGCCATTTTAGCAAGCCTGGGCTGTGCTGAAAGGGGCGGGTGCCTTCCCTACAAGCGGAGCCTGGCGCCGACGTGCACCACCGTCATGACGGCGCCGCACTCCCTCGAGGATCCTTCTAGATTCTGGCCTGCGTGCTGCTGCTGGGGCCTGCCTGGACGCTACGGACCCTGGTCCGTCCTGCTGCTACTGGGGGATCACACTTGTACTCGGAGGCTGCGCTGTCCCTCTGTCTGTGTCGTGAGTCCCTGTTTTTATTCTGCTGTATTTTTCACCATTTGCATTGTGCCTTTTCTGATCATGGCCCCTTCTCCCCCTCTCATCTGTAAGTCATGGGCTTTGAGGTTGAGGGTTGTGGTTCCTCCCTGTCCCCATTTTTTATTTAGAGGGATCGCCTTATAGGTTTGGGCCATTAGTGTCTTGTAACCTTATTGATTTTGATCATTTTGAAAAACCATAATGGAGGCATCAGGGGATAGTGAGCTGGGGGCCCAGTTTGGGCAGGAAAGGCTCTGCCCCTTGTGCAGTAGGAATCCTCTGGGCGGATTCAGCACTGTTTGTACCCCTTGCGCCAGGGGCATTATTTTGGACCATGAACGGGCGGGCGTCCCTGTGCTGCCGGTGGCTTCTCCGGACCCCTCCGCTGCGGCACTCAGCCCCCAGCGAGCGAGGGAGGAGCCAGCAGGGGGTCTCATGTTGACTTGGTGCATAGGCAGGCCAAACTCGAGAGACAGATCTCGGGGACGGCTCCAAAGAAAGCCTCGAGTAAGAAACGGCACCTCTATTTACTCGGATGACGAGCTCTTTGGTCTGGGCTCTGTGGAGGAAGGGGAGTTGCCAGAGGGTTCACGCTCCACGGTGCATTATTTGGCTAGGGGTGACAGTATGTCTGGTTCTTCCCCGGACGAGGATGCGTGGCTCCCGGAGATGCGTGGCTCCCGGATGATACAGAGAAATTGCTTACCTCAGTGTTTGAGACACTACACACTGTCCCTCCCAGAGCGGCTAAGAAGCAGCAGGGGGATTTGTTTAGACCCGAAAAGCAAAGGCGGGTCTTCCCGGAGCAGGCCCACTTTTCTAATATGGTTTCCAAGGAATGGGAGAGGCCTAACAAGTTACTGTCCGTGCCTAAGGGCCTGGACAGGCGGTATCCCTTCCCTGATAAGCTGGTTCGGCTATGGTTTCGCCCTCCTTAAGTGGATCCCCCCGCGTTGGGGTTGTCCAACACTACTGTTATACCGTCACCTGATACCGCCTCCTTACGTGACCCGGCTGACAAGCGCATGGATCAGCTGGTCTGCCATGCGTTCACCTTTGCTGGTGCCCTTTTTTGCCCTGTGTGCGCCTTGGCGATTGTCTCTCTAGCCATCAGAAGGTGAGACACCTTGTGGATAGGGCTAAGGCTCGCAAGTGGGCAGCGGAGTATAAGGAACTCAAGGCCTGCCTGGATTTCATTGGCTTTGTGGCTACTGCCATGGACGATGGGGTCCGGCTCAGTGCCAGGATTTCGGCTTTGCTTGTGGCTCTCTGCCGTTCGCTCTGGCTGCAACAATGGTCGGCTGACGTGGCTGCCAATAGGTCGCTTTCCGAGTATCCCTTTTGCAGGGAATAAGCTGTTCGGGGAGCGCCTGGACCTTTTGGTCAAGGATGGTAGGCTCCCTCAGAGACGGAAGCCGGTTCGGTCCTTTCGGAATCCCTCTGCCTATCGTTCCTTTCGAGTAGGAAGAGGCTCTTCATTTCCTGGTGCCCGCAGAGATACCTGGGGCAGAGTTAGGTCCCGCGGCCGTCCCAACCCTTCATGGGGAGTTAAGTCCAAGCCCCCTGCCAAGCCCCCTCAGGCATGATGGGGCGCCCTCGCCCATCCGGGTGGGGGGCGGCTTCTGCTGTTTGCTCAGATCTGGAGGCGGCGCATCTCGGACCGGTGGATTCAGGAGGTAGTGTCCTCCGGTTACAAGATAGAGCTGGCAGCCAGGCCGCCCACAAAATTCCTCCGTTCCCGGATATCCCAAAACAAGCTAAAGGCACAGGCCTTAAGAGCGGCTGTGCAACATCTCCTGCGGTTAGGTGTGATTTGCCCTGTACCTCGGCAGGAAGAGGGTCCTGGTTTTTACTCCAACCTGTTCACGGTTCCCAAGAAGAATGGAACGTTAAGACCAATTCTGGACCTGAAGGGTCTCAACAGGTTTGTAAGAATCAGACATTTCCGCATGGAGACCTTACGGTCGGCGGTGAGATTGCTTCGGCCCGGCGACTTCATGACCACGATGGACATCAGAGATGCTTATCTGCACATCCCGATTTTCCAGGGGCATCAGAAGTTCTTGAGGATCAGCATTACCAGTTTGTGGTACTTCCATGCGGGATATCCTCAGCCCCCGTGCCTTCACCAAGGTGCTGGCAGGCATCATGGCTATCTTGAGAAACCAGGGCATTTGTGTGCTGCCCTATCTGGATGACTTGCTGATTGCAGCCCAGTCAGTCCCTTCAGCAGGCCGAGAGCGATACTCGGACAGTGTTGTTAACCCTGGAGACCTTCGGTTGGGTAATCGGTTACCCAAAGTCATTTGTCACTCCCTCAACGGTGAGATCCTTCCTGGGAATGACGATAGACACCGCTCAGGTCAAGGTTTTTCTGCCACAGCAGAAGTTCTTGGGTCTCCAGACGCAATTGCAGACCTTGCTGTCTTGTCAGCGGCCGTCAATACGTCTGGGGATGAGATTGGTGGGCAGAATGGTGTCATGCTTCGAGGCAGTGCCCTTCGCCAAATTTCACATGAGACCTCTACAATTGAACCTGCTGACCGGCTGGAATCGGATGCAGGAATCTCTGGAACAAGAATTTTTGCTGTCCCCCTGGCCAGGCAGTCCCTCCTGTGGTGGTTGGACTCCCTGAACCTGCCGGTGGGCAAGTCCTTTCTGACTCCCCATTGGGAGATAGTTACCACGGATGCCAGTCTGACAGGCTGGGGAGGCATTTGGCAGACTCAGAAGATACAGGGTCAGTGGGGTCTGCAGGAGAACCGCTTACCCATAAATCTCTTGGAGCTCAGAGCAATCCGGTTGGTGCTTCTTCGCTTGACTTCCCACTTAAGGGGTTGTGCGATCCAGGTTCGCTCGGACAATCATATGGCTGTCGCCTACATCAATCACCAGGGCGGGACTCGGAGCAAGAGACTTGGGCAGAGGAGAATGTTCTCTGCATCTCGGCGGTCTACATTCCTGGGGTAGAAAACCTTGAGGCAGACTCCCTGAGCAGGAGCGCCTCGCAGCTGGGGGAATGGTCTCTCAGCAGCAAGACCTTTCACGCGCTGTGTCTCCGCTGGGGTCAGCCGGACGTGGACCTGTTTGTGTCCAGACACAATCACAAGCTTCCAAGGTTTGTCTCCCTCTAAAGAGATCCTCTAGCCATTGCCCCAGACGCTCTGGCGAATCTTTGGACGGAGTTCAAGTTTCTTTATGCATTCCCTCCGTTTCCACTCCTGGGCAGAGTACTGCGCAAGTTAGCCCAGGAGGGGGTACCAACCATTCTGGTGGCTCCTCGTTGGCCGAGAAGGAGTTGGTTTGTGGACATAGTTCAGATGTCAGTAGATCGCTACATCATGCCCGACGACCCAGGGCTTCTCGCACAGGGATCGCTGCGGCACCCCAATTTACGGACGCTGGCTTTGACGGCCTGGCTATTGAGACCTCAATCCTGACGGAAAAGGGGCTGTCGGCCACGGTTGTGCATACCATGATACAGGTACGGAAGAAGCCTTCCTCCATGATATACTAGTTTGTCACGCTTATATTGCTTGGTGCGAGACCAAGAGTCTCCCTTGCCGCACATTTCTAGGATTCTGGAATTTTTGCAACACTGTTTAGACTTGGGTCTCCAGCTGAGCACCCTCAAGGGTCAGGTCTCGTCCTTAGCCATCTTCTTCCAGAGATCCATTGCCAACCATAGGTTGATCAAGACTTTTTTCCAGGCAGTTACCCGTGTCTGGCCACCGCGTAAGTCCGTATTACCGGTGTGGGACTTTAGTACTTTCTGCTCTTCAGGGTCCTCCCTTTGAGCCATTGTGCGATGCTGCATTGTCTATTTTGACTCTCAAAGTGGTCTTTTTGGTAGCTATCACCTCGGTACGTCGTGTATCAGAGCTGGCCGCGCTTTGTATGAAGCCTCCTTATTTTGAGCGGCATAGGGATAAGGTGGTTTTTCTCTTTTAAACCTGATTTTTTGCCTAAGGTCGTTTCTCCCTTTCACCTCAATGAGGAAGTTGTCTTACCTTCCTTGTGTCCAGCACCAGCTAATTCCAAAGAACGGACCCTCCATGCCTTGGATGTGGTCAGAGCCATAAGGTATTACCTGGCTGCAACTGAATCCTTCAGGAAATCTGATTAGCTTATTATCCTAACAGAGGGCTCTAGGAAAGGTTTACCACCAGCCAAGTCCACTCTCAGTAAGTGGATCAGTCAGGCGGTGGTGCAAGCATATTCTGCCAGTGGGAAGGAACCCCCTTTTCGGATCACGGCTCACTCTACCAGAGCTATTGGTGCCTCTTGGGCTGTTCAGAACCAGGCATCGGTTGAACAAGTTTGTAAGGCCGCCACTTGGTCTTCAGTTCATACTTTTACAAGGTGGATGTCAGGGCCTCAGCTGACGCTGTTTTTGGCCGAAAGGTGCTTCAGGCGGTAGTGAAATGAACTACATGCTATTTCGCACTGAGGATCCCACCCAAATTGACACTGCTTTTGGATGTCTCACATGTCATCACTCTGGGACTACCTGAACTGGATGTAGGGAAAAATACAATTCTGTGAAACTCGCCTGTAGAATTTTTTGGATACATCCAGTCCAGGTCGTCCCACCCCGCCCTTGTGTTCATTGTTTCCTGTTGCCTGTTATGGTGATCGCCATTTTTCATTCATTGGACATTGGTTTCATAAATTTTGTTAGAGTGTACAAGCTGAAGCTATGCCTCCTTTTTTTTTTTTTTTTGTCTACTGCTTTTTAACCACTGGAGAATGACAGAGGGACACCTGCTTTTATAGGGGGCCGGGAGGAGCTGCATCTTTGATCTTGCAGTCGAGCGCCCCCTGGGGGCGAACACCCCACATCATCACTCTGGGACGACCTGGACTGGATGTATCCAAAAACAATTCTACAGGTGAGTAATCTCAGAATTGTATTTATTCTTAGTATACAGTATGTCCTGCTCCTGATGGAATACTTACTATCGGGTATTACTCCGCCAGATGGCGCTGGACTGCAGAGACATCGAAAATAGACTCCTCTCGGCCCCTCAAATGCCCAGGGACCTCCCACAAATCCCCAGATCTTCTCTGCAGTCTGGACTGCGAAGGACAAGAAGATGGCTCTCTCTACTCGCAGGTGAGCGGGGCTATTGGCCTGCGGCCCTGTAGGACTATTCCCACCCGTTCCATTAGTAATGTGCCTTCCCAGCCTTGGCTGCGCTGGTCGGGTGAAGGTAGGCAGCACCGCTGTTAGGTGCTTAGGAGCGCTGCTCCACCGCAATCCCCCACCAAAGGGTAGGCAGTTCAGGCATATGGTGAGCCTCTATGGGATGCCCCTCCCGCACTATTGCTCCTCGTCCCTGTCTATCAGTTGGCCCTACGTTAAGTGGCCGCTGTCCTCCCTCACTCTCCTGGTAGCCTTCGGGGGAAAAGGGGGGGGGGGGTATGTATGCTTATGTGTCTTGGCTTTGTGATTCATTACTTTATGCCTTGAGTGAGCCGCCGTGCTGACTTGTTTTTACATTATATTTTTAAAAGTTGCCACCACGCGTCCTTTTTTCACTATGTTCTGTGCTTGGCGGCGGCGTTACCCCAGGCGCCGGTGCGCCGTCATTGGCTGCTTATCACGTGTTGGCTTCGCGCTCTTCGGGGGGCGGGGCCTGTCTTTGGCGCGTTCCGCGTCATTGCTTGTGCGGGCCTGCCCCTCGAGGTATACCTGCGCTATTTTGTCTCCTTGGTCGGCTTCTCCGTGACGGGCCTCTACCTACCGCAGTCCGTAAGTGCCCTTGCGGGCGGCTTTATTACCACGGCTCATTTGATTGTCTTTCAGACGGGCGAACCCATTGGCTTCTCCCAGCCCTCTATTAGTTGGTTAACTTGTGAGGCCTAGTGTACTCCCACTTCCCTAGTGGGTTATTGGGGCATCCCGGGTTGCTGTAAAGCGTTAATCCCTATCGGCCTATAGTGCCGCTGTAATCACCATATGGAGGCATCTCAGGATAATGTGACTGGGGTTCCTTCGGGACAAGTCCGGCTGTGTGTAGCTTGTGGGGTGCCCCCTATTAGCACTGACAATGCGCGAGTCTGTGTACCTTGTGCCGAAGAGGTGCTTGCTCTGCAATCTGGCCTTCCAGTGGCTGGGCCTGCACCTCGTTTCACTTCACCTACCCCCCCCCCCCAAGCTTAAATCTCACTCCTACTGAGTTGCATACAAGTGGGGATTCTCAGCCTGATGTGTCTTCTAGACTAGCTAGTGTTGAGAAGTTGCTTGCTAATACTTTGGCGCGCAAGGCCTCTGCTAAAAAGCGCCACTTAACACCTAATGTCACACTTTTCCCTATGGAAACTGAGTTTTGACATCTTTGTGGCTATACCCCTTCGGACGAAGGGGAGCTATTCTCCGACTCGGGGTCATCTGATGAGAGGCCCAGGGGTCATGACTATTCTGGCTCTGACCCCTGGGCCCTGGATGATACTGGTAGGTTGCTGGCCCAGATTTTTGAGGTTCTGTCCATTTCTCCCCCTGTTGCATCTCCCAGGCAAAGGGGGGAACTGTTCCATACAGCTAAATCACGTTTGGAATTTCCTGAGCAAGCACATTTCAATAACCTTGTGCTCAAGTGATGGGAACCGTCCCAGTAGACTTCCAGGTGTACATAAGAGTTGGGATAAGAAGTATCCCTTTCCTGCTGATGTGGTAAAGTGTTGGTCATCCCCTCCCGAAGTGGATGCCCCGGTCCTAGGGTTACCTAACACCTCTGTCATGCACTCCCCTGACTCTACTACCCTGCGGGATGCTGAGGACCGGCGCATTGACCAGCTGGCGTCCCATGCCTTTGCATGTGTGGGGACGGCCCTGCGCCCGGTCTGTGCCTCTGCCATTACGGCTGTGGCCATTAGGACCCTGCTCAGAAATATACTTCATAGTGCCCCTGATGGTTTGCCTTGTGAGGTGTTTAATGCACTCTCTGGTTCTGATGTTTTTGTGAATTTTGTCCTCTCTGCCTTGGATGACACCATTAGAATGTGTGGCAGAACATCTGCCCTTGTGGTGGCTATACGCCACTCGTTTGGCTATGCCAGTGGGCTGCTGACAACGCTGCCAAGAAGACTCACTGGTTTTCCTTTCAAAGGACTACGCCTGTTTGGGGACCGTCTGGACCTTTTTGCTAAGGGAGGCAGTTACCCCAGCGCAGGCGGCAGTCTCGGCTCTTTCGGGGTCAGGGCTCCTTCTCCTCCCCCTACCGTGGTGCTAGACAAGTTTCCTTTACTGGGGCCCGGAGAGACTTCTGGGGTAGGGGCAGAGGACGTGGACGTCCTGGGGCCCCAAGATTAAGTCCTCTCCCAAGCCCCCCCTCAGGCATGATGGGGCGCCCTCACCCATCCGGGTGGGGGGACGGCTTCAGCAATTTGCTAACGTCTGGAGGCCTCATGTCTCAGACCGGTGGATTCAGGAGGTAGTGTCCTTCGGTTACAAGATGGTTTGCTGCCTGTCCCCCCCCCCCCCCCCCCCAAGGTTCATCAGATCCCGGTTTCCTCAGGACCCTGTGTCAGCTCAGGAGCTAGTGCAGGCAGTGCAAGGCCTCCTGGAGCTGGGGGTCATCTGCAAGGTCCCCTTAAGAGAAAAATGCAAGGGCTTCTATTCCAACCTATTCACAGTACCCAAAAAAGATGGGTCACTCAGGCCTATCCTGGACTTCAAGATCCTCAACAAATTTGTCAGATGCAGGCGCTTTCGCATGGAAACTCTGCGCTCTGCCATCAGTTCCCTGCGCCCAGGGAATTTCATGACCTCTGTGGACATCAAAGATGCTTACCTTCATATTCCTGTATTTCCAGGTCATCAAAGGTTCCTCAGGTTCGCTCTGGAAGATCAACACTACTGGTTTGTGGCATTGCCCTCACCTCGGCTCTCAGGGTGTTCACCAAGGTGCTGGCTGGCGTGATGTCTCTGCTCAGGTTTCAGGGCGTCCGTGCGCTGCCTTATCTGGACGACATTCTCACCACCTCCCAATCTCTACATCAGGCAGAATTGGATACTCAACTGGTGATGTCCACCCTGGAGTCATTTGGATGGGTGATCAACCACCCCAAGTCTTCGCTGTCCCCCTCCTTGGTGACTCCATTCCTAGGAATTCATCTGGATACAGTTCAGGCAAGGATTTTCCTTCCTCAACAGAAGGTGGACAGTCTGATTGCGCCGGTCCAGTTCCTGCTATCTTATCGTCATCCCTCCATCAGGCAGGGAATGCAGCTGGTGGGCCTGATGGTGGCGTACTTCGAGGCGGTCCCTTATGCTCAGTTCCACTTGAGGCCTCTGCAACTCCACCTCGTGTCAGTGTGGGACAAGGATCCAGCGTCCCTGGACAGGGTCTGTGTGCTTTCCCCCCTGGTCAGGAGGTCCCTCTGGTGGTGGACTCAAGGAACCTGTTGGGGGGCAGATCCTTTCTTGCCCCTTCCTGGGAGACGGTCACCACGGATGCCAGTCTGTCGGGTTGGGGGGGGGGGGGGTTTCTGGAAGTCCCTGCAGTTCCAGGGGAGGTGGGGCCCTCAGGAGGCCCACACACCTATCAAGGTCTTGGAGCAGCGGGGGCGATCAGGTTAGTCCTGGCTCAGTTGACTACTCCCCTTCGGGGCCTGCCTGTTCAGGTGCGCTCGGACAACCAGACGGCAGTTGCCTACATCCCTCATCAGGGAGGGACCCGGAGCAAGAGGGCCCTCCAGGAAGTGTCTCTGATCCTGACCTGGGCGGAGACCAATGTCCCCCGCATTTCAGCTGTGTACATCCCGGGGGTGGAAAATCTCCTGGCAGACCCTCTGAGGAGGGGGACCTCTCGCCAGGGAGAATGGTCCCTATGCAACAGGGTGTTCCAATCTGTGTCACCGTTGGGGCTAACTAGATGTGGATCTGTTAGCCTCCCGTCACAATCACAAGCTCCCGGCCTTTGTCTCCCTGTCCCAGGATCCTCTGGCCTTGACCACGGATGCTCTAGCAATGTCATGGCAGGACTTTCAGTTTCTGTATGTCTTTCCTCCATTCCCCCTGCTGGGCAGGGTTCTGTGCAAGATTGCTCTGGAAGGGGTGCCAGCAATTCTGGTGGCCCCCAGGTGTCCAAGAAGAGTGTGGTTCGCAGATGTGGTGCAGTTGGCAGTAGACCAGTGCGTTCTACCCATGGTGCCAGACCTGCTCACTCAGGGCTCCCTACGCCATCCCAATTTACAAACTCTGGCTTTGACGGCCTGGCTGCTGAAACCTCCATCTTGATGGAGAAGGGGCTGTCTTCCTCAGTTGTGGATACTTTGATTAAAGCTAGGAAGAAGTCTTCCTCTTCCATTTATTACAGGGTTTGGCTTGCCTACATTGACTGGTGTGAGTCTAGGTCTCTTCCCTGTCGTGTGTTCTCTATTCCCAGGATTCTGGAGGTCCTGCAGCATGGGTTGGAGATGGGGCTCCAACTTAGCCAGGGCAGAGACCTGCCCTTTAGAGTACTGTTTTCTTCCAGAAGTCCTTTGCTCAGCATCCTCTGATCCAGGGGGGTTACTCATGTGCTTCCCCCACGTAAGCCTATGTTGGCTGTTTGGGATTTGAACTTGCTTTTGTCAGCCTTGCAGGGTGCTCCCTTTGAACCTGTGCAGGATGCTACCCTGGCCATTCTTACACTCAAGGTTGTCTTTCTGGTGGCTATCACCTCTGTTAGGCGTGTGTCTGAGTTGGCGGCGCTGTCCATTCAGCCCCCCTACTATTGAGAGATACCAGGACAAGGTGGTGTTTCGCTTCAAGCCATATTTTCTGCCTAATGTAGTGTCTGCCTTTCATTTGAATCAGGACATTGTTCTTCCTTCATTGTGCCCTAATCCTCGTAATGCTAAGGAGAGTGTTTTGCATTCTCTGGATGTGGTTAGGTGTCTGAAGTATTATCTGGTGGCTACTGCACCTTTCAGAAAAACTGATGCTCTTTTTGTGATCCCTTCTGGTCCTAGGAGGGGTTTGGCTCCTGCCAAGTCTACTATCAGCAAATGGATCCGTCAGGCTGTGATCCCTGCCTACTCTGCTAAGGGGAAGAATCCTCCCTTCCGCCTTACTGCTCATTCTACGCGTGCTATTGGTGCCTCTTGGGATTTTCAGCACCAGGTTTCCGTTGCACAAGTTTGCAAGGCTGCTACTTGGTCTTCTGTTCATACCTTTTCAAAGTTTTACAAGGTTGTTAGGTCCTCAGCTGATGCTGTTTTTGGCCGCAAGGTTTTGCAGGCGGCAGTGATTTAAACTGTCTGTTACCTTTTTGGGGATCCCACCCTACTTTATGGACACTGCTATTGGATGTCCCGATAGTAAGTATTAGATTTGGAGAAGGACGTACTGTATACTAAGAATACAATTCTGTGATTACTCACCTGTAGAATTGGTATTATGGGTATACAGTACGTCCTGCTCCACCCCACCCTTGGTTTTGCATTTTCTTGGATCCCCTGTATGGTGATTGTTATCATTGTTATAGTCACTAGTTTGGGTTGTTGTAATTCTCCCGGCTTCTCGTTAACTGCTTTTCAATGCTGGGGATTTGTGGGAGGTCCCTGGGTATTTGAGGGGTCGGGAGGAGCCTATTTTCGATGTCTCTGCAGTCCAGCGCCATCTGGTGCAGTAATACCCGATAGTAAGCATTCTATCTGTAGCAGGACGTACTGTATAGTCATAATACCAATTCTACAGGTGAGTAATTACAGAATTGTATTTTTCTGCTCCTAGTCCTTTTGCTGCTCACATGATATCCTAATGGGATGATTGGGAGATTATTTCCTAGGCCTGCTACAGGGTACGACGTACTGAGAAAATTCAGCATTGCAAAAAGTGGGCAATGAGGAAGTAGGAACACTATTTCAAGAAATGGCCACCCACATACTTGGACAAGTCCCTGTATTAAGGAGGGAGCCCAAGCTTTTTTTAACCCTCCCCTGTGCTAAGCCTGATTTCTGCATTACAATATTTAAAACATTTACCTGAGTGTTGCAATCCTCACCTGATGCATATTGGGTGGGGGGGGGGGATCAGACACTGTATGGTAGCCATGGGCTTGAGTGTAGGGCCTAGATTCTGCTTCTTTCCTTCAGAGCCTGTGACTCGCTTCTGTTCTACACTTGGTACAGAAAGACTTGGTGTATCCCCATGCTTCTGTGCTGGCACTGGCTGGGTAGCTTTGGTTTCATAACCAGGGAAGGCATGGCACTGCCGCTGCCTCTTGCTTGCAGGACACAGCATTGTACCTCACTTAAGAAAAGATGGTCAGATCAATAATGTAGAAATATGTAGTCAAAATGGCCAGGTGCGTAAATCCAGCCTGTATATTGAACATACATAGGCGTTATCCATGCATGCAGGCTTTCCCCAGAGTTTGAGTTTTTAGGGCACAGGCTTTCTCCTCTGCCACGTCAAACACCTTAGAGGACCAAAACCTACCCTGGAGTCTGAGACTACAGGGCAGGCATACTCTCTCCCCCGGGGCACACCAATCGGAGGTGCCCCGCTGTGTGAAACGCCCCCCCAGGTCGTCTGATAACTCGACTTCTTTCCCAGGCCAACGGCGCATGCGTGCGCAGCTGCTGCAGCCCTGCTATCCCTTTAGCAGGCTGAACTGGATGGACTACATACTATGTTACTATGGTGCCCGCGCCAGGCATTTGTGAATGGCCAATGTGGGCACACTCCCTGTTAGAGGGTATCGGATGCGGCCACCAGCAGGCGCTGATTGGACGAGCGGCCGTGCATGCGTCAAGGCTACCTGGGGGATTTCACACAGCGGGGCACTGACCAAAACCACTTTATATGCGGTTTAATAAGACTGACGGTACTCGATCTGGAAATAGGCACTTTAAACAAAATATCCTAATTCATAGTTTATAATTCTGCTCTTATTTAATAATGTAATATAAGCCCCATGTGTCCCAATGTGTTTGGACAAATGTACATATTTTTGCGATGTCGGGCCAATAGGGGGGCCTACTTTTTGCCACATGCAAATCCTCCTGGACTTTCCTGGTGACAGATTGCATGTGCATGTGATCAGCCTATTCCCTGCTGAAAGCTAATCCCTGTAAACTCACTTGCAGCAGCTGAATGGGCCTAGACTTGGTGATCCTATACCCAGAAAGCTGTCCCCAGATCAGTGCCCCCACAACGGCAAAATAGACTTAATAACTGTAATAACTCTTACAGCACTACAAGCTAAACCGCCGCGTACACCTCATGTGGCAGTTAAGCTCGTAACTGAATGTGGAATTGCTGGAAATTATCGGGGGCTCTGCTTCACGGCCAGATAGGCAAATGCACGTCATTTGAACAACTGCATCCAGTTTGTATTTATGAATATTTGGCAAAGGCTTTATTAAGGAAAAAGGGGTTGTTTGGGGGCACTGGGTGGAGATATAAGGTGACGACATAAGCATTCCCTTCTCGTCTATTACTGGGCACCACTGGTAGCAGTAGGTAGGGTTAATCTCGGCCGTAGGCAGGGACAGCAAGATAGAAAAAAAAATAGCTGCTCCTGGCCTATATAAGGCAGCATGTGGCAGGGTATCCAGTTCTTGCAGTCGCAAGGGACTGTGAAGCTGCAGCGTTCCTGGAGACCCCAGTTAGATGCCTGAAGTCGGTTTCCAAGCCGATAGCTTGGGAGCGTGCACGGGTTCCATGTAAGTGTGCTGGGGCTCGCCTGACTGGGTCTGATCACAAAGCTGATCGTTGGGCCTTTCATGGTGACTCTGTTGTGTGCCTCACACTGAGCCCCTGTTCCCTCTAACCCCTGGGTCATCCCTTCCCTATGGCTGCTGGTGGTGAGCTTGGTGGCCAGGCTCCCTGTGTCAGTGTTTGTTTTGTGTTTACTACAACATTCCATGACACTGAGGTAGCCATGCTGGTCAGAGCTCATTCAGAGCTTGATGCCAGCTATTGGGGGGGGGGGGGCTTTGCCGCAGGGGAGTGGCCTGGTGGCTAGGGTGTTTGCTGGTCACCTTGCGACGTACTGTCTAGCTGAATCGGTGTTCAGCCGACACTGGTGACCTGGTCTGGAAGGCCATGAGTGTGAGTTCAACTAGGCTTCCATGGAAACTGAGGACCTTGTTTTGCAGGTCGCCAAATTTTTGTCCCTTCCAAAAATTTGTATGTTTGATGGACTCCAGACACCACAAGGATTTTCAGGTAAGCGAAGGCCACAGAAACCTAGACCCCAATGGGCCAGCCTGCCCAAGCCCTCTTGGGGTTGACGGGCAGCCCTCACCCAATTGGGGGGGGGGGGGGGGGGGCAGCGGCTACTGCACTATGTGCCCGTGTGGAGGGTCCAGCAGGTTGGTTATTCAGGATACAAGATTGAGTTCTGGACCAGACCCCCACACAGATTTGTGACGCGCAAGCCTTTCCGCATCATGGAACCGTGCGATAGAGCTCTTACTGGTCCCGACAGTTGTAGTAGCGATGCCCCCCTCAGAGCAAGGCTGTGGCTTTGACTCAATACTGTTTATCCCCAAGGATGGATCCATTTGGCTGATCCTGGTTCTCCGGAATCTGAACAGTTACATTCGGGTGTGTAAGTCCATGGAATCTCTAGGGTCTGCTGTGACTCGCTGCAACAGGACATAAAGGATGCTTATCTGCATGTCCAGTGTCCAGATCTTCCCTGGTTGTCAATAATACTTGCGCTGGGCGCCCTACATTTACAATTGCTGCACTGCCATATTGGGACTGTCCATTGCCCCTCGGGAAAGCACTCCCGAGGATGAACCCCCATCTCTGGCAGAGCTACTGCAGGATGTTCGGGCAGTCCTGTCCACGCTGGAACTTTCAAGTGGGTCTTCAACTACCACAAGTCCCAGGTGGTTCCCTTCATGGTGGTGACCTATCTAGTTATGACGTATACTGGCACGGGTCCTTCCTTTGGTGCTGAGGTTCACGGCTCTTCAGGAGGCAGTAAGGTTGCTGCTGACAAACATTCCATGATCAGACAATGCATGCGTCTCCTTGGCCTGATGGTGTATACCATAGAGGCAGTTCCACTCCAGGCCTCTATAAATGCTGTTTCTATTGCTGGACTGTGCAGATGTTGGACCGTTGCTTCATCTTGACGGGCAATGTCTGGCAATCCTTGGATTGGTGGCTGGACCAGCAGTCACTGGCAGTGGGTAGGTGTTTTCTGCCGGGCCATCCTGACCACAAATGCCAGTCTGACGGGTTGAGGTGGCGTCCTGGACAACCAGGCAATTTAGGGTCTCTGGGACCAGCGGGAGTGCAGTCTTCCAATTAATGTGTTGAAACTGAGGGTGATTCTGCTGGTTCTTAGTCATTGGTCTGCCCAGCTCTGGGGCCAGGGTACAGTCGGAAAATTCTGTGGCAGTAGCTTACATAAACCATCGGGGTTAAAAGCTGTCAGGCATACCAGGAAGTGGGTTGCGTCATGAGGTGGGCGGAACTTCATCTTGGCAGTTCACATTCCAGGGGTGGAGAATCTGCAGGCTGATTTGAGCAGGGAGAGGGTGGACCGGGGGAATGGACCCTTCACCAGGACGTGTTTCAAGCCCTCTGTGACCAGTGGGGTGCCAGAGGTGGATATCTTTAAATCTCGGCATCGTAAGGTCCAGGTTGCAAGACCCTCTGGCCGTGGCTGTTGATGTGCTGTCCATTCCCTGGTCAGGGTACAGCCTGCTCTACGCATTCCCGCCACTGGGACGCGTATTAAAGAAGGGCAACTAGGAGCACATTCCTATCATCCTGATCGCCCTATGCTGGCTCAGAAGTGTGTGGTTCTTGGTTCTGGTCAGCCTGGCAGTGGAGCCCCCTTGGTGACTCCCCTACCATGCAGATCTACTGCAGCAGGGTCCTCTACGGCACCCCAATTGTCCAGTACTGGCTTTAGTGGCTTGGCTGTTGAGTTCAGCATATTGCAGAGGGGTTTGTCCTAATTATGTGCGCTGGGTAATTCTTACCTTGATTCGAGCATGGAAACGCTCATCCTCTAGAATTTGCTACAGGACTTGGGAGGGCCTATGTGCCACTCCTGTAAGAAGAGGTTCTCGGTATATTTTATATATATCCAATATTTTGGATTTTCTTCAGCAAGGCCAGGACGCTGGCCTATGGCCCAGCACCCATCAGGGCCAGCCTCGACTTTATCCATTGTTTTTTTTTTTTTTTTTCAATGGTCGATTTGGAGCATAGGTTAATCTGCACTTTCATGCAGGGTGCTGTGCATGTTGAGCCTCCAATGGCCTCAATCTGGTCCTATCAGCACTTCATGGGGCGATCCCATGGTGGAGGCTTCTCCGACAATCGTGTTGAAGGTGGCTTTTCTTTTGGCAATCACCTCCATCCAGTGGTTTCAGAGCTGGCAGCACTTTCTCTCGGCTTGCACTTTTTGGTGCTGCGTGATAAAGTTGTGTTTTATGTGAAGCAGGATTTTTTACCCAGGGTGGTCTCTCCCTTCCGTCCTATTCAGGAGATGGTGCTACCCTCCTTGTGCCCATGCCCCACTCGCCATAAGGAGTGAATCCCCAGATATGGCCAGGGCATTTAAAATTACTTGCCCGTTACTCAAGAGGTATGTAAGACAAATGTCTTGTTTGTCATTCCAGAAGGACCAAGATCAGACAGGTGGTCATACAAGCCTTACCCTGCAAGGGGATTGCGCCTGGGCAATTGCCACGTCTTGGGCTTACCCAAACCAGACACCTGGTCAACTCCTTTGTCTCTCCACACTTTCGCCAATTTTTACACTTTTTCAGGGCATTTGCCGATGCTGCTCTGGTTGCGTGCGGTGTTGCAGAAGGTGGTGAACCCCTCTTGGGCGTAGTTCTTGTTTCGGTTGACACGGTTGTTACAACTGCGTCAATCCTAAACTTATTGACGTCCCATGCGTTGCTATTGGAGGTGCCCTGGAATGGAAGTGATGAAAAAAGGGAAATGTGTGTACTCGCCAGTAAATTTCTCATCTTCCATTCCGGGGCACCACACCTGCCCTTCTGTTACAACTGCGTTGGCGGCGGTTGATGCTTTCTACATGGCTTTAGTTTTGTTGCACTGTCTTCTAGTTGCGCAGGTTTAGCATTCTCCCCTCCCAGGGCTATGGCTGAAATGCTTTTTAATTGAGATCCTGCCCTAATATAAGCCCAGAGGAGCTAAAAAAAAATTTTTCTATCCTGCAGTCCCCACTTACCTTTGCTCCAAGTACTCCCAAGTGACAAGAAGTTTCCCTTATCGCATATTACCAAAATAAGTAGGCCACAGGCATCAAGACACCATTTATTGTAACATTTTGCTATTGAAATATCAGACATCTGGTGGTGTACCCCTGGGGTATGCGTTTAACAGATTAGGGACAGAGCCTTAGAGGGGAAACTGCTCCGGCAGTGTGCCAGACAATCCAACATTGCATAGGTGCAGCAATGACATCACCTGCCACTGGAGGCTGGACTTCTGAGTAATGTAATTTGTATTGCATACATAACACGATTTTGGATTACTAAGCGTCTTTCCAACTGTACAAGCATCACAAATCTCGATACCCTGGAGAAATTATTTGAAACCTAGGTAAACTCCAGGAGACCACATGGTCCATCTAGTCTTGCCTTATGTGTATGTGCTTTCTCAGGATAGATGTGGATTTATCCTAGGCATGTTAAAATCCCCACGGATCTACTACACGAACTACCAAACTGCTAGTTTTGTATACTTTTCTGAAGGAAACAGGAGTGACAGGTTACTATTTTTATCGGATCATCCAGATTACCTTGCCATTTGATATCAATGATGCTTTCTGGATACAATTAAAAAATGTGATTGTATTTCTCCTTGGTAATGAAATTAGGTTAATGGAGTGACCGAATTTTGGCATGTTATTGCTTTAGCACTTTTATAGCCAATATACTTCATACTGCATCCTAGTTTATCAGTAATGCAAATTAGCCATGTGTTTGAATCCCAGTGACACCCCCCCCCCCCTTTCCTTTGTTGCAGAGCATTGGATTGGTTAGGTGTGGCTAGTTCAGGAGGGCAATCTCAGATTGGCTGCAGTGACCCCCCCTCTCCACCCCCCTTACCTTGTGTCCCTGGAGCACAGATCCTGTCATTCATTGCCTGCCAATGCGCTCGGCACCAGACAGCCGGCTCTTGGCCGCACTTCAGATGGGTGTACAGCTGGGACCTGTTACACTTCGGCTGTTTGCCCTTCTAGTTATAAATAGCTCTTACCGCCAGCCTTCATCCGGATAGTCCCAGAAGCAATAAGCAGGTTAATTACTGTGGGAACACAGGCCATCTATGTAATCACCCTCTAACATAGCTTGTACAAAATTCTGCAAAAGCCTAGCGATCGGCTTCAGCTGTCATGTTGCTAAGTGCCGCGCTGTAGTTCTTAGAAAGCATCATGGGGATTGGTGTGTGTATATGTACATACTGTGAAACATGTGGTGTGGAGTGCTGGCCCTATAACTACTAGTGATAGGAAGTAGTTTTGTCATTCATGAAAGCACTTTAAGCAAATGTGATTTCTCTTCACAGCCTGCAAGTCCCATGGATCAAATGGGGAAAATGCGACCCCAACCATATGGCTCTGCAAATCCTTACAGCCAACAGCCTGGACCTCAACAAGGACACGCTGGCTACCCAGTGCAGCCTTATGCTTCTCAGACCCCACAGAGATACCCAATTCCAATGCAAGGTCGGCCTCAAGGGTCAATAGGCATGCAGTATGGGCAACAGGTATGTTTATCTTATGAGATATATTTTGTTAAAGTGGACCAACACCCCTCCCCGCGGGGCATCCAAAATCAGGATACCCGCTGTGTGAAACCCCCCAGGACGCCCTCTAACCTTACCTTACTCCCGGTCCAACGGCGTGGGCCGCGGCCGCATCGCCGCCGCCAGCGTGCTCGGAGCTGCTATGGTTGGATGCGCATACCACAGCGGCTCCGAGCGCGCTGACTGGACGAGCGGCCGTGTATGCGCCATAGGAGCGGGGTGAGGTGAGTTTTATCAGGCGTTTCGGCGGGGTTTTATGTGGTGCCCCGCGGAAGTGGACCAAAACCCAGGATAGTGAAAATCCTGGGTGTTGGTCCACTTTAAGCACTGACATCTCGCACATTTTTGCCTATATTCCATCTTCTTGTTTAGTCGTTGCATTGAATAGTTCACTGTCTGGTGTAGTTTAAGGTCAATCTGACAACTGTAGACACCAAGGTTATAATGGAAATGGACCAATATGGCGCTTTTAATCTGCACATACATAACTACCAATGAATGCATCACGAGGACCTCTAAACTTTGGAGGCTTCCACGCCCTCCCCCAGAATTGTGCCTGGTTTGGGAAATAAACTTCCTTCGCCAGTCACAGTGGTCAATTGCTGCCGTGCGACTAGCTTTTTGAGCTTGCACAGGGCTACGCTCTGCAAAGCAGAACAGGTTGGAAGTCCTTTCAATATTTTTCCTTTCTATTTTGAAATTGTAACTTTAAAGTAGGTTAAAAAATGTGACCCCCTCCCCCCCCCCCCCAAGCTAAAAGGGGCTGTAAACCAAGCAGCAATAAGGCAGAAAGCAACTCACCTGATGCCTGTCCCATGTGCCTCTTCTTTCCTGCACTGCCCTGTAGAAGCTGTAGCAGGATTCCAAAGTTTGTGTGTGGCGCTGGAGGAATGAAATTGAAAGGAGGGCAAAGGGGTTGATTCAGAGCCAGGTGAGAATTCTCACCTCATTTTGTTTAGGATAAAAAGCTGCCATTGGCTTTCATGGCCTAACTTGGGGTTGATTCAGTGCCAGGTAGAAAAAATTCCACCCTGTAGATGACCATATTCTTAGCATACAGTATGTCCTGCTCCAAATATAATACTTACAAGTGGGTTATACCTGCCAGATGGCGCTGGACTGCAGAGACATCGAAAATGGGCTCCTCCCGGCCCCTCAAATACCCGGGGACCTCCCACAAATCCCCAGAATTTCTCTGCAGTCTGGCTGTGAAGGACGAGAAATGGCTCTCTACTCGCAGGTGAGCGGGGCTATTAGCCTGCGGCCCTGTAGGACTATTCCCACCCGTTCCACTAGTAATATGCCTCCCAGCCTTGGCTGCGCTGGTCGGGTGAAGGTAGGCAGCACCGTTGTTAGGTCCTTAGGAGCGCTGCTCCACCATAATCCCCCACCAAAGGGTAGGCGGTTCAGGCTTATGGTGAGCCTCTATGGGATGCCCCTCCCGCACTAGTGCCCCCTGCCTATTGGTGGGCCCTGTTTAAGTGGCCGCTGTCCTCCCTCATTCTCCTTGTAGCCTTCGGGGAAAAAAAGGGGGGGGGTGTAAATGTTTGCTATGCATTCTGTGTTTTACACTTTATATCTATTCTGTCTGTCTTGTGTCAGCCGCCGCGCTGGCTTCCTATTCCAAGTATGTCACACACCCCGCTTCCCATATTCATGACATTTGGGTTGTTACCTGTAGAGGGCGAACTTCTGCAGAGATGAAAAGAAAAAGGAGCCCCTCCCGGTCCATAAATACCTGGGACCTCCCACTCATTCCCCAGTATCTTCTCTGCAGGACGGCGAACAAGTCAGAGATGTCTACTTATCTTCCTTGCAGGTAAGCTGGGCTTACACCCGGCCATTTTTTGCTCTATTTCTGCCTGGACCCTTATACTTTAAGCCCAATACTAGCCTCCCAGCCTTGGCTGCAGGTCCGGGTGAGGGTAGACAACGCCTTATTAGGTGTTCAGGGAGCTATGCTCCCCTGTGAGACCCCATATCAAGGTGTAGGCGGAATCCGGGTTGGGATGCTATACACCTTGGTGGTGTGTTTTCCCCATTCCCTGGTCACCCATTGTTCCCTACAGCTGGGGGTGGGGGCGCTTATTCCCGTTGCTGCCAGCCTTCAGGGGAGCTTCTTCCCCTCTGGTGCGGTTTAGGGGGACGTGCTGCTGGTGCCGCTGCGGAGCCCGGCCACTGGCCGCGAGCCGCGTTGTGTCAGGGGCGGGGTCGGGCGCAGCGCGTGGTCTGCGCCGGACCGCCCTTCTTCATCCTTGCTGCCTTCCCTTCGCCTCGTGCAGGACGCCATTACTGTAAGTGCCCAGTGGGCTCCATTCTTTTATTGGCAGTGATTCTGCTTGTTTCGCGAGATTTAGATTTTTGGCCCTTCTGTTTATGTGCACAGCATTTGTGTGATGTGTGTGATAGTTCTTCTTTTTGTATTCCAGGCAGACCCTTGTTGGATCTTAAAGGGTCCTCCCGGTCCTGGGGTCCCTGGTTTTAGTTTAGGGCTCCCTATAAATCCTCCAACTCGGGACACAGAAGGGGCATCCCAGGTCGCTTATATTGCGCTCCAGCTCCATCTCTTGGCGGCCTGGGGCAGGTCTCCGCTGTCATTGGATCAGTCTTTTCTGATGTCCCCCCGGGTTCGGCATTCCCTTCGGTGGTGGCTGGAACCAAGCAGTCTGATGAGGGGCAGATCCTTTCTGACCCCTTGTTGGGAGACGGTCACCACGGATGCCAGCCTGTCAGGTTGGGGGGGGGGGGGGGTTTGGAAGGATCTTCAGTTTCAGGGACTGTGGGGGGCCTCAGGCTCATGATCCCATCAATGTTCTGGAGCTGTGAGCCATCCGGTTGGTTCTGGTTCACTTGACTCACAGTTACAGGGTTTGCCGGTTCAAGTTCGGTCGGACGATCGGACGGCGGTCGCCTACATCAATCACCAGGGAGGGACTCGTAGCAGGCGTGCCCTCAGGGAAGTGTCCTTGATCCTGGCTTGGGCAGAGAGCAATGTCCCATGCATCTTGGCGGTGTACATTCCGGGAGTGGAGAACACGGAGGCAGACTCCCTGAGCAGGTGCTCATCTCGCCGGGGGGAATGGTCTCTCAGCCCCAAGGTGTTTCAGTCAGTTTGCCACAGGTGGGGGACTACGGAGGTGGACACAAGCTTCCGGCATTTGTGTCTCTCTCGCGGGATCCGCTGGCTCTGGCAGTGGATGCCATGTCTCTGAGCTGGAGGGATCTGGGGTTTCTGTACCTGTTCCCTCCGTTCTCTATGGTGGGCAAGGTGGTGCGCAAGCTGGCTCTAGAGGGTGTGTCAGCCATCTTGGTGGCTCCAAGATGGCCAAGGCAGGTTTGGTTCGCAGACGTGGTGCGGTTGGCAGCGGATCAGTTCGATCTGCCCCTTCTGTCGGATCTGCTCACTCAGGGTCAACTACTCTACCCCAATTTACCAACGCTGGCTTTGACGGCGTGGCTGCTGAAACCTCCATCTTGAGGGAGGAAGGTCTTTCTGATGCTGTGATTCAGACTCTGGTTAGTGCTAGGAAGAGGTCTTCCTCTGCCATCTACTATAGGATTTGGAGGTCTTATATTGATTGGTGTGATGTCCGGGCCTTGCCTTGCAGGGTGTTTTCTATCCCTAGGGTTTTGGAATTTCTGCAACATGGTCTGGACTTGGGTTTGCAGCTTAGTACGTTGAAAGGGCACGTTTCTGCCCTGGCGGTTTTCTTTCAAAGGTCCTTTGCTCTTCATCCTCTGGTTATGACCTTTTTCCAGGGGGTTACGCATGTGCGGCCTCCTAGGAATCTCATCTCCTAGGAATCTCCTAGGAATCTCATCTCCTACCCCACCCCACATTATCTGTACCCCAAGTGACACTGTCATTAGCGGGGAGTCACACTCTAATGTATGTGCTAGGCTGGCCAACATTGAGAAAATTATTTCTAGCTCAGTGGGCAGAAAGGCCCCTGCTAAGAAAAGGCATCTGTCACAGGCTGCACCGGTACTTTAATTTGATGATTATGACTGTCTGGTCGGGTTCATTTTGATAGCACGATTCTCAGAGAATAGGAGAAGCCGAGCCGGCTTCCAGGTGTTCATCAGGGATGGGATAGGAAGTATCTCTTTCCGGTTGACGCGGTGAAGCGCTGGTCTTCCCTCCCGAGGTCAATGAGCCCGTCCTAGGATTGTCCAACACCTCCGTTGTACATACTCCTGACGCCACTACCCTTAAGGATGGCGAGGACAAGCTCAATGATCAGATGGCATGCCATGCCTTTGCCAGTGTGGGTTCAGCCTTGCGGCCTGTTTGTGCATCGGCGCTCGCGGCTGTGGCTGCCAGGTCTGTGGTTAGGGACATGTTAAATGGGTCCCAGCTCAACCCGGCCAGCGTTGAATTTGCAGCCCTTAAGAGGTGTGAATTGTTCATGAATTTTGTCTTGGCTGCTATGGACGACACTATTATCATGTGTAGTAGAACCTCGGCTCTGCTGGTGGCCATGCGCCGATCGGTCTGGCTACGCCAGTGGGCGGCTGATATTGTGTCCAAGAAATCACAGCACTGCCCTTCCTGGGTACGCGGCTGTTTGGAGACAAATTGGATTCTGTGGCGAAAGGTGGAAAGCTACCTCAGCATAAGAAGCAGCGTCGCTCCTTTCGGGGGGCAGGCTCCTTCAATCCTTCCTTTCGCGGTGCCAGAGCGGGCAGTGGTCTTGCCTACTTTAACTTCAGGGGTGATTCCTGGGACAGAGGACATGCCCGTCCAGCCTCTACCTGGGGTTCCAAACCTAGTCCGCTGCCAAACCAGCTCAACGATGAGGAAGCGCCCTCACCCTTACGGGTGGGGGGACGGCTGCGGCTCTTTTTCCAGGTCTGGGCCCAGGAGGTCACAGACAAGTGGATTTTGGAAGTGGTATCATTCGGGTACAAACTGGAATTCGAGTACTGGCCTCCTCCCAGATTCCTAAGGTCCCGAGTGCCCTCGGATCCCCAAGCTGCGCAGGCGCTCTTGCTCGCTGTCAAGAATCTTCAGGGCATGGAAGTCGTCCGCCCGGTGCCTTTCTCAGAGAGAGGCCGGGGCTATTACTCAAACCTTTTCACGGTTCCCAAGAAGGATGGATCCATAAGACCCATCCTGGATTTGAAGCTTCTCAACAGGTTTATCAGAACCAAGAAGTTCCGCATGAAGACTCTGCGCTCAGCCATCAATTCCCTTCGTCAAGGGGATTTCATGACATCCATAGACATCAAGGATGCTACCTACATGTACCAATCTTCCCAGCACACCAGAGGTTTCTCAGGTTTGCGGTGGGAGATCAGCCTTTTCAGTTTGTGGCCCTCCCGTTCGGGCTGACCTTGGCACGAGGGTGTTCACCAAGGTTCTGGCGGGCATAATGGCCCTGCTCAAAGCACAGGGCATTCGCATTGTGCCGTATCTGGATGACCTACTCATTACAGCTTCTTCCCTATGTCAGGCGGAGCTGGACACCAGGATGGTGGTGACAACGCTGGAAAGGTTCGGATGGGTGATCAACCACCCCAAGTCTTCTCTCTCCCCATCAAGGGAGATCTCATTCCTGGGCATGAATCTGAATACCAGTCAGGCCAGAGTGTTCCTACCTCACCCAAAGGTGCAGAGGGTTCAAGATCTGATATACGTTTTCTCCTGGCCAATCCTCGCCCCTCTATCCAGCTAGGGATGAAACTGGTAGGATTGATGGTTGCTTCCTTCGAGGCAGTCCCCTTTGCTCAGTTCCACATGAGGTCGCTCCAACTGCATCATCTATTGCTGAACTGGGACAGATGTCCCCCGGTCCTTGGATCAGTCCTTTCTGCTGTCTCCCAGGGTTCGGCAGTCCCTTCAGTGGTGGCTGGAACCAAGCAATCTGAGGGGCAGATCTGGCCTTTCTGGCCCCTCATTGGGAGACGGTTACCACGGATGCCAGCCTGTCGGGCTGGGGAGGTTTCTGGACGGATCTTCAGTTCCAGGGGTTGTGGGGTCCTCAGGAGGCTCGCACCCCCATCAATGTCTTGGAGCTCAAGCATGACAGAACCAACTGAATAGCTCTGACGCATCACTTACAGGGCTTACCGGTTCAGGTTTGATCAGACAATCGAACTGCGGTTGCTTGTATCTATCACCTAGGAGGGACTCGCAGCAGGAGTGCCCTCAGGGAAGTTTCTCTGATTCTTGCATGGGCGGAGAGCAATCTTCCATGCATATCAGCGGTATACATTCCGGGAGTGGAAAACACGGAGGTGGACTCCCTGAGCAAGGGATCCTCTCGCCGAGGGGATTGGTCTCTCAACCACAAGGTATTCGGGTCCCTCTGTCGCAAGTGGGGGACTCCGGAGGTGGATCTCTTTGCCTCACATCACAATCACAAGCTCCCAACGTTTGTGTTTGTCTCAGGATCCTCTGGCCCTGGCAGTGGATGCCATGTTTCTTGCCTGGAGGGATCTGGGGTTCCTGTACCTGTTTCCCCCCTTCTCCATGGTAGGCCAGGTGGTGCGCAAGCTGGCTCTAGAGGGTGTGCGCCAGCAATTCTGGTGGCCCCAAGGTGGCCAAGACAGGTTTGGTTCGCAGATGTCGTAAGGCTGGCGGTGGATCAGTACTGGCTGCCCCTGTTTCCGGATCTGATCACTCAAGGTCAACTACGTTACCCCAATTTACAAATGCTGGCTTTGACGGCGTATTTGCTGAAACCTCCATCCTAAGGGAGGAAGATTTGTCTGAGGCTGTGATTCAGACTCTTGTTGGAGCTAGGAAGAAATCTTCCTTCTAACATATAGGACTTGGAGGTCCTATATTGACTGGTGTGAGGCTAGGGTCTTGCCTTGTTTTCGATTCCTAGGATTTTGGAGTTTCTTCAACACGGTCTGGACCTGGGGTTCCAGCTTAGTACCTTGAAAGGGCAGGTCTCTGTTCTGACTGTCTTCTTTCAAAGGTCTTTTGCTCTGCATCCTCTGGTTAAGACTTTTTTCCAGGGGGTCACTCATGTGCAGCCCCCTTGAAAGCTTTTGTTGCCGTTTGGGATTTGAATTTGGTTCGGTCGGCTCTCCAGGGGCCTCCTTTTGAGCCGGTGCAGGATGTTGCACTTTCTGTGCTCACTCAAAAAGTTGCCTTTTTGGTGGCTATTACCTCTGTTCGGCGTGTCTGAGTTGGCGGCTCTGTCCATTCAGGCCCCTTGCTTGAGAGACACCAGGACAAGGTGGTTTTTCGCTTTAAGCCAGATTTCCTTCCTAAGGTGGTTTCTGCCTTCCATCTCAATCAGGATGTGGTTCTTCCTTCCTTGTGTCCTAAGCCTAGCAATGACAAGGAGAGGGTTTTGCACTCTGTGGATGTGGTTCGTTGTGTGAAGTACTATTTGGTGGCTACTTCTCCTTTTCGTAAGACGGACGCCTTGTTTGTGGTGCCTTCTGGGCCCAGAAAAGGTTTGGCGCCCGCCAAGTCTACCATTAGTAAATGGATACGTCGGGCCATTGTTGGGGCCTATTCCGCTAAGGGGAGGGTTCCTCCTTTTCGGATCACTGCTCGTTCTACTCGTGCTGTTGGGGCTTCTTGGGCTTTTCAGCACCAGGCTTCTGTTGAACAAGTTTGTAAGGCTGCTACTTGGTCTTCTGTTCATACCTTTTCCAAGTTTTTTGTGCGCGCCGCAGCGGATGCTGTTTTTGGCTGCAAGGTTCTGCAAGCTGCAGTGGCTTAAATTGGTGCATTTTTTGTTGTATTTGGATCCCCACCCATGATGGACACTGCTATTGGATGTCCCAAATGTCATGAATATGGGAAGCGGGGTGTGTGACATACTTAAAATAATACCATTTTGTGATTACTCACCTGTAAAAGGTATTATAAGTATGTCGCACACCCCGCTTCATCCCGCCCTCTTGGTAGTCTGGATCTTTTATATGGTGCACTTTTTATTGTTAAGATTTTTATATTTGGCTCTTCCTGGTCCCCTTACTGTTTTCTTATGCTGGGGAATGAGTGGGAGGTCCCAGGTATTTATGGACCGGGAGGGGCTCCTTTTTTCTTTTCATCTCTGCAGAAGTTCGCCCTCTACAGGTAACAACCCAAATGTCATGAATATGGGAAGCGGGGTGTGTGACATACTTATAATACCTATTTTACAGGTGAGTAATCACAAAATGGTATTTTTACTGTCATTTTAAATTTGCCGCCGCGCGCTTTGTCACTTTGTTCCGCGCTTGGCGGCGGCATTACCTCAGGCGCTGGTGCGCCGTCATTGGCTGCTTGTCACGTCCTGGCTTCGCGCTCTTGGGGGGGGGGGCGTCTATGGCGCGCTCCGCATCATCGCTGATACCGGCCCGCCCCTCTAGGTATACCGACGCCATCTTTGACCTCTTTGGTTGGCCCATGCGCGACGGACCTCTATCTACCGCGGTCCGTAAGTGCCCTCGCTGGCGGCTTTATATTCTTCCATTACTGTGTGCTTACGGTCTTGGCTTCTTATGTCTTTCAGGCGGGGCGAACCCTTTTGGCTTCTCCCGGCCCTTTTAGTTATATAGTTAGTAGGCCTTGTTAATACTCCCACTTCCCTAGCGGGTTATTGGGGCATCCGGGGTTGCTATATAGCGTTATTCCCCATCGGCGTATAGCGCTGATATAATCACCATAGGGAGGCATCCCAGGATAATGTGACCGGGGTCCCTTCGGGACAAGACCGGCTGTGTGTATCGTGTGGGCAGCCTCTATGCTGACACTGCGCAGGTCTGTGTAACCTGTGCTGAGCAGGTGCTTGAATTGCAATCTGGCCTGCCAGTGGCTGCACCTCGTTTTACGTCACCTACTCCCCCAAGCTTAAATCTCACTCCTGCTGAGTTGCATACAAGTGGGGATTCTCAGCCTGATGTGTCGTCTAGACTGGTTACTGTTGAGCAGGTCAACTAAGCAGATTGCTAAGTCCTTAGCGCGTAAGGCCCCTGCTAAAAAGCGGCACTTAACGCCTAATGTCACTATTTTCCCTATGGTAACTGAGGAGTTTTGGATTCTTTGTGGCTATACCCCGTCTGATGAAGGGGAGCTGTTTTCTGACTCGTGCTCATCTGATGAGAGACCAAGGGGTCATGACTATTCTGGCTCTGACCCCTGGGCCCCGGATGACACTGACAGATTATTGACCCAGATATTCTTAGTATACAGTACGTCCTGCTCCAGATATAATACTTACACTTGGGTTATCCTCCGCCAGATGGCGCGGCACTGCAGAGACATGGAAAAACAGGCTCCTCCCGGCCCTTCAAATACCCAGGGACCTCCCACAAATCCCCAGATTTCTCTGCAGTGCTGACTGCGAAGACATGTCACACTCTCGCAGGTGAGCGGGGCTATTAAAGCCTGTGGCCCTGTTGGACTACTCCCACCCGTCCTCTTCGTGATGTGCCTCCCTGCCTGGGCTGCGCTGGTCGGGTGAAGGTAGGCAGCACTACGTGTGCTTATGGAGCCATACTCCTCCGCAGTCCCCCACCAAAGGGTAGGCGGTTTAGGCTGATGGTGAGCCTCTTGTGGGTGTCCCTCCCGCGCTATTGCCCCGTGTAGCGGTGGACCCTGTTCAAAGGGTCGCCATTCTTCCTTGTTCCCCCCGTAGTTCGGGGGGGAAAGAAAGGGGGGGGGTGGTGGTCAGTACACGTTATGGCCTTAGTATTGTCCTTGACTCATACACCTGGTGTCAGAGCCACGCTGTTTGTTTTTCATTGTCTATCGGCCGCCGGGCAATTATCTTGCCCTTATTGGACGGGCGCGCGAACAGGCGGCGGCGCCTCAGACGCTGCGGCGTCTTCATTGGTATACGTTGTTGGGCTCATCTGGAAGTAATCCCCGTTTTTACTTTTCTATAGTGTCATTCACTTTACTATCTGCGCTGACTACTGTCTTCAGAGCTTCGCGCTCTTCGAGGGGGCGGAGACCTGACTTGGCGCGCTCCGCGTCACAGCCCGCTCTGGCCCGCCCTTCGGGGTCCGCTTGGCGCCATTTCGATCTGTAAGTGCCCTCGCGGGCGATTTTCATTTGTCTTGCTTACTGCGCATGGCTCTGACATCCCTATTCCCATTGTCTTTCAGGCGGTCGAATCCAGTGGTTTCTCCCGGCCCGGTGTAATTCCCAGTTGGACCTAGTATAATTACTCCCACTTCCCTGCGGGTCTTTGGGGCATCCAGGGTAGCTTATGGCATCAATCCCTACTGGCCTATTGTGCCCATTAATCACCATATGGAGGTATCCCAGGATATTGTAAACGGGGTTCCCCCGGGACAAGCCCGGGTGTGTGTAGCTTGTGGGGTCTCATCTATCAACGGTGACAATGCTCGGGTTTGCATCCCTTGTGCACAGCAGGCGCTAATGGTACTTCCCGCCCCTTCTGGGGCTGGGTCTGCACCTCGCCTCACTTCACCTACCCCCCCAAGCCTGAGTCTAACCCCCAATACAAGCGGGGATTCTCATCCTGATGTGGCTACTAGACTGGCCAGTGTTGAAAAATTGCTTGCTAGTACTCTAGTGCGCAAGGCTGCCGCAAAAAAGCAGCACGTTATCCCTGACTCTGCCCCTGTCCCTACGGAGTCTGATGAGTTTACGCATCTATATGACCATACCCTTTCGGACGAAGGGGAGCTGATAAGTCTAGGGGTCATGACTATTCTGGTTCTGACCACTGGACCCCCGGATGATACTGATAAGCTATTGCTTCAGATTTTTGAGGTTTTGTCCATCTCTCTGTTGCGGCTCCCAGGCAAAGGGGTGAGCTTTTCCATACTGCTAAGGCTCGATTGGAATCTCCTGAGCAGACCCATTTCAATAGCCTCGTGCTTAAGGAGTGGGAACATCCCAGTAGACTTCCCGGGATTCCTAAGAGTCTGGACAGGAAGTATCCATTTCCTGCTGACATGGTCAAGTGCTGGTCATCGGCCCCCGAGGTCGATGCTCCTATTCTAGGGCTGTCTAACACCTCTATTATGCACTCCCCCGACACTACTACGCTGCGGGATTCTGAGGACCGGCACATTGACCAATTGGCGTGCCATGCCTTTGCGTTTGGAGGGGCGGCACTGCGCCCAGTCTGCGCTCTGGCCATTACTGCCGTGGCGCTCAGGGCCATGGTCAGGAATGCACTTTGACGGCCCAGACGAGTTGCCTGCTGATACTATTAATGCATTGTCTAACTGTGATGTATTTGAACTTTATCCTGTCTGCATCGGATGATGCTATTAGGCTGTGTGCGCGGTATGGCTGCGACAGTGGGCGGCCGACAATGCTGCTAAGAAAGCCCTTAATGGGCTCCTTTTCAAGGGACTACGCCTGTTTGGGGACCGCCTAGACCTCTTTGCTAAAGGAGGTAAGTTACCACAGCGCAGGCGGCAGCCTCGGCCTTTTCGCAACCAGGCCCTCTTTCAGCCCCCTACAGAGGCGCTAAGCAGGGAAAAGGGGTGTCCTTCGCGGGGGCTCGCACAGACTCCTGGCATAGGAGCAGGGGGTGACGCCCTGGCTCCTCCTGGGGGACCAAACCCAAAGCCCCTCCCAAGACCCCTCAGGCATGATGGGGCGCCCTCGCCCGCCAGGGTGGGGGGACGACTACAGCACTTTGCGCACGTCTGGAGGCGTCAAGTCTGACTGGTGGATTCAGGAGGTAGTTGCCTCCGGCTACGAGATAGTTTGCTGTGCGGTCCCCCTCAAGATTCGTCAGGCCCCGGATCCCCCAGGACTCGGTATCAGGTCCTGATGCAGGCAGTACAAGGACTTCTGGAGCTGAAAGTTATTTGCAAAGTTCCCTTGAGAGAATTGGGAGAAGGTTTCTACTCCAACCTTTTCACAGTACCCAAAAGAGATGGGTCAGTCAGGCCCATTTTGGATTTAAAGATCCTCAACAAATTTGTCAAGAACAAGCGCTTTCGCATGGAAACCCTGCGCTCGGCCGTTGGCTCTCTACGACCAGGGGATTTTATGACGTCTGTGGACATCAAAGATGCTTACCTTCACATCCCTGTGTTCCCAGGGCATCAAAGGTTTCTCAGATTCGAGTTGAAAGATCAACACTACCAATTTGTGGCCCTACCGATTGGCCTCACTTTAGCTCCCAGAGTGTTCGCCAAGGTATTGGCGGGGGTGATGTCCTTGCTAAGGTCAGGGGGCATTCGAGTGCTGCCCTACCTGGACGACATTCTCATCGCCTCATAGCCTCTACAGCAGGCGGAGCTGGACACTCAGCTGGTGGTGTCCACCTTGGAGTCCTTCGGCTGGGTGATCAATCATCCCAAGTCCTCCCTGTCCCCTTCACCGGTGACCCCATTCATGGGGATGATTCTGGATACAGGTCAGTCACAAATTTTCCTTCCCCAACAGAAGCTGGAAGATCCGACTACGCAGGTGCGGTCCCTGCTCTCGTGCCCCCAGCTCTCCCTCAGACAGGGAATGCGGCTGGTGGGCCCTTTGCTCAGTTCCATTCGAGGCCTCTGCAGCTTCACCTCCTATCAGTATGGGACATGGACCCTGCGTCCTTGGACGGGGTTTGTGTGCTTCCCCCATTGGTCAGAAAGTCCCTCTCGTGGTGGCTGGACCACAAGAACTTGCTAAAGGGCAGGTCCTTTCTAGCCCCCTCCTGGGAGACGGTCACCACAGATGCCAGTCTGTCAGGTTGGGGGGGGATTCTGGAAATCCCTGAGGTTCCAGGGCAGGTGGGGCCCTCAGGAGGCCCATTTACCCATCAACATTCTGGAACTACGGGCGGTCAGGTTGGTTTTTGAGCAGTTGACCGATCACCTGCAGGGTCTGTCTGTGCAGGTGCGCTCAGACAACAGGACAGCGGTTGCCTACATCAACCATCAGGGAGGGACCCAGAGCAAGGGTGCCCTCCCAGGGAGTGTCGCGGATTCTGACATGGGCGGAGGCCAATGTTCAATGCATCTCGGCTGTTTATATCCCGGGGGTAGAGAATCTCCTAGCAGACTCTCAAAGCAGGGGGACTTCCAGTCAGGGGGAGTGGTCCCTCTGCAACAGGGTATTCCAGTCCCTGTGTTTACCGGTGGGGCCTACCGGATGTGGATCTGTTTGCATCCCGTCGCAATCACAAGCTCCCGGCCTTTGTCCTCTGGCCTTGGCCACGGATGCTCTGCCACTGTCATGGAAGAAATTCCGGCTTCTGTATGCTTTCCTCCCGTTCCCCCTGCTGGGACACCTGTGTACTGTTCAGCTGGCATCCCACACCTTTGCATGTGCGGGGACATCGCTGCGCCCGGTCTGTGCCTCTGCCATTACTGCTGTGGCCACTAGAACCCTTATCAGGAATTTGCTTGATAGTGCCCCTGATGAATTGCCTTGTGAGGTGTTTAATGCACTCTCCAGTTGTGATGTTTTTGTAAACTTTGTCAGCATTGGATGATACCATCAGAATGTGTGCCAGAACTTCTGCCCTTGTGGTGGCTATACACCGCTCGGTTTGGCTGCGCCAGTGGGCTGCTGACAACGCTGCCAAGAAGGCCCTCACTGGTTTTCCCTTTAAAGGACTGCGTCTGTCTGTCCTTTTTGCTAAGGGAGGCAGGTTACCCCAGCGCAGGCGGCAACCTCGGCCCTTTCGGGGTCAGGGTTCCTTCTCCTCCCCTTACCGTGGTGCAAGAAAGGAAAGGGGGGTCTCTTTCCCTGGGGCCCCAGGAGATTTCTGCGGTAGAGGCAGAGGACGTGGATGTCCTGGCTCCTCCTGGGGTCCCAAAGCTAAATCCTCTCGCAAGCCCCTCAGGTATGATGGGGCGCCCTCACCCATCCAGGTGGGGCGACGGCTGCAGCACTTCGCTCACGTCTGGAGGCTTCATGTCTCAGACCGGTGGATTCAGGAGGTAGTGTCCTCCGGTTACAAGTTGGAGTTTGCTGTCGATCCCCCTCCAAGATTCATCAGATCCCGGATTCCTCAGGACCCTGTGTCAGCTCAGGAGCTAGTGCAAGCAGTGCAAGGCCTCCTGGAGCTGGGGGTCATCTGCCAGGTCCCTTTAAGAGAAAAAGGCAAGGGCTTTTATTCCAACCTATTCACAGTACCCAAAAAGGATGGTTCTGTCAGGCCCATCCTGGACTTAAAGATCCACAACAAGTTTGTCAGGGGCAGGCGCTTTTGCATAGAGACTCTGCGCTCTGCCATCAGTTCCCTGCGCCAAGGGGATTTCATGACTTCTGTGGACATCAAAGATGCTTACCTTCATATTCCTGTGTTCCCAGATCATCAAAGGTTCCTCAGGTTTGCTCTGATGGATCAACACTACCAATTTGTGGCTTTGCCCTTCGGCCTCACTTCAGCTCCCAGGGTGTTCACCAAGGTGCTGGCTGGCGTGATGTCTCTTAGATGTCAGGGCGTCCGCGTGCTTCCCTATCTGGACGACATCCTCATCACTTCCCGGTCTCTACATCAGGCAGAGTTGGATACTCAGCTGGTGGTGTCCACTCTGGAGTCATTTGGATGGGTGATCAACCACCCCAAGTCCTCACTGTCCCCTTCCTTGGTAACTCCATTCCTAGGAATGATTCTGGATACAGTTCAGGCAAGGATCTTCCTTCCTCAGCAGAAGGTGGACAGTCTGATTGCACAGGCTCCGTCACTCCTAGCTTGTCCCCATCCCTCCATCAGGCAGGGGATGCAGCTGGTGGGCCTGATGGTGGCGTGCTTCGTAGCGGTCCCTTATGCTCAGTTCCACTTGAGGCCTCTGCAACTTCACCTATTGTCTGTATGGGACAAGGACCCAGCGTCCCTGGACAGGGTCTGTGTGCTCTCCCCCCTGGTCAGGAGGTCCCTTTTGTGGTGGTTGGACTCAAGGAACCTGTTGGGGGGCAGATCCTTTCTTGCCCCTTCCTGGGAGACGGTCACCACGGATGCCAGTCTGTCAGGTTGGGGGGGGGGGTTCTGGAAGGCCCTGCAGTTCCAGGGGAGGTGGGGCCCTCAGGAGTCCCACACACCTATCAATGTCTTGGAGCTGCGAGCGATCAGGTTAGTTCTGGCTCGCTTGACTACTCATCTTCAGGGCCTGCCTGTTCAGGTGCGCTCGGACAACCAGACGGCAGTTGCCTACATCAATCATCAGGGGGGGACCCGGAGCAAGGGGGCCCTCCTGGAAGCGTCTCTGATCCTGACTTGGGTGGAGGCCAATGTCCCCTGCATTTCAGCTGTGTACATCCCGGGGGTGGAAAATCACCTGGCAGACTCTCTGAGCATTGGGACCTCTCGCCAGGGAGAATGGTCCCTATGCAGTAGGGTGTTTCAATCTCTGTGTCACCATTGGGGCAAACCAGATGTGGATCTGTTTGCTTCCTGCCACAATCACAAGCTGCCAGCTTTTATCTCTCTGTCCAGGGATCCTCTAGCCCTGACCTCGGATGCGCTAGCAATGTCATGGAAGGACTTTCAGTTCCTGTATGTCTTCCCCCCCAATTCCCCTGGTGGCCTCCAGGTGGCCAAGAAGAGTGTGGTTTGCAGACGTGGTACAGCTGGCAGTAGATCAGTACGCTCTGCCCTTGGTCCCAGATCTGATCACTCAGGGCTCACTACGCCATCCCAATTTACAAACTCTGGCTTTGACGGCCTGGCTGCTGAAACCTCCATCTTGATGGAGAAGGGGCTGTCTTCCTCAGTTGTGGATACTTTGATTAAAGCTAGGAAGAAGTCTTCCTCTTCCATTTATTACAGGGTTTGGCGTGCCTACATTGACTGGTGTGAGTCTAGGTCTCTTCCCTGTCGTGTGTTCTCTATTCCCAGGATTCTGGAGTTCCTGCAGCATGGGTTGGAGATGGGTCTCCAACTCAGTACTCTGAAGGGTCAGGTTTCTGCCCTGGCTATTTTTTTCCAGAAGTCCTTTGCTTAGCACCCTCTGATCAGGACTTTTTTTTCCAGGGGGTCACTCATGTGCGTCCCCCACGTAAGCCTATGGTGCCTGTTTGGGATCTGAACTTGGTTCTGTCAGCCTTGCAGGGTGCTCCCTTTGAACCTGTGCAGGATGCTGCCTTGGCCATTCTTGCGCTCAAGGTTGTGTTTCTGGTGGCTATCACTTCTGTCAGGCATGTCTGAGTTGGCGGCGCAGTCCATTCAGCCCCCCTACTATGAGAGACACCAGGACAAGGTGGTGTTTCGTTTCAAACCTGATTTTCTGCCTAAGGTAGTGTCTGCCTTTATTTGAATCAGGATATTGTTCTTCCTTCTTTGTGCCCTAATCCTAGCAATGCTAAGGAGAGAGTTTTGCACTCTTTGGATGTGGTTAGGTGTCTGAAGTACTATCTGGTGGCTACTGCACCTTTCAGGAAAACTGATGCTCTTTTTGTGGTCTTTCCTGGTCCTAGGAAGGGTTTGGCTCCTGCCAAGTCTACTATCGGCAAGTGGATTTGTCAGGCTGTGATTCAGGCCTACTCTGCTAAGGGGGAAGAATCCTCCCTTCCGCCTTACTGCTCATTCCACCCGTGCTATTGGTGCCTCTTGGGCTTTTCAGCACCAGGCTTCTGTTGAACAAGTTTGCAAGGCTGCTACTTGGTCTTCTGTTCATACCTTTTCAAAGTTTTACAAGGTTGATGTTAGGGCCTCAGCTGACGCTGTTTTTGGCCGAATGGTTCTGCAGGCGGCAGTGGTTTTAAACTGCATGCTGCTGATTTTTCTTGGGGATCCCACCCTACTTATCGACACTGCTATTGGATGTCCCAACTGTAAGTATTAGATTTGGAGCAGGACGTACTGTATACTAAGAATAATACAATAATGTGATTACTCACCTGTAGAATTGGTATTATGAGTATACAGTACGTCCTGCTCCAACCCACCCTTGGTTTGCATTTTCTTGGATCCCCTGTATGGTGGTTGTTATCATTGTTATAATTGATAGTTTGGATTGTTTAATGGTCCCGGCTTCTCCTTAACTGCTTTTCAATGCTGGGGATTTGTGGGAGGTCCCTGGGTATTTGAGGGGCCGGGAGGAGCCTATATTCTAAGTATGTCACACACCCCGCTTCAAGACATTCATTACACTTGGGTATACTGACCTGTAGATGGCGATCTTGCAGAGATAACAAAAAGGTCAAACCCTCCCGGCCCATAAATACCTGGGACCTCCCACTCATTCCCCAGTCTTCTTCTCTGCAGAGACGAGCAAGTCAGAAGATGTCTCCTCCTTGCAGGTAGCCGGGATGACTCCTGGCCACTTTTTATCCTTTTATTTCTGCCTGGATCCCCTTTTCTTTAAATTACTTGCCTCCCAGCCTAGGCTGCTGGTCCGGGCAAAGGTAGCTGGCACCCCTGGTGCTTAGGAGCCGTGAGACCCCATAACAAGGGGTAGGCGGCTATCCGGGTTGGTGATCCCGGTTTTGGATGCCCCGTCCCTCGGCCCTACCCTGGCATTGATTCCCCCTCTCCCGGATACCCTTAGAGGGGGGGGGGGGGGCGCGGGTCCCTTAAAGATTTATTCTTTATTTTGCGTATGTGTGTTTGGTGCATAACTAGAGTGTGCGTTGTTCAGACTGGTGCTGGGGCCGCGGCGCACGGCGGTCCCTGCGGCGCCGGCCTCCGGTGTGTGTGGTAATGGCGCCTGTGGGCGCCCACAAGGCACGTCTCCTCCTTGGGGCGGGCGCTAGCGCGCGTGCCCATGGCCCGCCCCCCCATGCTGCGGGCGCTGTTTGTTAGGTCCCGGCTTCTGGCCGGAAGATACGGGGCCGCGCCGGCCCTCCCTCCTCCTCTGCTCTCCTCGTGTCCCCACGGTTCGTTCCTGCGCGCGGTAGTCTGGTGAGGCGAAGGTCGGGTGGGTGGCCTGTAGCATAGTCTGAGTGTGTGTTTTGTGTGTTCCAGGTGGACCATTGACACTATTAAAGGGGGACTCTCCCGGTCCGAAGCTCCTTGGTTAAATTTAGTGGCTTAACATTCCTCCCACTCGGGACTTAAAGGGGCATCCCGGGTATAGTACTTACACTTGGGTTATCCTCCGCCATATGGCGCTGCACTGCAGAGACATGGAAAAAACAGGCTCCTCCTGGCCCTTCAAATACCCAGGGACCTCCCACAAATCCCCAGATTTCTCTGCAGTGCTGACTGCGAAGACATGATGTATCACTCTCTCGCAGGTGAGCGGGGCTATTGAAGCCTGCGGCCCTGTTGGACTATTCCCACCCTTCCTCCTCGTGATGTGCCTCCCAGCCTGGGCTGCGCTGGTCGGGTGAAGGTAGGCAGCACCATGCGTGCTTATGGAGCCATGCTCCACCGCAGTCCCCCACCGAAGGGTAGGCGGTTTAGGCTGATGGTGAGCCTCTAGGGGATGCCCCTCCTGCATTATTGTCCATGCCCCGTGTAGCGGTGGGCCCTGTACAAAGGGTCGCCATCCTCCCTCGTTCCCCCAGTAGTTCAGGAGGGAAGAAAGGGGGGGGGGGGGGAGGTGTGCCTGTAGTGTCTGTGTATGAGATTCACGTATATGGCACTTTGTCTCTTTGGACATATATATATATATATATATATATATATATATATATATATATATATATTGTCAGCCGCTGCGCCTTTTTGTGTTTTACTCGTATAACTGCCACAGCCGCGCGCATTATTTTTTCCTTCGTTGGATGTTCCGCGGCGGCGGTACCTCAGACACCTGTGTCCTCATTGGGCGAGTTGGACTTCACGCTCTTCGGGAGGGCGGGGCCTGTTCTGGCACGCTCCGCGTCATGGCTCGCTCTGGCCCGCCCTTCGAGGTACATGGCGCCATATTGTGTGTTCGCGTGGGACGTTCCTGCTTGCCGTGGTCCATAAGTTCCCTCTCGGGCGGCTTATACTCATTGTAGTTTTTCGGTTCTGACAACATTCTCTTCTCATTGTGTCTTTTAGACTGGTGAACACCATTGGCTTCTCCCGGCCTGGTGTATTTGATAGCGGGCCTTGTAAAATTCTCCCACTAAAATCCCTAGCGGGTCTTTGGGGCATCCAGGGTTGCTTATAGCGTAAATCCCTGCTGGCATATTAATAATCACCATATGGAGGCATCTCAGAATTATGTGACCAGGGTCCCCCTGGGAAAAGACCGGTTGTGTATGGCGTGTGGACAACCCCATGCTAATGCTGACAGGACACGGGTCTGCGTACCCTGTGCCGAGCAAGCACTGGCTCTGCAATCAGGCCTGCCAGTAGCTGCACCTTTTTTCAATTCGCCTATCTCCCCATGCTTAAATCTCACTCCTGTTGAGTCGCATACAAGTGGGGATTCGCAGCCTGTTGTGTCTTCTAGACTGCCTACGGCTGAACAGTTCATTGCGAGGTTGTCAGAGCGCAAGGGCCCTGGTAAGAAGCGGCACCTGACGCCTCATGTTACTATTTTCCCTATGGGAACTGAGGAGTTTACTACTCGGCGTGGTTATTCCCCTTCTTAGGAAGGAGAGCTCTTCTCTGACTCAGGCTCATCTGATGGGCCGGGGAGTCATGACGATTCTGTCCATAAATACTGGGCCCAGAGTGACACTTATGATCTGTTGATTAAGTTCTTTGAGGTTCTGGCTATCTCTCTGGTGAGGCTCCCAAGCAGAGAGGGGAGCGTTTCCAAACAGCAACAGAACGTTTGGAATTCCTGGAGCAGGCACATTTCCAGACTCTTGTGCTCAAGGAATGGGAGTGCCCCAGTAAACTGCCAGGGGTCCCTGGGGACTGGGATAGGAAATACCCTTTCCCCCCTGAGGTGGTTAATTGTTGGTCATCTCCCCCCCCCCCCCCCCCCCCCGTGGTGGATGCCCCGATCATAGGGGTTCCTAACCCCCCCCCCCCCCCCCTTATTGCAGCCCCTGCTTATTCTACCCTTCGGGATGATGTGGGGCATTGATCTGCTGTCCTCCCACGCCTTTTCTTGTGCAGGGACGGCGCTGCGCCCGGTCTGTGCCGCGGCTATTACTGCCGTGGCCGCTAGAACTCTAATTAGCAAGATGCTTGCTCGTTGCCCCGATGATCTCCCCTGGGATGTGATTAATGCACTCTCCAGTTGTGATATGTTTGTAAAATGTATCCTACTAGCGTTGGATGACACCATTAAAATGTGTGCAAGAACTTCCGCCCTTGTGGTGGCTATACGTCGCTTGGTCTGGCTGCGACAGTGGGGTGCTGACGATGCTTCTAAAAACTCTTACCGGGCTTCCCTTTAGAGGGCTACGCCTGTTTGGGGCCCGTCTAGACCTGTTTGGTAAGAAGGGTAAGTCACCGCAACGCAGGCGGCCGTCTCGGCCCCCTAGGGGCAGGGGCACCCCCCCTCCCCCACCATAGAGTTAAACAAGAACCAGGGCTGTCCTTCGCGGGGACTCGCGCAGACTCCTGCCCCGGGAGCAGCAGACAGCGCCCTGGCCCCTCCGGCGGGGCTAAGCCTAAATCTTCCACCAATCCCCCTCAAGCATGATGGGGCGCCCTCTCCCGTCTGGGTGAGGGGATGGCTGCGGCACTTTGCTCTTGTCTGGAGGCATCACGCCTCATACTGGTGGATTCAGGGGGTCGTGTCCTCTGGATGCAAGGTTGAGTTTGCTGCGCCCTCCCCCCAAGATTATCAGGTCCTGGGTACTCCTGGTCCCTGCCTCTGTTCAGGTACTGGCGCAGGCCGTGCAAGGCCTGCGGGGTCTGAGGGGTCATTTGCAGATTGCCTTAACAGGCAGAGGCAGGGGCCGCTACACCAACCTTTCCACAGTCCCCTAAAAGGATGGGTCAGTCTGGCCCATTCTGGATTCACAGGTTCTCAGCAATTCCCCAGTTACAGGCAGTTTCTGCATGGAAACTCTGAGATGGGCCATCAGCGCCTTGCCCCCAGGGGGCTTCTTGCCGTCTGTGGAGCTCTAAGATACTTATGTTCACATCCCTGTGCCTTCAGGACACTGAGGCTCTTCAGGTTCGTGTGGGAAGTCCAACACTGCTAATTGTGGCGTTATCTGGCCTCTCTTCAGCTCCCAGAGTGCTCACCCAAGTGCTGACGGGGGTGCTGTCTCTGATGAGACCAAGGGGCGTCCGCGCGATTACCTATCTGGACGTCTTTTCTCACTTACCAGTCTCTACGTCAGGCTAAGTTGGATACCCGGCTGGTGGTGTCCATTGGGAGTCATTTGGATGGGTGATCAATCACCCCAAGTCCTCATTGTCCCCTTAATTGGTAACTCCCTTCCTAGGAATGAATCTGGATTCGGTTCAAACGAGAATCTTCCCTTTTCAGCAATAAAGTGGGCAATCTGGTCACATGGGCTCAGTCCCTCATTGCTGTCCCGGTCCCTTCACCAGGCAGGGATGCAGCTGGTGGGCCCGTTGGTGGCTTGCTCAGAAGAGGTCCCTTATGCTCAGTTGCCCTTGGGCCCTTCTGCGACTTCTATTGTTAGTACAGGACAGGGATCCAGCATCCCTGGAGCAGGGTCTGTGTGCCTTCCCACCTGGTAAGGAGGTCCCTCTTGGAGTGGATGAACTCAAGGATCCTGTCTGGGGGCAGTTCCTTCTTGCCCCTTCCTGGAAACGGTCACCATGGATGCCAATCTATCAGGTTGAAGGGGGGGGGGGGGGGGTTCTCTTCTGAAACTCCCTGCGGGAGGTGGGGCACCTAGAAGGTCCATACACCTATCAATGTTTGAAACGGTGAGCGTTTTCAGTTGGTTCTATCTTGCTTGACTACCCCTCTTCTGGGCCCGCCTGTTTGGGGGCGCTCGGTCTGTCTGACAGTGTCCTACATTAATTATTGGGAGGGGCCTGGAGCAGGAGGACCCTCCAGGAAGTGTCTATGATCCTAATCTGGGTACAGACAATGTTACCTGCATATCAGTGATATTCGCTCCGGTGGGGGTCCCTCTGCGACAGGATGTGTTAATCCCTGTGTCACTATGGGATCCAACCAGTTGTGGATCTGTTTGTGTCCCGTCACTGTCGCAAGCTCTCGGCCTTGTTTCCCTGTCCCAGGATCCTCTGGCCATGGTCTGGATGCCTTAGTAACGTCATGGCTGGACGTTCGGTTCTGTACGTCTTTTCTCCATTCCCGCTGCTAGGCATGGTTCTGCGCAAGATTGCTCTGGTAAGGGGACCAGTGATTCTGGTGGCCCTCAGGTGCCCTAGTAGAGTGTGGTTGCAGACGTGGTACCGAGGGCAGTAGTTTCTGTACGTTCTGCCAGGAGTGCCAGCTCTGCTCACTCAGGGCGCCTTTACGTCACCCAATCTACAGACTCTGGCCTAGACGGCCTGACTGCTGAAACATCCATCTTGATGGAGACAGGCTTATCTGTCTCTGTGATTGAGACTATGGGAAGACTAGGAGAAGGCTTCTTCTTCTTCCCTTTCCTTCTGTTATAGGGTATGGCTTACCCATATTGATTGGTGTGAGTCTAGGTCTCTTCCCTGTCGGGCGTTCTCGGTTCCCAGAGCTCTAGAGTTATTACAGCATGAGTTGGAGTTGATTCTCCAACTCAGTCCTCTGTTGGGTCAGGTTCTGCCCTGGCCGCCTTACTTTAGAAGTCTTTTGTTCAGTTTTCCTTGGTTAAGACTTCTTTCGGGGGTCCCATGTAATCCTATGGTCCCTGTTGGGATTTGTATTTGATTCTGTCTGCCTTGCAAGGTTTTTCCCTTTGGTCCTATTCAGGATTCTGTCTGGCTGTTCTTACCCTCAAGGTTGCCCTTCTGGTGGCTGTTACTTTGGTCAGACGTGTGTCTGGCGGGCGGCTCTGTCTATCTAGCCCCCTTTTCTTGGGATCACCAGGACGGGTGGTGTTCCGCCTGAAGCCGGATTTTCTACCTAAGGTGGTGTCTTATGTTCATTGTCAGGATGTTGTTCTTCCTTCCTGCTTTATTCCTAGCAACCCTGAGGAAAGGGTTCTGCATTCCTTGATCAAGGTGTTGGAAGTTTTTTTCCTTGGTAGTCACTGTGTCCCTGGAGAACTGATGTTCCTTTGGGCCTACGGCCACTACATCTTGAATGTGCCCAATCTCGTCTGCTTTCGGGAGTTAGGTGGCTTTGGCCCTGGTCATTACTTGGATGGGATGGTCCCTTCTGGTCCTAGGAAAGGGTTTTTGGCTTCTGCCAAGTCTGTTAGCGATTGGATTCGTCAGGCTGTTACTCAGGCCTATTCCACCAAGGGGAAGATTCCTTTTGCTTTACTTCTTACTCTACTCGTGCTTGGTGCTTCTTGGGCTTTTCAGCACCAGGCTTCTGTTGAACTGGTTTGCTAGGCCACTACCTTGGCCTTCTGTTCATACCTTTGCAAAGTTTTACAAGGTTGATGTTAAGGCCTCAGCTCATGCTGTCTTGGCCGCATGGTTATGCAGGTGCCAGTGGTTTTAAACTGTCTGCTGTCGTTTTTGTTGGGGATCCCACCCTACTTTATGGACACTGCTATTGGATGTCCCAGGTGTAAGTACAATATCTGGAGCAGGACGTACTGTATACTAAGAATAATACAATTCTGTGAAATACTCACCTGTAGAATTGATATTTGTATACAGTACGTCCTGCTCCACCCCACCCTGTTTTTTTGCATTATTCTGGATCCCCTGTATGGTGATTTTTACCATTGTTATAGTTACCAGTTTCGGTGGTTTATTTTCCCGGCTTCTTATTCACTGCTTTTCAATGCTGGGGATTTGTGGGAGGTCCCCGGGTATTTGAGGGGCCGGGAGGAGCCTGTTTTGCATGTCTCTGCAGTGCAGCGCCATCTGGCGGAGGATAACCCAAGTGTAAGTACTATATCTGGAGCAGGACGTACTGTATGCAAATAATATCAATTCTACAGGTGAGTATTTCACAGAATTGTATTTTTAAAAAATCACCGTATGGAGGCATCCCTGGATACTGGGCTTGTGCCCCCCTTGGGGCAATCCAGGCTGTTTGGGCTGTGGGGTATCCCTTTTGGGGGATGATGTATTTCTTTGTGTACCCTGTGCGCAGCGGTCTATTACGCGACAGGATCTCAGGCGTCCTGTTCTGCTCCGCCTGTCTCCTCTCTGTCTCCCCCTCGCTTGAGACGTACCCCATATGATGTGGTTATTGGAGGGGAGTCGCAATCTGAGGTGTGTGCCAGATTGGCCAATCTTGAAAAAACGTTTTCCAGTGCCGTTGCTAAAAAGGCCACGGCAAAGAGAAAACATTTGTATACGGCTGCGCAGGCCTTTGATAGGGAGGATTTTGACTCCCTGGATTGGTCTGATTTTTTCCCCGCGTGAGGAAGGAGAGTTGTTTGAGGAGTCTGACTCCGATGATCAGCAGTTTGTGGGCGCTGATACTGAGCAGGGCCAGGGGGATTCTCTGGAAACCGCTAGGGTCCTGGCTCATATGTTTGAGGTCCTGGCTATTTCTCCCCCCGAGGCGGCTCCTCCGCTGAAGGGGGAGTTCTTTGAAGTAACTAAGCCGCGTTTGGAATTTTGTTATCAAAAGCATTTTGATGGTATCATTCTCAAGGAATGGGAGAGGCCGACTCGGCTTCCGGGTGTTCCACCGGGTTGGGACAAGAAATATCCCTTTCCGGTGGACGCGGTGAAGCACTGCGGCTCTGCTTGTGGCTATCCGCCGGTCGGTTTGGTTACGCCAGTGGGCGGCTGATTTTGTGTCCAAAAATTCGCTCACGTCCCTTCACTTTGCGGGGTTGCGGCTCTTTGGAGAGAAAATGGATTCGGTGGCAAAGGAAGGTAAGTTACCTCAGCGTAAGAAGCAGCTTCGCCCCTTTTGGGGGCGGCTTCCTTCTCTCAGTCCTTTCGTGGGGCTAGAGTCGGCAGGGGTTCGGCTTTCCCCTCGTCCAGAAGTGATTCCTGGACCAGGGGCAGGGGTCGGGCCCGTCCAGGACACAGTTGGGGCTCCAAGCCTAGAGCCGCTGCCAAGCCGGCTCAGCAATGAGGGGGCGCCCTCACCCTTGCGGGTGGGGGGACGGCTGCTACTCTTCTCCCAGGTTTGGGTCCAAGACAGGTGGATTCAGGAAGTGGCCCCCTCCCAGATTTTTCACTTCTCGGGTGCCGTCAGATCCTCTGGCCACCCAGGGGCTTCGGGCGGCAGTAGCAAGTCTTTTGGACATGGCTGTCATCTGCCCGGCGCCCCACTCAGACCGGGGCCTGGGCTTCTATTCCAATCCGTTCGTCCCATTCTGGATCTGAAGTTGCTCCTCAACAGGTTTGTTCGTCCCCGGAAGTTCCGTGTGGAAACTCTGCGCTCAGCCATCCACTCACTTCGTCAGGAGTACTTCATGACGTCCATAGACATCAAAGATGCTTACCTGCATATTCCAATATTTCCGGCACACCAGAGATTCCTCAGGTTTGTCGTGGACAATCGACATTTTCAGTTTGTGGCTCACCTCGGCTCCAAGGGTTTTTACCAAGGTGTTGGCAGGAGTGATGGCCATCCTCAGAGCCAGGGGTATCCACATCGTGCCCTATCTGGACGATCTTCTCATCATGGCGTCTTCCCTCAGTCAGGCGCAGCTGGATACCAGGAATGTGGTGTCCACTCTGGAGAGTTGCGGTTGGGTGATCAACTATCCCAAGTCCTGCCTCACTCCCTCCAGGGTGGTGGAGTTCCTGGGAATGTCGCTGGATACTTCTCAGGCCAGGGTGTTTCTCCCCCGAGCCAAGGTTCTTCTGATTCAGGAATTGACTCAGCGTCTTCTATCCATTCCCCGTCCGTCCATCCGGCTAGGGATGCGACTCGTGGGATTGATGGTGGCGTCGTTCGAGGTGGTTCCATTTGCCCAGTTTCACACAAGGACGCTCCAGCTCCATCTCTTGGCGGCCTGGGACAGGTCCCCGCTGTCATTGGATCAGTCTTTTCTGATGTCCCCCCGGGTGCGGCGTTCCCTTCGGTGGTGGCTGAAACCAAGCAATCTGACGAGGGGCAGGTCCTTTCTGACCCCTCGTTGGGAGACGGTCACCACGGTTGCCAGCCTGTCAGGTTGGGGGGGATTTTGGAAGGATCTTCAGTTTCAGGGACTGTGGGGGCCTCTGGAGGCTCAGGATTCCAACAATGTTCTGGAGTTGAGAGCTCACTTGACTCATCAGTTGCGGGGCCTACCAGTCCCAAGTTCGATCGGACAATCGGGCGGCGGTCGCCTACATCAATCACCAGGGAGGGACTCGCAGCAGGCGTGCCCTCAGGGAAGTGTCCTTGATCCTTGCCTGGGCAGAGAGCAATGTCCCATGCATCTCGGCGGTGTACATTCCGGGAGTGGAGAACACCGAGGCGGACTCTCTGAGCAGGGGGACCTCTCGCCAGGGAGAATGGTCCCTATGCAGCAGGGTGTTTAAATCCCTGTGTCGCAGTTGGGGCCAACCAGATGTGGATCGGTTTGCGTCCCGCCACAATCACAAGCTCCCAGCTTTTGTCTCTCTGTCCCAGGATCCTCTGGCCTTGACCTCGGATGCTCTAGCAATGTCATGGCAGGACTTTCAGTTCCTGTATGTCTTCCCTCCAATTTCCCTGCTGGGCAGGGTTCTGCGCAAGATTGCTCTGGAAGGGGTGCCAGCAATTCTGGTGGCCCCCAGGTGGCCAAGAAGAGTGTGGTTCGCCGACGTGGTGCAGCTGGCAGATCAGTACGCTCTGCCCTTGGTGCCAGATCTGCTCACTCAGGGCTCACTACGCCATCCCAATTTACAAACTCTGGCTTTGACGGCCTGGCTGCTGAAACCTCCATCTTGATGGAGAAGGGGCTGTCTTCCTCAGTTGTGGATACTTTGATTAAAGCTAGGAAGAAGTCTTCCTCTTCCATTTATTACAGGGTTTGGCGTGCCTACATTGACTGGTGTGAGTCTAGGTCTCTTCCCTGTCGTGTGTTCTCTGTTCCCAGGATTTTGGAGTTCCTGCAGCATGGGTTGGAGATAGGGCTCCAACTCAGTACTCTGAATGGTCAGGTTTCTGCCCTTGCTATTTTCTTCCAGAAGTCCTTTGCTCAGCACCCTCTGATCAGGACTTTTTTTCCAGGGGGTCACTCATGTGCGCCCTCCACGTAAGCCTATGGTGCCTGTTTGGGATTTGAACTTGGTCCTGTCAGCCTTGCAGGGTGCTCCCTTTGAACCTGTGCAGGATGCTGCCTTAGCCACCAGAAATACAACCTTGAGCGTAAAAATGGCCATCACTTCTGTCAGGCGTGTGTCTGAGTTGGCGGCGCTTTCCATTCAGCCCCCCTACTATGAGAGACACCAGGACAAGGTGGTGTTTCGTTTCAAACCTGACTTTCTGCCTAAGGTAGTGTCTGCCTTTCATTTGAATTAGGATATTGTTCTTCCTTCTTTGTGCCCTAATCCTAGCAATGCTAAGGAGAGGGTTTTGCACTCTTTGGATGTGGTTAGGTGTCTGGTGGCTACTGCACCTTTCAGGAAAACTGATGCTCTTTTTGTGGTCCCTTCTGGTCCTAGGAAGGGTTTGGCTCCTGCCAAGTCTACTATCAGCAAGTGGATTCATCAGGCTGGCTGGGATTCAGGCCTACTCTGCTAAAGGGGAAGAATCCTCCCTACTGCTCATTCCGCACCAGGCTTCTGTTGAACAAGTGTGCAAGGCTGCCACTTGGTCTTCTGTTTATACCTTTTCAAAGTTTTACAAGGTTGATGTTGGGGCCTCAGCTGATGCTGTGTTTGGCCGAAAGGTTCTGCAGGCGGCAGTGGTTTAAACTGTCTGCTGCTGCTTTTTATTGGGGATCCCACCCTACTTTATGGACATCTGCTATTGGATGTCCCACTTGTAAGTATTATATTTGGAGCAGAACGTACTGTATACTAAGAATACAATTCTGTGATTACTCACCTGTAGAATTGGTTTTATGAGTATACAGTATGTCCTGCTCCAACCCACCCTTGGTTTTTGCATTATCTTGGATCCCCTGTATGGTGATTTGTTATAATTGTTATAGTTGATAGTTTGGGTTGTTTAATTCTCCCGGCTTCTCATTAACTGCTTTTCAATGTTGGGGATTTGTGGGAGTTCCCCGGTTATTTGAGTGGCCGGGAGGAGCCTATTTTCGATGTCTCTGCAGTCCAGCGCCATCTGGCGGAGTATAACCCACTTGTAAGTGTTATATTTGGAGCAGGACGTACTGTATACTCATTATTCCAATTCTACAGGTGAGTAATCACAGAATTGTATTTTTTCTCTCCTAAAGGAGTGCGAATTCTCATGCATTATAGTTCCTCTCCTGCGTCATGGGGCACTGTATGCTTCTATTTAGCAGCCATCACACCATCGGAAATATGAGGGCAACTCGTTGAGTAGGAACTGCTGTGGTGCTGGAACCCCAGAAGCTTGGCCATTCCGGTATGGAAATTAAAGGGTGGTAGGGATTAGGTGAGTATTTTTTTTTGTTTTGCTCTGCAATCTGATTTGAGAAGCGCTTACTGTGAAAATATGATTTAGGATTTAGAGGAGTGTTAAGTGGTTTTGTAGAACATGCTTTTTAGAACTTATAGGGTTTTTTTACATTTTTTTACCCTTTTTTCCCCTTCTTCTAGATGTCTTCGTATGGTCAGCAAGGACCAGGATCCTACTCGCAGCAAAGCCAGTCCCCATACTACAACCAACAGGGCCTTCACCCTCAACAACAAACGCCACCACAGTCCCAGTATTCTCAACAGCAACCAGCTCCCCAGTCTTACAGCCAACAGACAGCTGTTTCCCAGCCTCCCTCCAGCCAGCCTGTGCAGCCTAGTTTTACCCAACAGCAGCAGTCCCCATCTCCTTCACCATACACACAGCAGCAGCAACAGGGTCCCCCCACCAGTTCACAAAGCCAGTCACCGTATTCCCAGCAAACCCCTCAGTATCCTACTTCACAGCAGCAAGGGTCATCCTATTCGTCATCGGGGGCGCAGCAGGGGAGTACTTATTCTCAGCAACGCTTCCCTCCACCACAGGTAAGAAAACATTAAGGGCTTCAGGAGTTTGAGGTCCAGCACCATCGAAACTTTCAACTGTGACAAACCCAGGATTTTGACTAACTTAGGCTTTGCCTTTGCTCCTCTGGCCCCATGATCACTGTGTGAAACACCCCAGGTTGCTCGATCTCACTCACCTTTCCTCTGCTACGGGACATGCGCAGCCTCTCGACTCATCGGCGAGCTGATCTGAGCATGCTGGCGGCCGCACCCCCCTGCTACCCTCTTAACAAGAAGCATGTCCTGGCCATTTGCAAATGTCTGGCGCACGCACGCTCCCTGCTAAAAGGGATAGTGGGAATACGGCCGCTGCTCACACATGCGCCCTTGGACCTGGGAAGAGCGTGTGTTTTTGGCCGACCTGGGCGGTTTGACAAAGCGGGGCATCCTGATTCTGGATGCCCTGGGGGGAGCATGTATGGCTGCTCTGTCTCATAGACTCCAGGGCGGGTTTTTGCCCACTTTAAAGCAGTCTCACACCCCACTGCTGGTGTCTGATACCCCCCCCCCCCCCCCCCCCCCATGACTGCTAGTCCTTATCCTATTTCAGTGTTCCAGTCCCTAGTATTTAAAGTGGACCAAAACCCACGACCCTAGAATCTAGAAGACCAAAACGTTAATGTTTTGGGGATCCCGATCGGGGATGCCAGCAGTGTGAACACCACCACCCCCCCCCCCCGTTTGCCCGAACAAACTTGCCTCCTCCCAGTCTTACGACGCATGCGCGGGGTGCCCCAGGGGGAGAGAGTATTCCTGCCCTGGAGTCTCATACTCCAGGGTATGTTTTGGTCTTTTTTTACAAACCAACGCAACACTTTTCCAAGTATACAGTACGTCCTGTTCCTTACGTCTAGGTTACTCCGCCACAAGATGGCGCTGGACTGCAGAAAGACTTGTGGCCACTCGCGGCCCCATAAATGGCCAAATACCTCCCACCAATCCTCCTCCCGGCCCCTCAAATACATGGGACCTCCCACAAATCCTCAAAGTTTCTCTGCAGTCTGGACTGCGAAGGACAAGAAGATGGCTCTCTCTTCTCGCAGGTGAGCAGAGCTATTAGCCTGCGGCCCTGTAGGACTATTCCCACCCGTTCCATTATTAATGTGCCTCCCAGCCTTGGCTGCGCTGGTCTGGGTGATGGTAGGCCGCACCGCTGTCAGGTGCTTGGGAGCACTGCTCCACCGCAATCCCCCACCAAAGGTAGGCGGTATAGGCTTACGGTGAGCCTCTATGGAATGCCCCTCCTGCACTATTGCCCCTGTCTATCGGTGGGCCCTATGTTAAGTGGCCGCTGCCCTCCCTTGCTTTGCCTTGTAGCTCTCGGGGAGGGGGGGGTGCATGCGTTGGTGCTTCACTTGATTATGTGCTTTTTGTTTATTCCAAGTATGCAGCACTCCCTGCTCCAGTAATGATTCATTACGTCTGGGATATAGTCCACAAGAGGGCGCTTTACTGCAGAGATGGCAAAAAAGAGGCCCCTCCCGGTCCTTATATTCCCCTGGCCCCAACTAAATTCCCCAGTTTTAGTCTCTGCATTCGGGCTGCGAAGGTCAAGATGATGGCCTCTCTCCTCGCAGGTAAGCCGGGCTGTCCTATTCCCAACCTTTCCACTATTTATTCTAAGCATACAGTACGTCCTGCTCCATACATAATACTTACACGTGGGTTATTCTCCGCCAGAGGGCGCTGTGCACTGCAGACATGCAAAAACAGGCTCCTCCCGGCCCTTCATATGCCCAGGGACCTCCCACAAATCCCCAGATTTCTCTGCAGTGCTGACTGCGAAGACATGAAGTATCACTCTCTCGCAGGTGAGCGGGGCTATTACAGCCCGCGGCCCTGTGGGACTATTTCCACCCGTCCTCTTTGTGATGTGCCTCCCAGCCTGGGCTGCACTGGTCGGGTGAAGGTAGGCAGCACCATGTGTGCTTACGGAGCCACGCTCCACCGCAGTCCCCCACCATAGGGTAGGCGGTTTAGGCTGATGGTGAGCCTTAGGGGATGCCCCTCCCGCATCATTGCCCCACGCCCCTGGTAGTGGTGGACCCTATGTAACGGGTCGCCTTTCTCCCTCGTTCCCCCCTTAGCCAGGGGGGAAAAAGGGGGGGGAGGGGTTGTGTGTATGGCGGCCTCGGTGTACCCTATTACACGCTTATGGCTTTAGTATTTTGTTTTACCGGGATCGGGTGTCAGAGCCGCGCTTTTGTTATTTTGTAGTGATAGCCGGCGCATCTTTACTATACCGTTGCATTGCATGGACGGCGGCGGCTTTGCGGACGCTGCTGCGTCTTTCTTTCGTAGCCTGTAGTGGCTCTTCTGAGGTAATCCACTCGATCAGTTCCTTTCAGGCGTTACTACCCTGCTGTCCTTATTGGCTACGCGTTTGAGCTTCGCGCTCTCTGGGGGGGGGGGGGGGGGGGGGGGTGCGTGGTTCTGGCTTGGCGCGTTCCGCGTCGCGGTCAGCTCTATCCCGCCCTTTGAGGTTCACTTGGCGCCATTTCTTACGCGCGCGGTGAAGACCGTCCTCCCCTCTCTGTAAGTGCCCTCACGGGCGACTTTCCCTTAGCTTCTATACACCCTTGCGCATGTCTCTGACATCCTTGTTCCCTTGATGTCTTTCAGACCGTGGATCTCGGTGGCTTCTCCCGGCCCGGTGTAGCTCCCGGTTGTGACCATTAAAATTACTCCCACTTCCCCGCGGGTCATTGTTGCATCCAGGGTAGCTTACAGTGTCAATCCCTACTGGCCATTGTGCCGATTAAATCACCATATGGAGGCATCTCAGGATATTGTGAACGGGGTTCCTTCGGGACAAGCCCGGCTGTGTGTAGCTTGTGGGGTCTTACCTAGCAGCGGTGACAATGTACGGGTCTGTGTTCCTTGTGCACAGCAGGCGCTATCGGTGCTTCCCGCCTCTTCTGTGCCTGCGCCTCGCCTCGCTTCACTTCACCTACTCCCCCCCCAATACTAGCGGGGATTCTCATCCTGATTTGGCCACTAGCTGGTTCAGATCTTTGAGGTATTGTCCCTCTCTCCCCCTGCTGCGGCTCCCCGGCAGAGGGGTGATCTTTTTCATACTGCTAAAGCTCGTTTGGAATTTCCCGAGCAAACCCATTTTAATAGCCTCGTGCTTAAGGAATGGGAACATCCCAGCAGACTTCAAGGGGTCCCTAAGAGCGTGGATAGGAAATATCCCTTCCCTGCTGACTTGGTTAAGTGCTGGTCATCGCCACCTGAGATCGATGCTCCTATTCTAGGGTTGTCCAACACCTCTATTATGCACTCCCCTGACACTACTACGCTGCGGGACTCGGAGGACCGGCGTGTTGACCAATTGGCATGCCATGCCTTTGCATTTGGGGGAACGACTCTGTGCCCGGTTTGTGCCTTAGCCATTGCGGCAGTGGCTCTCAGGACTCTGGTTAGGAGTGCTCTCGATGGCACAGATGAGTTGCCTTCTGATACTGTCAATGCACTGTCCAGCTGCGATGCGTTTGTGAACTTTATCCTGTCTGCATCGGACGATGCTATTAAGATGTGTGCCAGGTCGTCTGCCCTGGTGGTAGCTATACGCCGCACGGTCTGGTTGCGCCAGTGGGCCGGCGACAACGCCGCCAAGAAAGCCCGTACAGGACTTCCATTTAAGGGGCTACGCCTGTTTGGGGACCGTTTAGACCTCTTCGCCAAGGGAGGCAAGTTACCCCAGCGCAGGCGACAGATTCGGCCCTTTTGTGGCCAAGGCTCCCTATCGACCCCCTACCGTGGGGCTAAACAAGGCAGAGGGGTTTCCTTCGCTGGGCCCCTCGTAGATTCCTGGCACAGGAACAGAGGACGCCGTCCCGGTTCCTCCTGGGGACCCAAGTCCAAAGCCCCTCCCAAGACCCCCCAGGCATGAAGGGGCGCCCTCGCCCGTCAGGGTGGGGGGACGTCTGCAGCACTTCGAGCATGTCTGGAGGCGCCACGTCTCAGACCGGTGGATTCAGGAGGTAGTGTCCTCCGGTTACAAGATAGAATTTGCTGTACGACCCCCCACCAGATTCGTTGGGTCCGGGTTCCACAGGACCCTGCCTCAGCTCAGGTTTTATTGCTGGCCGTGCAGGGGCTCCTGGATCTAGGGGTCATTTGCAAAGTCCGTTTAGGAGACAGGGGCATGGGGTTCTATTCCAACCTTTTCACAGTACCCGAGAAGGATGGGTCAGTCAGGCCCATCCTGGATTTAAAAATCCTCAACAAATTTGTCAGAAACAAACACTTTCATATGGAAACTCTGCGCTCGGCCATCAGCTCTCTGCGCCCAGGGGACTTTATGACGTCCTTCGACATAAAGGACGCTTACCTTCACGTCCCGGTGTTTCCGGGACACCAAAGATTTCTCAGATTTGCACTGAAAGATCAGCATTACCAATTTGTGGCCTTGCCATTCGGCCTCACTTCGGCTCCCAGGGTGTTCACCAAGGTGCTGGCATGGGTGATGTCCCTGTTAAGGCTAAGGGGCATACATGTACTACCCTACCTGGACGATATACTCCTCACCTCTCGGTCTCTGCGGCAGGCAGGGTTGGACACTCGGCTGGTAGTGTCCACCCTGAAGTCCTTCGGCTGGGTGATCAATTACCCCAAGTCCTCTCTGTCCCCCTCCTCGGTGACTCCGTTTCTGGGTATGATTCTGGATACAGTTCAGTCAAGGATATTCCTTCCTCAACAGAAGGTGGAAGCTCTGACTGCGCAGGCAAAGTTCCTGCTATCGTGCCCGCAGCCCTCCATCAGGCAGGGTATGCAGCTGGTGGTCCTGATGGTGGCGAGTTTCGAGGCAGTGCCCTTTGCCCAGTTCCAGTTTGAGACCTCTGCAGCTTCACCTTCTGTCAGTGTGGGACAAGAACCCAGCGTCCTTGGACGGGGGTCTGTGTGCTTCCCTCCTCGGTCACAGTCCCTTGCGTGGTGGCTGGACCACAGGAACTTGCTGGGGGGCAGGTCCTTTCTGGCCCCCTCCTAGGAGACGGTCACAACGGATGCCAGTCTGTCAGGTTGGGGGGGATTCTGGAAGTCCCCGAGTTTCCAGGGGAGGTGGGGCCCTCAGGAGGCCCATCTACCCATCAACATTCTGGAATTGCGGGCAATCAGGTTGGTACTGGAGCGGTTGACCCAACACCTGCGGGGACTGTCGGTCCAGGTACACTCGGACAACAGAACGGCGGTTGCCTACATCAACCATCAGGGAGGGACCCGGAGCAAGGGTGCTCTCCAGGAGGTGTCTCAGATTCTGACATGGGCGGAGGCCAGTGTCCAATGCATTTCGGCTGTGTACATCCCGGGGGCGGAGAATCTGCTAGCGGACTCCCTGAGCAGGGGGACGTCCCGACAGGGGGAGTGGTCCCTCTGCAACAGGGTATTCCAGTCCCTGGGGTCTCACCGTTGGGGTCTACCGGATGTGGACCTGTTTGCCTCCCGTCACAATAACAAGCTCCCGACCTTCGTATCCCTGTCTCAGGATCCTCTGGCCTTGACCACGGATGCCCTGTCCATGTCTTGGAGGGAGTGTCGTCTCCTGTATGTTTCCACCATTCCCGCTTCTGGGCAGGGTCCTGCGCAAGATTGCTCTGGAAGGGGTACCTGTGATTCTAGTGGCCCCCAGGTGGCCAAGAAGAGTGTGGTTCGCAGACGTGGTTCAAATGGCAGTAGACCAGTACGTTCTGCCAGGGGTGCCAGATCCGCTAACTCAAGGATCCTTACGCCATCCCAATTTACAAACTCTGGCTTTGAAGGCCTGGCTGCTGAAACCTCCATCTTGATGGAGAAGGGTTTGTCTGCCTCTGTGGTGGCTACTATGGTGCAGGCCAGGAAGAAGACGACTTCTGCTATCTACTATAGGGTATGGCGTTCCTACATTGGTGTGAGTCCAGGTCTCTTTCCTGCCGGGAATTCTCAGTCCTTAGGGTTCTGGAGTTCCTACAGCATGGTCTGGACTTGGGTCTCAAACGTAGTACCCTGAAGGGTCAGGTGTCTGCCCTGTCTTCTTTCAGAAGACCTTTGCCCATCATCACTTGATTAAGACCTTCTTTCAGGGGGTCACTCATGTGCGCCCTCCTCGAAAACCTATGGTCCTTGTCTGGGATTTAAACTTGGTTTTGTCTGCCTTGCAGGGTGCTCCCTTTGAGCCTATTCAGGATGCTGCTCTTGCTGTTCTCACTCTCAAGGTTGTCTTCTTGGTGGCTATCACTTCGGGTAGGCATGTGTCTGAGCTGGCTGCTCTATCTATTCAGTCTCTGTACTATGAGAGGCACCAAGACAAGGTGGTGGTCCGCTTCAAACCGAATTTTCTGCCTAAGGTTGTGTCTGCATTTCATTTGAACCAGGACATTGTTCTTCCTTCGTTGTGTCCCAATCCTAGCAACGACAAGGAGAGGGTTCTGCATTCCTTGGACGTAGTCAGGTGCTTGAAGTATGTCACTGCGGTTATCACTGCGGCCTTCAGGAAAACTGATGCTCTCTTCGTTGTGCCTTCTGGGCCTAGGAAGGGTTTGGCTCCTGCCAAGCCTACCATCATTAAATGGATTCGTCAGGCTGTGATTCAGGCCTATTTTGTTAAGGGGAAGACTCCCCCTTTCCGTCTTACTGCCCATTCTACTCGTGCTATTGGTGCTTCTTGGGCTTTCCAGCACCAGGCTTCTGTTGAACAAGTTTGCAAGGCCGCTACTTGGTCTTCCGTTCATACCTTTTCAAAGTTTTACAAGGTTGCCGTTAGGGCCTTAGCTGATGCTGTGTTTGGCCTCAAGGTTTTGCAGGCGGCAGTAGTTTAAACTGCTTGCTGTTGCCTTTTTGTTGGGGATCCCACCCTACTTTATGGACACTGCTATTGGATGTCCCACGTGTAAGTATTATGTATGGAGCAGGGCGTACTGTATGCTTAGAATAATACAATTCTGTGAAATACTCACCTGTAGAATTGGTATTATACGCATACAGTACGTCCTGCTCCACCCCACCCTGGTTTTACATTATTCTGGATCCCCTGTATGGTGATTATCATTTATTGTTACCAGTTTTGGTGGTTGGTTTCTCCCGGCTTCTTTTTCTCACTGCTTTTCAATGCTGGGGATTTGTGGGAGGTCTCTGGGTATATGAAGGGCCGGGAGGAGCCTGTTTTTGCATGTCTGCAGTGCACAGCGCCCTCTGGCGGAGGATAACCCACGTGTAAGTATTATGTATGGAGCAGGACGTACTGTATGCGTATAATACCAATTCTACAGGTGAGTATTTCACAGAATTGTATTACTTGCCTCCCAGCTTTGGCTGCATGGTCGGGTGACGGTAGGCAGCACCTATTAGAGGGGTTTTTTACGGAGTTTTGCTCCACCGCAAATCCCCCACCAAAGGGTAGGCGGCACAGGTTGGTGAGCCTGATATGGGATGCCCCGTCCGCTTATAGCCCTCATTACATGTCTCCCAAATGTAACTATGGGCTTATTCTCCCCCTTTTCCCGTTTGCCCGGTTAGTCGGGGGGGGGGGGGGGTCAGTGTTACTGTTTGCATGTGTGAATGTTTTTGCTGCATGTCTTTTACTTTTACACTGTACTTCCAGCGCTGGCACATTGGCTCAGCGCTTCTTTCCTCCTCTCCTCATTCATTCTACTGTCTGCAATTTGAATGGCCCGCTCGGCGACGGGCCGGTGACGTCAGCGTGAGCCGGCTTGACTTCTATTGGCTGCAGCGTGGCCGGTTGTCTTTCAGACGGGACAACCTGAATTAGAGGTTTCTCCCGGTGCTGTGCCCTATATCACCTATATTAAACATTGGGGGCTTAAATGTTTAAAACCAAATCCTCCCACTAGTGGACATTTAAGGGGCATCCCAGGTAGCTGCACAGCGTAATTCCCATTGGTCAGTGCGACTTCAAATTCACCATATGGAGGCTTCTCAGGATATGGTGCTCGGGGTCCCCACGGGCTAAGCCCGGCGCTGTGTGGTGTGCGGGGCATCCCATGTGGGCGATGATGTGCGGGTTTTTGTACCCTGCGTCCAGCAAGCGCTTACGCGGCAATCTGGGCCTCCTGTGCCTGGGTCGGCACCTACTGTCTCGTCCCCCACACCCCCTCACTTGATTATGACCCCTAGTCAGAGACTAGCGGGGAGTCTCAATCTGATGTTACTGCCAGACTGGCCAACATCGAGGGACTGATTGCTAGCTCTGCAGCCCGTAAGGCTCCAGCTAAAAGACGGCATGTGGCGCCTGCTGCGCCGGCGTGTAAAATGGAACAAGATGATTTCCTTGATTTGTCTGACTACACCCCTCTTGAGGAAGGGGAATTATTCTCAGATTCAGATCTGCCTCGGCGCTGATGATCAGCATTGCCTCGGCGCTGATGCCGGCTCAGAGCAGTGGGATGCTGATGACACCAATAGGCTTTTGACTTAAATTTTAAAGTATTTTCCATTTACCCTCCTGCAGCGCACCTAAGCAGCAGAGGGAATTGTTTGGTACCGCAAAACCACGTTTGGAATTCCCAGAACAGACGCATTTTAATCTCGTTCTCAAGGAATGGGAACGGCCTAGCCTGCTTCCCAGTATCCCTAAGGGGTGGGATCGGAGGTATCCCTTCCCCTCGGATGTGGTCAAATGTTGGTCAACTCCCCCCCGAGGTGGATGCCCCTGTCTTGGGGTTGTCTAATACTTCTGTTGTGCTTTCCCCTGATTCCACTACCTTGAAGGATAGTGAGGACCGGCGTATTGACCAACTGGCTTCCTTTGCCTGTGTGGGTTCGGCCTTGCGCCCGGTTTGTGCTTCCGCTATTACGGCCGTGGCTATTAGGACCTTTCTCCGGGGCCTTCTGGACGGTTCCCATGAGGATCCTTCTAGTGCTGATTTTAGAGCCTTGTCACAATGTGAGATGTTCATCTCCTATGTTCTCTCTGCCTTAGATGACACCATTTGGATGTGTAGCAGGAACTCGGCCTTGGTTGTCTTTATCCGCCGCTCGGTCTGGTTGCGCCAGTGGTCAGCCGACAATGCTGTTAAGAAGGCTCTCGCGGGGCTTCCCTTTAAAGGGTTGCGCCTGTTTGGTGATCGTTTGAACCTTTTTGCTAAGGGAGGTAAGTTACCCCAACGCAAAAAGCAGCCGCAACCCTTTCGGGGTTCCGGGTCCTTTGCTCCCTCCTTTCGTGGGACTAGGTCAGGCAGGGGGGTATCCTTTTGCGGGACAAAGGGGAGATTTCTGGGGCAAGGGCAGAGGCCGTGCCCAACCCGGATCCTCCTGGGGTGCCAAACCCAAATCCGCTGCCAAGCCCGTTTAGCAATGAGGGGGAGCCCTCACCCTTGCGGGTGGGGGGACAGCTGTGGCTCTTCGCTCAGGTCTGGGTTCAACAAGTCTCATACAATTGGATTCTGGAGGTTGTCTCCTCCGGATACAAGCTGGAGTTCGCGGACTGGCCTCCTCCCAGATTCCTCAAGTCACGGGTTCCTACGGACCCTCGGGCAGCTCAGGGTCTTTTTCTGGCGATACAAAACCTTCATGTGCCGGTCTTCCAAGGGCACCAGCGTTTCCTCAGGTTTGCGGTAGAGGAACAACACTAACAATTTGTGGGACTTCCCTTCGGTCTCACCTCTGCCCCCAGAGTGTTCACCAAGGTGTTGGCGGGCGTGATGGCCCTTCTCAGAGCCCGAGGTATTCGCATTCTTCCTTATCTGGACGACCTCCTCGTTACGTCCCATTCGCTCCAACAGGCAGAATTGGATACCCGGACAGTGGTGGCGACCCTGGAAATGTTCGGATGGGTGATCAATTATCCCAAATCCTCACTCTCCCCGTCCTGGTTGACCCCCTTCCTGGGTATGACTCTGGATACCATTCAGGCCAGGATTTTCCTCCCTCAGCAGAAGGTGGACTCTCTTCAAGCTCTTGATTCATTTCTTGCTGTCCAGCACTCATTCATCCATCCAACAAGGGATGCAGCTGGTGGTACAGATGGTGGCCTGCTTCGAGGCAGTTCCTTATGCTCAATTTCACATGAGACCCCTTCAGTTCCATATTCTGTTGGTCTGGATCAGGCCTTTGTTCTATCTCCTCTGGTCCGGCAGTCCCTCCTGTGGTGGCTGGACTCGAGGAATCTTCTGGGGGGCAGATCATTTCTGACACAGTGTTGGGAGACGGTCACTACGGATGCCAGCCTGTCAGGTTGGGGGGGCTACTAGAGAGCCCTCCAATTCCAGGGGCTGTGGGGCCCTCAGGAGGCCCACGCCCCCATCAATGTTCTGGAGCTGAGGGGCGGGTTGGTTGGTGCTGACGCCTCACCTCCAGGGCCTGCCGGTTCAGGTTCGCTCCAACAACCGTACTGCGGTCGCTTACACCAATCATCAGGGAGGGACTCGGAGTAAGAGTGCCCTCCGGGAGGTGTCGTTGATCCTGTCTTGGGCCGAGGACAATGTCCTGTGCATCTCTGCGGTTTACATTAACTGGAGCGGAGAATCTGGAAGCGGACTCTCTGAGCAGGGGGGCCTCTCGCCAGGGAGACTGGTCCCTCAACAGCGAGGTCTTCCTATCCCTTTGTCACAGGTGGGGGATGCTGGACGTGGATCTGTTTGCTTCTCGCCACAATCACAAGCTTCCAGCATTTGTCTCACTGTCCCAGGATCCTCTGGCTCTGGCGGTGGATGCCATGTCTCTGTCCTGGCAGGGGTTCGGTCTCCTGTACCTCTTCCCTCCGTTTCCCCTTCTGGGCAAGGTTCTGCGCAAGCTGATTCAGGAAAGAGTGCCAGCTGTTATGGTGGCCAAGACAGGTGTGGTTCGCAGACATCGTGCAGCTGGCGGTCGATCAGTATCCTCTGCCCCTGGTTCTGGATCTTCTCACTCAAGGACTGCTCTGTTACCCCAATTTACAAACGCTGGCTTTGACGGCCTGGCTGCTGAAACCTCCATCCTAAGGGAAAGAGGTCTGTCTGATTCGGTTGTTCAGACTCTGGTCAGGGTTAGGAAGAAATCCTCTTCTACCATCTATTACAGGACTTGGCGGACCTACATTGACTGGTGTGAGGCTAGGGCTTTTCCCTGTTGGGTGTTCTCCATCCCTCGGATACTGGATTCCTTCAACATGGCTGGGATTTGGGTTTTCAGCTTAGCACTCTGAAGGGGCATGTTTCCGCTTTGGCTGTTTTCTTCCAGAGGTCTATTCCAAGTGTGACATACACTCCGCTTCAATAAGTCTTGACAGTTGGGTTATTCTCCAGTAGAGGGCGAACTTCTGCAGAGATGAATGCAAAAAAAGAAGCCCCTCCCGGTGCAGGGAGCGAGCAAGACAGAAGATGAAGCTTCTCTTACTTGCAGGTAAGCCAGGCTCGCGCCTAGCCCCCTTTTTTGTCCCTATTGCTGCCAGGACCCTCCTAAATTTTCCCTGTATTGAGCCTCCCAGCTTCGGCTGCGGGTCCTTGGTAAAGGTAGGAGCACCCTCTGGGTGCTGTCGGAGCACTGCTCCACCGTGAGACCCCACCACGGGGTAGGCGGTGATCCAGGTTTTGGTGATCCTGGTGTGGGGTGCCCTGTCCCTACATGCCTATGGCCTTATAATGGCAGGGTTCCCACAACCCCCTTCCGGGTCCCTTACTCTCCTCTGGGGGGGGCGCGACTGACTCCCTGTCCTTTATTTGCAGTGTGTGAGTGTTTGTTCACTGTTATTCAGGGGTGTGTGTGTTTACGTTCGACCCGCGCGCAAGCTCTCTTGCGGCGGCGGGCCGGTTCTCTCATGGTCGGCCATATTGGCCGGGGAGCGCGACCTTCTGCTTCCTCAGTGAGGGGGTCTGGGCCTGGCGCTCTCCTGCGTCGGCAGAGCGCTGGCCCGCCCCCTCCTCCCTCTCCTCGTATGGACGCCATCTTCTGCGTGAGTGCCCCATACGGGCTCCTTTAGCTGGAAACCTAATCTTATACTCTTTGCGGTACATGTCGCCGGGCATTATTGTGCCCGTGGGCTGCATACATCGGGGGCATATATGGATATATATAATATATACCGTATTTATCGGCGTATAACACGCAGTTTTAAAACTAAAATTGCAAGCTTAAACCCTGCCTGCGTGTTATACGCCGATACTGCGTGTTATACGCCGGGTCCCAAACTACCTGCTCCAGCTGATTCACCGGCGCCCATGATACTCATAGAAGTGCAGCATCCATTTCATGGCAGCGTCGGCGGCTCTCTAGCTACCCTGCCTGATATAACCCCTACCTTGCAGCAGTGGTGGCAGCTCTCCAGCCACCTGCTGTTCTCTTTAAACCAATCATTGAACAAGCGGCGGCTGGAGAGCCGCCCGCTGCCTGATTTAACCCCATCCTAGCAGCAGCGGCTCGCAGCGGCCATAGAGCCGCCCGCTGCCTGTATTTTTTCTCCATCATTGCGGGTGCTTACCTTTTCACCCGCCTGCTCTCTGGTCCCAAGTGTACGCGCCGGCATTCTCCCAATCAGCTGTGAGTCCGCAGCCGCCCGCGCTGCTGTTTTAAAGGCTGCTCCTCAGGACCCTCCGAGGCCACCGTACTTCTGACGAGTGACGTCCCTGACGTTACGCTGAGGACGTTACTCGTCAGCGCAATTAAAGAGTGACCTGAGCCTGCTAGTGACACAGGCCAGGTACTGTGGTGAAAACAAAAACATAAAGAAATATGGGTTTATGTGGGGGGGCTTGTTATGTGGCGCAGGGGGAAAGAGTATGTGATATGGGGGGTGGGGTTATATGGTACAGGTGGTATCAGGACTATGTGGTACAGGGGGATTCGGTTGTACAGGTGGAGTTTTTTGGTTTTCCAAAAAGCAGTGATTCTGATTAAGTTTTTTTGCTCAGAGGTGTTTTTTCATTTCATATTTGCCTTTTAAGAGGAGTTAATGTTATAATTCATGTTCTAATGTTATAAATTTTAATCCAACATTAAGTTCCGAGCTTCCAAGTCATTTATTTTTAATGAAAAAAAATTTTACTCAAATTTTTGTGTTAAAATGGGGAATGCGTGTTATACGCCGATAAATACGGTATATATTATACTATGCTATGCTCTGCTCTTATGTGACCTTTTTTGTGTTACAGGTGTCCCCGTATAACTACATTTTAATGGGTCTCTCCTGGTCCTGGGGTCCCTAGCTATAAATATTGTCCACCCCTAAAATCCTCCCACCGGGACTTTTAAGGGGCATCCCGGGTTGCTTATGCGTAATTCCCTACGGTCTTGCGACTGACCACAAAAATTCGCCATATGGAAGCTCTGAATACATTAGATAGGGCAAGTCCCACAACCCACCCAGACTCCCATTAAACAGTGGCACAACCGCAAGTTTAATAAAAGTTAATAACTTATTTTATTGAGTAGATATGACATACATAAGACAAAGTTAAAAAACATAAAGGACAATGAATACCAAGGAAGGGAGACCTCTGGTGGGGGCAGTGGGGAGTGTACCTAATAACAATTGATGGTAACAAGTCTGAATGAATAAAGCCTGGCTGTGTGTATAAAGTGCATAAGTGCCACCTAATCTAAATAACCTAAATAACCTAATTATATACAAATCACTACATTACATAAAATTACACACAATACACTATTGTGACTGAGGAAGTGACGCGTTCTGACGTCACGCAACGCGTAGACGGGCGGGGCGGTGGGCAGGTGGTCGTCTGTATGTAAGTCTTTCATTACTTTGGGGATTGTTTCTTTCGTTTACCCTGGCTGTGTTTACTTTATTGAGCTTTAGAGGTAGCGCTATTAGAGTCCTTGCACAGTATCATATGGTGGCATCATGAATTGTAGATTATTGTATATATGATGTCTTAGTTTTTTTCACAATAGTGTATTGTGTGTAATTTTATGTAATGTAGTGATTTGTATATAATTAGGTTATTTAGATTAGGTGGCACTTATGCACTTTATACACACAGCCAGGCTTTATTCATTCAGACTTGTTACCATCAATTGTTATTAGGTACACTCCCCACTGCCCCCACCAGAGGTCTCCCTTCCTTGGTATTCATTGTCCTTTATGTTTTTTAACTTTGTCTTATGTATGTCATATTTTTCTACTCAATAAAATAAGTTATTAACTTTTATTAAACTTGCGGTTGTGCCACTGTTTAATGGGAGTCTGGGTGGGTTGTGGGACTTGCCCTATCTAATGTATTCAGAGTATTGGTCACCCATGTGAGCACACTGCTTGTACTTATGCTAATATTTTTAAACATTAGGACTGGTGCAGTCTCAAATTGTTTTCTAGTTAATATGGAAGCTCTGCATGTTACCAGGCCCGGGATCCCTTCGGGACAATCCGGGCCGGGTGTGGGGTATCCCTTACGGGGGGAATTGTGCTGATCTGTATACCATGCGCACAAAAGGCCATAACGTGGCAGTCTGGTACCCAGCCTTCTGGGTCAGCTCCTCCCGCTTCATCGCCTTCCCCTCCCCACCTGATCCGTACCCCAAGTGACATTGGTACTAGTGGGGAGTCTTTCTCATGTTTGGGCTAAGTTGGCCAGCATAGAGAAAATGATTGCTAGCACGGTGGGCAAGAAGCCCCAGGCTAAAAAGACAGTTGTCATCGGCCCAGCCCTTGTGGGACACCGACGATGAATCCGCTGAATTGTCCGATTATTCCCCGCTTGAGGAGGGGGAATTGTATCAGGATTCAGAGGCTGACTATGGTCAGCCTGGGAATTCCAATGTCGGGCAGGCGCTGGGGGATGCCGTTGATACGGCCACTGTTTTGTCACATTTAAGATAAGGGATAAGAAGTATCCCTTTCCGGTGGAGGCGGTCAAGCACTGGTCTTCTCCTCCCGAGGTCGACGCGCCTGTGTTAGGTTTCACCAACTCGTCTGTACTGAACACCCCTGATGCCTCTTCCCTTAAGGATGGCGAGGACAAGTGCCTTGATCAGATGGCGTGCCACGCATTTGCCAACGTGGGCTCGGCCCTGCGACCGGTTAGTGCATCTGCCATGGTGTCGCTTGCTACCAGGTCTCTTATCCAGGACTGGCTGAATAACGCTCACTTAATGTACTTAAGTGCGAATTGTTCATGGATTTTGTCATGGCTGCGATGGAAGACTCCATTGTCGTTTGTAGTAGGACGTCAGCCTTGCTGGTGGCCATGCGCAGACTGGTCTGGCTCCGTCAGTGGACAGCGGACATTGGAGCCAAGAAGTCACTCACAGCTCTCCCCTTCTTGGGGGCGCGGCTGTTTGGAGATAAATTGGATGCTGTTGCGATAAGTTACCTCAGCGGAGGAAGCAGCGCCGTCCCTCAGTGGGCGGGCTCGTTCACTCCTTCCTTTCGAGGGGTCTGGCCTTCTCGGGGGGTTAGGGGCTCATCCTGGAACAGAGGCAGAGGTCGGGCACGTCCCACGGCTGCCTGGGGTTCCAAGCCCAAGCCTGCCGTTAAACCGGCTCAGCAATGAAGGGGCGCCCTCACCCGTAAGGGTGGGGGGACGGCTGCGGCTCTTCCGGGTCTGGGCCCGGGAGGTCAGACAATTGGATCTTGGAAGTGGTCTCCACCGGATTTCCTTCCTAAGGTGGTGTCTGCTTTCCACCTCAATCAGGATATTATTCTCCCTTCCTTGTGTCCTAAGCCTAACAATGACAAGGAGAGGGTTCTGCACAATTTGGATGTTGTTCGCTGTGTGAAGTACTATTTGGTGACTACTTCTTCCTTCCGCAAGACGGACGCTTTTTTCGTGGTGCCCTGCGGGCCCAGGAAAGGTTTGGCGCCTGCTAAGTCTACGATTAGCAAATGGATTTGTCAGGTCATTGTTGGGGCCTGTTCTGCTAAGGGGAGGACTCCCCCTTTTAGGGTCACTGCGCACTCTACTTGTGCTGTGGGTGCATCCTGGGCTTTTCAGCACCAGGCTTCTGTTGAACAAGTTTGTAAGGCTGCTACTTGGTCTTCTGTTAATACTTTTTCCAAGTTTTACAAGGTTGATGTGCGGGGTATAACCGAAACCCTCCATTAAATGTCACTGGCCTAACCAAGGAAGAAGTCCAGCACCGTCTCAAGCAGATAAAAATCGATAAATCCCCTGGACCAGATGACATACATCCTCGTGTTTTAAGGGAGTTATTAGAAATAACGGCTTGTCTATTACTGTACATATTTGTGGATTCCATAACTACAGGGTTTGTTCTGAGGGATTGGCGCTTGGCAA